>JAPVLO010000162.1:2520000-3720000 GCA_027257055.1 Cephalopachus bancanus | reverse complement strand
GGCTGACCTGAAAAATCTGTATCACTTTCTTGGTTATTACACATTAATATAGCAAAATACCACATGTATCCCATAAATATGTAGAAATATTATGTATCAACAACAACAACAAAAAATGACCAGGTCCTGGTGTCCAAATATTTGACTATTTTCTAGCAGACATCTCAGTAAGTAATAATCTGTTCAGGCAAGTAAATTATCAGTTGCAAAGAACCAAAAGGTAAAAACAAAACAATTGGCCAAAAATAAGATAATGGTAAGCAATAAAAATTAATTACATGGATAGATGGAGATCCATGGAGAAAAATGGATAGATTGATAAATAGATAGAATAAAATAATATAAATATATTAACAAAATAGTTGTATCTATGAAAGGATTTATGTTTCTGGAAATAGAATAAATAGAAAAATAATGCTCCTGATATAGAAAATTATCAAAGTTGGAAAAAAGGGAATAAGACAGAGAGGATTCATGGGCCAAGGTCAAGTAACAAAGGGTAAGACTGAAATTTGCCCTTTTTTTTCTTCTTTTCAAAAAACACCAGCTAAATCCAGAAGAAGCTGAGTAACTAAGAAACTATTTTGTCAGGTGCTGGGAAATGATGGACTGCAGAATAAATCATTGCCTTTATAAAATCCCCACATTTTGTATGGAATTCTGAAAGCTTACATCCCAAGCAGAAGAGACAGAATGGATTATACCAACTCTCATACAGATTGAAGGTTGATTTAGACACAACTCAATTCACAAAAGTGATTTGTATTTATACAGATGGCCAGATAATATGCATGGTGGAAGGAAATGTAAACCTTTTCTCTATGTAAGGTATCCTTAATCTGGGATCGATGAGTTTGAATGATGTTCTGAGTTGAATTATATCCTTTCAAAATCCATATGTTGAGTCTGGATGCAGTGGCTCATGCCTGTAAACTCAGCACTTTGAGAGACGAAGGCAAGAGGATTGCTTGAGCCCAGGAGTTTGACAGACTAGGCAACATAGTGAGATCTCATCTCTATAAAAATTTTGTAAAAATTAGCTGGATAGCCGGGCTCGGTGGCTCAGCCTGTAATCCCGCGCCTTTGGGAAGCTGAGGTGAGTGAATTGCCTGAGCCCGCGGGTTCGAGACCCGCCTGGGCAGCGAGACCTCATCTCTACAATAAATCAAAAAATCAGCTGGGCGTGGTGGCTCATGCCTGTAATTCCGGCTACTCGGAAGGCTGAGGCGGAAGGATCGCCGGAGCCCAGCAGGCCGAGGCTGCGGTGGTCGGGAGCGGCCACTGCACTCCAGTCTGGGCAACAGAGTGAGACTCCAACTCAAAAAAAAAAAATTAGCTGGACATGGTGGTGGTCAACTGTAGCTACAGTTACTCAGGAGGCTGAGGTAGAAGGATCACCTGATCCTAATCGTTCAAGACTGTGATGATTTGTGATGTTGTCACTGCACTTCAGCTCCTAATACTTCAGAATGTGAACTTATTTGAAAATTGGGATATTTACAGATATAATTTGTTAAGATAAGGTCACACTGGAGAAGAGTGGGCCCTGAATTCAGTATATCTGGTGTCTTCATGAAAAGAGAACATTTGGACACAAACACAAAAGGAAGACATTGTGAGAAGATATCCAAATACAAGCCAAGGAATACTTGGTGAGTTGCTTGGAACAGATCATTCCATAGTTCTTTCAAAAGGCACATGGTTCTGTTAACACCTTGATTTTAGACTTCTGGCCTCCAGAACTGTGAGTTAATGAACTTTGGATGCGCTAAGCTGTGTTGTTGTGGTATTTCATTTTCACAGCCCTACCCAAGACACTAATATAGATAAGAAAAAGTCGAATATTTGTTTTCACAAATCTCTAGCTTAAATTTAGAATTTTTTTCACTAAGAATATCAATATTCTCACTCATAAGTGGACCCTGAACATTTGCCATAATACTCTAAGAAAAGGATTGGTAGCAGTGGGATACTGCCAGGGTGGAAGTGAAGGGAACACAATATCAATGTGTTCCTGTTCCCAAACCAGGCAAAGTGGGGACCAAAGGGAGGCCCAAACTTTTCCTGTACAATGTTTACTTGTATACCTATTCCTGAATTGTACCCCACATCTTTAAAATAATTTTTTTTTTTTTAGTTGGAATCTCACTCCGTCGCCCAGACTGGAGTGCAGTGGCCACTCCCGGCCATCTCAGCCTCGACCTGCTGGGCTCTGGCGATCCTTCCACCTCAGCCTTCCAAGTAGCTGGAACTACAGGTGCACACTACCATGCCTGGCTAATTTTTGATTTATGTCGAGATGAGGTCTCACCAAGTTGCCCAGGCAGGTCTCGAACCTGCGGGCTCAGGCAATCCACTCACCTCAGCCTCCCAAATCGTGGGATTACAGGCTGGACTATTTTTTAAAAGGAATATCAATAGCAAGCAATATTATTTGCAGTGACTTTGTCACCAACAAAAAACATGAATATATGCATATTATTATTGTTGAAGATATCTGTAGGTAATATTTATGCTTATCATTAGTTTAGAGTAGTTATTTAAACTGCAGTTGTATTTTGTTATATTAAATAATAAACATATACTAATAAGATATACATTAACATGTTGTAATGTTGATATGTTGATAAATATTTTAATGTAATTAGTTCCTTCTATAACCTTATGTAATTTATAATGCATATTTTAAAGAATTTATCGAGAGGAAATGTAGGAAATCATAAGACTTCCAAGGGTCTTCTTGTCACAATATACATTAAAAATATAATTTTTAGACAACAAATAGCTTTGTAGGCTAGAAATTATATCTATAATTATTTACACTCAATTCTTGACATTGAATCACAAACAGGGACATAAGAAAACAAAACAATAGGCTTAGAAGCAAAAAACAAAGAAGAAAATCAAATACACTATATATTTAGATAATGGACTCATCATATATTACTTTGAAAATATATATAGTATTTTGACAAAAAAAATTTGAGAATTTCAGAACTGAAAATTGTAAAAATATTATATCTCAGTTAAACTTCTTAATATGAGGTTAGACAATTTGAAATAATTGCTAAACTGATCAGAAAAAGTAACACAAAAAGGGCTGGCAGATAATAAAGCAGAGAGAGTATTCGAAGTGATAATAGCTGGTGGTTTCTGAATCCAATAGGAGACACCAAACCATAGATTCAAGAATCACAAGAACACATACCTAGACACGTCTTGGTCACACTTTGGAATACAAGAAATAAAACATTTTGAAAAGAATAACTTAACTCTTAAACAGTATCAATGGAAGTCAAAGAATGATCATTTTAAACAGATAAATTAACAATTAATTAAGATTTATATACACAGCAAATATTAGACTTGAAGACTTACCTGCTATCACTCACCATGAAATAACAGGACTTTTTTGTCCTCTTACCTGGAACTTCAACAAGTTGGACAAAATACATGAAGAAGAAAATCACAAGATGTAAATATCACACATGAAAAACAGTGATATCTGAGAGACAGTATACAAACCAGATGAGGCCTTGATTAATTACAGCTCACTTCCTAGAAGTAATTTTAAGTCTGATGTGCCGGAATTAGAAGTCAGGCAGAAAATGAAGTTTGAGGAGGCCAAAGAACCTAGACTTCATAGGGAACTTAAAAGAGAAGAGTCTCCAAATATTTGTAAAGTGTAAAGAGTGTAAATTAAGTCTTTAACTGAATATTGAGCAGTGCATGCATGTGAGGAAATTTCCTGAATTCAGGGAAATAACGAAATTCCCTGAATTCAGGGAAATAACCACAAAAAACAATATATGAGGTTCTAGGGGCTGTTGTTTTTCCACCAACCAAAATAGAAATGCTCATATTCACAGGCATTGGGTAGAGTACTGAGAAATATTTTGCCACAGTACACCTATATTCAGTGATAGTTGCTCACAGAGCAAATTCTAAAGGAAATAAATCTGAATAAATAAACCTAAAGAAATAAAATTATAGATAAGTAACTAAACTATTTTCCAGGACAAATCTTAAAAAGTTTAATAAGAATCTAAAAATAACCAGCACCAAACTAAGTTAAATCTCAATGTCTAGAGTCAATTCAAAAATTGTCATATAAGCAAAGAAGCAAGGCAAATTTGACTCTTAAAAAAAGAAATAATTAATAATTATTATTATAATTAACTAATAATTATAATAATTATTTCTAATAATAATAATTAATTAAAACTACATTAGAAATGGCACAGATAGTAAAACTAGTAGAGAAGATATTAAAACCATTGTGAAAATTGTATTCCATATGTTCAAGAACTTAATGCAGGGACTAGAGAACTTTTTTCTTTAAAGAATATGACATAAATTAAAAGCATCAAGCAGTCTCTTTCATAACTAATCAGCTTTGTTGTTGTAGTATAAATAGATGGATGATGGATAGATAGATAGATATAGAGAGATAGATATATAGAGATAGATATAGATAATATATAAACAAATAACTATGGCTATATTCCAACAAGACTTTTTTAAAAAAATAAAGACTGTACTGTAATTAGTCTGTAGAGTGTAGTTTGATAAATTTGGATCTAGAAAAAAAGATGGAGCATTTTTTAAAAGATTCATAGAAGATAGTTTTAAAAATTAAGATCCACAGATAGAAACGGCATTGCCTAAGATATAAAATATATTGCATGACGTTAACAAAAAATAAGAAATTGCAAATGAAAATAATAGTAAACTTGAAAACACAACTAGCAACTATAGAAATGTATCATACAAACAAAAAATAATAATTGGAAAAAAGTTCACAGTAATATGTGTTACAAATTGAAGCAGTTTAATGTGTGTAATTGGAGTCCTCAACTCTTTGAGATACAGATAAAAATTATTTCATGTACTAATTATTACAAATTTTATGAAAACTCTAAACATGTAGCCAAGAAACTCAAATGAGCCCAAACAAAATAAACATAACTATATAAGATGAAAATTTAAAGCTCTTAGAAGAAAAGACGGGTGACTATGGAGGAGGCAAAGGTATATAGATGGAAGGAAAATAAAGCACTTAACATACAAGCAAATAAGTTATATTTGGGACTTGACAAAAATTATAAATTTCTGTTCATTCAAAGACACTTAAGACAGATGCCACAGATTGGAAGAAAATAAGAATGTGCACAATATTTTTTTAAAATCACTTTTCTAATATAAACAAAAATCCTAGGAATCAGCTGTAAATCATTAGTTAGTTAAAAATGACTTGAACATATGAGGACATGTGAATTTATAAGAGTATAGATTGATGTTTAATATATTATCCATCAGAAAAATGCAAATTAAAAGCAAAAGTGAAATACAACTAACCTAAATTGGCTAAAATTAAAGATTCTAAAACACAAAAAATTAGAGAGTATACAAAATAAATATATTTGCCATACAACTAAGTTGGTAATATAAAATGCTACTGTAATATTGGTAAACAGACTTAAAAAATAAAGGGTAGACATATAACTATTTTATGATAAAGTAATTTCACTAACAGTTGCTGACACACTGCTCAAAATTAAAATAGATTTCCTCAATAGCCCTGTGTAGTAATGTCTACTAAACCTTCATTTATAATGCAGTAAATAAAGAAATCCACAACTCTACAAGGAATGGATAAACAAATTATGGAACAATCATACATTAGGTTGTTAGCAACAAAAAACAAATTGAAAGATTCATGTGTACAACATACAACTTTTAAACACAATTATGGTGAGTGAAATAAAGCAAAGACAAAAGACTATATATGCTATTATTCCACTAATATAGAATACAAACCCACGAAACCCGATCTATGAAATAGAAATCAGAATAGTGTTTGCTTTTGGTGGATTGAGGAGCATTGTCATGAAACAGTCACAAAGACAGTGCTACTTCAGTGATTGGATTTGGTGACCACTCTATAATGTCATGTAATAAGGTGTTCAAAAGCATATGTATAAAAAATTTCCAAACGTACCACAAATAATCTTTCCATATCCTTATATTTGGTTACACCAGCATATATACTTGTCAAGGCTCATCAAATTATACACTTAAGAAATCTGAGCCGGGCTCGGTGGCTCAGCCTGTAATCCTGCGCCTTTGGGAGGCTGAGGTGAGTGGATTGCCTGAGCCCGCGGGTTCGAGACCTGCCTGGGCAGCGAGACCTCATCTCTACAATAAATCAAAAAATCAGCTGGCCGTGGTCGCGCATACCTGTAATTCCGGCTACTTGGAAGGCTGAGGCAGAAGGATCGCTGGAGCCCAGCAGGTGAGGCTGTGGTGGCCGGAAGCAGCCACTGCACTCCAGTCTGGGCGACAGAGTGAGACTCCAACTCAAAAAAAAAAAAAAAGAAATCTGAATTCAATTATTATATTAGGAGTAAGATAGTAGTAAGATAGAACAATATTAAACTAACAATCTAACATCAAAAACAAACCAAATCCAAAGCTATCAAAACAAAATAAATAACAAAAATCAGAGCAGAACTAAATGATATTGAGACTAAAAAAGAGAATGATACAAAGAATCAACAAAATAAAATTTGGTTATTTGAAAACAAAAATATAATTGATGTACCACTAACAAAAAAGAGAAGAGATTCAACAAAAAAAAAAAAAGAGAGAAGAGATTCAAAAAAAAAAGAGAGAGAAGAGATTCAAAGAGAGAGAAGTTTCAAAGAAGCACAATAAGAAAGTACAAAGATAACATTATAACCAATAGCACAAAAGTAGAAGAGATCATCAGAAATTACTCTAAGCATTTCTATCCACAAAATTGAAAATCTATTTTTTTTTTAAAGGATAAATTTCTGGAAACATACAATCTCTCCAGTCTGAACCAGAAATAGAAATCCTGAAAACACCAATAATAAGTGGTGAAATTGAATCAGTTAAAAAAAGAAAAAAAAATCTCAACAAAACACAAGCCAGGATAAGATGAATTCACAGCTGAATTGTATCAGACTTACAAAGGATTGGAATCAATTCTAATGAAACTGTTCCAAAAAAATCAAAGAGGAGAGAAACCTCCCTAACTTATTTTATAAAGCTAGTATAACCCTCAACAAAGTACTAGCAAACTGAATCCAAGAGCACACAAAAAATAATACACCATGATCAAGTGAGCTTTGTTCCAGGGATGCAAGGATGGTGCACCATATATGCAAACCAATAGATGTGATTCACTACACAAACAGAAGTAAAAACAAAAACCATATGATCATTTCAATAGATGCAAAAAAGTACCTTAAAAATCCAGTATCCATTTACGATAAAATCCTCAGCAAACTGGGCATCAAAGTTACATATCTTAAAATATTAAAAGTCATGTATGACAAACTCAGAGCCATCACAAATCTGAGTGGGAAAAATTTGAAAACATCCCCCCTAAAAATGAAGGCAAAACAAGTATGACTACTTACACCATTCATATTTAACATAGTACAAGAAGTTCTAGCCAAACCAATCAGATAAGAAAAACAAATTAAAGACATTCAAACTGAAAAAGAAGATGTCAAATGATCTCTGTTTACATGATATAATCTTATACCTAAAAAATCCTAGGCTCATCCAAAAGACTTCTAGGTTTGATAAATGACTTGGGTAAAGCTTCAGGATACAAAATCAATATATAAATATCAGTAGTGTTTTTATACATCAATAATGTTCAAGTTGAGAACCAAATCATAGATTTGATCCTATTTACAACAGCTACAAAAAAAAAAAAAAATCATGCATATAACCACAGAGGTGAATGAACTCTATAAGGAGAACTACAAAACACCATAAAATACTTTGTAGCTGACATAAATAGAAAGATAGCCCATGCTTCTGTGTTGGGAGCCAGCCAAGGAGGCCTGCCTGCTGACAAAGTCCAGGGGGCTGAAGACCCTAGGTCGCAAAGTGAACCTGGGCAGCTGAGACCCTTGCTTCTTCTACTTTTGTTATTGGTGTAGCTGAAAAATTCTGTACAGTCTGAAGATGGAAAGCAAAATCCCACTTATGCCTCCACTACCCCTTGCAAAAAGGCAAGAGGGGTATTCATGAAAAATTACCTTCCCTTCATTTGAATTCTTCCCTAGGTTTCCACATTCCCGGCCTCCTGGTATTAAACCATGCAATCACTTGATTAAACATTGTAGTTGGGAAAATTGTAAAACATCAGAAAGTGCTTGATTTAATGTTTGTCAGGGAACTCACTGACCTTGCCAGGAAATTATCAATAGAGATTTTAAATATCATGTGCGGGTAGACACTTGTAAGATTTTATTTCTTCTGATTGGCGACTAATTGGAGAAATTTGAGAAGCTACAGTTTGTATTTTTAGGAAGAGTGCCAATGCAAAAATTACATTTACTTAATATCTTAATTTCTGCATGTGGTGTATTAAGCTTAAAAAATTAACAATCACATAAATATTAGCACCCTTGCCTTTACTTCCCTTTATTAAGGAGGTTTGTAATTCTGGCTAAAGATTGTAACTGAGATGATTTGAGCCTGGAGACCCTTTGTTTTACAAACATTAAAGTTCATTCTCCCTGAATGAGCAGAGGATAATTGACACAGATTGTAAATACCAGGTGTAACATTGTGGAAAACTAGTCAGGCCAACTTGCAGCTAAGAAACCTTGAAAATGTTGTTTTACCCCAGCTAGTTGCAAATTGCTGTGTGAAGGTCACAAGTGTGACTTGCTAATCTATGTGACAATTTTAGTGCTTAGAACTTGGTAGTGATTTAGAATGCAATAGTTATAGGAATAAGTAAGTTTTGTATGGACATTAGGAAATGGTAGCCAGGCTCAGTGGCTCAGCCTGTAATCCCATGCCTTTGGGAGGCTGAGGTGAGTGGATTGCCTAAGCCCACGGGTTCAAGACCTGCCTGGACAGGCGATACCTCATCTCTACAATAAATCAAAAAATTAACTGGGTGTGGTAGTGCACGTCTGTAATTCTGGCTACTTGGAAGGCTGAGGCAGAAGGATCGCCAGAGCTCAGCAGGTCGAGGCTGTGGTGGCTGGGAGCAGCCACTGCACTCCAGTCTGGGCAACAGAATGAGATTCCAACTCAAAAAAAACAAAAACAAAAAACCAAAAGAAAAACAAACAAAAAAAGAAATAGTAATCATTAAAAAATGTTAGGAGTTTATAAGAGTTATAGTTAATGTTTAAGATGATAATGTTTTAAGATCAAAACAGGATGAACAAAGATACATTGCCTGTCCAGTCCATTAAATTGTAACTGATTTCCTTGAAAACAAAAAACATGTAGGGAATAAAAGGAGTTGGAAAAGACAATAAATCAGCATTTGTCCTGCTTGCAGCAGAGTCAGTGTCCAAGTTTTTTCTCCTGCACCAACGCCATCCCTCTTTCAGGAAACCCTGACCCACTGGAGCTGGACTTTGGCACTTCTGGATTAGAAAAGTCAATATCATTAAAATGACTATATTTCCCAATGCAATCAACAAATTCAACACAGTTTTAATCAAATTACCAACATAATTTTTCACAGAATTTAAAAAAATTCCTACATCATGTGGAATTCAAAAAGAGCACAGATAGCCAAGGCAATTTTAAGCAAAAAGAACAAAGCTAGAGACATCAGATTATCTGACTTTACATTATACTACAAAACAGCATTGCAATGGTATAAAAATGACACATTTCAATGGAACAAAATAGAGAACATAGAAATAAAGCCATATATCTAAATGATTTTTGACAAAGTCAACAAAAATATATGCTGGGGCAAAAAACTACCTATTTTAAAAATGGTGGTGGGCAAATTGGAAAACCATATGAAGAAGAATAAAATTGACCCCATATTTTTCACCATATACAAAAATTAACTCAAGATAGATTCTAGACCTTAATGTAAAACTTGAAACTATTAAAAAAAAAATCCTAGAAGAAAATCTAGGAAAAATTTTTCTGGACACTGGCCTAGAAAAATAATTATGACAGTCTTCAAAAACAAAGACAACAAAAGCAAAAATAGACAAATGGAGCTAATTAAATTAGAAATATTCTGCACAACAAAAGGAATAATCAACAGAGTAAGCAGACAACCTACTGAATAGGAGAAAATATTTGCAAACTTAGGGATGATATCTGGAATTAAGGAACTGAAACAATTCAACAAGAAGAAAAGCAAATTAACCCATTTAAAAGTGAGAAAAGAACAAATATTTTCAAAGGAATACATACAAGCAGTCATCAAACATGAAAAAATTATCAACATTGCTCATCATTAAAAAATTGCAATTTAAAACCCCAATGATATGCCATTCCATACCAGTCAGAATGGCTATTATTAAAAAGTCAATAAACAACGAATGTTGCTGAAGATGTGGATAAAAATGGATGCTTATACACTGCTGCTGGGCCTGTCATGGAAAAAAGTATGACGATTTCTCCAAGAACTAAAAATAGAGCTACCATTTGATCCAGCAACCCCACTGCTGGGTATCTAACCAATGGAAGAGAAATCATATTATAAAATAGATGCCTGCACTTGTATGCTTATCTCAACAGTATCCACAAACTTAGTGTCCATCAACAGATGTTTAGATTAAACATGTGATATATATACACACACACATATGTATATGCCATGAAATACTGTTTTTTCTTGCAGCAATGTGGATGAAGCTGGAAGCCACTGTCCTAAGTGAAATAGCTCAAAACCAGAAAGTCAAATACCACATGTTATCACTTATAAGCGGGAGCTAAACAATAGGTACACATAGACAGAGAGTAATAGTAAGCATTGGAGACTTCAAAAGGGAAGAGGTTAGGAGAAGGATGAAGGATGAAAAATTACCTATTAAGTACAATGTTCACTCTTTGGGTAATGAGTTCCCTAAAGTCCCAGACTTCACCATTATACAATGTTTCCATGTAAAGAAATTGCACTTGTACCCACTAACTGTATAAAAATAAAAAATGAACTCTGCACTTTACTGAACATGTTTATGTTCATAAAAATTAAATTAATAGAATACATCAAAAACCAGACTAACTTTATTCATGAATTTAGATTTTCATGAATTTAGATGTGCAGAATGAATAATCATTTTCAAGTTAGCTTTATTTCAGGAATATACATTTTATTTAGAATTTGCAAGTAAATCAATTCACCATATCAATGATAAATAAGATGATCATTTTAATAAACAAAGAAAATGATTTAATTAAATCCAGGGCTATTTAAGATAAAGGTCTAGCAAACTTGGAATATAAGAGAGACTTCTTAATTAGATTAAAAAAAACTATAACTAGAACAAATCGTAATTCATTTTAAAGTGTTGCAGGCTAAGAATGGGAGCAAAACCAGATTGCCTGCTGTCATCACATTGAATACCGTACAGTATGCTATAGCTAATGCAATAAGGCAGGAAAATATATAGTGATGGCAAATATAAAAAAAGAAATAGACCTATTATCATCTCCAGATGATACAGCTGTGGATTTGAAAACTGACAAGAGTCTTTAGATAAACTACTAAGTTTTTTAAATAAATCTGGCGGGGTTATAAAATTAAGTTGTATTTTTATATGCATGAAACAATCTCAATTTTAATTATAAAATTTTACAATTAAACCCACTAGAAATAAGTCTTCTAGAAAAGTTATATATACATATTTCTGTATATATACACACACAATTTCATACTTTAGGAGAAGTCAAAGATATTTTAAATAGAGAATGTCATGTTCATTGGTTTGAAGATTCAAGTTTGTAAAAATATTTGTAATTTCCAAATTCATTACTATATTAATGAGTTTCTAATTAAAATTCAAAAATTTATTTTTGAGTGTGGACATAAACATCCAGATTGTAACACATTAAAAATTAGATTAACTTTATTCATGTACCTATCAATACATAGAATTGCAAAATGTATATAAGAATTGAAAAGTCCAAACATATCCAAAACAACCTTGAGCAAGAACAAGTTGGAAGGGATTACCAAACCACATTTCAAGATGGTGTCCATTATCAATTTATTGTCTTTAAGTTTCAAATCTACCCATCTTTTCTCTGATTTGTAATACTAAAACTGGGCCTATAAGTATTTCTTTTTAGCAGGCTTCATATTAGACTTTGATAATCATGGGTGCTGAAGGGATACCAGACCAGGAGAAAATGCTTCCCCATCTGCTACTATTGTTTTATGTTCCTTTCTTCCCTACGTGCAGTGACTGATGGGCATGTGGGAGGTGAGTACTCACAGCAGTAGCCCTCCGGGAGCAGCACTAGTCAGCTCACCCCCAACCCTCTTTCTGCATTGCCTTCTTTTTCTCTCACTCTTTTAGCCTAGATATTGTAGCCACTTTCTTCTTTTGCTGTTTCTGAGCCTTTTGGAATCCTGTTCACCCCTTTTACTTGTGAACCTTTTTATTTGTTAACTACATTTATAAAAAATTCATCTGATTCATGAACGGCTCCTACATAAAAATAAGCAATAAGTATATAGCAATTAACATGAATCCTACTGGCTCAAACATAAGCAAACAAATCAACTAAATACAATGGAGAATCTCTAAGTAGAGGCTCACATTTAAGAACACTTATTTGAAGCAGAGGTGACATTTCTGAACAGTGGAAAAAGTTCTCTTTTAAATAATTTGTGTGTGTGAGCTATTTGGAAACACACATTAAATTTGACCTCTATCTAAAACTTCTCAAAAGTCAACTTCAAGAGAATTATTGATCAATATGTAAAAGCAAATCAATATACCTTCTAGGTGATAATATAGTACAATGTGCATGTTAGCTCAGGGAAATATTTCTTAAACAAGATCCCAAAAGCACATTCTAAAATTGAATACACAAAGGAGTCAATGACAAATACATGTTAATTACATCTATAATATAACTAGACAGTAAAACCCAAATAATTTTTTAAAGTCAAATATAGATTTTTAGGATTTTTGTCAAATATAGATGTGAATAAAAGCTGTCTAATTTAATCCAAACACATAAAAAGTCGTTTTATATTGTTCTAATGTTATCATTAAATCATAATTATAATTTTTTTCTAGAACACACACACTGATACTCTGAAATTGTCAAGTAATAGTTTAGTTAATTTATTCAGTTATCCAACAAATATTAATCAATTAATATTATTCAATAAGCTAGATATTGAGATTATGGTTACACGAGTAATACGCAGAAATCATCATAAGGCAGTGTTTCAATTACTCATTACCACAATCATGTCCGAAGGCAAACTACAAAATCTTCATCGCATTAATTCGTTGGCCCCATGAGTTCATGCATTAACAGGGGGCAGCTGGACATGGCTAGATGGTTCTATTTCAAGAAATGTGTTTGGATGGACTTTTTTTCTGAAGTTGAGGCTTAGGTATTTTGTATGTGGGATCAGTGTGTGCTTATTCTGTGGCCCTGGCTGAGGAGTAGCAGTTGCCCAGAGAAAATTATGGCCTAATTACATGCATTTTTTTTTTTTTTTGAGTTGGAGTCTTACTCTGTCACCCAGACTGGAGAACAAGGGCCTCTCCCGACCACCGCAGCCTCGACCTGCTGGGCTCCGGCAATCCTTCTGCCTCAGCCTTCCAAGTACCTGGAATTACAGGCGCGCACTACCACACCCGGCTAATTTTTTTATTTATTGTAGAGATGAGGTCTTGCCAAGTTACGCAGGCGGGTCTCGAACCCGCAGGCTCAGGCAATCCACTCACTTCAGCCTCCCAAAGCACGGGATTACAGGCTGAACCACTAAGCCCGGCTTACATGCATATTTTTATTATCTGATAACACTTCATTGGCTGCAGCAAGGCATATCATTAAATTCAAAGTCAAGATGTGGTAAGACATACTTCCCTCATTTAGTGGAGGAACAGGAAAGTCACACGTGAAAGGATGTAGAGAAAAATGATGACTGAAGAGTCAGGGCCATCTAGGCAATCTACTGATGCAGTTCGACCACATAATAGTATAGGTAATCACAAAATTCTAACATTAACCATCGTACAGCAAGCAGGACTCCAGTATCTGCAAGACCAAACGTATATTTAAATGTAGTACTAAGAATGTATTAGCCAATAATTTAGGCTACTGGTTGTGAGTTTTATATTAAAGGTTAAAATAGAGTTTTAGTAAATTGTATGTATTTTATTAGAATCTTTGGATAAATTGTAGTGTGTTGTATTTTTCTTAACTGCATTGAAAGCTGTTTGATATTTATTGTTGTTGACAGATTCAGATACAACTTCTATGATGAAGCACATCTTTCTTAAGCTGCTGTATGACTTCATTTCAGAGCCAGATTTAATCTCAGTCTCCACAATTGTGCTAATTAGCTCTTTTTATGTGTAATTTACTCTTCTCATCCCACCCAGTCCCATCACCACTGACTAAAAACCAATATACATAAGAAATATCTACTAACATCATAAAATAAAAACAACCAAATTGCCATATGAATCTCAAAAGCATGCCAAAGAGCTCAGCAACCCTCCTCCCCCCGGGACCTTTGAAAAAACAGAGTAAATATCCAGTAAATCTTGTGTTGCTTTTTAAATATATATATATAATCCTGCCTGAAGGCTGGAGAATGGATTAGATGAGGAACATAACTGAAGTGATTCATGATAATACAGTGATGGATGAAAACTGACAGCTTACAACTACTTTTTACTTAGAAAGCAGCATGTTTGAACAATTCTTAGTCTCCCCTTTTTCCTAGGGTGTGTTAATTCCATCTTTACCACTTTCTATTAAATGTTGACTACTGGTAAGAAAGACCATCATATTTTTTTTTAAGTGAAAACAAGCTTTATCATGAGGAATAAAAGAGATAATTGAAATATAAATGACTGCATAAACAAGTAAAATACTTCTGAAACGACCACTTTAAAAATGAGAATTTTAAATTAACAGCTTTTAGTCTTGGTTAAGAGTTAGATATATTAATAGTATTTGAGAAACATAGTAAACAAACCTACAAACATATTTGTGACAATTACATTTTCATCAGTGGAGCAAGAACATGCAACATGTAAAAGGATTTGACTTTGGACAAGTTACTGTGCTTCAGTTGCTTTTTAAAATAAAAGTTATTGACAGGCTGGGCACTGTGGTTTAAGCCTATAATCCCAGCACTTTGGGAGGCCTAGGTCAGAGGATTGCCCGAGCCCATGGGTTCAAGACCAGCCTGGGCAACATGGTGAGACCTCATCTCTACAACAAATCAATAAATTAGCCTGGCATGGTGGCATGCATCTGTAGTTCTGGCTATCTGGAAGACTGAGGCAGAAGAATTGCCTGTTCCCAGCAGTCGAGGCTATGGTCGCCATGAGCGTGCCACTGCACTCCAGCCTGGGTGACAGAGTGTGAGACTCCAGCTAAAAAAAAAAAAGCCAATAGTACCTACCTCAGGTAATTGTTGTCAGAAGTAAATGAGATAATATATGAAAACCACTGTATGAGCTCAGTATTTTAAAATATTATTATTAGAATTCTTATTGTATATATTATCACATATAATCAATGTAATCTATTTTAAATTCAAATTTTTATCATCAGTCTTTAAAGTTTACAGTACATTAATCAATAACTCTCTAGAGTGCATCAAAATCAGAAATATGACTAGTCATTATGATTTTATTAAAAATGCTGTTACATATGCCACATGCCCTGAAAAATTTTAGTCAAAGCTATGAAATACACACATACACACCAATAATTTTTCCATCTGATACTTTTGGTTTGAGTTCTTTTCCTGCTAGTGACTTGCAGTATTCTCTGGCACTTCTCAATTCTCCATTATTTGTAAGTAAACAAAGAAAATGATAGAATAGGAATTTTGAGATGTTAATGATTGGGTAGACAGGAAAGTGGGAAGATATTAAATATATGGAAATTGTACATGGGGCTGCAATTAAAAAAATAAATTTGAGAGCACAATTGTATTAGTCAGAGTTCTCTGATGAAGCAGATCTAATATATGTTTATACACACATACACTTTCATTCCCTTTCTCTCTCTGAAAGATATTTATTATGGGAATTGGCTCATTCAACTATGGAGGCCTATAAGTTCCACAATATGCAATCTTCAAGTTGAAGACTCAGAAAAACTGGTAGTGTAATTCAGACTGAGTCCAAAAGCCTAAGACTACTGGTATAGTCTCTCCTTATCTGTGGGGGATACTTTCCAAGAACTCTAGTGGATGTCTGAAATCACAGAGAGTACCAAATTCTATAGATACTATTTTTCACACACATACACACACACACACACACACACACTCTCCAATGGTGCCAAAAAAGGTATACATAATTTATCTATGTCTTACTCTTCAATGTTGAATTATAGTAGCAATGTGTAGTATAACATTCTTTGAAAAGATGGTGTTAATCAAATGAATACTAGCATCATCTGCAGCAGGCAAGACAGTCAAAGAAAATGGCAGAACAGTTGTTGTTTGGGTAGCACTCCACCATTTTTAAGTGGTATTTAAAAATCGAGACTGTTGTGTAAGTACAATGATAATGGAGTCGTGAGTGTGCAACAGAACCTCCAACACGCCTAACAATAGCACGCACTCATGGCAAGTTTGAGACACATGATACTGTGTGTGATGTGCACAAAGGAAGATCCAGGAGACCTCGTACAACAAGAAGTCCTGCGTTAGTTTGCCGTCATTAGAAGTGCCTGGATGCTGATGATGAAAACTCTGAGCACCTCTTGTAATTGCAGAAGTAAAATGAGACTTGTATTTATGTTTGTTATTGGCAAATATTGAGTATTACAATTTTAATATAGTTTTTTTTCTCTCTTAAAATGTGCATGTGCATTTTGGCACCCTCTGTATATATGATAAAGTTTAATTCTTAAATTAGGAATAGTAGGCGATTAACAGTAATAGCTAATAATATAACAGAACACAGATTCCAGAAGTAAAATGTCAGTTTCTCAACCAATTCATCTTCGACAAAACCTCCACCATCAACCACTGGGGAGAGGAGAACCTATTCAGTAAATGGTGCATGAGAAAACTGACTAACTACATGCAGAAGATTGAAACAGGACCCCTAACTATCATCATATACAAAAAACAACTCCAAATGGATCAAAGACCTATGTAAAATCTCAAACTACAAGAATCTTAGAAAAAGCAGATGCAACCAATTCCTAATCAAAATCCCAGATGTCCATTCCCTGAGAGACAAGTGGACCCTCATTAAGCTGAAAAGCTTCTGCAAAGCAAAAGAAACCATCAAGAGAGTGGGGAGACAGCCCGTAGAATGAGAAAAAATGTTTGTCGACTGTACATCTGACAAAGGCATAACATTTAGGATGTACAAGGAACTCAAACGTACCGAAAGGAAAAAAAACAAATAGCCCCATTAAAAAGTGGACAAGACATGAATAGATACTCCTCAAAAGAGGACATATGGGCAGCCAACAGATACATGAAAAATTGCTCAGTCTCACTACTCATCAGAAAAATTCAAATCAAAACCACATTGAGATACCACCTAACCCAGTAAGACTGGCCACCATTAATATAACAAACAAAAACAGATACTGGCAAGGATTCAGAGAAAAGTAATGTTTCTATACTGCTGGTGGGAATGCAAACTAGCTCAGCCTCTATGGAAAACAGTGAGGCAAGAAAGAACTAGAAATTGACCTTCTGAAAGAACTAGAAATTGACCTTCCATATGACCCAGGATTCCCCCTATTGGGAAAATACCCAGAGAAACTCAAATCATTCTGCAAAAAGATACCTGCACATGCATGTTTATCACAGCACTATTCACAATAAGCAAAAATATGAAACTGTGCTGTCCATCAAAAGTGGACTGGATAAAAAAAAATGTGATACATAAACATGATGGACTATTACGCAGCCATAAAGAAGGGAAAAAGTTATGGGTTTTGCAGCAACTTAGATGGATTTAGAGTCGATAATACTCAGTGATCTATTACAGAAATAAAGAACTGAGTACTACATGTTCTCACTCATAAGCAGACCCTGAACATTTACCACAATACTATTAAAAAGGGATTGACGGTAGCCAGAAACTGCCCAGGGGGTGGGAGGTACATAACATCAATAAGTGTACCTGATCTCAAACTATTCGAAGTGGAACAAAAGGGAGACCCAATTTGACCTGTACAATGACCACTGGTATACCTAATCCTGAATTGTACCCTACATCTTCAAAATTTAAAATATAAATAAATGAATAAAATAAAACAATTAAAATAATATGCCAGCATCACTACTCATGCACTTTGGGGAGACATTATTAAGCAAAATAAGGATTACATGAACACAAGTGTCATAACAATTGATGTGATTACTGAGATGGCTATTAAGTGACTAACCGCCAAGTCACATGTGCAAAGCAGATATGCTAGACAAAGAGATAATTAACCAAGGCAGCATGAAATGGCATGGTGCAAGATTTTATCATACTATTCAGAAGGGCATGCAGCTTAAAACTTATGAATTGTTTATTTCTGGAATGTTTCATTTAATATTTTCAGACTCTGTTTTGCCATGGGTAACTGAAACAGCAAAACTGTGGATAAGGGGGAATATTGTAAACATCCCATGGCAAGGAAAAGATGGATGCCCCAGTCTAAAGAAAGGCAAATTCCATGTTCCTTTGTCTTTTTGTTCCATTCTGGTTTCAAAGGATTGGTTGATGCCCACCCACATTGCTAAGGATGGCTCTTCTTTACTCTGTCTACTGAGTCAAATTCTAATCCCTTCCAGAAATACCCTTAGAAACAACCAGAAATACCATTTGACCAGCTATACAGGCATCCCTTCAGATAGTCAATGTGACATGTAACCATCACAGTGGTTACTCAGCAAGATTGTGTTCAGTGCTCATTTACTCCTATCTGAAAAGGACCCAAAAAACACCAGAATTTATTTATTAAATATTGTGTATTTATTCTTAGATGTTTAAGAATATGTTCAATCACCTTCAAAGTACTCTCCATGTATCAAGATAACATTTTACGCTGAGCAAAACAGTTTTGGAACTCATCAGTTTGGATGCCTTTTAGCGCCTCTGCTGATTTTTGTTTCATTTCTTCCACATCAGCAAAAAATTTCCCTTTGAGGACATTTTTCATGTGGTGAGACAAAAAAAAAAATCACTGGGTTGAGTGTGAGGTGAGGTCAGGTGAATAGGAATGGGACACGGAGGGCATGTCATTTCTGGTCAAAAACTGCTGTACACTCAGTGTGGTGTGGGCAAGTGTGCTCATAAATCACCCATCATGAAAATGGGCAAACACCTTGAAAGAATCTCACCCCCACCAAAAGCCTAACACAGTCTCTTCGACAATGAGTACACAAATTGGTACACATAGTTCGTGCATAAATGCCAGTGAGTTCCTAGAACAGTTACCAAGCAGAGGAAGCCTATACTACAAGGGGCCTGCCCTCCAAAACATTATTCCAATTTTTTTGGGGGGGGGTCCCTTCTTGTATTAGTTTTCTATTGCTGCTGTAACACTTCTGGCTTAAAATAACAAAAATTTATTATCTTATATTCTGGAGTTCAGAAGTCTAAAATGGATTCTTCAGACTGCATTTGTTCTTATGACTGTGTTTGGAAGCAGTTAGGGAGCATCTGTCTTTGCTTGACCCAGCTTTTCAAGGCCATTTACATACCTTGGTTCATGGTCCCTTCCTCTCTCCTCAAAGCCAGCACCATGACATATTCTCTCCTCTATGACGTTTGCTTCTGTTCTTAAATGTTTTTCTGATTCTGATCCATTACCTCCCTTTTAAAAGAAAATTTGTGATTACATTGGGACATGCAGATAATAATAAAATATCTAAGATAATTTTCCCATCTCAAGATTCTTAATTTAACCACATTTGTAAAGCTTCATTTTATCATGCAAGGTAACATATTTACAGGTTTTGAGTTTCAGGACACAGATTTTAGGGGGGTTTTATTCATGCCATCACAATTTTCCATAATATATGAGCTACCAGCGAAGGCAAAAAAATTAGAAATAAAAAAGTTAACAATTGTATAATCAAAGTCTGATCCAGTGGGGATTAAAAACTAAGTGTGATATGAAGTTAGAGATGTGACAAATGTGAACAAGAATAAAAAGATGTTCTTTGCCAATGGAAAGGCATTCTGAAGATAATCTGGAGATAAAGCACTGAATAAAGCCCAGTTTTTGTTTGTTTCTTTGTATGTTTGTTTGTTTGTTTGTTTAGGAAGGAAGGAAGAAAAGAAAGTAATTAAATCATTCAGCAAATCAATATTAAAAATCCTCAATGTAGAGATTGTGGCAAGACAAATCGGGTAACATCTGTAATATGTGGATAATTTTTGAGAATTTAGACAATTATCAATAACTTGCTGTTGAATATTTAGTTTAGGCAATATGAACAATTTTTGAGAATTGGCTATGGTGTATCTTATCTACTTGAATAATTTACGATTGGATTGTATTTTTCCTTGCATAAAATATGATAACAAATATGACAACATCAAAACCTAACACCTTTCTCTTCTGAAAAGTTTGCCTCTCCCCAAATGAGAAATGTTAAAATCTAAAGTGGATTAGTTGATGCTTTGACTCCTCTATGTCATTCCATCATCCCAATTTAGTATATAAAGGTAGAATCTCAACATAGTGGACTGGTGACACACACACACACACACACACACACACACACACACACAACACACACACACACGTATCTATATATCCTTTTTTCCTAGTCACAACTCTACATGTGTCACATGAAGTTGATAGCCAAATATGAAGTTTTATTGACCAATCCAAAACATATGTCCAATGCAAATGTGGTAATGACATATCATTTTCCAAACTTCAGGTTTTAACCATTAAGAGGTTTTAAATGGTGGAATCAAAACTGTTGCTCTATGGAAGTTAGAAGACAGCCAGATGTGAGTCGTTATTATTTTCTGGTAGCATTTTATAATAGAAGAAATAACATTGATACAGAGAGAAATTATTTTATCTTCAATATAAGTAGCTGAAAGCCAGTATCTATCATACTTGCTAAACCTATTAGAACAAGTTAAACACATTTCAGGAAATTCTGAATTATATGAAAGTTAACTAAACATTGCACTCACAAGTTAGATTTCCAACATCTTAGAGGAACAGATTTAGTTATTTACTTGTGTTTCTTCTTTTCAAAAAAAAACTGCTGTGTTTTAAACTGTCGAATAAATTCACAAATAAATAAATATTTTTGTATACACACTCTAAAAAAGGAAAAAATGATATTGCTCAGCAATTATTTTATATACTCAGGACTGTGAATTTCATGAAGAGTTGAGAAAAACCTAGTTTTGTTCTACACCTGATTTGTCGTTTAAAATGAAGTTTTGTTTCATGAATCAGTTAAGACATCTTATGAAATAAGTATTTCACCAGAAGAGCCTGGAATATCTCCATATAAAAACTTGGTATATGTAATATTTCTCTTTTTAGGACACATAATATCATAATATAGCAAAATTATTTATAAATACAATAGACAAAATGACACCAAAACTTACTATAGTAATGACTCAAACAAAAATTTAACACTGCATCAAGTGCTTTATGCATATAAATAGATGCACTACCAAAGGTATAGCTTTCTTGTGATAAACACAAACAATCTTTAATCATGTACTTTTCCAGAGATTCAAGGAGGAGAACGCAGTAATGTTTGTAACATTCAATGTGATTATTATATTCTAGGCATTTCTTAAGGGCCTCACATATATTAACTCATGTTATCTTCACACATATAAAATTATATATATAAAGTATGTAATATTATATATATAATTATCTTCATTTTGCATATGAGGAAAATAATGTCAATAGACGATAATTAACTTTCTTAAAGTAACATAAGTATTAGCTGTACTAAGGCTGTCTGCTTTCAGGAAACCAAACTAGCTGTCTTTCTGTATAGCCTGTAAAGTATTGTGTATATTTACTTGAGTATAAAACAATGGGAAAGTTCTATTGTGTACTTATTATTGTCAATATTACTTTAACTAAATAACAAGTCAGTTCAATATCAAATTTATAATCTGAATAAAGAATTTTGTAATCAGACATTCAACATACTGTTTTATATATCACACATTTGTCATCTGATATTTCTGCCTTACCTATCTTGTATTCTATCAGGTCAACTGTGCAATTTAAGCAATTTCAAGGTATAGTAAACCATAAACTAAATTTCCATAAATATTCTATATGGAAGACAGGTAAAAATAAAGATGTCTACAGCAGTGAATCTCTACAGATATCTGAGATATATGTACTGAAATGATTTTAACACACTTGGATTGCCCAGGATGAAAAATCACTTTCTATGAAAAATTATATCAATATAGGTGCATTCACACTTTGAACTGGGGTTGCTTCCAGACGTGACACATATACTTTACAAATCAATTTACATTAGCGAAGCAATATGCTGTATTAAAACATTTTTGTAGTAACATTAAGAAGGAACCATCAATTTTAAAGGTTGAAATTGCTTCTCTAAATATTCAGTGTACATTGTGATCTACTTGAATGATGCCTGTAATGCATAAGCTTTTGTATAATCACTACAGTAGATGTGAAATATTTCTCTCTATCCCAAAACTTTGAAGTATTTATATAGCTTGCTCATATCCTGTTGATTTCAGGAAGAGAATTAAGGTGTTTACTAATGTTATTAATGAAAATGGGGATGTGATAAATGAAGATACTTGTGTCATGGATCATTGTGCTAATGATCAATATCCTCAAGTTCCTAGAAGTTACAGCTCTTACAAAAGAAAATTAGCCAATGCCGATTACAATTTATCAAGGTGTCATTCCTACCTTGTGTTCTGTAAATGCATTAAAGATAGTTTACAACAGGTTTGAATGTAAAAGGTTTAAGTAGTCAAATTTTTAATGAGATGCTAATTTAAATGTAAAGTTGTATGCAAATAACTAAGACGTGAGAAGTAGCAATTTGATACAGGAAGTATAGATATTATACAGATAAATATAAATTTTACATGAAAAGTTTATACATGAATAGTATATATATATATATATACATATATAACTATATGTGTGTGTATACACACACACACACACACACACACAACACACACACACACATTCTTTCCATTAGTCATTTCACACCAATTTTTCAGATAGATTTGGTCAGAGAAAGTCAATCTTGTAAATTTATTCAAAACTAAAAATGGGTCAGGGTTGGATATCTATTAAGATAAAAACTGATGTTAAAAGCAAATCTATTTTCCTATAGAATTCCTTAAAAAGCAAGTTTTCTAAGTCATAGATTTAGGAGACAAGGCATAAAAATCTATATAATCTTGAAATATTATCATAAAATTCACTTAAAATTGTTCCAATAAATAACGCTACTTAATATTTCTGCAAATGGATTAAAAAATGCTGAGTTCAAGGATAGTTCAGATAATTGGATTTATTGCTGGGTGTACTCATATGTCTCCTCGTTGTTTTCTTGGTGTTTCTATAATGCATTGGATCAATTTCCTAGATTAAAGGGAGTCTATTTTGGTACTCAAGCTGTTTCTATACTTTGGTTAGCCCCAACTTGCAGTCAAAGTGTCCTAGGTAATAGATAGTCACTATGAGAGTTAATTTCATGTTAGCTGGTTAAATAACTAGTTAATCATTATTTCTGAACATGTCTGTGAGGGAGTTTTCAGAAGAAATTAATATTTGAATCAGTAGACTGAGTAAAGAAGATTGCCCTCACCAATTAGAATGGATCTGTCAGGGGTTTAAATATAAATAAAAGGCAAAAGAAAGGCATATTCATTCTCTAGGTTGCAGTGAGACACCCATCTTTTTCTGCTCTTGGGCATAGGAGCTCTTGTTTCTCAGGTCTTTGTTCTCAGGAACAAAATGGCATCACTTACTTTCCTGGTTCTCCAGCTTGCAGATGACAATGTCAAAGGGTTAATCAGAATAATTTGACTTGAGTAGACCTATGGCATTGTCTAGTTCATCACAGTATTCCCAGAAGTAGATTAGGTAGGAAGCCTACTAAATTCTTACTTGATCTATATAAGCAGCAAAATTCTTGGTCAAGTAAACAAATGTCTAACTTGAATGATAAAAACAGAGAGTCATGGCCCCTCATTCAATTTCGGACTTGATTCAGCTTGCGGACCTAAAACACCTTGAATGAAATGGAGGTCAGATCTCCTCAAGAATGGATGCTGTTACACTGTGAAAAAGAATTATACTGCTAATATTTCTTGCAGTCATCCCCAAAAGGACCTATGGCTTTTTACAAGGGTAACTCTACATTGGGGAAAGAGGGTTAATCAGAACTTTTGGGGTCTGCTCATTATTAACTCTAATCTGACAATGATCCTAGGAGACCCAAAATGTCACGGTGACCTTCTAGTCAGAATGGTAGCATATGGAGATCTTGTAATCAATATAAAATTTTAGCTTTAGTACATTCCTGAATCCATCCTGTGGTTAGTTCTCCAGGTCCAGATGTATAATTGGAATAGACTTGCTTAGCAACTGGCAGAATGGTAAGATTGGTTCCTGGCCAATGGTATATGGAGTGAGGGCTCTTATGAAGGAAAGGCCAAGTGAAAGTCACTAAAACTGCCTCCACCTATGAAAAAAATAAGCAATATCACATTTCTGGAAGGACTGAGAGATTAGCACCGCCATCGAGGCATCGAAAGTAGCATGGGTGGTGATTCCTACCACGTGCCCATTCAACTCTCCTATTTGGCCTGTGCAGAAGGCGGATGGATCTTGAAGAATGACAGTGGATTGCTGTAAACTAAGTGGTGACTCTAGTTACAACTACTGTACCAGATGTGGTTTCATTGATTGAGCAAATGAACACATCCCCTGGCATCAGGTATACAGCTATTAATTTTCCTCATCTTGTTCCATAAAGTGCATGAGAAGTAGTTTACTTTCAGCTGTCAAGGGTAGCAATGCACCTTCACTGACTTATCTTCAGAATATTCCAAGTGTATAGCCCTATGTTATAATTTTGCTTTCAGAGATTTTGACTACCGTTTTCTTTCACAATGCATGACACTGGTCTATTATCTTGATGACATTATGCTGATTAGTGAATGAGGGAATAGCAACTACTTATCAAGATATTTGCACTTCAGAGGGTGGAAAATAAGTTCAACTAAAATTTGGGGGTCTTATAACTCAGTGAAATTTCTAAGGATCCAGTGGTATGGGGCATGATTCTTTTAAAGTGAAGGATAAGTTGTTGCATTGGGCCTCTCCTATAACCAAAAAATAGGCACAATGCCAAGTGAGATTTATTTTTATTTTGAAGACAGTATATCTGCATTAGGCTGTGTTACTCTGGCCCATTTAGCAAGTGACTTGAAAAGCTGCTAGTCGTGAGTGGAGCCTAGAACCAAAGAAGACTCTGAAACACACCTAGGCTGCTCTGTCATTCGAGCATATGATCCATCAGATCTAATGGTGCTTGAAGTGACAGCGACAGATAGAGAGGCTCTTTGAAACCTTTGGAAGGTCTCCATAGATGAATGACAGCACAAACTTTTAGTATTTTAGAGCAAGGCCTACAATCACTTGTAGATAACTATTCCTTTTTTGAAAGACAGCTTTTTTGTCTTGCCTCTGATCCTTAGCAAACTGAAAGTTTGATCATGAGCTACCAAGTTATCATGCAACTTGAGTTACCTATCACGAATTTCATGTTATCTCACCATAAAGGGGCTGCCACAAAGGGGCTGCGCAGTAACATTCCATCATCAATCAGAAGTGGTATATATGTGATTCACCTGAGCAGGTCCTGAAGGCACAAGTAAGTTACATGAAGACGTAGCCCAAATGTCTAAGTTCCCACTCTCACTACACTGTCTTCTCCTTCTCTAATTAGACTTATGCTTTGAATTCATATATTGGGTTACTCATAATGTGTAAGAACACACTGACGGCCTCCTTGTAAGTGAAAAAAGCATGAGTTCATGTCTCAGATCCCCACAATACTCTTACTTCGTTTCCAGCCATCCTTTGATATATACACTATGCGATCATGAAGTGTTTCCTTTGAGAAGTTGACATAGAAAGCTAAATTAAACCTAAATTACAATGGGTATGCATGGTATCATGGCATGCAAAAGAAGAGATCATCTCCTGAAGTTCATATGTATTCAAAATGTGTGTCCAAAGAGCAGTAGGTTAAAGGAAATTTTTCTAGTAGGCAATACAACCACTTACAGAGGAAAGATGGCTAGTGGTATGGACATACATTAAATTACTCAGAGGTTTAGTATATTGGTCGGGACTTAAGAATGACTATACCGGAAGAAAACAAGTGAGAAGGACCTTAGCATCACTCAAATCATTTCCTTTGATTTTTCTTAGTAAGCCAGGGTTGGTGGTAGGAGAAGGCTACTTAAGTAGTCTCACTGACAGCAAATAGATTATAGAACTCTGAGGCTCTAGAGGCTAGGTGTCAGTGGCTATCACCTGAAGCCTTCTCATAAACACAAGTATTATAGAAAGGAAAAGGATCAAAGTGTCAGACTAAGGGCCTGGTCCACAGAGTTATAAAGATGGCTGATAGAACACAGTAGTCCAAAGGGGAAAAAGAGATGGCCAGCCAAGGTAGGCATGACTAACTTGTACTACTTGGAGGAAATGGTGATTGAATACCAGGAAGATAAAGGGAACCACTCCAATGAAATGCCATCATTCTTTTTTCAGTTTCCTTTTCTGAGATAGTTTCCATACTTGGAACCCTCAAAGTGAAGAGGAATCCTCATCCCCCAAAAAAGAGGAAACCTACAATACCTCAGTCCTTCTACAAAGATATCTGTAGACATTAACTTGAGGAAAGAGATCCAAACATTTCAAAGACCACTGAACACAGAGTCTGAGTTGACAGTTACACTCAGAAACAAAAGTGCAAACGTGGCCCTAAAGTGATCTCTATGTTGTTGTGGAATATGAGATATCATGACTGGGATGGCCAAGTGGAAACTGTCCCCTTTACTCAGACAATATAATAAATCATAGGTAATATTGTGTTGGGAAAACAAAAGAGATTAGTGCCATCCTTGAAGATAAAAAGAATGCAGAGATGGTAGCTTCCATCATACCCCAACTACGTCTCCATTTAATACATCTGGTTCCTGCAGAAATCAGATGGATCTTAGAGGATGAAAGGAGACTACTATAAATTCTATAAAGGAGTAGCTTCAATTGCAGCTGCCATGCCAGTTGTGATGTATTTGTCAGAATAAATTAACATGATTTCTGACAAATTGGGGAATGCCTTATTTTCTACTGTGATTAGAAAAGAGGATCAGGCTGGGCATGGTGGCTCATACCTATAATCCCAGAATTTTGGAAGGCCGAGGTGAGAGGACTGCCTGAGCCCACGGGTTCAAGAATGGCCTGGGCAACTTGACGAGACCTCATCTCTATGATAAATCAAAAAATTAGCAGGGCATGGTACCGTGTGCCTGTAGTTCCAGCTACTTGGAAGGCTGAGGAGGAAGGATTGCCTGAGCCCAGGAGTTTGGGGCTGTGGTGGCCGTGAGTGTGCCACTGCACTCCAGCCTGCACAACAGAGTGAGACTCTGACTCAAAAAAAAAAAAAAAAAAAAAAGGAAAAAGAAAAGAGGATCACAAGCAGCTCATATTCAGACAAAGGCTGTATATATTTACTATTTTGCACTGGGACTCTATTAGGCATTCCTGCCTTCGAACACAGTATGTTTCAAAGAAAGCTAGATCAGATTCAGAAAACAAAGGCTTGGCACCGTTTTGTGTACAGTATGTGTGCTAAAAAAAGATTTTTACATTTTTAAAGGTATAATATACAATTAATAATACACCATAAGCTTTGAGTGAAAACAGTTGTTCAGTTTTGGTTCTTTAGCTGCAAACGACTAAAGTACTTACAATCATTTCCTTTACAGAAAAAGTTGGCCAACCCATGATCTAGGCTATCTTGTCAAACTACAGAATAGCACAGTATATCTCAACTGTGTAATTGATATGCTAATTGTGTTAGATGAATAGAATTTGTTATACTTTAGACAGATATAACTTGTAAAAGTTCTAAAAATTTTATCTGGGGCAAAGTTAACTAGAGATAACTTTTTTTTCCATTTTGATATAAAATTTGTTTTTCCAGAATTTGATACTGACTTTTATTATAACACTAGTTTCAGTTACTCAAAAAGGTTGTAAAAGCTTGTTATTTTGGATGTTTCTAAAAGTAATTGTGGCTAAACATATTTCAGAAATATGATGCATTGCCCTGTTTAAAATACTCTATAAAATTTATTTTTGCTTTATCCTACTTTCAAGATTTTAACCCACTTTTGTCTTGTTCATTTTCTCCTAAACACTCATATTGTAGCTTATATTTCTCTTGTGAAAACTTGATTTTTTAATTGTGTTCTATTTTGTCATTTTAGAACCACGTGATTTATGCATTTAACTTTTTTATTTTTTAGTTTGGCCTAAGCATTTGAAAATCTTCCTGATTTTTTCAAGTACTTTTCACAATAAAGTTCCCATTTTGTTGATTTTTTCTATTATTTTCACAGGTATTAATATACAGGAGGGTTGGACAACTTTTTTCAAGGGTTTTTCAGGCTTCTACTTTATGAGCTTTGCTGTTATGTACATACACACACACACACAGCGCGCGCGCGCGAGCGCGTGCGTGCACGTGCGTTTTCTTAGTTCATTCTGCATCATGAAAAAAAGAACATCCTCTGTTTTAATTAGAGTGCCTCGGGATACCTCAAGATATCTTTACATTGCCAGATTGCTCTTCATCCCAATTATATCACCCTTTCTTTACTCTCAGATGATTTTTAATTGCCACAAATAATCTTTATGGATTCCAAAAACGATAGTAATTAGTTTATTTGCATAAACTAAGTCATTGGAGGTAATTAAAAGAAAAAAATAAATTTGCAGCTTGAAAGCAAATGGGTTAAAGAAGGAACAAAGAATAACTGTTGTGATTCGATAGACAAGGATGATTTTAAATGAGAGGTTAGTATAATGAAAATAATCTTTTAATTTCAAAAAACAACTTTAAGAATCTTCAAGTGATAGTGACCTATAAAAGGCAGCAAATCCTGAAACAAACAGCAAAAAATGTGCAAAGAGGTCATAAACAACCATACCATGTCTCTGAAGATGACCAGAAAAACAATAAATTGAAAAGCATGCATTCATAAAAACTGCTAGCAACTTTTGATAAAAATAAAGACGTCTGTGGCATTCTTTCCTGGTACTGCCTCAATCAACCCTACTCAACTCAGGTGGCAAGAACGATGATGTTACCAGCGTGAACCTGGATTTGGAAATCAGCAATCTTGCTGCCAAAGGGGATGAAATACTTTGGGGATGATAAGTGGAAAGCTGCAATGGTGACACTGTCAGTAAAATTTACTAACTTGTAGTAGATGAATGAGGAAACTCACAGCTCTGCTTGCCTAAAGTTGCAGTTGCAGTGGGACAACTAGCAGATCAGTATGAGGTTTAACGGGAACAACCTAGGAATGAGAGCTCCACAAATTAGCTTTCTGAACCTGCCTATCTAACTGATTAGCAAACTCTAAATATGTACAGGGAGAATTGAGAGAATTTTATGTTCAATTAAAGCCAAGGTAGATTGGAAAACTGGCTGAAGTTTAAGTGAGCTCCTTGACAAACACACAGGGTTGAGCTTTCTGGGCAAAATATCTGTCCAGATAATAACTAACTAACCACTAATACATAAAATAGAATAAATAATGTAAAGTAAATGACCAATACTAAGGACAAAAACATAATACAAACTGACCCAATATTTGATTGATCATGCAAGGACATCAAAGCAGTTGTTATTAAATTTGCTCAAAGTATTTAATGGCACCAAGATGGAGAAAGCAAAGAAAAATATGATACAACATGATATTTGTCTTAACAAATAAAAATCTCAATGAAAAGTTCCTAATTTGAAAACTTTAGAGTTGAAAGTATAATTCTAGAGTTAAAACACAAATTTGCTGAGTTAAACAGTAAATTAGAGATAGCGGAAAAGACAATAAATGAACATGAAAATAAATTAGTAGAAATTCTTTAATCTAAAAACCAAAGAGTAAAACAACTGAAGAAAACAGTAGTGGGTAGAAACACTAGCTATCTCATTTTTAGATTTTATGTATTTTTCCAGAGTTCCCAAGAGTGATTGAGCTTTTTGATAACACATTATGTAGTGGCTGCCTTCCCTTCCCTAACTCACTTCCCTAATCAACTATTGGTCTTCCTTGAATCACCTACCAGATAAACTAATTGCCCTCAAATATGTTTTATAAGCTTTTAAGGATCCAAATCTGCATAATAGTATATATATATATATTTTTTTTTTGAGTTGGAGTCTCACTCTGTTGCCCAGACTGGAGTGCAGTGGCCTCTCCCGGCCACCGCAGCCTCGACCTACTGGGCTCCGGCGATCCTTCCGCCTCAGCCTTCCGAGTAACCGGAATTACAGGCGCCCGCTACCATGCCCAGCTGATTTTTTTGATTTATTGTAGAGATGAGGTCTCGCTGCCCAGGCGGGTCTCGAACCCGCGGGCTCAGGCAATCCACTCAACTCAGCCTCCCAAAGGCGTGGGATTACAGGCTGAGCCACCGAGCCCGGCTTGCATAATAGTATATTAAACAACCTCCCTCAAATATGTCTTACAAGCTTTTAGAGGATCTCAAATCTGCATAATAGTATATTAAACAACCTATAGTTATACATAAATCATTTGTTGTCTATCTTTTTTTCTAATGGAATTTAACTGCAAAAGGAAAGAGATCTTATTTCTCTAAATCCATTGTTTTCTTTCCAGAAATTGGAATAATCCTTCCCATCATTGTAAATTCTTCACTAAATACTTGTTGAATGAGTGAACACATAGTAGGTCACTTGTATTTTCATTTTGCTTTCTCCTATTGTTCTATTTCTTTTCACCTTTCCTTTTTATTTTATAAAATAAAGAAAGGCAAAATTCATGCTAAATAGATAGATGGTCTATGTTTTAAACCTATCTGGCTCCCTGGCTGTTGTTGTCTTTCACTTTTAAAGGTTCTTTTCAGCCCCAAAGATTCTATTCCAAAACTAGATAATTATTTTATTTCAAAAAGTAATTCTGAACAAAGCTTTGATCTGAAAATCACAGCTTGACAGAGCTATAAAGGAAAATTTTCATCCAAAGGCAACTTAGCACTTGTGAAAAGTATTGTTTTATCTTATTAAAGACTGATCATCTCTTTGTGATGAAAGCTATGTAATTAAAATTTGTGAGGCTTTTTTTCTGTAAAGGGGAAACAATAGGGAGGGAAAAAAAAGACAATGCTTGCTGTACTGAGCGTGGTTGGGGTTGACTACAAAGGAACAACATAACTGCATTTTTGTATCTTGATCATAGTGATAGATAATAAGATGTTATACACTTGACAAAAGTTATACAACAGTACATTAAAATAAGTAAATTTTTTTCTCAATTTACATTAAAAATAATGGTCTATATATTTTTTAAGCCCTCAATGTTGGTCAAGTTTTCTTATCATTTTGGAAAAAAATAGCTATGTGAAGATTATTAACTGAGGTCACTTTAATGAAATTTAATTTAATGACATTAAAGCAGCTTTGTTACACAATAAAATAAAATTTGATTTCCTTTTGGGGTCTATAATGATACCATTTTAAAACTGTAAGATATTTATAAAAAGTTATTTTTTTAGCAATGGTTTCACTTTTTGTGTGTGACTTTCTCTGAATTTTGCTTAAAGTGGCACTTACGAATTTCGTGATTTCATGCCATCATCAATATGAATATTTTAAACTGGATTGAATGCATTCTTCCTTAACTGATTTTGATCCTCTATCTCTCCCCATTCCTACAATATTATTGAGAATTATAGGGGTGGAACAGCTGAAAGGGAGCAGGTAACTTCAGTTTTAACAGCTGTATTCAGCTTCATTTCTCTTTTGAGAATGACAGGTTTTTCTTTTGTAAATATATTCCGGGAGATTAGAAACATTTTGAAACCAGCCTTGAGTAACTCATGTCATATTTTTCTTTTCACTCTTCTTCTCCTCCCCCTCCTCCTCCTCCTCCTCCTCCTCCTCCTTTTCTTTCTCTCTTTCTCCATATATCTCTGTCTCAAGATATTCATCTCTCTACTGTTCTCAGATAAAGACCAAAAACAATTATAAAATTCATAAGGTATCACTTTAAGTAAAATTCAGAGAAAGTCACACACAAAAAAGTGAAACCACTGTTAAACAAAGATCTTATAAGTATCTCACAGTGGTTTTTTTTTTTTTTTTTTTTTTTTTTTTTGAGTTGGGGTCTCACTCTGTCGCCCAGACTGTAGTGCAGTGGCTGCTCCCGGCCACCGCAGCCTCGACCTGCTGGGCTCTGGAGATCATTCCGCCTCAGCCTTCCGAGTAGCCGTAATTACAGGCATGTGCTACCACGCCCGCTGATTTTTTGATTTATTGTAGAGACGAGGTCTCACCAAGTTGCCCAAGTGGTCTCGAACCCGCGGGCTCAGGCAATCCACTCACCTCAGCCTCCCAAAACGCAGGATTACAGGCTGAGCCACTGAGCCCGGCTGTATCTTACAGTTTTAACATGATATCATAATAGATTCCAAAGAGACATGTTGATATTTAACTGTCAAGGCCAATAAGGATTGCAGGTTTGATGATGTTGTAACACATGGAGTAATTTCTAATGAGATAAATTTAAAAACCTCAAATCTTTAGATATGAAGCAGTTTTTTTTCCTGCCTTTATAGTCCTATGATAATCTTTTTATTTTACAGTTATAAGGTTTCCATAGGCTGGGCTTCTCTAACCACAGTTGTAAAATACCTGAGACAAATCAGCTGGAAGACATTCCAGACAAAGATGTCATATATTCAGCTTTACTTAAATATTTTTTGGACAACTATTCTTAATTATTTTTAAGTTACTATTTCTAGTGATTTAGTTATCTATTGCTGCATTAGACACTACCTCACAATTTAGCAATTCATAACAATCATTATTTCTCATTATTTCATGGCTCAGCTGGAGAGATTTCTGCTGCTGTCACCTGTGTGCACTCGTGTGGTTGTATTCAGCTGAAAATGACTGGGATGAAAAGTCATCCTCACTTTTAGCTGTTGGTGCTGAATGTCCCCTGGGATGCTCTCAGTACTCCATGTAGCCTCCTTCTATTTTAGCAGACCAGAGTGACTTCTTAAACGGTAGTGTCAGGTTAACCTTCCAAAAGGATGGAGGCAGAAGTAGTGCCTTTTGAGGCTGAAGCTTTGGAACTTACCGAAGATTATTTTTGCCACAGTCTGTTACTCAAAGCAAGTGCTGAGGCCATGGTATTTCAAGAGATGGGTCAACAGACTCCTCCTCTCGATGGCAGTTGCTGGAAAATATGACCATGCTTTTCAATCCAGTAACTCCTCAGCACATTTCTTCAATAATGATCCACAGTCCCAAAGAGTCACTTAATCTAATTTTATGAAGTATAATCTTTTATATCTTTCATATCATCATTATTGGCCACATACTAAAAACTCAATCTCAGTTGTTTTTTAAGTCAAAATAATCTGGCTATGTGTCTCAATATAATATTTTTATTTTAGTATTTTATATCAATAAATATATTTTAGACATTACTATTCTAAAGGAATTATTTTAATACTCTCTGTGCTACTAATCTGTTTAAGCAGCATTTTGTATTGAACACTTGGCATGGCAACTTATTAATGGCCATGAGAGATAGGTGCTGCTATCTCTGTTTCACAGTTAAAGAAACTGAGGCTTGAAAGATTAAGAAACTTCAGACTGACACTCATCAATGTGGTGGAGGTCTCTCTATTCTCCAAATTTTTTCTTTACAAAATAATACAATAATATACTGCCACATCATACATAAAATAATGTTTTCATAAATTGGCCTATCATTCATCTCCAATTTCGTACACAAGATCACTCAAAGTACAGACTTTGTCTTAGTGTTGGTGTCCTCCTGTATTTGAAATGTGCATGCTAGTTGCTACTACACAGAAAATAAACATTCTTTACATAAACGGATACTAGTACCAGAAAGGTTAATTCCATGTTAGCATCGATGATTCCAGTGACGTGGCAAAGAGGAGCATCTCTGTGAGGGATCCTTGAAAATCAGTCAAAACAATGACAGAGGTCAAAAAACTTTCATTTAGAAGCCAGAGTCAGTAGACGAGTGGGGTGAAACCGAGAATCAAAAGGAAAGCCAAATCAAAAGCTAAAGGCCTGAAAAGACTTGAACAAAGGAAAAGAAACCTTACATTTTGAAGCAGCTAGGAAACTAAGATAGTTTGTGAACCCTTTGCAAAGGTATAAATTTAAGCAAGAGATTGAGTTATAACCTAAATGAAAGTGGGCTACTGGCTTCTACGGAAACTGAACTTTCTTTGGAGAAAAAGCACCCTCCTTTATGACCAGTCTTAAATAGGACATTCTTCCATAGAAAAAGACAGAGACATTATGTGTTCTGTAACTAAAGGCTTAATTCCCTTCTTTCTTTTATTAATGTCTTGTAAAAGTCATCCATTATTTCAAGAATGAGTACTGGCAGGGAAAAAATGAAAGAATTCTGGAAGGAATGAACACTTGTGATTGACAGAGCCCCAAAGACTCTTAAGACAAGCTTGAATAGTCTAAAGCCTTATGGCAGTTTTCAGAAAAGTACAACAATGCTTCCTCATTTCAGGTCTTTCAAAGTAGATTTGGCAATAAATACTGATCTTTATGGACCATGAGTCTGACCCAATAATGTCACTCCTTTTTCCTATAGAAGACCTGGTGGCTACTAATTTATGAGCTCTCAATAGAAAATAAATGGCCCAGAAAATATATTCCTACTACTAAAAATCAAATAAAAGGCATATGCCAAAAATAGACAGCTACATAAGACATAGAATGAGGAATATACTTAGTAGGCATTGGTTAATAGGATTTGGTCATGAAGATCTTGTGTAAGTGGCCCTGGATGTGTATTATACTTCACTATCAAAGCAGATAGGATTGATTTGAAATTTGATATTCCCATATCTTATATACAAAGAAATGAAGAAAAATATGAGATTCAAATTTAATTATATTCCTGTTTGGAAAGGTATTTTTTTCCTTAGATGGTATATTTAAGCTTTGTTAAAAACATTTTCCAATATATATGTATAAGTGGTGTTAGAAAAGTGATTATCATTATTATATGTAAAAGTTCTGAACTGGTCTGGAAAGCCAATAGTTGGGGTTTAAATGGTTCAGTATTCAATTTTTTTGAGAGTAAAATAAGTACAAGAAAATTTTTCATCTTTAGTAAGATGTTTATGATTAGGGAAACAGTACTGAAGCATTTATAACCTGAGATTAGGACCTTCTCATATTTATTGCACAAAATATCATATGGAAAGTTCGCACACCTTGAATCCCAACTTTTACAATTAGAACTGGACACTCTTCATTAGTAAACCACACTGGCATCAGTAGCCACACAGTTTCTGAAAATTACATACTAGCCCTAAAGCAGGTCACTGCTAACATCTCTCTTTCTTTCATTGTCATTCTTCTTTTCTTTGAAGGTCTTACGATCAGGTGGTCTCCCTGTAGTCAGGATTTGATTTGAGTACAGTAAGTTTGTATATGTTGGGATGTTTTTCCTATAATTTTTAAAAATTAATAATCCAAGCCAAGGCCCTAAGGCAACTCGAGGAACAAATCTTGAGAAATGTGGAAAAAAGAAACTTCTAATTTTCTGGTAATTTCCTCATTAGCAATGTTTCTGTGGGACAGAACATTGTGGTTAGGATTCAGAAAGCATTTGGCAGCATCGGGTAGGTATTGATTGCGACTGTGTCTCAGGAAGGGAGTCAGGGCTTCCACTTCACTGGGCAAAGATTAACCCATTTCCCTAAGCTCTGGATAGTTTCAGAATAATTCATGTTATAAGACATTCTTAAGTATTCTTTTAAATTCATCTTTGACACCTGTGATGTGTGCCAATACACAAAATGATATTCTCCCACCACCCAAGCCTGTTCCTCTTTCATCCAGTCAGACCAGTTCCTCCTTCATCCAGTCAGGATATCTCTCTTTGGTGTTAAAGTAAAAATAACTTTAATTCATGGCAATATTGAAGCACTGGGTGCATAAAATAAATAGACAAAGTTTCCAGGTGTAAAATCTTAAGGAGTTAATTCTGTTGCAAAGTAGAAACTGTATGTATTAAACAAAACACTCAAATCTTGAATTTTGTGGTTATTATTCTAGTTGCTTTTAGTACTTTTTTTGTTGTTTATTAGGAAAGTCAAAAAATTAACCTATAACAGGATATTGCACATGGGCCAATAATTAGATGCCCACCTTGAATTGATTGTAATAATTATCCTCTCAAAAATAAAATCTGGTAAATTTGTGACATATAAACTACATGCACATTTTTCAAGAAGCTATTATGAAAGGAGAAAGGAGTGGCAGGCACCTGACCATGAAGGCGGCAAAAAGAAACCTCTGAAACAGTCTAAGAAGTAGGCTAAGGAGATGGATGAGGAGGATCAGGCCATTAAGCAAAAATGGAACGAAGTGCAGAAGAAATGTACAGAACTAAAAAGTAGTGAAGAAGCTTCCCCTGGCTACAGGTGTTGTAAAAAAATCTGGCCCAAAATGAGCTGTCCTTTGTGCCTGAGGTTATGGTGATGCTTGGTTTTATTCCTTTTAAACATCTAGATTCTCAGCCATCACATATGTTGCTACCCATGACTAGAATGTCTTAAAGCCTGTTGTTCATTTAATAATAAACTTCAGTAAAAATGAATAAATTAATTAAATAAATTTGAAAGGAAAAGAAAAGGAAGGAAGGAAGGAGAGAAGGAGGGAAAGAAGGAGGGAGGAAGGAGAGAGGGAGGGAAGGAGGAAATAAAATCAATCCAGGTGAGTAATTCATTCATGACAGTATCAACTAGTGTTATTCTGTGGGAGATTTTAATATCCATGATTCTAAACTAAGCTTTTAGGAATAAATCTTAAAACATGTTTACATCTTTCAATGTATTATTTAGTTGATTTCTGTGTTTTTCTATAAGAGGCTGGTGTAAGACAATAATGATTTTTTTGCATTTATCTTCTACTTTAAAAAATTTCATTTTCCATTCAGGTTTATGATTACAAGGAATTTTTAAGTATTTTACTTCAATCCCTTTCTACTTTTTTGTTTCTTTTATTGCATTCAGTTTCTCTCCTCATTATTTATTCTCAATGGAGTATGAAAAATTCATTCTACTCTTCAATTTTAGAAAAAAATGGCACCTTCACTCTCTAACTTCTAAAAAAAAGAAAAATAATGGCAATTACCTCACAGAATTATATTTTACAATTTTTTAAAAATATGTATAACATGCTTAGAAGAGTGTCTGAAACATTTGGTTTCAAATTGTTAGTTGTTGTTATTATCTCAAAGTCTATTTGTAAAAATATGATGCCTAGGCAATTGGGGAGGAGTGATGTTTCTTCACTTTGAGCTACGGACAGTCTGATTGTTAATTCTGTAAGGACCTTGCTCACTTTTGCCTGTCCTGTGATCTTACATTTATCGACACTCTGAGTCTGAAATGCTGGGAGAGAGTCATTAGTTATACTTCTATCCATGGTGTGTGATGCCTCTCATTTCTCTAATATGTCCAAGTGGATCTAAAAGACAGCACCATCTTTAATGGAATCTAAGCTGAGAAAACATATCCACAGTAAATCTGACAAAGGATGTAAAGAAACACCAACCATCTTCTCCATCTAAAGCAAGATAATAAAAGTGCCTGGTCATTTTAGAATTAGGTAAAAATTATATAATCTAAAGAGTCATTTACTATCAACTCTCTTAGAGGAGTGTGTGTATTGCTAGTGGGTTCTGGAGGATAGAACTCAGTCAAAGGTGAGCCTGAGCACATTTTCCTCCTACTGGTGAGTTCAGACTGGCCTAGAGGAAACAACCCATCTTGACATGCTGTTGGCCTGCTTCCTTTTATGCTTAAGTATGACATAATGGGCAGCCAGTGATTTTCTCGCTACATTCTTTTCCTAGGAATCATTCAATCCCTGGGGATAAATTCACTCATAGGCTTTCTATTTTTTGTTAAATCTGTTAAGATTTTTTTTCCTTAAAAATATTGCCTGCAGCAGAGCTGTATTTCACAGTTGGCATATTGATTTTAGTGTGAAGTTCCTCAGGATACCTGCACTATAAATGGTTATTGTGTTCTATTATAAAATAGTGCCACTGGCTACAGACATCTCTCTCTTCCTACCTCTCTATTCCTTGCTGCATTCTCTATCTTTCTCTCTCTCTTAAACTCATTCTCAATTCTGTTAGTTCATTCAGTGGGGGGAGGCTGGCATGTCTGACATGCAAGAGTGTAATAGCATGGTTGTGGTAGTTCTATAGGCCCCACATGCTTCTCAGTGGACTAGGACCAGAAACACATCAGACACTGAAGAGCTTTCATCAGTATAGACATAATGATACTTTTTAATTTATGTTCATTAATTTCTTCTTTCATCATTTCTCTGGCTGCATCTGTAATCATACCTTAAATGGAGAAGAAAGACAATTTACTCACCCACCACATTGAGGCCTTTAAAGCCTATGTCAGTTAAATGTAATTAAGAGGCATAATTCTTCTGTTGAGTATTATTTTTTCCTGTTGTCCTCAGGTTACGCATGGTTCTTCAAGACAGCAGTTACTACTTCTGCTTAGTTAATTATATGTCATGGTTGATATCATGAAGGCCAGTCTGAAAATTAATTGTTTATTCAAGTGCTATCAATCTGTAGTCAAAGGATGAGTTCTTCTTTTTGTTTTTTAAAATAATGGATACTACCTCATTCTGGAAGCATGGAGTACAACAAAGATTATAAAACATGAACAAGTAATTGTGTTTATTTAATATCAACAAGGGAGATGTATTAAATATATACATATATATATACATAGATAACATCTTGATATTTTAATAATATTTCTTGCTCTATTTTAATAAGATAAGATTATAGATCAAGTTAATGGAAAAAGATTTTTTAAATGTGTCTAGTTATTATGGGAGATTAAAAATAAATATAGAGAAAAAAAGACAGGTGTTAAAAGAACATTTAACTTGAGCACCTTTTGTGGAATAGTCATCATGTTAAACATCTTACATTGAATATGTACATTTACGTATTTATGGTCTTGTTTTCAAGATATTCTCCTCATATTATAGATAAATTACACGTGACACAGGAAGAGTAGAAGTAACCCAGAAACCTCAATGGCGCATATGTAACCTGACAGTGTTAGCAGACAGTTCAAGCAAGACTTTAGACTTTGGGTTAACTGATTGTCATGAGAAACTAAAGAATGAATCAACTAACTCTTAGACCTTCTGACTCTTAGTTCAGTTTTCTCCACACTAATATATGATATTCTAATCTGCACTACATTTAACATTTTTGCCACAGAGATTTGTAATAAAGTTGGTTATTTAGATATAAGTATATGAAATACCACTGCATTTCTACAATGTTGTCATAGGCTCTTGGAAACTGTGATTTTAAATGAAAGGACATAACAAAATTTTTTTCACAACAACACTATAGCAGAATGATGTTAAATAAAATGCTATTCAAGAACCTACTATAAGTTATTTGGCTTAAAGCTGCAGTTCCCCAGAACCCTACTGACAACATTAAATGAAAAATTATTATAATTTGAATAAAATATACAGTATGATAGTGTTCTACATGTAGTAGAGATAAAGCATTTAACTTAAAAGTTTCACTAGAGATATAAAGACATTGGGAATAGTTTTATTAGTCGGATGAACTTTACAGCCAGAAATCTGCCAAACAGCTAGTCGTGATTGGGCAATTACAGTAGCATATACACATGCATGTTGGATAGCAAATGATAGCAGCGATACCCTGATATGTCTATGTGACACAAACTGCAGGTATTATCTTGTATCTTCCATAGACTATATACCTTAAACTAGTTATTATTTTTTCTATTTTTAGTTTAATACATGTTCACTGTTTTATTGATATCATGAATACCTTTTATAGAAGAGGAAGCAACTACAAGGAGGTAAAAAGAGTGTTCAGAAATCAGAAAGCAAGTAAGTGGAGAAACAAAATAAATATACATACCTATACACACACACAGACACACACACACACACACACACACACACACACACACACACACACACACACACAAACAAGGGGTGCCAAAAAAGGTATGCATATTTAAATATGACATTTACTCAAAAAACGGCGTTAATCAAACGAAAATTAGCATCACCGTGCAACAGGCAGCAGAGTCAAAGAAAACGGCAGCAGCATGGCTGAGTAAACATCAAACTACACATTCTTACAATAATTTAATTCAACCTTGAAAAGTAATTCATAGATAAAAGCTCTTAAAAATGTGCATACATATTTTGGCACCTATTGTCTATACATATATGTGGGAATCACCCAAAAATTGAATTTGTTTATTTAAAAATTCTGTACTTATTCTTACATGTTTAAACTTCAGTCACCTTCAAGAACTCTCTGTTTGATGCAATATAGCTATCAAGACACTTTTTTCCACTGCTCAAAACAGTTTTGGACTCATCAGTTTTGATGCCTTTTGGTGCTTCTGCTGTTTTTTGTTTCACCTCTTCCTCATTGGCAAATCGTTTCCCCTTTGAGGATTTTTTTCATGTGGGAAAACAAAACAAAAAAAAGTTGCTCAGAGCAGGATTGGATGAATAGGGAGGGTGGGACACAGAGGTTATGCCATTTTGGTCAAAAACTGCTGAACACTCAGCATGGTATAGGCAGATGTGTTGTCATGGTGGAACCATAAGTCACCTGTTTGCTGTAATGGGAGGTTTTTTCTGCAAATCATGACACAATCTTCTCCAAACTTCCAGATAAAAACTTTGGTCAATTGTTTGATCTGGAGGAACAAATTCCAAGTGTACTATAAGAGGCCGCCCACCAAAAAGAAAATTCTATGTTTTGGGAGGTTCTCTTTCACATACATATGTGTGGTGGTGGTGGTGGTGGTGGTGGTGTGTGTGTGTGTGTGTGTGTGTGTGTGTACTGGTTCTAAGGATAAATAAATTCAGGGATTTTGAACTAGGTATATCAACTGGATAAATTCTATTGTAACTTTTAGCCACTAATTAGGTGATTCAAAGTTTCCACTTAGATGTAAGTATAATACTATATGTAAGCCTGTGTTGTTTGCAGTATATGCTTTTTAACATAGATGTTAATTCCGAAATTTCCATAATTAATATCATAAACATAATAACTATATTTTATAAACTTGACAGTACATGAACATTAATTGAACACTTACTATGTATTTTTTTGTTCAATAGAGTTTTTCCTGTTGCTTTCAAACTTTGTCTTTAAACTGAAGTCTAAGACCCAAACCTAAATATGAAGGAAATTGCATAACCACTGGATATAGTCTTACTCCTCTCAAATTTTCTAAGAGATGAAAGGATCAGTAATGGTAAACATCTGTTTCATTGTTCTCTTTCCATCTATATAAGCAAAAGACTGGAAGAAGAGTGAGAAGAGATTCCTGAGTGTCTTTGGCCATAGGATGAATTGCAATCCACTTTGTGAGAGATCACATCTTTTAAAATTTTCTCTGAGAAAAGAAAAGTAAATATTCTTTTCTATCCTTTTCACCTTGGGCCAATTAACAGGAAAAAAATAGTTTGGGAAAAATTGTAGAAATAGTGAGGTTTGACAAAAAAAGAGAGTTTGAGGTTCCATGTGAGATTCTAGGTGAGCTGGTTAGGTAAAAAATTGAGAGAGATAAAATGGGGAAGGAGGTTCAGTAATGCTTAGCTTGCACTCCACTGCTTGAAAATTTCACGTAGGTCAAGTGACAGAGGGAAGAAGTGTTAAAGCATTTGAGCACTCTTGCTGCTTCCCCCAGCAGTCAAAAATTGCAACGTGTACTTCCAGGGTGATCAACTGAGCAATATGTCGAAAAGGTAGGGTTAGAGCAGTATTCTCTGATCAGGAAAAAAATACAGCATAGAAACCATGCCAAGCCTTCAAAAATCGTCCACATGTCCAGGGATACTGGTAGTCCAAAGGTGGTCTTCATAAAAATTAGAAAAATCTCACCCCATCCAAACAGGTACAATCCAGTGCCAGGACACACATCTTACTGAACAGAGGACAGGCTGGATATCAATCTCCTTTTACCCTCATGTTGGATGTATTTTACACAATTCTCAACCTGCAAAGTTGGATATTGCCTGCTGGGAAATGAACTCCTAAAAAGGTTTGTGTCAGTGGCCAAAAATGGTTGTCCATAACACAGACACAACCAAAAGGGAAAGATCAACATTCAAGATCATTTAAATAGGCACATGGTCCTGTTCTTCTCACTCTTCCCTACACATCACAATGGAGAACATATTCCTGGTAGGGAAAAAAGATGTCATAAAGGCAATCCATACCCACAATATCCTATTGATGTATTCCAAATAATCAGGGTCCTAGTATATGTGGACTGAATGAGAGGGATGAGAAGAAATGAGATGCAATTGAAAGTCAATCAGAATTAGGGACTCTATCTGAGATGTTGAGTGGAAAAGGAGATTAAGGAAACATACACATACCGCACTATGTTTACATATTTTTTTCTTTTTGTCTCTATCATCATCATACTTGTCATCACCATCATCATCATCAACATCATCATCATAGTCTTAGTACAAAAACTTTAAGTTAGGCATTATGATTTCCAGTTTGTATAAGAAGAGACAGAACTCCAGAAAATTACATATTCAGAGAAAATAGCCAGAATCCAAAAGTGGGTCTGACTCCAAGTTCATCTATAAAAATAATGTTCCAAATGTTCCCTCCAACCTCTAGCAGTATTTGGCAATGGAGACCAAGCCTTGTCAGAAAGTCTTGACAAGGCCCACGTATCCTCTACTGCTCCTTAGATATAAACCTGGAGGTTTTATGGAAATATGTACTTAAAATTCCTGTTTAATTTTTGCCCTTGGCTGAGCTTACTGAAGTTCTAACACTCTAATGAACCTCTGTCTGCCACACTAGTAAGATTTAGAGCCTCACAATTTTTAAGTAATGTAGTCCTCAGCTGCGAACTGCTGCTTCATAATTAAAGACTGTCAACTGGGCTACAAACCCTGGGCATCAATTAATCCTTATGTATTGTACCAGAAAACCTTTGAACAAATAGTAGTAATTGTCAGTACATAGAGAGAATATATTATAGTCTTTGCCTCTAGATAATCACTGCTAATGTCCATGGTAAATTTCTTTTCTTTTTTTCTTTTTTTATTTGGGACACTAACATCTGAGATCCCTTTCCCCTCTTAGAATAAATTCTCCATTTTTCACAGCAGTCTCCTCACTGCATAAATGAAAATCTCCACATTCTGTCTTTCATTGTTTCCCCAAAGCTACAGATGAACCTGCTTGGATGATGGATTCAACCTTAATGAATTAAGGAAAACTGGATCATGCAGAACTTACTTTGCTGATGGGTCACAGCAGCTCTACCAGTTTTCAGAGTCAGTGGTAGCCTCTTTTATAGGGGCAAAGTGCAGTACCCAGTGTCAAGAGTTTGGATGATACAACTTTCGGTGTCTTGTTTTATGGCCTCAGGCTCTGGTATCTTCACTGGATTAGTTTTTTGATAATGCTGGATTTTGCCTCCAAGTTTGCTATTTTGGCACTTGTGGATAATCTGTGAGTTAACAATGCCCTTTAAGCAAATTCTTAATTCACTAGTATAACTAATAAAAATTTAATTGTAGAATGGACAGAAAAATACAGATTATTCAGTATTCATCATGCAAATTGGTATATATTTTACACTTTTGTGTATTCTAATGTATTCATGATATAGGGCTGGAATAAACAAAACAATTTCTAAAATTGATTAGTAAAGTGTATATTTAGAAATGATTTACGTTTTGTATAAATATATTTTTATTTAGAGAGAAATGACGCATTTTCAAGTGTAATATATCAAATACACCAAAGTCATATGTAACATACTGATGTAGATACTTAAACATGCAAACAAATATTTAAGAATTAAATTCACTTATGAATTTGTATATTTGTATACAAAAGTATTGTCGGTGTTTGATCTTTACTGTCAGTTAAAAGTCAAGATTTCTGACTATATCTACATTAAATTGTGTCTATAATATTAGTAAGATTTTTCTTGTTCTTCAGTATTTCTAGCAAACTATTAGTGTGATATGATTCCTCACAGGTGTTTTTAGATATGAGCTAAATTTACACTCTGACTTTGCTAAATTGCCAGAGGCTATCTGCAAATTCTAACCAATGCCAAGCAGTAGAAACACATACACACACACACACACACACACACACACACAGCACGCACGCACGCACGCACACACGCACGCACACACACATACACGTACACAAATGATAGCAATGATACATCGAACTAATTGCCCAAGCTCTAATCTCCCACCTCTGATCTTCAAGAAGTGGTTTGTAGCCATGTCCACGCCGCCCTCAGTGTGGATATGGCTGACAATTCTGTAATGGAAACAGAATGAAAAAAAGCAAAATAAAAAAAAAGCATAAAGTGGTTCCCCATGCAAAAAAATTTTTAAAGTCAGGCACTGGCTGTTGTCCAACACTCATTTTTATGTCATCGCTTAATATTTGGCAGAAGTTTCAGGGATAAAATCCTTAATCACAGCAGTCTTGGAAAAAGCACACGTATGCACACTGACCACATTTCTTCTCCATATTATGTACACCTTCCCAGGCCTCACCTATCTGAACAAGGCTAGCATTTCACAGGTTCCTCTCAACTGAGGCCACTTCATCAAAAGTGATGTCCTTAATATGTATTGGATCATTTACTGTATTAAAATAAGAAAAGAAGGCTAGTCAATATAAGAAACCAAAATACATTTTAGCCTCATCTATCTGAATAATCTACTTTATTACTTATGTATTTATGAAAATATTATAAAGATGTAATGTTTGATTATGAACTGTGTATTTCTCTTTCGGGATGTATATATGGAAATGGTGGCATGAAAATTGTGCCTTGTAAGCTGACCAAATGTATAAACTGACATGTATATTTTCTCTTATCAAATATGGTTATACATATTCTACAGTCACAAACTTTTAAAAATGTCTTTAACAATATTTCCTCCTACAGATAACACATTCTCTTTTAACTTTTAGAATAATAAACAAATTACTTATTTAATTATTTACATATTTATTTTTTAGAGACAAGGCTTCTCAGGCTACAGTGGCACCATCCAAAGCTCGCTGTAACCTTGAACTCCTGGGCTCAAAGAATCCTGCCGCCTCAGCCTCCAATGTAGTTGGGACTACAGGCACTAGACATGGTAGTGTCTGGTTTAACAAACAATTTTAAAAACAGAAAATAGCCTTGCTACTTCAAATTATATTTCACATGATAAAACTGAAAATATGATGATACTTGATTGCTCTTTGGAGCCTAAAATTTTAACCCACATTATCACATTCATGCAAACACAAATTAAATGACTATTTTCAATAGATTTATCTTAGTCACACACACACAAAAACATTATATGTGTTTGTTGGGAACTGACTAAAGATAAATAATAATAATTGATTGCCTTAAGTTTTAGAAAAGTGTTGTTTCTTTAGTTGCAACAAATTATTCCAATTATTACAAATAATTATTTTCTTCTTAGCTTATAATAAAATACTGTCTATCAAAAATCTCATGTCCACAGTGTTTAACCCAATAGATATTATTCAGTTTAAATTATACTAGATATTTCAAGAGTTTTCGTTTTTTGACCCACAACTCCTTGACGGCCCAACTTTATTAAATCATAACTTGCCTAATATAAAAGTCACCATTTAATTGCCACAATAAACAAGCTATAGAATGTGTTCATAACTCCAAAAAGTTGTCTTCTAACCCATTGCCTTAATCTTTTTCCCTACTGAACCCTCCTTTACCCTGACCCCCAGAGATGCACAAATGTGCTTAACTTTATCATTTGCTATAATTTTGTATAAATGAAATCATACAGTGTTTTGTCTCTGACTTCTTTTAATATGATGCTTTTGATTTTTAGTCACGTTGTTGCTTATATCATTAGTTTTTCACTTTTTTGTTTGGTAGCATTCTACAATGTGTTTAACCATTCACTAGACATTCAGGTCGTTTCCAGGTTTTGGCTTAAATACTGAGCAATTGTATACAAGTATTTGTCTAGGCACATTTCTCTTGGTCAACCAGTCTCATTTGAAAAACTCTTTTCTTTGCCTTCCATGACATCACCGATTTCCCTTCTCTCTACTTTGCTTCCTAATTTCATCATTCTCTACTCAGATGCTATATGCTAAAAGTCATCACATCCCAATCTTAGGACCCCTTTTCATTCCACACTCAAGCAATTTCATCTGCATCTTAGATTTAATTATCTCTTATATGCAGTTAGCACAGAATTATATCTTCAACCTCGAATTTCTAAGCACAGACTTATCTGTTTGAAGCCACCCACTGGCCTCCTTTGAGACATTTTCAAATCAATATGTCTAGAAATTAAAAGATTCTTTATCCCATTAAACCTGGTTCTTTTTAATCCTTTCCTCCATTGCACAACATAGATGACAATAAATGATCTCTAACACCATCTTACTGTGATTATTCTAGAGAAACCATTCTTTCTCAGTAGCGTCTGAAATAATCTTCTCATATCCACTACTGTTCCCTTCTAATCTTTTCTTCATACTGCTGAGTGATCTCTCAAAACCCAAACCTGATAATTTAAATTTCTCATTTTCTGTCTTTGCTTAAAGTAGATCATTGGCTTTAAATAGCTTACATACTAAGAACCAGTTTCCTTAATATGTCTTATAAGGCTTGACATAAAAAGCCCCTACTAAACTTGTCCAGATTCATTTTAACAAGACATACGTGTATAGGTTTATTAAATAGATATATTTGATGATGCGGGGCAGGGAGGTTGAGCTTCTAGTGAACAAAGTACCCAATAGGTAGTTTTTTGACCATTATCCCCTCCCTCTATGCTTTTGAGGTCCCCACTGTCTATTCTTTCCACCTGCGTGTCCATGTGTATTCATTTTTTAGCTCTCACTTGTAAGTGAGAACATCAGGTATTTGATTTTCTGTTTCTGAATTAATTCAACTAGAATAATGGTCTCCAGTTGCTTCCATGTTGCTGCAAAGAGTATGATTTTATTGTTTTCTTTTGTTTGTTTTTGAGACAGTCTCACTCTGTTGCTCGGGCTGGAGTACAGTGGCACGCTCACGGCTACCACAGCCTGGACCTGCTGGGTTCAGGCGATCCTTCTGCCTCAGCCTTCCAAGTAATTGGAACTACAGGTGCACACCACCATGCCCAGCTAATTTTTTGATTTATTGTAGAGATGAGGTCTTGCCAAGTTGCCCAGGTGAGTCTCAAACCTAGGGGCTTAGGCAATCCTCTCTCACCTCAGCCTCCCAAAGTGCTGGAATTATAAGTGTGAGGACCGCACCAGACTAGAATTTTATTGTTTTTGTAGCTGCATAGTATTCCACATTTTCTTTATTGAATCCACCACTGATGGACACTTAGGTTGATTCCATGACTTTGCAACTGTGAAGAGTGCTGTGATAAACATAGGAGTGCAGATGTCTTTTTGATAAAATGTTTTTGTTTTTCCTTTGGGTACACCCAATAATGGAATTGCTGGGTTGAATGGTAGTTCTATATTCAATTATTTGAAGTTTTTTATACTGTTTTCTAAAGGGATTGAACTAATTTACATTCCCACCCACAGTGTCTTCATCAACATTTTTTTTTTTTTAGCTTTTTAATAATGGCTATTCTGATAGATATTAGATGGCATCTCATTGTTATTTTAATTTGTATTTCTATCATGATTATTGATTTTTGAGCATTTTCTAAAAGCTTCTGCATAGCCAAAAAAACAAAAAATATCAATAGAATAACCAGACCACCTACCGAATGGGAGAATATATTTTCAAACTATGCATTCAACAAAAGACTGATATTCAGGCATGATAAAGAATGTAGACAAATCAACAAGAAAAAAAAGCAAAAAACCCCAATACAAATCGGGCAGAGAACAGGAACAATCACTTGTCAAAAGACATAAAAGCATGTGGACAAATTTTGAAATAGTTTCCAATCTCACCCTTCACAGAACTTCCACTGGTATCTCAAATCGAACAACCACCTCTAACCACTGAGCCTTTGCACATGTTATTCCCACTGCCTGAAACATTTTAAACCTCTCTTTATATGTTCAAGGGCTAGTCTTTAAATTTTTAGTTTAATAATAATTTTATCTATTTATAAGGTATAATGAAAGTGATGCTTTGGTTCATGTATACATAATGGAAAGACATAATCAAGCTAACTTCCTTTCAATTTAAGCACAATGTATCACTTCTTAAAAGCAGAGTTTTATTATATGTACTAAGGGCACTAAAAATCTCTCCTTCATATGCGTGTGGTATCACTGCTGGTTTTTTTTGTGTGTGATATTATTTGATTAATGTCTCTCTCTCATTCTAGTTCATAAAATCCATGATGTTAGGGATTATTCAGATTTAGTTTGTCCTTCCATCTCGCTATATATCACAGAGCATGGCATGTGGTAAGGACTTAATAAGTATTGTCTGAATGAGTAAACACAAAAGATTTAATAGGTGTTGATGGATGTGTGAACATGAGAAGCTGATCTTGACAAATGTTTCAAGTTTTGTGATTTGGGAAAGAATAAGGACAAATAATGGAAGACACGTAATAGATTCAGAGAATTAGAAAGTTAGTGATAGTCCCTTGTCTCATATTTTAAATGGAACAACACTCTATGAAATAATGTTTTCTATAAAATAATATGAGTGCCTTTATGAAGAAATTTTCTTAAATAGCAGAGTATGTGAGGTGTGCCTCCCAGCAGTAGGTTCAAATTGTATATAATTTGTTCTATCACTCTTCCCTATCTCTACTATTCCTTCCATGATATTTTTAAACATGTACATCAAACACATGGAACGCCTCAGAAAAGGTAACCATTAAATAAAGACAGAATTAACACATGGGAAGAATAACTGACAAGGCACCGGATATAAGTGAAACATCAAAGATAAGGTAGCATTAAAAAACCTGTTGAGAAGTCAGTAAACAGTATCAATCATATCGCTGTCACCCTAGTTGAAAAATAAGGAGTTAATCTACAGAGACCAATTTTGCAGGAATGTAGGAGACCTGATGCTGATGAGTGTAAGTGTCCTATGTGTGCTTTGAAACATTCAAGGCAGTGTTTCCCAGTGGAGGTTTTCCCCTGCTCAGGTGCAATATAGTTTGAAGAGTCTGTGCTGCTTGTTGGAGCATCACAAATGGCGTGCTTTGACAGCTGGGATACCTGTTGAATAATTTTTCTGTCAAATATTCAAAACAAAATGGCACAGATGTTAAAGTATGTGCATATGCAGTGAAAATATCCTACTGGGGGACAAAGAAGGCTCTTCAAAAGTTTCAAAGACAGAATGCTGAAATATACCAATTGTTGTACTATTCTATAGTAATTTTAACCCTTTTAAAGTAAATTTCTATCAAAATTGAAAGTCCTGATGACATTATAATTTTCAATGAGAAAATCAAAATAGAGTCTTTGCTAAAAAAAAATAGAAAATTTCAAATCAGAATTATAGTAACTATGATAGAGATAATGACTTCTCACCTGGTAGTACAGAAGAGAGACAGCACAGCCCTGAGAGTACAGAGAAGAATTGATTTACACATGAAGTAATATTTAAACTAAACTCTAAAGGAAAATTAGGACTTAAAAAGTAAATCTTGGAGAAAGTACTTAAGAGGAAGGGCAGAGAGAATATTATGTGAAGGACTGAATGTTAAGAAATTTTAAAAAACTAGGAAACTTTTAAATAGTGAAGTATTGTTGAATTTTAAAATGTTACAGAGAATTGCCTCAAAAACAGAGATCAGAGAACAAAGAAACATCCAGATTTAAAAGTATCCTGTGTGCCATATTAGCATGTTTAGATTATAATCTTATTATAATTAGATACACTTTAGAGGTTCTAATAAGAATGGCATACTCAAATTATTTTGGCTTATAATGTGGACTTGAGTGGATGTAATGATGACTATATCTGTATATAACAGAGAACAAAAAAAATGGCCTAAATTCATAAAGGTTTTTTATTGCACAAAAAGGAAATATAACACATATCATATATATGTCATATATATCATATATATGATATATTTTTATATACAAATATATTTGTATATTTTCACTTTAAACTTTATTATAAATTGTACTACATACATTATATTATATACTACATAATGCATGTTTAATATGAATTTAAATAGCAAATATATTTTTTAGATATTTTTATTTATAAATTTTTATAGATTTTTCTTATTTTTATGTTTTTTTTAATTTTAGAGTTGTGGGGTAGAGGTGAGGATTTACTACAAAATAGATCATGTGCAGGTGCAGTTTGGGCTTCTAGCTAACCCTTTCATTTCCTGATTGTGGACCAGGTACCTAGTATGTTGTTACATGCCTCCTCTCTTCTCCCTCCCTCCCCCCACTAACAGTGACCAGTGTTTGTTTGGCAGAGGTTTTTAATGGCAATTTCATTGAGACAGTGAGACCCAGACTTCCACAGCTTTCTAGTACGTAATGCTACAGATATGGTTCCTGATGCTCAAACCCAGGAAGGTTCCTAGAATATTAGCCACAATATCTTCCTTTCAAGATTCAGGGGAGTATAAAAGGAGTGAACCTCTCAATAGTAAGAGACCCCCTGGAAGTTTCGTACATTTTCTTACTTCATATTGATCAGAAATGTATTATGTGAGGTCATAAGCTTCCTGGGAGAACAAATTTCATCCTGAGAAAAAATAAGCTTTTGACATAAAATAGGAAGGAAACAATGGATTTGGGTTAGGCTCATAGACTGTTCTTTCAAGGGGTAATCCAGAAGGACAGAAGACTAGTTAAAGGGCTTTTTTGGCAATGTAGGTTAGAGTGTATTAGTTAGTACAGAGTCAAAAAATTAGAAATAAATTTAAAGATATTTATGAGGTATGATTATGGTGGTGTAGTAATTACTTAAACATGGGGGGAGTATAAGAAGAAAGAAAATGCCAGGGCAGTCCCTAGGCTTCCATTTTGAATATTTGTGTTAGGGAATTTCTGAAAGAGCTAGCGTGGATATTGTTGAGTAAGTCAGTTTAACTGAGATTGTGTCTGAGGTGCTTTGGAACTAATGGTAGATGTTTAGCAAATAATTACCAATACAGTCATCACTCAGTGTTTGTGGGGGAATTGGGTCCAAGCCCTCTGCAGATATCAAATTCCAAGGGTTCTCAAGACTTTTATATAAAATGATATAGGGTTTGTGTATAACCTATGCACATTCTCCCATATGCTTTAAATCATCTCTAGATTACTATGATACCTAATAATGTGATTAATGCAATGTAAATGCTATAATGTAAATGCCATGTAAATAATTTTCATGTATTACTTAAGGATTAATTACCAAAAAGTCTATACATGTTTAGCACAGTTGCAACTATTGTAGGCCTAATTATATTTTTGATCAGCAGTTGATTGAATATACAGGCGTGGAACACAGATATGGAAGGCTGACTGTACTCATCTACAGGAGTAAGTAGGAGGTGAGGTCATGACATTTCAAATACAGTATCACTTTGAAGAGCTTGAATGCTACTGGTAAAAATGATCAGAACATCTGGAGAACGAAGGCTGAAATCATTTCCTTATTCTTATTTATGAAATGTGGGGAAAGGGGGTAATAACTGAAGACATGTAAGTGTTATGAGATCACCAACAGAGAGAAAGACAGTAAAAGTAGAATGAATAGTTAGGAGAACCATTCGTGAGAAACAGAAAGCTATGGGTGTCACAGCATAGGAACTAGACTGTATGAGGGAAACCTCTATCACAGTAATAGGTAAGGGCTGAGGTGAGACAGTAAAAAGCATTTTGTGTTTGTAGCTGTAAGAACAGAGAGTACAGAGTTCATTCTTTTTGGCTTCTATTTTCTCAGTGAAGCATAATGTGTGATTATATGCTGGCAATATTTGGATCAAGGAAAGTTTTAGAATAGCGGATGTTCTATTTTGTTGTTGTTGCTTTTATCTTAAATGTTATAAAATTGAATACTTTACACCTAAAGTCGGGAAGAAGGCAAGGATGCTACTTCCACCATCTGTATTCAGTATCATGTTGAAAATTCTAGCCATTCCAATCACGCACAAAAAAGAAACAAAATGCATAAAATAGAGTTAGAAAAAAAGAAAAGTGTCTGTGTTTTCAGAAGGCATCATTGTTTAATAAAAAATACTGAGATCTGAAAATCAAACTGTAAGATCAGATAAAAAAAGAAACATTATTTATATTTTTAATTGTAACAGCGTATATTTAAAAATAAATTTTAAGTACATACAAATAAAATTTAGTAAAAAGCCTCCAGCATTAACAAAAGTCCAAGACACTTAGAAATAAATATTATGAAGCTTGTGCAAGACCTCTACACAGAAAACTATAAAACCTTGTTCAGAAAACTTAAAAATTTATAATGGAGAGCTTTATCATGTTTATGAATTGAAGACTCAATATTTTTATGGAAAATGCTTGCTAATTGTTCTATGAATTTAATATCATGCAAATTATAGTCACCGAAGTTTTCTTTTTCTGTAGAAATTGACAAATTTAAACTAATTCTGAAATGTATATGGTAATGCAAAGAACCGATGAGTGTCAAAATAATTTTGAAAAAGAAGAGTAAAATTGAAATCCTTATATAATGTGATACTTCAAGAAGATTTCAAGAGTCACTACAAATAAACAATAATAAAGACATTTTAATATTGGCATAAAAATAAAAAAGGCATTCTAACAGACAAGAGCTAAAAAATAGCCTAACATTTATAGTCATTTGATTTTGGAATAATACTCTAGTACAACCTAATGAGAAATGGAAAGTGCTATCAGTAAATGATTCTAATGTCCATATTTTAAAGAAAACAACACTGACATATACCTTATTACAAACAGAAGTTTTAATTTAAGCCAAATCATACATCTTAATATTAAACTAGGAACACAGTATTAAGGGATAAACATAGGACAATATCTTTAAGCCTTACCTGATTATGGAGGCTGACATGTTCAAAGTCTGCAGAGCTGATGTCCCAGCTTGAGTCCAGTGGCCTTCAGGCAGAATTCTCTCTCACTGTGAGAAGAGGAAGACTTTTTGTTCTGTTCAGGTCACCAACTGATTGCATGAGGTCCCCCCACATCAAGAAAAGCAATTTACTTTACTAATTCTCCTATTTAAATGCAATCTCATAAAAATACCCTCACAAAAACACTCAGAATATTGTTTATACATTTTCACATTACTCTGGAAATGATGCAACATGAGGATGCATCTCACAGACATAACACTGGTTGAAAAAATGTAGACCTTTAATAGAAAACTAATGGCAATAACTTAATACAATCTGTATGAAACTAATTTATGGAGACAAAAACAATCAACTTTAGAACTCTGATTAACTCTTGGAAGAGGGAATTAAATGAGAAGAGACATGAGGAATCTTTCTGGTATGCAATCAACATTCTATATCTTTAAATGGATATGGATTTCATTTACCAAAACTGAGCTGTTAAAATAAACCAGAAGGAAAATTACACAGCCATAAAGAAGGACAAACATATGGACTTTATGGCAACTTGAATGGATTTGGAGTCTCTCATACTCAATGATCTATCACAGAAACAAAGAACTGAGTATCACACATTCACACTCATAAGTGTACCCTGAACACTGACCATAATACTATAAGAAGCCGGGCTCAGTGGCTCAGCCTACAATCCCGCACCTTGGGAGGCTGTTGAGTGGATTGCCTGAACCCGCGGGTTTCAGACCCGCCTGGGCAACTTGGTGAGACCTCATCTCTACAATAAATCAAAAACTTAGCCGGGTGTGGTAGTGCACGGCTGTAGTGCCAGCTACTTGGAAGGCTGAGGCAGAAGGATCGCCGGAGCCCAGCAGGTCGAGGCGGCGGTGGCCAGGAGCAGCCACCGCACTCCAGTGTGGGCGACAGAGTGAGACTCCAACTCAAAAAAAAAAAAAAAAAAAAAGAATACTATAAGAAAGGGATTGGCAGTAGCACGATACTGCCAGGCGGGGGTGGGGAGTGGAAACAACATCAATAAGGGTACCTGATCTCAAACCAGGCAAAATAAAGACCAAAGGGAGGCCCAAGCTTTATCTGTATGTCCACTTATATACATAATCCTGAATTGTACCCCACATCTTTAAAATAAGAATTTTTTTAAAAGATCTGTGTTTTTCAATGTATGAACATTTTGCTTGAATAAGAATCAGGAAACTATTGAGTATGCAGAGTTTAGATGAAACACAAATGGCAGAGGGTTAATATTTGTCAAAGGAGGATGATAGGTACATTGGGCTTCATGGTGGTATTTGAATAACTTTCTATATGTTTGAAATACGAGTACTCCAGGATATGAGGTTAAAATAATGGTTAGGAGAATGAGAATGCAAAATGCCAATGAGCCCTGGCAGGCAGTGAGATCCAGAGAGGCTGGCTGCCATTGTTGTGGAGTACCTGATGCACCCAGCTGAGGGCTTCCTGAAAGGTAACAGGTGAATTTCACCAGGGCTCAAGTTTCTGCTCACTCATTAAAGAAGAATTTATCATGAAATATAGGATGAAGAAGAAGGAAAATGAGCCTCCCTGGGGCTACTTGATGTAGAGAAAATTCTGAGATATTTTGCCTTTTAGACCAAACAACCCATTTGTTGAGTGAAGCTGAATAAGAGGCTGGAATGAAATGATATTGTGGACAGAAAGTGAGATAATAAATTTTATTATTTTAAATGAAGAGGTTAATGAATGGTGAAAAATTAATGTACAAATTTAGCTGTAAATACAAAATTGTGTTCCAAAATGAAATACCCAAGATTTTAACCATTCTGTCCTTTAACCATAAACATAAATAGTCAGCCATTAAATCGGCTTTAAAACAAAATCTGTGAAAAAATACCCTTCGGATAACAACTATCAAAAATTCCTGGGATATGTAGCTGTAAAGAAACACGTTTATGGATGATAGGGTATTGGCAGATCATAAATCATGTACAAATGCTGCTGTCAGTCCGTGGAAAGTTTAACTTATTTTGCTTTCCAAAGCTAAGCGTTAATGCATATCAGCTAGCAGAATTTGGCCCCAATACTATTCAGAATCTTTTTCTGTGTGGTCAATAATTCAGATTGTCACAAAGAAAGTGCCCTTGGCAGAGATGGTAAATCACAAGGGTACAAAAAATAAATAAATAAACCAGACTCAAGAATCCTATTTGATTTGAATTTATTTAGGTACCATGGGAGATGAAATGGTAAAATTTTAGCCAGCATTAATTAATTATAATGAACAGAAGAATGAATGCCAATCCATATGAAGTGGCTGTATATTGAAATACCATATATATTTTCTCATTTTACCCTTAGTATAGCCTTGTTAGGTTGCCTTTATTATCCTTACTTTTATTATGAGTGTTCAGTGACTCAGAAACCTTAAGTGATTTTATAAAGGTTAAATTATTAGTAAGTGACAGAGCTGAGATAAAATTCTAAAATTTCAGATTCCAAAATTCAAGCATATTTTGGGGGGAGTGATTTCAATAGAGATCCTAAATATTGTTGGTGAGAGCAAATATGAGTACTCAGCTTAAAGCAGAGCAGTTATTGTGGAAATGTAAAACATGATTGACTTTTAGATATTTTATCTTCTTTCTTCTGGATGTACTTTTAATTCTAGTCCTGTGTAATGTTTGGAGATACCGAAAGGGGCACAGGACAAAGGGCCGGTATAAACCGAGTGTTTATTGGGAGAGAAACTCCCGGGTGAGGTCCCGTGGTCCTGGAAGATGGGCCGGGGAGTCACGCCCAAGGAGGGGCAGCTTGGGTTTTTAAGGGTGCTGTATTTGGGTGGGTGTTGGGGCAGCAGCGAAGCAGGGAGACAAAGCATCGCATCCGGCATGGGCTGGAAGCATCGCATCTGGCGTGGGCTGGAAGGTCCCTGTCTGGCCCTTCTTGGCAGCTGGTGGCAGGTTCTGGGAAATTTCAAGTGAGGTCTGCGGATACGGGCTTGGGGTGGAGGGGCACATAGGGGATCGGTGGGTGGAGGGGCAAATGGGGGAACGTTGGTGCTGCTTCCCTCTGAACCTAACATCCCAACCTCTTTGGTATAAGGGGCGCTGACTCAATCTGACTGCTTCAAGCTGAAAGGGGGCATAGTTTTAGGGGAGGCCGGGATGGGGTGGCTTGGAGGGAAGTTGGGCATACAGATAGGGGTGCAGGAGTAGCTGATTGACTGTGACGCGAGAAATTTCTTTCATGTGGGACTGCAAAAAATTAAACAGACAGTGTGCAACCATAAGTAAAAGACAGATAAGTAGAACAGGTCCCAAGAATGGCATGACCCATTGGGCGATGCCCGAGTTCCACCAGGCAGAGAAAGGTGAGTTGGTGGATGATTTTCTCCAAAGGTTGTCTCCTAGTTTTCGTAGAACATCAACATTTTCCTCCACTAGGCCATGTAAGAGCAACAAGCTCCACTTTTTGGGAAGTGGTGCCCAGAGGAAGGGGCTGGGCCTCAAGAACAGAGTCAGCAGAGACTACAGCATAGGCTGCCCACTGGTGGCCTTGCAGTGTGCAGACAGAACTACCATCCATGAACAGAGTGAGGTCTGGGGACTGAAGAGACTGATCTGAGAGTCCGTCCCTAGGCAGAGTTAGGGCCTCCACCACCTCCGGGCAAGAGTGGGTAGGCCCTGCATCAGAGGAGGAGAGAGGGAGCAGGGACGCCGGGTTAAGGGGTGGTGAAGGCTTCAGAGTTACCCCTGGGTTGTCAAGGTACAACAAATGGTACTCCTGTATCCTGGAGGGGCCTAGGAGAGAGAGCACCCAATGTCCCAACAGTTCGTGGACTCTGGGAGTGGAGAAGACAGTGACATGGTGATATAAGGAAAGTTTTTAAGTCTCCTTGGTTAGAACAGCGGCCACCACTAGTGCTCCTAGGCAGGGCTGCCACCCCTGAACAGTGGTATTGAGCTGTTTGGAGAAGTAGGCTACCGGGTGGTGGGAGGGACCCACCGGGTGTGTTAGGACCCCCACAGCTATTCCACGACGCTCATCTGTGAACAAACAGAAGGTCTGAGAGGGGTTAGGGAGACACAGCGGTGGTGAAGACAGGAGGGTGTTGCAGAGAGCAACAAACGCCTTGTGCACCTAAGCAGGGGAGGTGAGGGGCCCCTTAGGTGTTTCCTTGGCAGCCGCATACAGAGGTTTGGCTAACAGGGCAAAAGTAGGGATCCGTTACCTGAAGTACCCCACAAAGACCAAAAAGGACAAGATTTGGTCACCATTTTCTGAGGGTGTCAGCTGCCATGTAGCGTGGAGGCAGTCCATTGTCAGGGCCTTAATGGTGGGAGTAAGGCGGATGCCAAGGTAGAAGACTTCAGGTTGTGTGAGCTGGGCTTTCTGGGGGGATGCCCGGTATCCCCTAGAGGCCAGGAAATTGAGAAGGGCTGCTGTGTGTGTGCGTGACAGTTCCTCAGATGGGCTGCAAAGTAAGAGATCATCCACGTACTGGATGAGGTGGCTAGGTTGGAGAGGGCAACCAGCTGGGTCAGCCACGAGAGATTGGCCAAAGAGGTGGGGGCTGTCCCGGAAGCCCTGCAGCAAGACCGTCCACGTAAGTCGTTGTGCTTGTTCTGTGTCTGGGTCCTCCCAAGTGAAAGTGAAAAGGGGGTAAGAGTCCGGGTGTAGGGGGATAGTAAAGAAAGTGGCCTTGAGGTCAAAGACAGTGAAATGTGTTGTCTGAGGTGGTATTCGAGATAAAAGAGTGTAGGGGCTAGGAACCACTGGGTGAAGAGGGACCACCACCTCATTAATGAGCGGGAGGTCTTGGACCAAACAGTAGTCTCCAGAGGGCTTATGGACCAGAAGGATGGGGGTGTTACACAGAGAGTTAACAGGCATAAGGAGGCCCTGAGAAAGCAAGCAAGTGATGATGGGTTTAAGGCCCTTACGTTGTGTGGCCAAGATGAGGAACTGGGGTCTAGAAGGGAAGTGAGAGGGGTTTCTCAAAACTATACAAACCGGGTGTGGTGTTGGGCTATGACTGGGGTGGAAATGTTCCACACATTGAGGTTGACTAGGTGGTGTGGGAGGGGAGGCGGCAAGTCTGAATTGTGAAAGGCAGAGACTAGAGAAATATTGGCAAGGCATGGGGCCACCGATTGAATCGGCAGCATCAAAGTGGCCCCCAGTTTTGAGAGGATATCCCTGCCAAGCAATGGAACGGGCAGGACGGGACAATGAGGAAGGAATGATTAAACATCCAAAAACTGAGAGAACAAGGTAGAGACGACGTTTGAAGGAGGATAGAAGGCTGGCCGTCGATACCAACGATCGGGACCTGGGAAGGAGCTAGAGATCCCGAAAAGGACGGCAGAACCGAATAGGTAGCCCCTGTGTCCACGAGAAATGAGATTGACTTACCCGCTACCTGGAGCAAGACCTGGACTCGGTGAGGGTAATTGGGGTCCTCGAGTCTGGGCATCCTCAGCTTTCTACCAGTCTGAGCAGCTCATGGAGTGGAGCAGGCAGCTCAGACACACCCCTATGTGGAGGCACTGGGGCTTGACCAGGCCAAGTACAATCTGACTTCCAATGGCCCTTTTGCTTGCAGATAGGACATGACTTACTCGGTGGATACAGGTTAGGGCACTGCTGGCCCAGTGGCCCTCCTGGCCACACTTGAAACAGTCTCCCGGGGGAGCTTTGTTACCCGTCTCTGGACACCAAGAGACACCCATGCCCTGTTGCATTGGCCGCAGGGCTGCAACCCAGGGCACGGGCTTGCACTTTAGCGGCCTGCTGGAGACACTGCTGCCTAGTGGTTTCTGTACGAGCATTAAAAACCTTAAAGGCCATGTTTACCAGGTCATGGACAGGGGTTTGAGGGCCATCCTCTGCCTTCTTCTGCTTTCTGCAGATATCAGGGGCAGATTGGGTAATGAAATGGGTAGCGAGAACAGGGGCGGATTGAATAATGAAATGGGTAACGATCCCCGGCAGGATCGTCCGTACTGAGGCGGGTGTGGAGAGTCATAACCTCGGTGAGGTGGTTTAGAAAACAGCCGGGTTTTCATTTGAGCCTTGGGTTTTTTCCCTAAGTTTATCATAATTCACTACCTTTTGAGATGCTGCCTCGAGTCCTGCCAGAATGCGCCATATCATGTGATCTCTACATCTACGTTCTTTGTGACTGACTTGGTAGTCCCAATTGGGGTCCATTGCTGGGACGGCCTTGGTCCCCACTGGTTGTATGTTGTCGGTTAGACGGACTTTATCTGCATACTCCCAAGCAGCGGCCATGATACGATCCCGTTCGTCGGGAGTGAGGGTGGAAGTAGAGATGACATGAATGTCATGCCATGTTCGATCATAAGCCTGAGTAAGGTAACAGAACTCCTTGGCAAAGGCAGTAGGGTTTGCTGAAAATGACCCCAATCATTTTTCAATGGCAGATAAGTCGGCCAGGGAAAAAGGGACGTGTACCCACACAATGCTGTCTGGGCCAGCAACCTCTCAGAGAGAACAAATGGGCACAGGAGCAAGTTGGTGGGGAGGGTGGTCCATGCAATGTGAGCGGGTATGTGCACTGACCCGAGATGGGAGAGAGAGCGGCGGGAGGGGAGAGTCGGAAGGTGAAGGAGGAAGATGAGGATAGAGAGAGGGCGGGTTGCATGGAGGAGGGTTGGAAGAAGGAGGAGGACTTGGAGGGCGAGGGATTGGCGCAGCTGTCTTCCAGAAGATCTATGAGGGGGGAAGTCTCCAGATCGGGTGGGAGAGGCTTGTCGTATTTGGGTGGAGGAGCGAGGGAGGGGTCAGGCACAGAGGACAGGGAAGGAGGGCCTCCCTTTGCCAGCAAGATTTGGGTTGTGGAACAATACTGACATAGGGAGGGACGGGAGCACAGGAGCCAGAAGGCCTGAGCATAGGGAATCTCCGACTATTTTCCACTGCATTTGCAGAAATTATCCAAGTCAGTGAGGACGTTAAAATCAAAAGTTCCCTTGGGGGGCCATTCAGATCCGTTATCCAGTTTATACTGAGGCCAGGCCACAGTACAGAAATGGATTAGGCATTTGCATTGAATGTCTGGGGTTAATCCCAATTTGTTGAGATTACTGAGAAGACAGCCCAGAGGCGTTTTAGAATTAGATTTGGAGGGTTGGTTACCTGTGTCGAACTAAATTTCTGGGGACTGTCTGAGTCTGAAAAGGCATCCCAATTCCAGCAAAGACCGGCCGGACAGAGTCTGAAAAGGCTGAGTCTGAAAAGGCATCCCAATTCAGGCAAAGACCGGCCGGACAGAGTGAAGGTCAGGATAAATAGGGTGTTCCCAAGATTTATCACTGACCAGAACAGAGGGCTTTCCCTAGCACAGCTGTGACTTCTGATAGGGAGACCCAGAGGGGGAAAGAGAGACCAACACAGGGGGAACTCACCTCACGAAAATCTGAGTGGAGGAGTGGGTCGGAGATTCGCGGTTTGGGCCGGAGGTGTCCGGGCAGGAGGCCCCTGAGTCAGGAGGTGAGGCCTGTGTGGCTCAGTCACCTCCCAGGTTTCAGCACCAAGATGTAATGTTTGGAGATACCGAAAGAGGCACAGGACAAAGGGCCGGTATAAACCAAGTGTTTATTGGGAGAGAAACTCCCAGGCAAGGTCCCGTGGTCCTGGAAGATGGGCCAGGGGCGTCGCGCCCAAGGAGGGGCAGCTTGGGTTTTTAAGGGTGCTGTATTTGGATGGGTGTTGGGGCAGCAGCGAAACGGGGAGACACAGCGTCACATCCGGCGTGGGCTGTTAGGTTCCTGTCTGGTCCTTCTCGGCAGCTGATGGCAGGTTCTGGGAAGCTTCAAGTGAGGTATGCGGATGTGGGTTTGGGGTGGAGGGGTGCATAGGGGATCGATGGGTGGAGGGGCAGATGGGGGAAGGTTGGTGCTGCTTCCCTCTGAACCTAACACTATGTATTTTTAAAATTTTTCCAAAAATATTCAATAGTCTTTTTTGTTTGCAAATGATTTTACTGGCCTCTTTTGGTTTTTGGTGTGAAGATATGGTTAGGAAATTAAAACTTAAAAGATTTACCTTTACCCAATTTGCTTCAAGGTTTGACCAGGAAATAGCAGATATTAATTTGAGGATATTGTTGATTATGGTTAATTTAGTAAACAATGCAAGAGTTATACAGCATAAGCTAGAACTGTGAAGAAGTCTTGCACTTCAAGAAGCATGTAGTCACCGGTTCCCTCAGTATCTTAAAGAAATGTGTACATAACTTTGGATGTGACACCATGGTTGCACTGCAGACAATGAATTTAACTCTGATATTCTTTCTATATGTGGGTTTTTTAAAAAAGCAGTCTTGCAAAGTGAAGAGGAGGTCAGAGTAGTAATGGTGCTTAGTAAAGCTACAATTCTTGGTATGTCAATTGCAATTATGTAAACAACTCTGGAAAGCTGAGGCCACAAGGGCTATTTGGGGGGGGAAGAAATATTTGATGACATTTGTTCATTGTTAGGGAACCAGAGAATCATGAAAGTAATTCAGTAGAAAACTCGATTTGACTCTCAAACAATGATATATGTAATATTGATATTCAACTTAACATGTGGTCCTTGTATACTAGTTAATAGGGCTAATAAGAAATGGATAATACCTCCAAAATTGACATTGGCTGACAATCTAGTATGCACTTTGAAAAATTCACACTTCAAACACACACAGATGCATAAAACATATCCTAAACATATTGTTAAGTGCATTGTATTCAATATAAAATATGGAATATTACACCTTTTTATCAAAAGAGGAAAATAAATAAGAACATATGTTTAAAATCATTAAATAGTATTTTATGTGTTGCTTATAGAGTCTAAGAGGCTCATAATTCTTTAAAATATAAAAGTATTATTATTATGCCTCAGAATAATTTTTTATATATATAGTATGATGTGATGGTTTGAATATAAGGGATATATATGATTGATAAGCATATAAACATTTGGGATTTTAGACTTTAAAAAGTAATTTAAGATATACTAATTCAATGAGTCAGAATAAATACAAAGAAACTTTGACTGGTACACATGTCAGAACACTATTATGAGTTTGTTGTATATCTTCAAATTCCATTACATTTATGATTTCATCTGCATTAACATATATAAATTCTTGAGTATAATAAACTTTATATATTTAAAATTTTTATGATTAATTTAATTTTTCACGTCTTGGCAAATATTTACCCAATATGCTTTTATATTCTGTTTAAACAGACATGCATATATCTAAATAATTACTTTAATTGTGATATAGCTTCCCGACTCTATTTTGTAATTTACCATTCCACTAAGTGAGCATTTTATTTCTTCCCAAAGAGGATTGCAATATGATATTTTATACAACGTATGCTTTTTCACATGTCTAAGATCCTTGAGAATTTACATGAATATACAAAATTGCTTAGTCTAGTATTAGGCATGAATAGGAATTTTACTAGCTGCTAATGTGCAGGTGTTCTAACAATTTACAATACCAATTGCAATATATATGAATTATCATTCTGTCCAAACTGTTGCTAACACTTGCTATTGCAAGACTATAGTATTACTGCAAATTTGACATATAGAAAATAAAATTTTATTTTTAGTTTTACATGTATTTCTTTGATTGCATAAAGTGAATATTTATTTTATATGTTTGTAATACTAATAATAAAAAGTTGGGATCTGGTATGGTACATTGGTAAACAAGTATACTCTTTTCTCCCAAACACCCATAAAATACTCAAATGCTGATTCCTTTTTCTCTATCTCTGGATAAACATCTAGGGGAAGTCTAATGGCCCTTTAGGTAACTCATATAATAAATGTATCTCGATCTGTCTCTGCTACTTTCAATAAACTCTCACATAAGCAATTAAGCTTCATAGTAGAGGAAGGACAATAAGAAAATAAATGGTTCATTTGAAATGTTATTTAACTGAATAAAGCTTCACGGATTTCGTGTTGTCTAATTCAAACTCTCTCATAAGAACCCTTGATTTTCCTGGAAGATCTGCTCCTGCTACTGAGGATCTCTTATCTCCAGTTATTATTGATAATCTTTCTTTCCTTTGATCAGCAGCTTATGACTTCTCTTTCAGCTCTTATTTTTGGGAACAATTTTAGTACAGTCTCTTTGTTGACATCCAGTGCTTCTTTCAATGACCATCTTGATTCTAACCCTTTACACTCACATTTTTACTGCTGTCAAAATTTGCATATGCATACTTTCCCCAAAGCAAGACCCTTTCCTTCATCTGCCATCAAAGTAGCTTGACAGTTACTCCAGTGTACTCTGGTACTCCTGAACCATGAATGGGCATTGAAGGTTTGGATTCTGTATCAACACTTTCAGCAAATCAATGCTTTTTCTAATATCCACTACTTTTTTTTCAGTGTGAAGGTATATATGATTTTGTAAGTGAAGGCTGAAGATCATAAATACAGCTTTTTCTACCGACTGTTTCTAAGACCTTTAGAGTGTTAACTTGCACTTATCACTTGGAAACTTTGGCTAAACTGTAGAAAAAGCAAATCAAAAAGGTCCATTAAAAAATTATATTAGAAGATTTTAGGTTATTCTTTTGTGAACTGTCTTTTTACTAGAATATATTTGTAAACATCTTTATTTATTCTGGAAACAAATAATTCTTGTACTTTATTGATTGCAATTTATTGTAAATAGGTTCTTCCAGTTTGCATCTTAAATTCTGTCGTCTTTTGTATTACAAAGGTATTTTATTTGGATGTAGCCAAATATATCAATTATTTAAATTATGAATTTTTCCAAGATATCAAATCTTTTAACATCTGAATTACTCACTTTGTTGTATAAAAGAATCACTTATTTTGCAGACAAGCAAATCATTTTAATTAATTGTTTTCAATGCCAATTATAAGACAATAACTCAGAAAAAAATTGTACTTGCATTTTAATTTCTGCCAAGAGTTTAATTTTAAAGACAGGGATATGTTTATCAAGCAAGAAGGACTGATTAGTGAGAAGTTAAGGATCAACTAAACACTGAACTTGATTGCACTGGGGTATTTTATACCTGCAAACTGTGCTAATAAATTTGTAATATTTTTTACCCATCAAATTATAGTACTGTGAGACATATTCTGAATGGTGCAAAAGGCTTTAAAATATAAAAATTTGCTCACTTATCACATTGCTCTTCTAAAGGTTATTAAGAAATTCTAAGCATTTACAAAGCAAAATCACTGTTCAAATATTGACTTCACTAAAATGGGAATGGATGTTGAAGAAACACACATAATTATATCTTAGTAATATATTATTTTCTGATTTTTAACATTGTATTTTTTAAATTGTAAATTGACAAGTTAGAGTTGCATATGTTTATGGAGTACAAAGTGGTTTTATAATTTATGGATACAATGTGTGATAATGAAATCAAGCCATTTAACATCCATTGCCTCAAACAATTTTCTTTTTTAAATGTTCTGTTTTAGTGATTTTTAGATGTGCGATATTATTTACTATAATCACCATGCTGAGCAATGTAACTCAAAGGAAAAGAGCTCATAAGTCTTGTCTAACTGAGACTTTGTATCCTTTGACCATCATCCTCCCACCCCTCCACCCCTTTATCTCCTCCAGCTTCTGGTAATCACCATCTCTGTTTGAGTTTGTTTTACATTCCACATAAAAAATGAGAAAATGCAATATTTGTATTTCTGTGCTTGCATTATTTTACTAAGCACCATGAATTCTAATTCCATCCATGTCACTGAAAATGACAAAATAGCTTTCTTTTTAGGGCTGACTAGTATTTCATTGTGTGTATAACCACATTTGCTTTATTCATTCATCTACTGATAGACACTTAGACTGATTCCAAACTTGGTTATTGTGAATAGTGCTGCAGTGAACACTGGAGAGCAGACATCTCTTCAGCAACTGGATTTCAGATCTTTGGGGTAAATACCCAGAAGTGGAATTGCTAGATTATAAAATAATTCTATTTTTAGGTTTGTTTTTTTTTAGAAACCTCCATAAAGTTTTTTAATAGTGGCTATACAAATTTGCATTCTCACCAACAGTGTGCAAGGGTTCCCTTTTCCCCACATTGTCCCCAACACCCACAATTTGTCTTTTTCATAATAACCATTTTAACAGATATCAGATAATACTTCGTTGTGATTTTACTTAGCCTATTCTTAATTATTAGTGAAAATCTCTAATTTTTCATGCACCTGTTGGTCACTGGTATGTTTCATTTTGAGAAATATCTATTCGAATCCCTTGCCCATTTTTGAATCAATTGTTTGTTTTCTTCATTTAGAGTTATTTCATTTCCCTATCTATTTTGGATATTAAATTCTTATCAGAAGTAACTCTGTTCATAGTTTCTTTGGCTGTGCAGAAGATCTTTAGTATTATTAGTTCTCACTTGTCAATATTTTTTTTTTGTTACATTTGCTTTTGAGAACTTGGTCATACATTTTTTGTCTAGACTGAAGTACAGAAAAGAGTTCTTAGGTTTACTTCTAGGATTTTTATAGTTTCAGGTGTTACATTTATGTTGTTAATCCATCTTGAGTTAAGTTTTGTACATGGTGAGAGGAAGGAGTCCAGCTTTATTTTTCTGCATATGGTTAGCAAGTTTTCCCTGCACCATTTATTGAATAAAGTGTCCTTTCCCCAATGTTTATTTTTGTCATCATTTTCAGAAAAACGTTGGTTGTGAGTCAGCAGTTATATTTCTGGGTTCTTTATTCTGTTTCATTGGTCCATGCATCTATTTTTGTACCAGTGCCACACTATTTTGATTATTGTATCTTTGTAGTAAAGTTTGAAATCTGGTAATGTGATGCCTATAGTTTTATTCTTTTTTGCTTAGGATTGCTTTGTCTACATAGGCTCTTTTTTGCTTCAGTATGATTTTAAGTATTGCCTTTAAATAATGCTGGTAGGGATTGCACTGAATCTGCAGGTTGCTTTAGGCAGTATGAACATTTTGGTGATATTGTTTCTTCCAATCCATGAACATGGAATATTTTTTCCATTTGTTCCATAACACATTTTTTAAAAAATTTGTTTTCCATAAAACCTTTGATTTTTCTCTACAGTCTTTTATAGGTTTTCCTACATCTCTATCTTTTACCTCCTTGGCTAAATGTATTCCAAGATTGTTTTTTCTTATGTCTATTGTAAGTGAGATTATGTTCTTGAATTGGTTCTCTGATGGAATGTTGTTGTTGTATAATAATGCTACTTATTTTTAAACATTGATTTTGTAACCCAAAACTTTACTGAAGTGGCTTATGAAATCTAGGAGTCTTTTGGTAAGCCAGGGTTTTCTAAATACAGATTCTTATCATCTGTGAAGAGATATAATTTGACTTTCTATTTTCCTGTTTGGGTACCTTTTGTTTCTTTCTCTTACTTGATTGCTCTAGCTAAAACTTCCATACCACACATTTAAATACACAATTCACAATAAAGTGAATAAATGAAAAACAAAGATAGTCTAAGCAGTTGGAAGTCATAAGAGAGTATACTTTATTTACCCTTTTCACTCTTTTTCCTTTTTGCTCCTTTAATTGAAGAATTGTAAAGTTTTGTCTTTGAGCTCACTGACTCCATGGCCTGTTTGAGCCTACTGCTGAAGTATTCTTTTGTATTTTTTATTTTAATCATTGTATTGTTTATTTCTAGAATTTCTGCTTTTTAAATTGCTTTTGTATGCCTCAAACTTCTCATCTTGTTTCTGTATTGTTTTCAAATTGCATTTAATTTTTAATCCACATATTCTTGTAGGTCACTAAAAGTCTTTAATAAAATTATTCTGAATTCATTGTCTGTTTGCAGATCTCCTTTTGCTAAGTTGTATTATTAAAGTTGTGTCAGTTTCTTTTGGAAGTATCATAATTTCCTGGGTCTTTGTGATTTTTTTGTCCTTATGATAATGTCTGGGCATTTGTGGAGACAGCCACCTTTTCCAACTTATATAGGTGTTCTTTGGCAAGGTGGACCTTTAGTATTTAGTCTAGCCTCTAATTTTGGATGGATCAGCAGTCAGTCTCATCCTTATGCCTAGAAAGGCAGAGCCTGCTTTTGTTTTCTCCAGATGGCTAGGCTATTATCTTTGCTCTGAGTTTTGGTGGGGCAGCTGGCTGGAATCTGCCAACCAGCAAAACTACTGACTAAACTCTCCAATTAGGCTGAGCTACTAGATGGACACTGAAATTTCCTTTGATCAGGCTGTACCACAGGACGTGGTACTATTTAAGTTCAACAGCTGGACAGGGTTACAGGAAGTGCCCTGAAGTTAAGTAGACTCACTGATTGAGATGGACTAGACCATGTGTTATCCTCAGTAGAAATGCAGGTTTGAGGTTTGCTTCCCTGCCTAAATAAGGCCTTGGAGTAGGATTTGAGGTGTCACAGAATACTGCTAAACTCCTAAGTATGCCGCAACTATCTCCTGCTCTTTGCCATAATTAGTTGCAATGATCATCTTCCTTATTGAATGAGGTCCCATGGTAGGTTCCAAAAATAGTCCTGATGGCTGGCCAGCTAGAGAATCAAGCCAGGTAGAAGGTCCCCTCACTTCTGGGAGTGTCCAGTTTGGCTCTGTAGTAGGACTATGCTGTTTGCTGGTACCTTTGATAGGGCACCTCTACTGGCAAGTATATAGATATACCACAAGATCTGCATGCTGACTGGTGTGGGCTGTGCACCCTTGCTTTGTTTCCACCCAACCCCACGTGGTCCAGTTATACCACTTCCTCCTATGCTAGCTTTGTGGTAAGGCCTGAAGAATCTCAGAATTCTGGGGAAGCTGGATGTCCACCTCATACTCTCTTTGTCCTGCATATAAACCATGGTTCCTCGGGAATCCTCTTTGTGTAGCATTGCAAGAAGGGGAGCAATGAGACAGTCAATATGATACCATTTCACTCATCCTTCTCATGTGGTTTTTATATTATACTGTTTCATGGACCATGTAATTGACTCATGCTTATTTTCAACTTTTGGGGTTTTCACCTGGTATTCTTGCTTGTGGATAGTTAGTTGAATTTTCTGTGGGGGTGGGGGAGTAGTGAAGCCTGTCCTGCTATCTTGCTAATTTAATTCTTCTTTCTAACATATTGTGATTGTTATTTATATCAAGGTGAATATTAGGAAACAAAATTATAGAAGTTATCCTCACTAATTAATAGGTTTCCATTCAAGTTTTCCATCTGTTTATTCAGTTCATTACTGTCCTATCAACTTTTCAATTTGCCTATGTCTATTTCTTTTTTAAGGAGGGATCCCAAAGTGAAGTCTGTGCAATAGTGGAGAGACAACCTGAATAAAATAACAATTTCCTTTATTTTTCCTAATACATTTGTTTTATTCACAGTTAAATAATAATCTTCACTGTATTTTTTTTTTGCGTGTTAAGTAAATTAACAATCAACTACAAGGTTTTTTTCAAAGCTTCCAATTTGTATTCAGTTGTTGGGATATTTTATCTGTTGATCTTTTTATCTGTTAGTTATATGCTTTAAAAAAACATTTGCAGGTGTGTGTGGGGGGGTGTGTGTGTGTGAAGTAAGTGGCAATGGAATTGTTGTGTAATATCCATTTGAAACTAGAGAGGCTGTTTTCAAAACTAGAAATTTTATCTTTATTTCCTAAACATAAAGACATTGATTGACACCCTTTTCAAGTATTAGAACACTTAGTTGGTATGGCCTCTATTATTTTTTTCCTGTCAACTACACCTTTATCAATGCATCCATTGTATTATGGGCTCCAAACAGCAGTGAAAGCAGGATCAGCCATTATCATTCAAAGCTTCTTGGAGCTTAGGAAGGGGTATAGGATCACAGGATCTTTCACCTGAAATAAATGTTTCTGTTTTCAAAAGATAATGATAACTTGTAGCAGAAATGGCTGTTTTGTGGTCCTATATGAAAATATCTAGGTATGATATTAAAGGATAAATGAGGAATAAGAATAAAAATGTAGGTACTGAACAACTTTTTTTTTTTTGAGTTGGAGTCTCACTCTGTTGTCCAGGTTGGAGTGTAGGTAAAGTGTTTCTCTGGGAGCACACACACAGCTACCGCAGCCTCGACCTGCTGGACTCAGGCAATCCTTCTGCCTCACCCTTCCAAGTAGCTGGAACTACAAGCACTTGCTTCACTCCGGCTAAGTTTTTGATTTATTATAGAGATGAGGTCTCATCAAGTTGCCCAGGCTGGTCTCAAACCCATGGGCTCAGGCAATCCTCTTGCCTCAGACTCCCAAAGGAACAACTTTTTAAGTATATAATTCTGTTCTGGGCACTGAGTATTATCTAATTCCATGTGCAGGTAACACCCAGGTGCATTATTTTTAAACAAGGGTTTGATAATCAAATGCTGTAAAAACAACACAACTCTTACACTTACCTAACTTTCAGGGTAAAGTACAAAATTGAAGTGGAGATGAGTGAGTACTATTGGAGCAAGAAATAAAAACAGGTTGAAACAGAGACACTGAGGCAGCTTCTCTGATATCTGTCTTACTTGCAATATCAAGAAAGTATCTGCATATCCTTAGGTGACTATTACTTAACATTTCAGAAGCCACTCCTTTTCCATGAAATTGTGTAATATGCTCTGTGTATGTATTAATCTTTATTAATTATATACACTTGGGAACAATGGATGAATTAGTGATAGTAGACTCTACATTTTTTTTTCTGTGTGTGAAATTAGATAGAAAAAAAGATCCAGAGAAAATAAGGGATTAAAGTGTTAGGAAATTAAGAGCAAAGGTGAACACAAGAAAGACAGGTTGTCACATTAAGTAAAAAGGAATACAAACATTCCACAAAAGATACATTTGACTTTTTAATGTATTTGCCTAAAGTAAATATATATATTTCAAGGAAGTAAAATTAACAATTAATACTGAAGAAATGTTCTTTTTTTCTCTCTTTCTGGTCGCCTGAAATACCATACTGTTCAACTAAAAATTTACTAAGATCCTAGGTAAAGTGTTTCTCTGGGGGAGATTTCAAGGAAACTTAGAGTAAGGATGAGAGGGATGGTAAAACTCATTCTCATTTCTTTGTCTTTCTTCTAGTGACAAATAATGAAGAAGACACTGAAGTCCTAGTGACATATGTTTATCAGATGGTTCCTTGGGGAGAAAGAAGATGTAAGGCATGGTAACTCCAGCTTTAAACACTGATGTATCTTGCAAAAATAAATGTCCATCTTGTAAATAGTGTTTTGTGTGGGTTTATTTATTGGTGAATCAGCCATGTTTATTTATTTGGTTTATTTCATATTATTTTATTGTCATTAGAAATAATTTACACGTAAATAAATTCTTTTAATTAAAGTGTATGTGTTTGTATTATAATAGCACATAGCTCGTGCTTGTATTATTATAATCTAGGACACATGTGTAGAATTTAAACTCATCTTGCTGAATTCTCTGAGATGTAATTGTCAGAATCCTGCTAGTGCTAATTAAAACACTACAGTTAATGTATCATAAATCAAATTTAGATTAGACTCCATGGTGTGAAATGTTGGCAAGAAATAAACATAAGGTGTTTCCTAAAATTGGAGAATATATTTGTCAGAGATTAAACTTGAGGGAAAAATAATATCTATATGGTAAATAATAAGATTATTTACAAACTAAATGCTTGAAATATGAATGCCAAGGAAATGCCTCCAATCCCTGGGAAATTTAGTTTTATAACCATCAGAAAATATGTGAAAAACATTTTGATTCAAGGCTGCATATAATCTGTAATTAGCTTTCATGTGTAAGCATAGAACTTTAAATTCACAAAACTAATTAGCCACTCTATGATTCAATAATAATTTTGTGTTTATTAAGCCCATGAGGTTTTCTTTTTATTGGAAATGAATAGCTATTAAAATAGTGCCTATTCAGTGGCTCCTATTTTTGATAATATATTCTATATACAGATTCAATTTTATTACATACATTAATCTCAAACAAAAAAAGTTAATATATCCTAAATATTTTTGTGTGAAAATACAAATATTTTTATAGCCTATTACCTGAAATTTCTGAAGCTTACAATATAAAAAGAATTCTTAAAAACTATGCAGAGTAGCTTAACAGTCAATGTGTTGAGTCAAGTGTATAATAACTGGAAGTTGGTAGTACTCAACCTCCATCTTCCTGTGGTCAAGGTGATAGCAGAACTGAGTGAAGACTGAATGAGTATGCATGTATGCACAAGGTTAATGTGTGTGGTGTGTGTGTATATGAGAGAGAGAAAGAGGGACAAAAAAGTAGAGAAAAAGGGTGAGAAGAAGAAAGATGAGAAAAGAGAACAGAAGAAGGAGAGGAGAAGGAAAGGGAGGGAAGGGAACAGGAGAGGAAGAAGAGAAGAGAAGAGAAGAGAAGAGAAGAGAAGAGAAGAGAAGAGAAGAGAAGAGAAGAGAAGAGGCTGGCCTCAGTGGCTCAGCCTGTAATCCCAGCACTTTGGGAGGCCAGGGTGAGTGGATTGCCTGAGTTCACAAGTTCGAGATCCACCTGGGCAACTTGGCGAGACCTCATGTCCGCAATAAATAAATAAATAAATAAGTCAGTCAGGCACGATAGCGCACGCCTGTAGTTCCAGCTACTCGGAAGGCTGAGGAGGAAGGATCGCAGGAGCCCAGCAAGTGGAGGCTGCGGTGGCCGGGAGTGGCCACTGCACTCCAGTCTGGGTGACAGAGTGACACTCCGACTCAAAAAAAAAAAAAAGAAAGGAAGGAAGAAGAAAAGTCGAGAAGACAGAAGACTAGGTACTTAATGTTTTTAGTTTTCTTTAAGTGGCTGGGCAAACTAATCTCTAAAATTCCCAAATAAGTTAGGATGCTTTCAACCATAGTAACAAAAAATCCAACTAAATTAATAAGTAGGGTTTTCTTTCTTCTCATAACTAAGTAGCACAGGGAAATGATGATTTCATGGTTAATTTGTTGACAAAAATGATAATATCAAAGATGTAAATTCTTCTGCTTTGTGAATGTTGAGTTCCTTTCTTAGCATGAATCTCATCCTGTTTCAGTGTAATGCCACATTTCCAAGCATCACCATCTCACACAGTTTACTCCAGAGTTAGAGAAGAAAAATTATCCTTATGTTTCTGACTGCAAATCTAAAAAACTCTTTTATAGAAGTTTTCCAGTAATCTGAATACCTCAGGATTCATTGGCCAAAATTACATCACACACATATCCAAACTAAAAATATATATAGGTAACAGAATTTCCAAAAAGGCTTACACTAGTCAACATTCATGCACTTGGTAAATGAACAGATGACTCAGTAGTCATGATAGCAATTGTAAAACAGGGAAACTCTTCTGGCTATTAAGAAGAAATCATGGCTGGGTTAGCACACAAATTATTTGGTGTAAGTTCCTTTCAATTTTAGAAAAGTAATCATTTTTTAAAATGTATTAAAATAGTTGATACTGATACCTCATACCTACTGGATTATCTTCCTTTGGGGCAAGTTTTTGTTACTCCTTTCAGTGAGTCAATTATGATCACCTCTAATAAAACTGAGAAGACATTGAAGGAAGACAATATAGTTTGACAATTTGGAGCAGCAGTGATAGTATGTACAGATAAGGCACATTATTTGTGAGGTGAAATCCAATGTTCTCTTTCAGGCTTGTTAATTTAATGTGCTTATTGTACAAATTGAGATTTCAAATAGACATTTGCTTATGAGCATAGAATTAAGGAGAAGTTTCATATCCAGAGTCATATATTTGAGATTAATTGACATTTATCTAAAAATCAGCCTGAGACCACAAACTAGAATATCTACATGTGTCCTGTTGTAGTATGCTATAAGAAACATATTGTGGCTATAAAATTAAGGACAGCCATAATGCTCACCGAAACATCTCACAGGACCTATTTTATTGTGTCACTTAGCAATATGATGTAACCTGGTTCAGAGATTACCTGGTCTTTATGACAATGGGACTCTGGCTTCCTTACAGACAAGGCTATCTTAGCACAGAAGCAACTTTCATAAACCTTAAAATAAAGCTTTACCCTTAAAGGAATATGTTAAGCTCCATGTATGAAAAAAAAATACCTGACAACTTACCCATACTGAACCGAAGTACAAGAAAGAGGAAAAACTCTAAATTCTGAGAATGGTCTTCAGACAGAGACCGTTTTGGTCTCTGATTTCTGACCACATTTGGCCCAGGCCACAGTCCTCGCTCCTGCAGTACATCTTGTAAGAGTGTTACCAGAATAAGCTACTCAAACACCAGATCGTACCTAAGATCAACCTTTGAAGTGGAGAAAATCATCCCTGGGGAAGGACCGCCTGAGACCTCCAATCATGACACCTGCCTGTGTGGCCTGGGTTTCCTCATAGCATGATGGCCTCAGGATAACTGAACTGTTTACAACTCTAAGTGTTCCTACAAACATGATAGAACATTCAGATGATTACAGTCCCAGCCACCAGCTGACTTTAGCCACAAACAGACCTCTTCAGGCAACAATTTCCAGCTTAATCCTTCCATAATTAACTCCTAATCCACAGATTCCATAGCAAAATAAAAGTTTTTATGCTAGTAAGGATTACAGTAGATTGTTACTCAGCATTAGCAGTAGGAATAACACTCTCGCATTCATGACCTTGTGTCGTTCTAAAACTAAATTTGACATGTAACAGGTATTTTCAGTTTTATTTTATAGATGATTAAGTGAGGGTTGGACGGTTCAAGAGTTCCCATAGGTCATGTGATAAAAATGTGGACATGCCCTAGAAGCAGAACTTCTGGCATAGCTACATATTATGCTGTATCTTATTGTTTCTCTATGAAACACGTGCACAAGTGTTTCAAGCAGGGCTTTTTATTCAGCATATATGCAAGCACTGCGATAGGTATTGGCAATATAAAAAAATGAAAGCAATTGAATTTTTTGTCCTCAAGGCATTTACAGTCATGTAGGAAGGCAGAACTTTAATCCAACAAATACAACACATCTTAATATCTTATAATATCGTTTTGCATGAGGTACAAAATGATTATGGGAATAGCATAAGGATTGGATTTAAAAGCAAAATGTGTGTGTCAGGCTGTGGGGAAAGGTGTTTAACTATAGATACCGATAACAGGAGAACAGAAAGGAAATAACAGCCATGAAAACGTAATTAAAATATCTGAATCAGAACATTGGAAGTAGAGGCAGCAAGAAGTGAAATACGAGTAGGTTAAGTTCAATGTAAATAGGTAACTGGGTGATGAAATGTAAGTTTCACATAAGGAAAAGAATACGAGCAAATGAAATGAGAAATAATCACCCACAGAGAGAAATATTACATATTTGCAAGAAAGGAAGTGAATGTACATCTATTAAGCATGAAGCATTAGTAGATTTTAGTTTATGCACTTCAGAAAAGTTATCATTCTGTTCTGGAAACAATCTGAAACACTCATTCTAGGTTTTCTTTATTTGAAGAAAATTATGCTAAAGTTCAGAAAGTCAAGTTTAAAACTTTAAGATATGTTAGCAGAGAAGAAGTGGAGGAGTATTTTATGTGGGAGATGAAATCACAGAAAAGACATAGAGGGGCGAATTGTTAGTGAAAGAACGGTAGGACTGGATATTTGGCTACAGGCATTGGATGTTGCCCAGTGACAGGAGGTGAGGTAGTACAAAGGTGCTATGTGAGCACTTGGATTTGATTTGATAGGGGCATGGCTACCTAGGTTCTTGGGTCAAGATACGTGCAAAATAATGGTTTAGGGAGATAGATGTAAATGGAATGGAATGAGGTGGAGAGAAAACACAAAGTGCTGAAAGAAACCAAGAGGCTGTAGGACATTTAGGGTCTGAGGAACATGACATCTAGTTTCTTTCCAAATATCCCTTCCTTATTTATGATAGTGAAAATATTTGGAGAACATCCACATGTTCCCATGCTAATAGTTCAAAGATGAATTTTTTCTCTTGTCTATTAATATATGAGAGAGCTAGGTAGTCAAAAGAAAGTGAGAGAAAATAGCTTAACTACCAATCAGCAATCAGAATATTCGGCACTGATGAAAATCAAATTCCTTTTGTTAATTGCAGAAGGAAAGAATCTCAGATCACAAACTCAAGTGTCTAAGAAATACAAAGTTTCTTGATTTTCTTTAAATCATCCTAAATGAGACCACAAATTACCTTCTTGATAGGCTGATGGGAAGGACACGTCTTACAGATTTGCTTGGTACTTGGAAAATGGAAAGTGATGTTTAAACTTCAGATCACCATGGTCAACCACCCCTGACATTTTCAGTGTCAAGGTTCTAACAGTCTCTTGAAATCCTACTTTCAAATCACAAATCCAGCCTTAAACTTGGACTGATGCTGAGAACCACAGTAAGATCCAGCCCGCAACACAAAGCCATCCCTACTGAGGTCTCCACCTTCTCTCTGCAGTCACCCACCATTTTCTAACCTTTAACATCTTCCTCACTGTTTACTTTCTCCCTGCTTTATTCTCTCCCTCCCTTTTCCTCTCCAACTCCCCCTTTCTCTCCCTCTCCTTCCTCTTCCTCTTATCATCCCTTTCTCTTCCTCAAAGCCACTCTTTCTTCCCTTTTTTAAACTTCTAGCACAATAACCAATATTTAGGAAGAAAAAGCCCAGCAATTTGATGGTTAGGTTCTTTCTTCTTGAGGCCACATAACAAAATCCTCCCCTAAGGCAAGGAATACAGTAGCTCTTTTTGTCACATTTCTGAAATTAAAGGGAAAAAAACTAATGGACAAAAATACATTTTCATATTTTGATGAAGGGAGATTGTGGACATTTCTTTTGATAGTATGGAATACACATGGAATTTAATATATAAGCCCTAAATAGATTCAGTAACACAGAAGCCAATTATTTCTTATAATTATATAGGTTCCATTGAAAATAAAAATATTTTAGAATCACATGTGCTCGCATATGCATTATAAGTAACAGGGATAACTTTTCTTTACACTGACTTAATCTTGCTCTCTAGCAGCATTTGTCTCATTTCCACGGGTATACCTTTTTTGGAAGATAAGCTACATGTTATTTTCCCCCAAAGTATTTAGTGTCTTTCTGTGTACAAGGATCATAGCCCTATCTTACTGACATAATTCTTGGCTGTGTGATTTCCCTTGGTCAATGGATGTGAAAGACTTGACAAATCACTTTTGCAGAGAACTTTGAGTTATTTTGTGATTTTTATAATTGCTCTTTTTCTCCTGCCACAGCCCAGGAAAACACGAGATTCCCCCCTCACCCAAAGAACTGGAATTTATATAGAAACTTTTGTATTTCTTATCACATGTTTAAACTTTAGTCACCTTCAAAGTATTCTCCACTTGATACAATACACCTATCGAGATGCTTTTCCCACAGCTTAAGACAGTTTTTGAACTTGTTAAATTTTGATGGCTTTTAGTGCTTCTGCTATTTTTTGTTTCACCTCTTTTACATCAGCAAAATATTTCCCTTTGAGGACATTTTTCATCAGGGAAACACAAAAGGTAGCTCAGGGTGAGATTGAAGGTTGAGTGAATAGGAAGAATGGGGCACAGGAGCCATCTTTTTTTGGGCAAAAACTGTTGAACACTCAGCAAAGTGTGGGAAGATGTGCTCATAAATCACCCATCATGACATAGGCAACAGTTCAAATATTCTCAAAAAAAACTATTAAAGTTAAATGCAGCCTTGCACAGCAATGCTAGCTGGTACACTGATGCCAAAGGATTCCTGGAACACTTACTTAGTGGGGGAAGCCTGGACTATAAGAATCCCACCCTCCAAAAGATAATTCCAGGTTTTCGGTGGTTCTCCCTTGTACACTAGCAACACAAATATGTGGTCCATAAAAATAACATTCAAATACTTGTTAAATTTATTCCCAAAGATCTATGAACACATTTCTCTATTGGTGTTTGAGAACTGATATAATAGAACCCTGCAATATCTTATTTTCATTTTCACTTACTCTTAGTGAGGCTTGAGTTATTAGAAAAATGGTGACAAAGTATCCTGGTTACAAGATTTCCAAATATGTTTTGCTGGAGTCACTCTATTAGAAATATGTCAGGCAACTAGACACCTGAAGAAGGCTTTCTTTATAAGTGATGTCTTTATGGCAAGCTTTGACAGAGATGCAGTGCCTCACTGGGTTGGAGCAGAAGTTGGAGACTGGAAGAGAAGGATGATCAACTGCCAAGGGCAAGTAAGAGTGGTTAGTGTCTGCAACCATGTTCTGCTTCTTTTCATTTCTGATTAAGAGCAGTCAGTCAAGACACAAGAAAGATCTCCTGGGAGGTAAAAATCAATTGAACAAACATTCTTTAAGTTGTTTACTTGAATGGAACACCACTTAATCACTTATATTATCTCTTTTATTTTTAAACTTTTCTTTCACATTTAGGATTGACAAGGAAGGATTGAAAAGGAAGAAAAAGGTTATCGAGAACATTCCTTATACTAATATAGGATGATAGTTAAGGTTGTGGGCAATGGAAATATGCTGTTTGTGTTAAAGTCCAAACTCTACTACTAAGTAGTTAGAAAACACGGTGAGATTTGTTAATTGCTATACAATACAGTATCTTCATCTGTTCAATAAGGTTAATACTAACTTTCAGAAGATTATTTTAAAAGTTAACATTAAATGAGTCACCACGTGGAAAGTGCTTGGAATAGTAACTGGCAAACAGTAAACTCTTAGCGTTATATTTTTGTTTTTCATTAAAATCTCTTGTAGCCCCAATGCATTATGTAATATGCAGTTTTTTGGAGAAAACTTAGGCACAGAATGATTAATCAATTTTCTCAATGGCGTTCAGTTAACAAATTATACTTCCAAAATATAAATGTGTCTATCTTACAACACTTACCTGTATATGAAGTGGAATGGCCAAAGGGAGGTTTACCTAAACAAAAGGGAGAGTGGACCATTGACTAGTGGTAAAACAACTTGTGGAAAAGCTAATATTTAAGATGATGATTTCAAATAACAAAATAAAGAAAATAGCAGGGCAAAAGAATGATCTTGGCTAAATAAAACCTTCTATTTAGTCACTAGTTTTTTTTTAATAGACAATGAGAGGCGCATACAGAATTATCCAATAATCCATTAATTTGTGTTCCCACCTTAACCTCTCACCAGCATTATTGGATCTATTACCAATGGAGGCAAGTGGATTGCCTGAGTTCGCAGGGTTCGAGACCAGCCAGGGCAACTTGGCGAGACCTAGTCTCTACAAAAATTAGCTGGGCATGGTAGTGCATGCCTGTAGTTCGCCTACTTGGAAGACTAATGGGGAAGGATCAACAGAGCCCAGCGGGTCAACGCTGGGGTGGCCATGTGTGTGCCAGGGCACTCCAGCCTGAGCAACAGAATGAGACCCCTACTCAGAAAGAAAAAAATAAAATAAATAAAATAAGTTACTAAAATGGCCTTCTCTTTTTTATTTAGTCTATGAGGCTAATGAGAATTCAGTTTAATTTCTAATTCCTACACATTTATCATGAAGAGATTTAGAGAATACAATGACTATTAGCCTCTGAAGTGACCAGGCATCTCCAGGTATAATCCAAGCTGAACCTTTGAAACTTGCTCAATCTGTACATGAAGGCAATAAAGAAAAATATGAAAGCAATTCTAATGCTTTGAAAACAAAATGGAGCCGGGCTCAGTGGCTCAGCCTGTAATCCCGCGCCTTTGGGAGACTGAGGTGAGTGGATTGCCTGAGCCCGCGGGTTCGAGACCCGCCTGGGCAGCGAGACCTCATCTCTACAATAAATCAAAAAAAAAATCAGCCGGGCGTGGTAGCGCGTGCCTGTAATTCCGGCTACTTGGAAGGCTGAGGCGGAAGGATCGCCGGAGCCCAGCAGGTCGAGGTTGCGGTGGCCGGAAGCAGCCACTGCACTCCAGTCTGGGCGACAGAGTAAGACTCCAACTCAAAAAAAAAAAAAAGAAAAGAAAAGAAAATGACTATTATCATAACATGTAATGGAGAGCAATAATCAGTTAAAGCACACAATTGAAACGAAAGATTACTTAGATAAACATTCCATTTCTTTTATATTGACTCATTGTCTTATACTTCTGAGAAAACCATGTGTTTGGGAGTTTACTAGTAAAGACTCTAAACCTCGTATTTCATACTTGCTATGAAGCCTGCTGGCAGTGTGTTTACAGAGATTCCAACAGCTTTTGAGGAGGCATCCTTTCTTTTTCTTGTTCACGTTCCTTCTTTATGTATGTTGGATTTTTGTTAAACTTCCAATGCTGTGACCAACATTCTTTCTAGCGCAGTCTTTTATACAATTAAGTACCCAGTAGGTTAAATTTTCTTAATGGGAATGAGTTCAAGGAAATACTGTGTTTGACGTATCTCAATGTCCTTCCATCTGGAACCACACCCACATTTACCCTGACAACTATCTAACAATTTTCATACTTGGGTTCTTGACAATGCTAAGAATTGCATTTATGTTTATATTGAGGGATGGCTTACATCACAGCATTTTGTAATTATTCTATTTTGTCTCCTGCTTCTTGGGGTCATTTGTTCTGTCCCAGTCTGTTCAAGGCCCTGAATATTACAAATCCAATGTACTTCGTGCTGTCGGCCTTAGGAATCTAAGTAGTTGACAGTTAACTAAAACCCCAGATGCCAGTAGCTAGGACCAAATAAGAGGCTAGGCCAGTTAGAACAGTCAGGAAAGCAAAGGCAGATTTTTCCTCTTCTACTGTTGTGTGAAACGACAGGAATAATTTAGCCAAATCACACTATGTTGCAGTTTCTTTCTCTAGGAAGATTAATAAATGTGCTCTCTATCCCTGTCTCTTCAAAGATAAGTTGGCAGTAATTAATGAGATAATGATTGTGAAGCTCTTTAAGCTGCTTGGAGGGATTCTTGATGGAAGTGAATGGCATACCAGAAGTGTATTCCCAGCCAGGCAGAGTGACTTATGCCTGTAATCCCAGGACTTTGGGGGGCAGAGGCAAGAGGATTTCCTAAGCCTAGGGGTTTGAGACCAGTCTGGGCAACTTGGTTAGACCTGTCTCTACAGTAAATCAAAAAAATTAGCCAAGTGTCATGGTTCACACCTGTAGTTCCAGCTACTTGGAAGGCTGAGGTGGAAGGATCACCTGAGTCCTAAAAGTTGAGGCTACAGTGGCTGTGAGCATACCATTGCACTCCACCTGGGCAACAGCATGAGTCTCTGACTCAAAAAAAAAAAAGTGTATTCCCTTCACAACTTTGAAGATTAGTAAAGCTATCAAGATGTATTTTCTGTACTTTGCCATAAATTGAACTTCTTAAAGTGGGTCTAATGCCAGTTATTGTAGAATATTGAATGAAACATGAGTTTTGCATGATTTGAAGGAAAAGTCTTTAAATTTAGAATATCTACTATTGATGCACTATTTCAGTGGAGAATTCCTTCCAAAGGTCCTAAAATGTGAACTACACACAATGTAAAATTTTGATTGGCCAGGCTCGGTGGCTCAACTTGTAATCCCAGCACTTTGGGAGGCTGAGGTGAGTGGATTGCCTAAACCCGCGGGTTCAAGACCAATCCAGGCAACTTGGTAAGACCTTGTCTCACAATAAATCAAAAAATTAGCCGGGTGTGGTAGCGTACCTGTGGTTCCTGCTACTTAGAAAGCTGAGGAGGAAGGATCACTGGAGCCCAGCATGTCCATGGTGGGGTGGCCATGAGCGTGCCACTGCACTTCAGCTTGAGCAACGGAGTGAGAATCTAACTAAAAAAAAAAAAAAATTCTGACTGACTAAAAGGAAGCCCATTAAAATAAAGATCAATAGCAAACATGGAGGGAGTATAATACAAAATTATAAAGAACTAATATTTTTTAACTTAAAAAAGATTTTTTTTTACAAATCAGTAAGAAATCTCCCACAATGCTATATAAAAATCAGCTTAATCTCTACATTTGATTAAAATGGCTAGTAGCATATCCTTCTGAGGTTGTGATGCAATACGCTAAAAACTTTCATCATTAGACATCAAGAACTTTTTAAAAGAATTTTAACTTTTACCAGAATTTTATTTTTGAAATTTATTCTAAGGGAAAATTAGATAAGTCTACAAAAATATATGTAACAGATGTATACTACATTATTTTTTGTTATATACACATCTTTTGATAGGAATTTACATTAAATATGATGCACACCTACAAAAATGTAACAGACAGCCTTTAAATGGAGAAAACTGGATAAGTAACTAAAAAGATACATAGAGAAGTATAGGTGGACATTCAAGTTTAACTTCTTTTTCATCTACACACACACACACAATCATAACACTTATTTCGACTATCTTATCTGTAAACAAAATATACTTCATGTTAAGGAAGAACAAGCAGGCTATAGTAGTCAATAAATAAGTAGGTATTCACATTAAAATCATAAGCAATACGAAATATACACTAGTGATCATGATTTTAAGAAATGGAACAAAGATTCAGAAAATGTGTCTCTTTTTTACCCTTCCTTGAATAAAAGTTATTGTCAAATTATGTAACTTCTAACAGAAACTTCTAAAAATGTGGGAGAAGATGACCTGTAATATAATCTATAAATTATCTTGGCAAATGGATGAGGCAAGATACTGATGTGTATTCACTACTTGTATTTTTATATGTGAGTGCAGTTCAGATCTATGACAAATTGCAAAGGAGCTCACTTCACCTTGCCACCTACAAGCCTTTATTCTCACATCAGTTAGATTTCATAACTTTGAAAATCAGTTCTTAAAAAAAGTTCTAAAATCCATTAGCACGAAAATATCAATTGTAACCTGACCCAAGAATGTTTGCACTTCACCTTTAGAATTATCTGCAGAAACATTTTTAGATTTGGGGATCCTGGAGAGAGGTATTTGGAAATCCTTCTTTCTACCACAACATGCTGGATTAGTAGTCTCTTCCTTTATCTCCAATCACTGCAGGAGGCCTGGTATAAAATGATCTCTAAGGAAGTGGTCAGACTGCTTACAGGCCTTGAGCAAACAGTTTCAAATGATCCTATCAGTCTGGGGGCAATGGAGAAGTCGCCTTAACTTCCAACTCTAGGATGACAGGAATATTTTGTAAAACTAAACTAGCCTATCTGACTTTCAGATTTGCTAGAATTTTTAGGGACTTCAGAAGTAGATAAAATGCCCTACACTCGACTCACTGTGTTCAAGTGTTGTGCTGTACAATAATGCCAGTTAATAATCTATGAAGACTTTATGTTCCCCCTACTCTTCTAAATTCTTTGGATATGTTAATTAATTAAATCTTCATAACAACCCTATGAAATTGAAATGACCACTTGCATGCTCATATTATAGATGAAAAGTGAAAAAAACTGAGGAAGAGAGAGGAAAATGATCCCAAGGCTTTGTAGCTTTTACGTGGAAAACCCCCAGAATTTCCATCCGAGCAGTTTGACCACGGAGTGAGCACTCAGCTGTTATGTTATCTGGCTTTCAGACGCAGCTGATGAGATCACCAACATCTTAGATTCCTGAAATTCATTTTCTTTGCAGGAGTATATCTTTAAAATTGATCTTTATTGGGACATATAGTTACAAATAAAATGTCCAAGATGCATAAAGATGGTAATTGCTTCTGTTGTACCCCCACTTCACTGTTCTAATGTAAATATTCACAAATGCCTACTCTGCTGTACCTGTACATTGTTCTTCAAGTTCTTAAACACATTAAGTCATTCATTTAAAATATCTTGAGCCGGGCTCGGTGGCTCAGCCTGTAATCCCGCGCTTTGGGAGGCTGAGGTGAGTGGATTACCTGAACCCGCAGGTTCGAGACCCACCTGGGCAACTTGGCGAGACCTCATCTCTACAATAAATCAAAAATCAGCCGGGTGTGGTAGCGCGTGCCTGTAATTCCGGCTGCTAGGAAGGCTGAGGCGGAAGGCTTGCTGGAGTCCAGCAGGTCATGGCTGCGGTGGCCGGGAACGGCCACTACACTCCAGTCTGGGTGACAGAGTGAGACTCCAACTCAAAAAATAAAAAACAAATTAAAATAAATAAAATATTTTGAATTGTTGAAATATTATAATTGCATTTTGTTTTTTAAATAGGATCATACTATACATTTACCCTACTATTTATATTTTTACTAAGATATATGTATAAATCCACACATACATGTACACGCATCTATGTATATGCTCATACATACACATAGTAGTGGACGGATATCTCAGATACTAGAGAATTTGCCCTACCACTTCTGCATTTAAAATATCATAAGCTAGTGATTTTCTCCTTCTAAGATTTTCTGTCTTTATGTTTGGTCTTTTTCATCCTTAATTTCTAAATAACTATGTGTTGATTATGATTTCACTAACAAGCATTTGCTAACCCCGTTCTATATACTGGTTGCTGCTTTAGGTGTTGGAAGTAGACAAAGGTATGCAGATGTAGACCTGCCAGCTTGGAACTCACATTCTTGTTATTGTCAGATAACTGTCCACTTGATCTTTCATAATATTAACTTAGATATAACAGTGGCATTCTCATTTTAGTTTGTTTAATCTGTTCATTGAAATGCCATGTTTTTATTTTTTAATTCAAAAAGTATTTTTACTGTAATTTTATGTCACTGAGGATTTTTAATTATATTTTTTCTAAATGCTTTCTGGTTTGCTTTTTCCACTGGTTGTAACTCAATAAGAGTCATTGATTTTATATTTTTGGCTATATATTCCTCCCTCCAGTTATTGATCCACCTTCAATAACGTAAGTGTATTATTTTCATACTATATTTTGTACTCCTTCAACAGCTGTATAAGACAGGCCTATAGGATCACTGGGGCAATGCTACAACAGTAGCTAGAGGATGTTGTGGTAGTGTCAGACTGAGATAAAACCAGCTGGTAAAGTGTTGCCCAGTGGCAGAAATACAGAGGGAAACGTGCTCATCTTCCGGGCGCTGCAGGGCAGAGTATGTGACCTCCTCCTATGATACCATTTCCCCAGCTCTTGCCCAACCCCAGAGACTGAATCCTTTCACCTGCACTCTCCTCTGGATATCTTGGCTGAAATCATGGCTGTAAGACATATTCTGAGCATGTGCTTTGATTGTCAATTTTACTCAGAAAAACGGTGCAAGATAGTATTTCATTATCCTCCCACGTTCTGCTTATTGCATCTTTCTCCCATCAGCTCTCAATACTGCTTTTTCTTCTCAGTACTTAGAAAGAAACATTCAGGCAAAGTGACCCAAGCTGGCAAAATAATATGAAATATTCTTGGACCACAGTGCTCTAACATATGTTATTTGATTGATATTAATAATTTTCATCTAATATAGACACTGTTTATGGCTTAGTGTTTTTTTCTGTTGTATATAGTTTAGGGATTTTACTTTAAACATTTATAAAAAAGCATGACAGGACAAATTCAGACTTCCTAGCTGATGCCCAAGAGCCACATCTTTAATAACATAATTTGTAAACGCATATCTCTGCATATTTGTGAGAGCAACCTTGCATGTGTACAGCTTAGAGGGAGATGCCAACTGATACTTCAATGTATTATTTTCACATTAGCACAGATCACAGCTGGCAGAAATGTATTGGCTTTTTAGATTTTTTTTTTTTGAGGTCTTTGCCCCAGTTATATAATAAAATGTGCAGATATTAAAGAACCGGGTTGGGTTATAAAAACTGAAAGCAAAATGTCATTTTATGATGAATGAGAAAATTCAGCTGAAACTTCCTTCCTTTAGGGATTTGTTCTGGTAGGAACTGACCACATCAAAATGATGTTTGTTGTCCAAAGGAATATTTTCATATACAATAGACAACATCATTTGCCTTGCTCGTATTGCTTCTATTTTCCATAGCTATTGTACTTTACATTACCAAAATATTAAAACAAAATATGCTAAGATTTGTTCTAACCATCAGAGAGCAAAAAAAATTATTTTCTGGTTTTAACATGTGTGTGTGTGTGTGTGTGTGTGTGTGTGTGTGTGTGTGTGTGCGCCGCAATCTATAGGCCTTTACTCAAAGGACTTACCATCCACAAAATAAGGGTTTTCAATGTTATAATTTTTTTTTTTTTTTGAGTTGGAGTCTCACTCTGTCACCCAGACTGGAGTGCAGTGGACCGCTCCCGGCCACCGCAGCCTCGACCTGCTGGGCTCCAGCGATCCTTCCGCCTCAGCCTTCCGAGTAGCCGGAATTACAGGCGCGCGCTACTACGCCCGGCTGATTTTTTGATTTATTGTAGAGATGAGGTCTCGCTGCCCAGGCGGGTCTCAAACCCGCGGGATCAGGCAATCCATTCACCTCAGCCTCCCAAAGGCGCGGGATTACAGGCTGAGTCATCGAGCCTGGCTTCAATGTTGTAATTTAATTCATGTCATTAATTTTTAACAAATTTCATAATTTAATATATTTACATAAGATATATTCTACATTCTAATATGAATTGGTTCTATATTGAAATACTAGCCCAGAAAGTATAGATGGTTTTAAGGACTATAATGAAACAATAGAACTTTTAAAATTTAAATAGACAAAACAAGTAATGTAATCTAGATAATGAAAACATGCCTAAACAGCTAATATTTTGTTTCTAGCTTGAGTACATATGCAGACCAGGAGAAAAAGTCTGGAGAAGTATACCAAATATTTGATTCATTCACCTGGTATGCACCTGGAAGAACTTGTAGATATTTACTTAACATTTGCAATTTGTGGTGAATACAGGCTAGTTGTATAGTTTTTTGCAATGTCTATTTCTTATGTATTACATTACAAACTACTAACTTGTATAGCAAATGTGCTTTAATTAGATATAAAATATTAGTACATTATTAGGAATGATTATTGTTTAATTTTTTTTAAAAGCCTCTCTATTGGGTATGATTGACATACATAAATCTGTGCTTATTTAATGTATACTACTTGATGAATTTAGAGGTGGATACATAACCATGAAACCATTGACACAATTAATACCATAAACTTGTTCATCATATCCAAAGTCTCATATTTACATGGGTTTTTATCTTGCTTTGTATTCTTTATTTATGTCTTATACTTGATTTATGTTCAAATAAACATGAAAATCAGTCACTTTGCCCTGAAAGCATAATGAATTACACATTCACAAAAACATACACAAAAATATAGCAAAAAATAAAATCAAAACACTAAAAATAATATTCAAATCTGAATCCTAATTTGCTCCTTATTACTTTTTACACTCTTTTACTATTTTTTGGTTCATCTACCAAATGGAAAATTATTTACTTCCTATACATGCTGTAAAAAATGCAAACTATTTTACACACCGTAAAATACATGTGTAACAAATGCTTTTCACAATCTCTGGAGAGGCTACCTGTCTATAAACATAGTAATTGAATTACTCTCTATAGCACTACTGGGGCGGATGGGATTGATCAGATAGACCCTAAAGCTGCAAGTGAACTTCAGATCTTTTCTATTTTAACTTTATACTTTTGATTCAAAAACCGTGCTCAGTCGGTACTTAGTTTTCCTCTATTTTAGAAACCACATAATCATTTGAGTTTATGACTACAGTTGTTCCTTTCTATGCTGTAGAAATATATTAAATGAGAATGTAAAATATAAAAACAAATCTCATCATATTCAGTGCTATTAATAAACTAATATTACAATGAAATTATGTCACTTTCAGAAGTGTATAAAAAAAAGATTCTGAAAGTGAAGAGATCTAGCCCAAATTTAGACTACCATAATTTCTGTTAATTCACTTAAAAAGAAATAGATTGTAGTAGACAACAGAACAGTTATTTTGGTTAAGGACCTCTAAATTTTATCTTCCTATTTAGAAGACAGTGAGAGAGTCTGTGGACATATATAGTATATTACATAACAAAATGATGTAATATAGTGTGATATTATAAACGTGGCTAAATTTCAGTTGAGAAAATAAGGTTTTTTGAAATAACATACCGAAAAGACAAATTCATTACTACTTAGCCAACTGTAAATAGGAGCTCTCTACAGAAACCCAGCCTGGGCAACTTGGCGAGATATCATCTTTACAATTAAAAATAATTAGCTGGGCATGGTGGCACAAGGCTGTTGTTCCAGCTAAGCTACTTGGAAGGCTAAAGAGGAAGCATTGCCTGAGCCCAGCAGGTCAAGGCTGTGGTGGGCAAGAGTGTGCCACTGACCTCCAGCCTGGGTGACAGAGTGAGACTCCAATAAAAAAATAAAACAAACAAACAAACAAAATGAAACCAGTCCCTGTGCTGCTCATCACCTGAAGCGAATCTTCAACACAGCTGCCCCCATGCATAGTACTTGGTATACTTCACTATCAGGTCATACAGCACACGTTAAAAACTAATTTCATCATGTAACTGAACTGTTTTTCCTTCAAAAATCTTTTACTCTTGAGCTTGACCGTGTAGAATCACAGAAACCACCTTGAACATTATACAAATGCACACACAGAGGTCCCAAGAGCAACTTGCCCAAATTCATTGAGGTGTTGAACATAACAAATCTGCGTGCTCCCACTCTTCAGTTCAAGGTTCTTTCTGCCTGGCTGATTTGCCTCCTTTACTCACTACATGCATTTGTTTACTTCTAAATGTTTTATATACAAGTTTTTTTTTCTTATCCTACGTACAGTTTTTCTGATTGAAAATGAGTGCTATGTGTTAAATTTTCAGTGTGTGTCACATCTCTGATTATTTCTTATTAGATATACACTATAATGAACATTTACCATCTTCTTGCTCCTGTGTATTTAAATACCCTTCATACTTTGAAAGAGTTTTCCACCATATGAGTGATGGAGGGAGGTCAAATCAACATCCACTAGGACAGAGATGACTGACCTAGTCTCAGAAAATCAAAGAACTTTGAAGTTATTTGGCCAGTCTTTTATTTTTAGAAATAGAGTGGGTTAACTAACTGAGATATTTCCATCTAACCTTGGAGTAGGTACTTTTCTGCCAAATTACGTTCTAGTAGAAATGAAAAATTTGTGATCTACCTACAGTGTTTATTATATTCAAGTTTAAAACCAATAGCATACTTTTAAAATATTTAACCATGCTATGTATCATGGAACAAAAGAAGTAAACACACAGAGGAGATGAAAGACAGACTCTTTACCTTATTGATAACTGATCCAAAAAAGCAGTAGCAATACTTATTGTTTACAACAAATTATTGATTCTGAGCATGGCATAAAAGGCTCTAAATATGTGTCTCTGACTCCAGGGTCTTATCTCATCTCTCTCTCTCTCTAATTTCAGACCAGTGTCTTTCTCACTTGCAGACCTTCAGATTCACATATTGGGCATTTAAATTCTTTTTTTTTTTTTTTTTTTTTTTTTTTTTTTTGAGTTGGAGTCTCACTCTGTCGCCCAGACTGGAGTGCAGTGGCCGCTTCCGGCCACCGCAGCCTCGACCTGCTGGGCTCCGGCGATCCTTCCGCCTCAGCCTTCCAAGTAGCCAGAATTACAGGCATGTGCTACCACGCCCGGCTGATTTTTTTTTTGATTTATTGTAGAGATGAGGTCTCCCTGCCCAGGCGGGTCTCGAACCCGCGGGCTCAGGCAATCCACTCACCTCAGCCTCCCAAAGGCGCGGGATTACAGGCTGAGCCACCGAGCCCGGCTTAAATTCTTATTAGAACATGAAAAACTTCTTCCAATTTCAAATATTTGTTAATATATGGTGATATATATATACTTTTCGCAGGCAATCTACAAGCTCCATTAGATGAATCTAATATTATTTGTATCAATGCATATTAAAAACTATACTTTTTCCAATATCCATGAATAGTATTTTGATAGAGTATAAAACAAGTGTTGCAATGACAAATCTGATACAATTCTAAGTTATTGATTTTATTTATAAATGATCTGTCCTGTCTCAATATTTGTATAATATTCTCTTTATCTTAGAGGTTAAAAAACTTTTAAATAAAATATTTTGGAGATACACCTTTACATTTGCTTTGCATGTAGAGATGGAAAAAATATAATTGTAGCTTTGTTTGATTTGTTTCTCAACATGTCTCTGCCACATAGTCTTTTTTTAAATTCTAAACACTCTATCATTTGAAAAATCAATCTCCTGCACCTATCACATGCATATTTTACAAAAATATTTCTACTGTTTTTTTTCAAGTCTTAATCATAATTTTATAATAATTATTTTATGAATCATGATTTAATATAAATATATGTGTGCAAGGCCTACTAACAACTCATCATATACTTTTTGGTTTGCTTTGTTTTTTTCCAAATGTACACAAACAGACGGACCACTACCCTTAGTACGGTCTATTTCTCAGCACCAAACAGTGGTGGACTGGCAGACAAAATGACAAAGAAATACATCTTTTCTACAGTAAGTTGATATTTAAAAAGTGGAAGCTTCTAGCTTCAACAGTGCTTGCAAGCGATTTGGAGTTTGTGTCGGTGCACTCTGAGTGCAGATAGACCATTCCTTTCCATTTGAGGAATACGGTTGCTCTCAGGAGGCAAACCACTTTGAGTCTGCATTAGCAAGACAGATGAAGTGGGAAAACAAGCATGAAAAATCAAAATCCTCCTGAGAAATTCCCTAAACTCAGTCTAAATATTGGCTTCACAGAAAGCACCAGGAATTTCTCACTTGATGCATAAAGCAAGCCCTTTTCAGCTGAGTTCTTGAGTCCCCACCACCATCCCAAAACCCACACAATGGGGTAGAGAGGAAGCTCTTTCTTGCACTCTTAATTGGGTCTTCTCAGGAGGTAAGCAACTCCACTGTGTCTCTTTTGCCAAATGCCCTTCAGATCTGGCCTTAACTGAGTAGTTGTCACCTTTACAAGAATTTGAGGAAAATTTAGGATTTTCAGTATGTTACTCAACTTTCATCTTTCTAAAAAAGAACTCTAAGAAAAATTTTGCACAGCACATTCTTATTTTCTGAACCAAACCAACCCAACGCTTATTTTTTTGTGCTTTCTTGCAATTCAGAAAAGAATGCATACATATGCATACATACATATATAAGTAACCTTTGTTTTACTTTCCATGAGGGTAGATTGTCAAACACACAAACATCAAGACTCTAATCCAGACCTTCTATATCAGCAATTCTTGTGTTTGTTTAAAAAATCTGTATTTTGCTATATAGATAATTACGGATAGGTTTATGAACCATTAAAAAGAGTTCAAAATTTCATTTAATTTCCTGCCTTCCGATTAGCAACGGTCTTTCTCTTACTGAAAGCTTCTCATAACCTCAGAGCACAGGAGACTTCCTTTCTCCATGAATGATGATGCATCGTGTATCAGCTACAAGATTCATTTAGTGTTTAGTGTTTATGCTTAAAGTCTTAAGGAACATTCAAAATCTCTCTGAAGTAGTTAGAGTATTATTTTTACTGTTCCTGCTTCAAACATAGTCAAAGTTTAAGATAAGGTTTATAATACTATAAAAATCAATTTGAGGAGGAAATATAATTAAAGAAAATAGATATAGATGGTTTACACATAGAGAAAACATGATAGATGATACATGGGCAGATGGACAGATAGGTGATAGATAGACAGACAGACAGACAGACAGATAAATGATAGATAAATAGATGATAGATATATAGAGAAAGGATGAATATAGATAATGTTCATAATTAGGAAAAACTATTAGAGTCACTAATGAAAAAGTTGTTTTCCAGCAGAGAGATTGCTTCATATAGAGGAGAATGTGTTAATTAAACTCAGCCAGAGTAAACAAAACACTGTCAAGTTTTTAAAAGCCCCAAACATCATGAAATTCAAATAATTTTGAAGAGTAAAGAATAATTTCGTGATTTATTTATTTGTCAAACCAAAGAGTAACTTAACAAATGTATTCTTTTTTCCCAAAAACTAAAATAAAATTGTAAATTACTTTTAAAAAGTGTGGCAAAAATAGAAAATCTTCAGTTAATGTCATGAGTTGAAAATAGATGGTGTATTAAATGAATACAGTCACATAAATGCCTACTTCTATTGTTTATTTCTTGATATTTAGAGAAATGATAGCATTTTGAAAAATTTAGTATAACGCAAATAGTAAATACAGTTTTCTTTAAAAAAAAAAAAAGCCCTTGTCAAATAAGTAATTAAAATGCACAAACCCTCAAAAATAGTTACAAGAAAAAAAACAGCAACAAAACAACTGCCACTTTTGGACAACACGCAAAGCTGCCTATGTCTCCCAGTCTTCTTCAGCTCCTTAGCAGAGGCATCCTAGGAGTAAATATCAACCACCACATTTCTCTAAAATTGCTACTTAACCCAATCTTGCCTCCTTTGCTTCTCCTTGACTCACACTTTCAATTTTGTGATTTGCTTCTTCGCTTTCACATTCATTGAATTATGTTGTTCTCTCCAGCTTCCAACACAGATTTTAAACTTACATATTTTAAATAACATTAAAAAGAATCTATATGTTATAGGACAATGTCTTAGTTTCTGTTAGCTAGAAAAAAAAGTTCAAATTATTAGAACCCAGGCACTTAAACAATCTGTAAAGCATGCACTATTAATACTAACCTTCCTAACAGAAAAAAAAAATCTAGTTTAGACAAATCCACCGCACCTGGATGTTAAAGAAGAAAATCCAATTTGACTCAGAGACTAATCTATTGAAAAACGAATAGACATAAAATATCCCGAAGTTCAAAAGGGAGTTGCAGTTTATTTGCATTTTAAGAGGTCTGAAAACCAATTAAATGATACTCCCCAATTATCTGTGTTAACCTTATGTTTATATAAAAGATAATAGGTTGGTCAGAGAGTAAGTGAGAATTTCTTTGAAGATAACTGTTAGACATATTTGTGTATCCCCAGAACCCTTGTGGGAAAAGTAAGTGATGTGCCTCAAAGAAGCAACAATCTTAAAATGTGGGGGTATCTCCCTGAAGTGCAGAATAACATCTAAACCACCCAAAAGATGACTGTTCGTCTGTAAAATTGGTTAATCTCACTTGTATTGCTACAAGAGTGAAATTATTTTTTAAATTTCTCAAAATAAACGGTTCTAGATCCATTATACTTAGAAGGCAAAAAGACACCATCTCTGAATCATATCTGGAAAAGCCAAAAACCAAGAGTTTGGCTAAAACTTTTTGTGATAGCAAAGAAAATAAGAGACAAACCTCATCAAGGCATAAAGTCATTAAACTATCCAAAGTCAAAATGCAGGAAAAAATTCTAAAAGTAGCAAAAGAGAAGCCTCAAATCATTTTTAAAAGAAATCTCATCACACCAACAAAGGAATTTTTCAGTAAAAACCCTAAGTACAGGAATAAATTTGGGGCCTATTTTAGTCTTATCAAAGAAAAAAAAGCTTCCAGCCAATAATTTTATGTCCTGCTAAACTAAGCTGCAAAAGTGAATGAGAAATAAAGTCTTACCCAGAAAAGCAAACCCTAAGGGACTTTGTCATCAATAGATGACCCCACAAAAAATGCCTATGGAAACATGGATATGAAAGGATAGTACTCACCATGATAAAAGCACATGAAATTACTAAGTTCACTAATTCTTTAAAGAAATTACACATTTGGGATTATAAAGCAGTGAAATAATAATGAACATTATGGTAGAAATAAGACTACATATTAATATTAACCTTGAATATGAATGGCCTAAATACGTCACTAAAAAGATATTGAGTGTTAGATTGCATTAAAAAAAAAAAAAAAACAAGATCCAAACGTATGCTGCTTATAAGAAACCCAACTAATGAATAATGGCAGTCAAAGACTTGGTAAAAGGGTCGAAAAAGATATTCCAAGTAAATAAAGTCCAGAAGTGAGTAGGGATATCTATACTTATATCAGATTAAAAAAAGCTTTAAACCAACAACAGTAAAAAAAATATACAAAGAAGGCGATAATATAATGAAAAAGTTCAATTAAGCAAGAAGATATAACAATTCTAAATGTATGTGTATGAAACAACCAGAGCACTCAGATTCATAAAACAAATATCACTAGACCTAAGAAAAGAGATAAACAGTAATAAAATAACAGTGGATTTCAATACCTCACTAATAGCACTAGACAAGTTAGACAAGTTATAGAGGCAAAAAATAAACTAGAATCCAGAACAAATGAACCTGATAGTTACAAAACAGTCTACCCAACAACCACAGAATACACATTTATCTCTACTGCACATGAAATTTTCTCAAAAATAGACTATATACTTGGCCATAAAGAAAAACTCAATTAAACAAAACAAAACAAAAAGTAAAACAAAACGTATCAAGTATCTTCTTGGACCATAGTGGAATAAAACTAGAAATCAACAAGAGGAACTCTCAAAACTATACAAATACATGGAAATTAAACAATTTGCTCTTGAATGATTTTTGAATAAATGATAAAATTAAGGAAGAATTTAAAACAACATGAAAATAAATGAAAATAGATACAGAACATACCAAAACCTCCAGGATACTACTAAAGTAGTGCAATTTAAAAAGTTTATAGCATTAAATGTCTATATCATCTTATACTTGGAAAACCCAGAAGACTCTTTCAAATGTCCTCAACAAATCTTCAGGATATAAAACCAACATGCAAAAATCAATATAATTTCTATACCCCAATAATGTTCAAGGTGAGAACAATACCAAGAACTTGATCCCATTTCCAATAGCCACCAAAGATAAAATAACTAGAAATAAATTAAACCAAAGAAGTTATAAATCTTTACGAGGAAAACTACAAAACACTGATGAAAGACAGAGTAGATGACATAAACAAGTAGAAATGAATCCCATGCCCATGGTTTGGAAGAACCAATATTGCCAAAATGACCATACTTCCAAAACAATCTACAGATTCAACACAATTTCTATCAAATCACCAAAGTCATATTTCATGGAATTTGGAAAAACAATTTTAAAATTCATATGAAACAAAAAAAAAGCCCAAATAGGCAAGGCAATCCTTCACAAAAAAGAGCAAAGCTGGAGATATCACATAACTGACTTTAAATTGTGCTACAAGGCTATAGTAAAAAAATCAACACAATACTGATATAAAAATAGACACATAGGTCAATAGAACAGAGGAAGGAACCCAGAAACAAAACTGCATATATACAAGCAACTGATCTTTGACAAAGTCCACAAAAATATACACTGGGAAAGGACACTATTCAATAAATGGTGCTGGAAAAATTGGATAGTCAGAGGCACAAGAATAAAACCAGACTCATATCTCATATCATAAACAAAAATGAACTCAAAATGGATTGAAGATCTGAAACTATAAAAATCCTCGAAGAAAATCTAGGATGAATTCTTTCAGACGTTGGTCTAGGCAAATGATTCATGAATAAGTTCTCAGAAACAAATGCCACTAAACCAAAATAGATAAATGGAACTTAAACCAAAAAACTTCTGCACAGAAAAATAAATAATCAATGCAGTAAACAGACAACTTACAGAATGAGAAAAAGTAATTGAAAACTGTGCATCTAAGGAACTAATATCTAGGATCTACAAGGGACTCAAACAATTCAACAAGGAAAAAAAATTCCTTTAATAAGTGGGCAAAGGGCATAAGTAGACATTTCTCAAAAGACAACATAAAAGCAGCCAACAAACATATTTTTAAAAAGCTCAACATCACTTATTATCAGACAAATGAAAATTAAAACTATAAGATGACATACCAGTCAGAATGACAATTATTTTTAAAATAATTTTTTTAAATTACCTTTTAAAAAGTTTTAAAAAATTGTACCTGCAGAGAAAAGGGAACACCTTATACACTGTTGGTGGGGATGTAAATTAGTACAACCACTATGGAAATCAGTATGGCAATTTATAAAGAACTTAAAATAGAACTCCCATTTGATCTGTCAATGTTACCACTTGGTATTTGTCCACAGGAAAATAACTCATTATATCCAAAAGACACCCACACTCATATGTTTACCACAGCACTATTCACAATAGCAAAGTCATGTATCCATCAAAGAATGACTGGATAAAAACTATGTGGTATATGTTCACTGCAGACTATCAAGCAGCCATAGAAAATAATAAAATCATGACTTTTGCAACAACATAGATAGAGCTGCAGGGCATTATTCAAAGTGAAATAACAGAGAAACAGAAAGTCAAATGCCACATGTCCTCATTTATAAATGGGAGCTAAGCAATGAGTCCACATGGACATACTGTGGGGAATAATAGGCATTGGGGACTCCAAAACCAGGGAAGAGTAAAGGAGAGGTAAGTGTTGAAAAATTACTTATGGGGTACAATGTTCACTATTTGGGTGATGGATACACTAAAATCCAGACTTCACCACTAGGCAATATATCCGTGTAACAAAACTACACTAGTCCTGTTGAATCCATATTTAAAACAAATTATTCTAGGTCTCCTTGATGCCATAAATGTAGGCAATGTCATAGTTTAGTAATTGTGGTTTTATGAATTGAACTATATGTCCTACTCTATATGAAATTACATACTGCTTTTACAATTTTTCCTTGCGTTATAGGTTGAATTGTGTCTCCCCAAAAGTATGTTGAAGAACTAACTACTAGGATTTCCACATTTCAGAAGAATATGAACTTATTTGGAAATAAGGTTGTTGCAGATGTAATAAGTTAAGATGAAATCATACTGGAGCAGTGTGGGCCTTTAATACAAAATGACTAGTGTCTCCAAAAGAGAAGAAGAGACACAGGCACAGAGACACAATGAGAAAATGCAACCATGTGGCCATGAAGGTGGAGATTAGAATAATGCATTTGCAAAGCAAGAAACTCTAAGGAGTACCAGAAAAAAAAAAAGATTGGAGAAGAGGAAAGAAAAATTACTCTACCACAGATTTCAGAGAGCATGACCCTGCCATCACTTTGCTTTTAAACTTCTAACATCTAAGGTGAGAAAATAAATTTCTGTTGTTTTAAGCCACTAGTTTGTGGTATTTTGTTATGGCAGCCTTAGGAAATGAATATAATCTAAGTAAGCAAAAAGAATAATAACTAATATAAATGAATATTTTAATACAATGGAAAGTTAAATATTTTTTAGGAGGAAAATGTGCTAATACTTTAATTCACATAAATGTTTAACTATTATTGACATCTCAGTGCAATGAATAGTAGAGAACTCTGTATTGAAAATTTTGTAGCTGGGTGTGTTAGCACGTGCCTCTAGTTCCAGCCACTTGGAAGGTTGAGGTGGAAGGATCGTTGGAGCCCAACATGTTGAGGCTGCAGTGGCCGGGAGTGTGCCACTGCATTCCAGTCTGGGCGACAGAGTGAGACTCCAACTCAAAAAAAAAAAGTGTGCTCAGGGTGGCTATATTGTAGATATAAAATAAAATGTCTGTAATATTAAGAAGGCTTATTGATACAGTGATCAAAAGTAAATTAGAGAAGATATTCAAAAGAATGAAATAGCATATAAATAGAAATATGTCTGATGTATGAACTTATCTTTTTCTAAGTTACTTAGGCATTGGATAATTTTATTTCATTTGTGCACATTTTAAAGTAACTTCTTGGGGAGAGACTTAATTTGTATCTTTACTACAATTGTATACAAAATACTATACAAAAAAAGTTTTAAGCAGCATGCATGCATTCATAAGTCCTAAGGAAGAATACATCTAGTGTCCAACAGGGGGCCATTGTTTTAATGAAACAGCTAAATAGATGATAAAGTAATATGGAACAAATCTGAAAAGAAACAAAATCTTTAGATTTAAAATTACTGCTCTAAAACCACATACATTATGGTACAATTAATGAAACAAGACAAAAATTACAATACATTCTAGAGAATAAAAGAATAAGCAGTTTACTTACTCTTTTCATGAGAGAGAGATATAAGAAAACATGAGAACAGATATAAGAAAATAAAACATTTTAAAGTCTAGTACAAAATGATGTTGAAACTTGAATTCTATATTTCAATAAATCTGTCAGTCTACTTAATAAAAATTAATATGATTTTAAGTATGAGAGATATTAAATTATCTTCAATTCATGCAGTCTGATATAACTACTATTTACACTTATAAAATTACTCCAGCAAAAGAAACACATAGAAAAGAGTATGAAAGAGAAAAGCATGAATTTCAAAAAAAGATAGAATTAATCTTAGAACTAACTAGGACAAAGGTAGACATTTGACCCTAAAAATGGTCTACTAAGATTAGAACCCCCATCAGTGAGATTCTAAAGCAAATGAACAAGCACATACACAAAAGGAAACTCCAGTCAACAAATATTTGGTTAAGTATTTAAAATACTTTTATGATAAGATTTTGAAATACTTTATATTTCCCAAGAAAAATATCAATCAAAACTAAAATTCACAGTTCTAAAAGTTGACACAATTTTGAACATGTCATAGATTGCAAGAATAAAGTCAATTTAATTTTAACGTTTGGCATTCTCTCTTAAACGTTATACATTTAGCATCACTACAACTGATAAAATCCAACCACGTTAGTTTATATTTTACAATGAATAATAGTTACATGATCAAACTTAAAAGGCTCCTAAAAGCTACCAAAGCAACTGGAACATTATGAGCCAAGAGCATGTTAAAACAATCTCCATGATAAACTCGATATTTTAAGCTATTTTCTTATTTTCCACTTTACAAGGGTTATATGGCACATAACCAAAAACCTGAAAAGAAAATTACAGATAGTAGGAGTTAAGAAAGATTGTAATCATTTTATGGGACTAGAGAGAAAATATTTTAGAGTTCTGAGATGGCAAGTAACCATGACTTGATAAATCAGAACGCCTAAAATAAGTGAAGCACAAAGTAAGCCTCATCCACTGCAGTACTTCTCTCCTTAAGTCATTTGCATATACCTACATGCTGCTGGGTGAAGGAATAAAAAGGCATGCAGAAATCTTCAGATAAGCAGAGCTTTTAGGAGTCATTCTGAAGATCAAAATATTTGAATTCAAGACCTACAAAGGATATAGAGCACTTACAGCATTCTAGACCCTAACCTGGCCCAAGAATATAACCATATCAGAAAAAGGTCTGAAAAATACAGCCTTGAGTCAGCTCAACTTCTGACTGAATTTAAGGTAATCTGAATCAAAATATTGACAGCCATAAACAAATAAATTATTCCCAGATTTAGGTAAGATTATCTAGAAACTTTTCAATTTTCCAAGCAAAATATTTGTTATTCAATGAAAAAAAACACCATACATACAAAGAAATAAACTAAACAGAAATGGCCAAAGGCAAGTGAAGGTGGAACCATCCGCAGCTGCAGCAGACCCCAGAGTCAGGAGGCGCAAGAACCCTGACCCCTAATCCCACTGCATCCAGCCAATAAGAGCCCACCCACCATGGGGGAGTTGCAGTAGGTTCAGATCATTGAGGAGAAGCCACTGTTGCCAGGACAGACACCAGAAGCGGCCAAGACTCACTCTGTGGAGACACCTTATGGCTCTGTCACGTCTACTGTCTATGGCACCCCCAAACCCAAATGCCCAGTGATACTCACCTACCACGATGTGGGACTCAACTATAAATCTTGCTTCCAGTCACTATTTCAATTTGGGGATATGCAGGAAATCATTCAGAACTTCATGCGCGTGCTCATGTGGATGCCGCTGAAATGGAAGAGGGGGCTCCTGTGTTCCCTTTGGGATATCAGTACCCCTCTCTGGATCAGCTTGCAGACATGATCCCTTGTATCTTGCAGTACTTAAATTTCTCTGCAATAATTGAAGTTGGTGTTGGAGCTGGAGCCTATATCCTGTCGAGATATGCTCTTAACCACCTGGACACAGTTGAAGGTCTTGTCCTCATCAACATTGATCCCAATGCCAAGGGTTGGATGGATTGGGCAGCCCACAAGCTAATGGGTCTCACTTCTTCCATTCTGGAGATGATCCTTGGACATCTTTTCAGCGAGGAAGAGTTGTCTGAAAATTCTGAGTTGATACAAAAGTACAGAAATATCATTACACATGTACCCAACCTGGACAACATTGAGCTGTACTGGAACAGCTACAACAATAGCCGAGATCTGAATTTAGAGCGTGGAGATGATATCACCCTCAAGTGCCCTGTGATGCTGATGGTAGGAGAACAAGCACCCCACGACGATGCTGTAGTGGAGTGTAACTCAAAACTGGACCGCACCCAGACCTCATTCCTCAAGATGGCCGACTCTGGACATCAACCCCGGCTGACTCAGCCAGGCAAGCTGACCAAGGCCTTCAAATACTTCCTGCAAGGCATGGGCTACATGGCCTAATCTTGTATGACTTGCCTGTCCCAGTCTCGTACAGCTTCTCTGACCAGTGCAGCATCCATTGATGGCAACGGGTCCTGCTCTCACACCTTGTCTCAGAGCAGCGAGTCTGGGACTCTTTCTTCTGGGCCCCCAGAGCACACCATGGAAGTCTCATGTTGAATGACCCATGTTGCCCTAGTGTGGGACCCAGCCCTCACATCCTCCAGAACTAACCTGGGAGGTGCAGAAGGGTATTGGGCCAGAGTAAGCAAGGGAAAATGGGCAGAAGATGAACTTGATCTTTGATTGCTACCTTGAACTTGACCTCAACCTGTGATTCCCCTCAGCTCCTGGGAAAGGTGTTCTAATATCTCTTAGAGATCCAGACCCCTAAATTATCCTCTTTCCCCATTTTAGAGTTGAGGTAGAGATGGCATGTATCCTTTCTCCCTGATTTAAGTGTCTATAGATGAGAGATAAGAGGTTGTTGTAGCTGTCATGATGCCTCCTTCCAACTCTCCCTACTTATCCCATCTTTGCAAGGGGAGGAGATTTGGGGCTGGGGCTGGGCCTGCATTCACCCAAACTGATTTGGCTTCTCATGACCCCTTCAGGCCTCTGAAGGGTATAGGCCTACATGAATGTGTCAGGGGGAGACTTGATGGTAGGCTAGCAGTCCCCAGGATGTGACAGAAACATCCAGTGTATAAAAAGGAAGTTGGAATGGGAGGAGCAGGCAGTGAATGAGTATGGAGGAAGGATTGGTACTGGAGCAATAGGAAGGGGCCTGGGTCATTCCGCTGCACTAACTTTGGTATCTATCAGTGTGCATCTAGAGTGGGCTGTGGGAGGAAGCTAAGCTTGGGCCGGGCTGCTTGGGGCTTGGCATCGGGGTGAAAAGGACTACCCTGGGGTTCTAACCACACTGTATTATGTGTGGAAAGTGCCCTCCTGTCTCCCACAACTTCTGCTATAACAGTAAACTGTAGAGGAATCAGAGAAAAAAAAATCAACAGAAATAATTTTTAAAATTTTTAAAAAGTTATCCAAATGCAAACTTTTAAGAGCCTCCTAATTATTATATTTAGCAAAATAAGTAATTCCAAGGAACTAGAATTCCAGAGAACTGCATTTTATATAAATTACAATGGCAATTCTGGCATTAAAGAACAATAAAATTGTTGAAAGAAAGAACTCTATAGAATGATTTCACATTAGAGAGGTCAGGGCTGAAGAAAAGAATAGTAAAGTGGAAGATAAGGCAAGAGGAAATACTGTGAGACCTTGAGAGCTAAACAAATGAAAAATACAAGGATGAGAAGAGACTTAGGTAATAGTTGAAAAAAAACTTAACATAAGTATAATTGACATTCTAAAAACTATAGAAAAAATGGAACAGAAGCAGCATTTGAAGACATATTGGAGTACAATTTACAAAATATATGAAAGACATTCAGGAAGATGAGATTCAGGAAAAACTAAGAACCCCAACAATGTAAAAAACAAAGAAAACCTACCAAAGGACTTCATAGGTAGAGGACTATATATTATAGTTTGCCTAAACAGTCCTAAGTTTTGTCTAGTTGCTGTGTGGTGTCATATACAATGCTACTCTGTTTCTTTCTTTAAAGTTTCTAAGTTGAGAATATATATTTAAAGTTATGTGAGCAATTGTAACCCTAAAAAAAATATTAACGTTATCATCAAATGAAATACAATAAGCTCACTGGTGACTTCTCAAAATAAAGAAAGAGACCAAAATAAAATTATACACACACACACACACACACACACACACACACACACACAAACACACACACAAACACACACACACACACACACACACACACACGTATACATATATATATAACTGCTAACCCCCAAATTTGAACCTAGTAAGTATTGCCTAAATATGAAGGCAAAATATGTATATTTTTAGATAGTAAGAAATGGACTGGGCGACCGAGTGAGACTCCAACTCAAAAAATAAAATAAAATAAAATAAATGGAGAGAACATGCCACCCAAGTGGCTTTTATGCAGGAATAGTCAGACCAATGGGAGACTCAGATGAAATTGCAGTGCAGTGAAGGAACAAAACATATTAGATGAATTAAATATCCAGCTGAAGATATAATTTTGACCTTTAATTCATCAAATTAAAATTTTTAGGTGTTTTAAAGGTATGAAAAATAAAGAAAATAGTTTCTAGAAGATACCACAAGAGAACAACTTCTTGACCCTGTGAAAGGCAAATGATTTCTTAATGAAGTTATAATGCAGGTTAACCATATAGAAAATTTGTGATTTACAGGGCTACATTAAATAGTTCTGTTTATTAAAAGAAAATATTGGAAAGTTTAATGACAAGTGAAATATGTATGAAGTATGCAATATATGTGGACAAGAATTCATATTTTCCATATATTAAGAATTCTTATCTGCCAATAAGAAAATGAACAGGGGAGACTTGGCCAAAAGTGTTAAACAAGGGTGTCATACACAAGGAAGTATAATTGATCAAAATTAATTTGAAAAAATGCTCAGTCTTGTACTTAACAAAAAATTAAACTTAAATATGTAAGACACAAGTATAGAAAACAGGATGTTTAAAATAAAGAAAATATACATGGCCAGAATAAAAACTGGTAATTCTAGTCTTGGTAAGGATGAGAAGCAAATGAAATTCTTATATATGACACTATTACTTCCTTGGCTGTAAATTGGTCTTTGGCAAACTGGCAGAATCATATATATACTTATGACCCATGTGAAACTAGATAATGTAGACAGAAAGCCCTTTATACCTGAAGGTAGTGATTGGAGGAAAAATAAGGGTAGAGGATAATAATAATGTTCTTTTTAAATTTTATTTCAAGGATTTGGTGTACAATTTATGATTAGATGTACAAATAGTCATTGGATAATAATGCTCTAATTTCTGATTTGGTTATGTAGGCCACACATTCTAAGGACATTTATTACGCTATCAACAATTGTGATTTTTGTACCCTTCTGGCATTATGTCACACTTAAAAATTTAGCTCACAAAAATGAAATAACAAACTAGAAAATATATTTTCAACACTTGTTGTGGAAAAAAGTGGTTAATACCTGCACTGGTTTGTAAGGCTGTCGTAAAAAGGGACTATAGACTGGGGGTCTTAAACAATAGAAATGTATTTTCTCATGGTTCTGTAAGCTAAAAGTCCAGGATCAAACTGTTAGCAGAGTTGGTTTCTTCTGAGGTCTTTTTCCTTCTCTTGGAGATGGTCATCTTCTCCTTGTGTCTTCACATGTTTGTTTGTTTTTTTCTGTTCACATCTGTGTCTTAATCTCTCTTTTCAATATGATGGCACCAGTCACATAGGATGAAGTCCTACCCTAATTACCACATTTTAACTTAATTTCCTCTTTATAGATCTTGTCTCCAAATGCAATCACATTCCAAGGCACTTGGAGTTAAAACTTAAACATAAATTTGAAAAGCACACAATATGGTCCCAAACACCCTTAATTAAAATTATGACATTGCCGTATGAAGTCATGAATTGATATAAAAATAACCAACTGGGAGAAACATGCTTTTCACAAAAGAAAAAAAAAATACAAATGACTAATAGCATATAATAATAATTTTAGGTTACCATTTTTTAAAAGCATACTTTAAATAATGATATTGTATTGTTCCTCTGTTTTTGATTAAAATGAAAGAGAGAGAATGAGAGACAGAGAGAAATAGAAGGAGTAGGGGGAAGAGGAGAATGAGGATAAAGAGAAAGAGAAAGAGAAGAGTGAGAAAGTCAACTGATGAGAATAAGATGAATAAGTCCATTTTGAATAGTTATTCAAGCACATAAAATGGTACATTCATTCTAGTGTGGACATTTAAAGTATTGGTATGTTTGCACACATCATCATTCATACGAATTCTTTGCATGCATAAATGCACATATGTTAATAGAAATATGAAGACATCATAAGATGTGTGTATATATTTTTACTCCCATATAGATATGTGTGTGGGTGTATATAGCATAATATAATCCATGTAATTATATGAGGACCTTATGATACATGAATGTTCATTATTGTATAATTTATATTTTCCAAAAAATGATATTCTTTGTTTTTTATTTCCATCTTTGTAGTTTCTGCCATAGAATTTTTAATAAAAATATATATATCATTCTAATGTAAGAAATAAAAATTCTCATAAAAACATTTACTGTATTGTCCTCTCATTTCTTCCGGGATTGCTCAAATATAACAAATGATTTTCAACCGTGATAGAGATTTAGTAACATAATTTATATGTTCATCGAAGTGAAATACCATGAATTTCTTGAGGGGAAAACACTAAGGGAGACTATGAGACCTTTAAAATGTTCTTGAATATATTGCTGGTTTTGATAACTGTAGGTCTTCTATATTTTTAAGAGAAGTACTGCCACACAGCTGTGGAGCAAATGAGAAGCAGGCCACCTAGGGAGTTGAGAAGGACAGCCCAAAGAAATAAAACTTCAGATGTTAGAGTTGAACCTCTGGGCCAGAAAAGAATCATAAATCATCCACCCCAGAGGACCAGAGATGTGAATAAATATATCTAGAATCACTTCGTGGTGGAAAATAATGAGTAGAATTAAAACAATTTTTTTTAAAGAAAAGGAGGCAAACAGAAGACAGGTGTATATATACTTTTTAAGGATTTCAGATACAGACTTTTTTTTTTTTTTTTTTTTTTTGAGTTGGAGTCTCACTCTGTCGCCCAGACTGGAGTGCAGTGGCCGCTTCCGGCCACCGCAGCCTCGACCTGCTGGGCTCCGGCGATCCTTCCGCCTCAGTCTTCCAAGTAGCTGGAATTACAGGCGTGCGCTACCACGCCCGGCTGGTTTTTTGATTTATTGTAGAGATGAGGTCTCGCTGCCCAGGCGGGTCTCGAACCCGCGGGCTCAGGCAATCCACTCACCTCAGCCTCCCAAAGGCGCGGGATTACAGGCTGAGCCACCGAGCCCGGCTAGATACAGACTTTTTTAAGATGATTTTTTTCCTGGAGAATACAAGAATATGTAGTGTAAATATGTGTGATAGCACCAAGGCCCCCAAGTTCACCAACATTGATAATTTAGTGAATATATTTCTGAAGATTTTTCTAATCTTTATATTGTTATTACAATAAAATAACAAAATTAGAATAATAGCCAATATTTTAACACTTTTTATATGTCAGACAATGAGTAAAATATTTTGCATATATCATCTCCATGATCTTGCTGACAACACGATGTGATAAATATTATTGCTTCCCCAATTTTATAGATGAATGAGTTAAACCACAGAAAAGTTAAATACATTTTTCTACATCACACAGCTACACAGTGGCTACATAAGGTTTTGAACCCAAGCATCTAGCACCAAATGGCTCGTTTTTAACTATTAGAGCAGCTGGATAATTAATTAATTCTTTAACAAAAAAATGTTGGGCACTACTATGTGCCAGGCACAGTTTTAGACCCTGAGAAAACAATAGACAAAATCCTTTGTTTTCATGGAATTTATGAGCTAGCAATAAAATTCATTCCATAAACAAGACAAATAAAAATCATGTATGGTATACCTTAGAAAATCTAAAGAAAGGGATCCAATGATAAATGGAGGTGTTTGAGTTTGGGGGACACTTAAAAAGTAGGCTAATCATACTGTACTTTACCAAGAAAGTGAAATTTAATAAAGACCTGTAAGAATTGAAACATTAAAGCAGAGTGTTGTTATGGGGAGGAACACACCAGTCATAGGAAATAGCAAGTGCAAATGTCCTGAAATAGAATTGTTCCCAGCATGTTTCGGTGTGATAAGATGGTCATTGTGATTTTGAAAGAAGGAATAAAAGGGATTGTAGTAGAGGATGATGTCAGGATAATGTTGGATCCCAAAGAACACAATATAAATTTGGTCTTTACTGTGAATGCGGTGGAAACTAATAGGAAGATTTTGAGTGAAGAAGTGACATACTATGAATTCAACTTTTAACAGGAATAATCAGTTTTACCAGCTTTTCAATTTCCTCATAGTAATTAATACATTGAGTTTCTTGAGTTGATTGAGTGTGTTTTCCTAGAAAAATCATTCTGAGCTTAGAATGATGTGTATTCTTGTTTTCTAGAGTTTTTAATTGTTTTATTATTCTTGAACCTATTTATGAGAACCTACTTAGAGAGTTCAAGGTAGAATAGGATATAGTCATGTATGTGATATAATATAGCTATTCAAGATGTATTACTCTCTGTATTATTTCTTAGAACTGAATTTGCATCTAAAATTATATCAAAATAAAGATTTAAAATAAAACCAGGTGCAGTGGTTCACACCTGTAATCCCAGCACTTTGGGAGGTTGATGTGAGAGGATCACCTGAGTCCAGGAGTTCCAAGACCAGCCTGGGCAACAAAGTGAGACCCCCCCCATCTCTACACACACAAAAAGGGTGAGCATGGTGCCTTTAGTACTAGTTACTCAGGAGGCTGAGGCAGGAGGATTGATTGAGTCCAGGTATTTGAAATTGGGATGAGCCATGATTGTATCACTGCACTCCAACCTAGATAAAAGAGTAAGACCCTGTCTCAAACAAACAAACAAACAAACAAACAGAGTTTTAAAAGTTTCTAGCAAAGACAAAAAGAATTTCCTTTACAATTTGAAAAGATGTAATACCATCAAAACCAAAAAGAACCGAATATCGCATATTTTCACTCATAAATGAGCCCTAAATACTAGCACAAGGGAGGAATCGGCAGTCACTGGGCACCACCCAGTGTACCTTGTTCTAAACCAGGGGAAGTGAGGGCCAGTTGAAGGCCCAAATTTCATCTGCATGCAATCTACTCGTGTAATTAATCCTCACTTGTACCTCATGTCTTTATAATGAAATTTTTAAAATTTAAAAAATGAAAATTACACAATAATCCAGACTTGAGCTTAATTACATATTATAGAAATTTATACTACTCTCTAATTTCTAACATCTTAATAACTAGACAATTAAGCAGACTATTTTATTTTGTCAATGGATAATATAATCTTAGATCATTTTAAATTATATTCACCATAAGATAACCAAAACGTGACATTTTATTCTAAAGAGGGCCATCTACTTGTACCACAAGCAAATTTCAAATGTATAAAATTCCCTCTAATTGGATTGGCTTATTAGGAATGTGTTATGCAAGTTTAATTCATGCACAGTGACATTTAGTATAATGTATGTTTTGCCATTTGTTAGGTTGTTTATCCTCTCCCAATAGTATATCATTACAGACTTACCAAAAATCATTACATGAACAGTTGCTTGTTCTTGAGGACCACATTTTTATTTGCCATTTTATATTCACAAATGTCTTGATGCTAGCCATAGTAATTTTTCATTAGAAAATATTTCTCTTACATAGACTATTAAATACAACAGTCTGTAGTTTCTTTAATGTAATTGCTAGCTATATGCAGTTCCTTTATTTTGTAAGCATCCAGCACATAACCACATTCAGTTATATGACCAATGGCAATAAAAATTGCACTTAGGCTGTACATGCCAAATACTATCTCTATTATCTTTTTGTTCAAAGTCAGAAGAAAAATAAACAAACGTCATTGAAATTTATTTCAGTACTCTCAAAGTATGAAAGAAGTATTAGAATGCTAATATAAATGTATGTGGTTGCTAAGTAATTTAAGAAACAATAGTTTGGGAATGAATTTTGGATGCATAAAAGTATTACAGATATTGGAAGATGGTTATTCAATTAATTAATTAACTTATTCCTAAATATCTAGTATCAAATCTACATAGCAGAGTAGTAATGCACATAATCCTTCTCCTGTTGCAGTGGTCCAATGACCACTGAATCCAGAGAGGATTAAATTAAATATAACACCCAATTTGTCTTCAAAGCTGTAGAAATCAAGAGTCTCGAGATAAACCAAATGCATATTCCATAAATTTAAATGCTTAGAAATATCCCACGTAGCTTTCCGGTATCTTATATTTCCTTCTTAACAAAGTCATGAAGTATCAACATTAATTTAACAGTCAAAGGGAGTAATTGGACATAATCTTTACAGATAATTTAGTAATGCCAACTTTGGACTACATACTGAGAATTCCCAAATTTAATCTAGTCTTCTTTCCTAAGTGACTATGTAACTGTTTCACTCGCATCAGTATTAACACAAAAGAGCCCAGGCTTTCCTACATTTTCTGCACTGTTCCAAATATCTTAGCACCTATAGATATTTACAGCATGGGGAAACCGAAAACCTTCAAAGATTGTAACATTAAGTCGAGAGGTTCTTTAACAGAATTTAAAGTGTGGAATTCAAGCAAGTTATACTCCCTTAGGAGAGAATGAGTGGGGAAGAAAAATTTGTAAAACTTACGGCCTATCTATTGTAATTCACTTTTAGTGTTAAACCTTGTTATGATATTAATATAAATTTGTTGAGACCACATTTTTACTTTAATATCAACATCATAGGGTGTTATGTGGATGAGTATCACTACCAACCCAATGTAATCATCTAAAAATGTAGATTAGAAAACCTATATTAGATAATCCTACTGTTCCACTATATAACATATTAAGAAATTAGGAATAATGAGTTTATTATAAAATATGTTGTAATTTTCCAGCAAGCACAATTTCTTGGGAGATAAAAATTTTCATATTTTTACAAAATAAGATATACTGTTGTAGGTTCTTTTAAATTTGTTCTAATATATCACCTAATGTGGTCCAAAGTTGCACTGGAAGGTAGCTACCCCAAGGAACCTGGAATAAAAGGTTTGAAGTAAGACAAATTCCCATTTGTGAAAATTTAGGAAAGAAAAATTGGGCACCCAAAAACCTGTGGTTCGTCTTAAAGGTTGCAATCGCCTACCTCACTTCACCAGGTTTCTCCTTGTTCTCTGATTTTTCTCCTTCCATAGCCTTCCTTTTCTGCTATTCCTACATCTTCCCATCCTTCCTAGTGTGCTCTGAGCTTATGCTGTCTCCCATAACTTTGGTTCGATCAATTCTTCTTTCTATAGACATGTATGTTCAATGAATAGTTTTCTAACATACACGACAATTAAGTTCGTGAATCCTAAAAAAAGTGCTGCCGACCTCACTGCTGAATTTTACTGCAGTCACCTTTGAAGTACTTCCCTTGGGAAGCTATGCACTGATGTCGGTGCCTAGTCCACTCATCAAAACAATTTTGGAACTCTTTATCTGGAATGGCCACCTGAGCCGTCTTATTAATCTTGATGTCCTGAATGTCATCACATGTCTGTCTTTCAATATTTTTTATCTTTGGATAAAGAAAAAAGTCATCAGGAGCCAGATGGGAGAAGAGAGAATGGAGGTGAGAAGGGAGGATGTTTCAATACAGTTATTTGTACAATGCTGCCAACGTAAATACATGTGGCAAGTTCACGAACTTAATTGTCATGCCTCAACAAATGACTACCACACTGATGGTTATTTCAGAAAAAGAGTGCCAAAATAGCTTTGGTAGGTGGACTAGGAGCTGGCATCAGTGCATAGCTTCCCAAGGGGAACACTTTAAAGGTAATAGTAGTGATATTCAGCTATAAGGTATGTAGCACTTTTTCTAGACTGGCTCATGAACCTAATTGTCAGACCTCATATGCACAATACAACCATTTCTACTCCACAAAGATTGTAAGATAAGGGATACTTATTTCTTTTCAATAATTCTGTGTTGACAGAAACTTGCATTATAATGGCGATAAAAGGGAATGGCACAAAAGAATCCATGTGCTTCATATAAGAAGTGCTCCAAAACTCCTGTTATATGATGTATTTGCAATTCAATCTCTGGTAAATCCAAAATCATTAGGAAGGAAATTTCAAATTTTTACATTTCAAGAATACAATGGGGGACCCCTCCACAGAATGGAATTTATCTATTAAAAATTGTTTATTTATTCTTCTATGTTTAAACTCCAATCACCTTTAAAGTTCTCTTTGATGCAATACGCCTATTGAGACACTTTTTCCTCCACTCAAAACAGCTTTTGAACTCGTCAATCTTGATGTCTTTTAGTGCTTCTGCCATTTTTGTTTTACCTCTTCCACATCAACAAAATGTTTCCCTTTGAGGATTTTTCAAGCTAGGAAACATACAAACAAAAAAAGTTGCTGAAGTTGAGATCAGGTGAATAGAGAGTGTAGGACACAGGGGTCATACAATTTTGATCAAAAACTGCTGAACACTCAGCCTAGTGTGGGCTGGTCCACTCGCAAATTACCCATCATGAAATGGGCAAAGGTTGAAAGAATCTCCTATAAACAAATTCACTGAACCTGAACGCAGCCTCTCACAACAACACTAGCTGGTACACTGATGCCAAAGGATTTCCCACCCTCCAAAAAATAATTCTGTTTTTTGGGGGTCTCCTTCACATATGGTTTCTTTATATATATTTAACATCATCAATATACAGAACTAGAAACCTTTTTATGCCAAATGCTAAAATAGATATTAACAGAAGTCTACTGAAGAAAGCGGTAGAACTTAAAAAAAAAAACCTCTATTAATGAAAACACAAAAATATTTTAAGCTAAACAAAATTTAAAAATAATTAATTAGGTGAAATAATATTAATAAGATGACAATTGCTATAAAATTTTGGGAAGTGCTAATGTAGTAAATAAGCTAAAAACAATTTGAAAGAATAGAATAATATGAATGTATTAGTTCATCACAAAATAGCACAGTGATATTTGAGGTATATATTAAAGAAAGTATGAATTCTAAAGATTTAACCCATATTTGTTTTAAAACATTATTTTTTTCTAAACTTTTATAATTGTGTCAAGAGTGTATCTCATTGTTTTATCTATGTAAAGTGACTTTTGATGACTATGTGCAGATCATAAACTTGTCAATTCCTATTTCAACATATTGCCTTCTGAATTTTTTCTTCTTACTTTGTTGAGAAGGTCAGAACCTCGGGTCACCATTAAACCCCTGACAGCCATCACGGAGTTCTGATATCAAGCTGTGAAAACAGTTTTCCTCGCTGTAGCATTTGCCTATTGGCAGCCTCCCCAGGAAGTTATACTGGCAGATTTTACCTTGCCCTTGGGCCTGTCATACAATTTATCTTCTAGAAGCCTGGATTAACGGCTGTTCACTTTTCTTTCACTCACTTCCATTTTACTGTTTTGTTTTTTTTTTAACAAAATGTTTTCCTATTTATGTAGAAGAAACTGCAATCACCTTCAACGGCAAGGATCCTGAATGACTAGGAATATATTTATCAAACTTCTAATTTGACTTTACTTTCCCTTTCCAAATCACTCACACTTCCTTGGAAATGCATGTGTGAAGACAGAAAAATATGATATTCTTCATGGAATTCATTTAAATATTTTCTAGTTTCTAAATTATTTCAATGTATGACTTAGGGAAAATAATTTGCACCATTTTCATCACTGCTTTTCACTAATGTTTTAGTTAGTGGACAAAATTTACATTTTAAATTTACCATGTTTACTTCAAAGAGGGTAAGTACACCTGAGTCTGTAATATTCTTTTAATAAAGAATATTATTTATGATGAGGTAAAATAGGTTAGTTACACAAATTATAATAAATACATATATATTGAAAAATAACTTGCATGAAAGTAGCATAGTAAGTACAGAAATGGAAACATGTGAGGTGTAATGTTAGCCAATTTAATTAATAATTTTAAAAGAGTTTTAAATGTTTTCTTGACCTTAGCTAATAGTTAAATTTAAATAGATTTACCCTTTGATCTAGCAATCCCACTAATGAGTATATATACTCAAAAGGGCATAAATCACCTTACCAAAAAGACTCTTGTAATCCTATGTTTACTGCAGTAAACAAAACATGGAACCAACCTAGGTTCCCATCAATGGTGGACAGAATAAAGAATATGTGGTACATATACTCCATGTAATACTATGCAGCCATAAAGAAGAACAAAATTATGCCCTTTATAGTAACATGAATTCTAGAGACTATCATCCTAAGTGAATTATTACAGAAACAGAAAACTGCATACCAAAGGTTCTCTCTTACGTATAAGTGGGACCTAAACATCAAATATACACAGACACAAGGACAGGAACAACAGGCACTGGTACAGCAGTCCCCAATCTTTTTTGGCATCTAGGACCAGTTTCATAGAAAGCAATTTATCCAGAAACTGGAGAGGGAGGGAGGGTGGAATGGTTTTGGGATGATTCAAGTGCATTGCATTTATTGTATACTTTATTTCTATTACCAATACCTTGTGATATATAATTAGATATATAATGAAGTATATATAATATATGTATACATAATAAATGTATAATGATATGTAATGTAATACATAACAAAATTATACATAATTATACAATATAAATAACTATATATTATATTGTAAATAATTATACAATAATTATACCACCAGATGCAGCTGTACAATTGAAGTACATCAACTCACTGACCACTCACTAATAGGGTTTTGATATGAGTCTACAAAGCCTTTGATTGATTATGGTCTCTGTGTAGTCAAACTCTGTGCAGTCAGCTAATGTTAATCTGTATTTGCCAGCATCACCTCCTCAGCTCCACCTCAGCTCTTCAGGCATTAGATTCTCAAAAAGAGCACACAACCTAAATCACTCACATGCGCAATACACAACAGAATTCACACTCCTGTGAGAATCTAATGCTGCTGCTTATCTGACAGAGGGGGAAGCTCAAGCAGTAATGCAAGCGATGGGAAATGACTATAAATACAAATGAAGCTTCCCTCTTGTCCATTGCTCACCTCCTGTTGTTTGACCAGGTTCCTAACAGGCCATGAACTTGTCCTGGTCCGTGGCCTGGGAGTTGGGGACCCCTGTGTTGGGGCACTCTTAAAGAAGGGAGAGAGGGAAGGAGTAAGAGTTGAAAAATTACCCAGTGGGTACCAGGCTGATCCCCTGAGTGATGGGCTTAATAGAAGCCCAAACTTCACCTTCACAAAATATACCTATGTATAAACCTGCACGTGTACCCCTAGAATCTAAAATTTTGGCTCAGCCTGTAATCCCGCACCTTTGGGAGGCTGAGGTGCGTGGATTGCCTGAGCCCATGGGTTCGAGACTCACCTGGGCAGCGAGACCTCAATCTCTACAATAAATTAAAAAATCAGCCGGGCGTAGTAGCGGGCGCCTGTAGTTCCAGCTACTTGGAAGGCTGAGGTGGAAGGATAGCCGGAGCCCAGCAGGTCGAGGCTGCAGTGGCAGGGAGCGGCCACTGCACTCCAGTCTTGGTGACAGAGTGAGATTTCAACTAAAAAAAAAAAAAATTAAAAAATAATAATACTATGCTGTATTTTACAAGTTTGAATATGAAATGGAAGTGCATCATAGAAATGTAAATGGTCAATGTAATTTCATTTTTATTTCTTTAATACGCTTAACATTTAGTATTGTTCTGAACTAGAATTTTTGTTGTTGTTGTTTGTTTGTTTGTTTGTTTTTTGATGCTAGCAACCCAGACTTTTCTCCAGCATATCTATATTCTAGAAAATCCCCACAATAGGCAAGGATGGTGACTGCACATGCATCTTCTATTAAACCATAACTTTAAAAAACTTTATACATGTCTTTTAATATTTATGTTATTCCTATATTTTAAACATAATAAACCTGTTACAAATGGAGGGAGAGTGGAGGAACATTATTTTGCTCCTGAATGATATGACAGTAAGTTGCTAACTTGATGGCCATTACCTCAGAATACTTTAGTGTGCATTTCCTACAGAAAAGACCATCTCATTACAATAGGATCAATAAAATAAAAACAATTTATGTTGATACATCATTATATCTAATCTTTAAACCCCATTTCTTCTTATCAATTACTCTAATAATGTCGTTTATAGGGAAAGCATCCACTTCACAGGCACACATTGAATTTAAATGTCATCTCTCTTTAATCATCTTTATTCTGGGACAGTTACGAAATCTTTTGTTTTAAATTTCAGGAGCTTAATACTTTAAAAAGTCACATTCCAATTATTTTAAAGAATGGCTCTAAATATTAATTTGCCTGATGTTCTCTTATGATTAAATTCAGGTTATACTTATTTTTTTAACTTTTAAATTTTTTTTAATTTCAAAGTTGTGGGGTACATTTCAGGGTTAGGTATACAAATATTCACCGTGCAGGTACCCTTGTTGATGAGGTGTGCCCCTCTTCCCCAGGCAGATTTCCACTATGGTCAATCCCGTCTCCCCACTGCCCCCCTTTCACAGTTTCACGCTACAGTCAATCTTTTTCTTATAGTATTGCAGTGATTGTTCAAGGTCCACTTATGAGTGAGAATATGTGATACTCAGTTTTTTGTTTCTGTGAAAGATCACTCAGTGTTATAGATTCGAATTCCGTCCAGGTTGCTGCAAAGTTCATGATTTTGTTCTTCTTTATGGCAGTGTAATAGTCCATTGAATATATGTACCACATTTTTTAATCCAGTCCTCTTTTGATGGGCAGCATGGTTGGTTCCATGTTCTTGCTATTGTGAACAATGCTGCGATAAGCATATGTGTGAAGGTATCTTTTTTATAGAGTGATTTGAGTTCTTCCAGGTATACTCCCAGTAGGGGGACTGCGGGGTCACATGTAAGGTCAATTTTTAGAACTTTTAGGAATCGCCACACTGTTTTCCACAGAGGTTGCAATAGTTTGCACTCCTATCAACAGTGTAGAGGTGTTCCCTTTTTGCCACATCCTCCCCAGCATATGTTATTTTTTGAATTATTGATGATGGCCATTCTGACTGGAGTCAGGTGGCATCTCTGTGTAGTTTTAATTTGTTTTTATTTGATGTCTTGTGAGACTGAACATTTTTTCATGTATCTGTTGTCTTCTTTTGAGAAGTGTCTATTCATATCTTTTGCCCACTTTGCAAGGGGTTGTTTGTTTTTTTCTTTTCATCACATTTGAGTTCCTTGTAGATTCTAGATGTTAGGCCTTTGTCATGGAGTTGGCAAATGTTTTTTTCCCAGTATGTGGTCTGTCTCCCTGCTCTCTTAATGGTTTCTTTGGCTTTGCAGAAGCTTGTCAGTTTGATCAGTTCCCATTTGTCTATATTATCTCTTATGGCATGGACACTTGTGATTTTGATCAGAAATTGGTTGCCAGTTCCAATTTCCAGAAGAGTGTCTCCTGCATTTTCTAAGGTTCTTATAATTTGAGGTTTTACATTTAGGTCTCTGAGGTTACACTTTTTGACAAGACTACCACAGAACTGTGCTCTGTGTTCATCAGTACGTTCTATCAAATAGTCCAAAGTTTCATGTGCATTACTATTGAAGAAGTTCACTTTGATAACTAGGTTAAGGTGGTGTCTGGAAGGTTTCTACACTGTAAAATTGCTATTGCTCCTTTTTCAATGTATTTTTAGAAAGAAACACTTGGAAAATGTATAAATGTCATTTATCAAATTTTCAGTTAATTTCATTGAACTTATTTACTTACTTTTATATCTATCATGGATGACTAGCAATTCCAGTTTGTCCAGGATAGAAGGGCTTCTCAACACTCAGGACTTAGTGCTAAGACTGGAAAGTACTGGGCATGTGTACTTGTTAATATCTTTATGTCAGCAAATGTTTCCATATATATTGAGGTAATGTGTAGACATCAGATGGGTAGAGACTATGGTAAATATATGCTTACTATTTTTAAAAAGTCCCAATTATTTTTTTTTCAAAGTAGTGGTACAATTTTAAATGCCTACCAGCAATGTATTAGGGTTCTAGCAGAATCGTATATGCTATAAAAATGGGTATTGATGAACTTTATAGTTTTAGCCATTCTCATCAATGTGTAGTGATATGAAATTGTGATTCTGATTTGCATTCTTCTGATGACAAATAACATTAAGCAACTTTTCATGTGTTTTTATGTCATCCTTGCCATCATTTGTCCAAATAATTCAATTTTCAGAAGTTGTTTACCTTCTTATAATTAATTCAAAAGATTTCTTTGTACATTCTGGTATTGAAACTATTTACTTCCATTTGATGGCTTGTATTTTTATTTTCTTAATGGTATCTTTTGAAGGCAAATGTTTCTATTTGGATACATCTCAATTTATCTATGTTTCAGTTATGATTTATGTATTTTGTATCTTATTTAAAAAAAAAAAAACTTGCCTACCCAAAGCAACAAAAATGTCCTTTATGTATTTTCTGAAAGTTTTATAATTTTGACTTTAGGTGTATGATCAATTGCAAGTTAAATTTTTGGTATGTTTGTTTTTCTCTCAAATGGATAAACAAATGGTTTCAGCATAATTTTTAGAAAATCTTTCATTTGCCCTTGGATTGTCTTGATATAATTGTTGGAAATTAACTGGTGATGGATGGGGTGGTCAGTTTTTGGAGTTCTATTCTGTTCTATTAATGTGTCTATTCTTTCACCAATATCACATTGTTTGATAACTATAGATTTATATGATGGCTTGAAATTGGGTAGTGTAGGCAGTCAACTGGGTGATTTCTTTTTCAAAACCCATTTGGCTCTTTCAGGATATTTGCATTTCTATAAACATTTTAGAATTATCTTATTAATCTTTCAAAAAAAGTAGCAGTATTTTTATAGTCATTTTTATAGTTATTGCTTTACATTCATGTTGACTATTAAGATTATTGATTTTTCCAAATATAAACAGAATGTATTCAGTTTCATTATTCTGTAATTTAAGCTAGCAATACTTGGTAGTTTTCAGTGTAGTAATATTGCATGACTTTTGTTAATTTATTTCTAAGTATTTCATTTATTTTGTTCTATTGTGAGGGAAACTTTACATTTTATTTTTCAGTTGTCTTAGTTTGAAAAGCATTTATTATCTCTTTCACAAGCAAAGTACAAATAGAGTAACTGTTTCACTGTCTTTTTCTACTAATTATATAATCTGTGCCATCTCTGGGTCAGTTTTCATTTTATTACAATAATAGGACATATAATTAGTTTATTTGCATATCTGATAACTTTTAAGGAGATGCCAGACATTAAGAATTTTCTCAAAGATGCTGGATATTTCTGTATGTTATAAGTATTCTTAAGCTTGTTTGGGATGTTGTTGGTTTATTTGGAAAAAGTTTGATATTCTTCTCTCTTGCTTCTAAAGCTTTTAGATAGCACCAGCACATTATTTTGTCTATGACTTGCTTGCCTTTACATCGGAGACAAAGGTCTTTTTGAGCACTCTAGTCATAGTTCCATGAAATATAAGGTTTTCTTCTCTGGTGGTTGGAAAAAGACATTATTCTTGGTAATTGGTGAACTGGGATTTTTTTTCTTCCCCTTAATCCTTTCAGGTCACTCCTGAAATTATTCCGTTATTTCAAAATATCTTTCCTATTTCTTTATTCTTAAAAAATATTTTCATGTAGAATTCTGACGATTTATTTATTTATTTTTCTTCAAGCACATTAAAGATATTATACCACTATTTTTTGCTTCCATGATATCTAAAAAGAAGCTGTTATTCCCATAATTTTTATGTGTATGTGAGTAACAATTTTCTTTAGATGCTTCTCATTTTTTTGTTTGTTTGTTTTCATTGGTTTTATGATGAGGTACCTAGATTTCGTTTTCCTCAAAATTATCCTCCTTTAGTGTGCTGTTCTTTCGCCTCTGTAAATATATGTCTTCATCCAAATTTGGTTGGTTTTAGACATCAAACTATGAAAGTGAGGGGATTTATTAGGAAAGAATGGGGTCCTATACATTGAGATGGGTATTTGTGAGAAGACCATGTATGAATCTGAGAAAATTGAGCCTCTACATTTGTAAAATTTGAAAAGCTTCCCTGTCCAGTGGAAGAGGTCTCTCTACCCCCAGCAAAACTGACTTCTCCACTCTAAGCAAAAATGGCTTCCCCACTCTCAGTGGCAGCGGCTTCTTCACACCCCCATGATAGCAGCCTTTCCACCCAGAGTGATACTGGTTAGTCCAGCTCCATGTGAAGATTTTTACTTTGTATTGGCCTGCATTGCCTGAGGAAATGGTAATGGCCATCAGTGAGGCAACAGTCACACAAGTAATGTGGGTTTTCCTCAGGACCCACTCTCACAACTCCTCTTTGTTGCTCAACCTATAACTAGACCTAAATCAGAGCAGGCCCCTAAAGGGGAGACACATCCTAAACAAGGAATGATACTGCACTCCAAAAGAACTGTTTAGGTTTTCTGATTTATCCAAGGAAAAATTCAGGGAATGAGTATAAGAATTGATAGAGTGTGGTGGGGGGAGGATAAGCATGGGGATGATGGTGGAAAAAACCATAAACTTGGGTTAGGCAGAATATGGTGATATGGGTTTGATAAGCAGAAATTTTGCATTTTGAAATGTTGCAGCTTGAAGAGTTGGAAAGGGTTCTAAGAATTTTGTTTGTTGGTTGGCTGAAACATGGATCAAAAGATAGCTCGTAATGAGCAAATTGAAAATGCCCAAACTTCCTTGGTCTACTGTATAAGAAGAGATTCAAGTGCTTAGGGAAATTGAAATGTTAGAGTGAATTTGTCACTTAAGACCTATTCACTCACACTGGGAGACTACAGAAAATATACCTCTCACCATTACATTGAAAAAAAAATGAGTTTTTAGGGACACCTTCTTGAAGAGCTTCAGAACATTTATTCTCTGTAGGCCAAACTTACAGTGAGAACCATAGCCACTCAACTGGAAAACAGAAGTGCAATGAGGACAACTGCATCATTGGATGGTAGCTACCAAGCGGTAAGCCACCAAAGTCAAGATGAGTGTAATAATAGTCAAAAGAGATAAAGCAGCAATCATAATAGCCTGACTCCAGCAGACCACTGGATTTGGCTAATTGATTATGGTATTCCCAGAAGTAAAAAAGATGGAAAGCCTACTAAATTCTTATGTCATCTGTATAAGCAGAAAGTTTTAGGACAAGTAAACAAAATTATCATTTGAATAACAATACAGAAAGTCATGACCCTTAATCAATTCCCAGAATTAAGTCAGTTTACACACCTAGAACCACTTTAAGGGGAGACTGGGTCACCTTGGAGAAGAACCCTCGTAAAAATAATAAAAATTTATACTGTATTTTTCCAGGCTTTCCCAAAGAAATCCATGGCTTTTTCCCAATGTAACTACACATTAGAGAAAAGGAGGTAACCAGATCTTTTGGAAATTACTGGAGACTGGCTCTGAACTCACACTGATTCCAGAAGAACCAAGTCTGTGTTCCTCAAGTCAAAGTAGAGACTCATGGAGGTTAAGTGATCAATGGAGTTTTTGTTTCCTTCTCATGGTGGGTCTACTAGGCCACCGAACCCATCTTTTTTTCTTATTCCTACTTCCAGAATACTTAATTAAAACATACATACTTAGTAGCTGGCAGAATCCCCACTTTGTTTACCTGATCTGTGAAATGAGGGCTATTATGGTAGGAAAGGGCAAGTGGAAGTCATTAGAACTGCTTCCACCCATGAAAATAGAAAACTAAAAGCAATCCTGTGTCCCTGGAGACATTGCAGAGAGTAGTCTCACCATCAAGAAATTGGAAGATGCAAGGGTAATGATTCCCACCACATGCTCATTCATTTCTTCTATGTGGCCTATGCAGAAGACAGACAGATCTTGGAGAATAATAGTGGATTATTGTAATCTTAATGAAGGGGTGACTCCGATTATAGCTACTGTACCAGATGTGGTTTCATTGCTTGAGCACATTAACACATTCTCTGGTACCTGCTAGCTAGCCATTGATCTGGAAAATGCATTTTTCTCCATCCCATTCCATATGGTATACTAGATGCAGTTTGTTTCAGCTGGTAAGAGCAGCATTAAACCTATACTGTCCTACCTCAAAGATATATAAACTCTCTAAGTCTATGTTATAATTCAGTTTGCAGTAATTTTGACCTCATTTCCCTTCCATAAGATATACACTGGTTCATCACATTGAGGGAATTATGCTGATTGCACCTAGTGAGTATAAGTAGCAACTACACTAGACTTATTAAAAATGGTTGTATGTCAGAGAGTGGGAATACATTTGACTAAAATTCAGGGTCTCCCCCCTCAGTAAAATTTCTAGTGATCCAGTGGTGTTAGCTTGCCAAGGTATCCCTTCTAAGGGAAATATGTTGTTGTATATACACTCTCCTATAAACAAGAAATAGCACAATGCCTAGTGACCCCATCTGAATTTGGAAGGCAACATATTATTTTTATTTGAGTGTGCTATTCTGGACTATTAACCAAGTGACTCAAAGCTGCTAGTTGTGATTGGGCCCAGAACAAGAAAATATTCTGAAACTTGTTTAGGCTACTCTGCCACTTGGACTATTTGTTCTAAAAAATCTAATGAAGTATCAGTGGCAGATGAGGAGACTGTAGATAAATTGCAGCATAGGCCTTCTGGATTTTGAAGCAAGATCATGTCATCATATAGCTACCCCAAACTTCTTTCTTTTAGGTCTGCTTCTGGACCTTAGCAGGATCTGAATACTTTATCATGAATCACCAAGTTATTATATGACTTGAGTTGCTCATCATAAATTTGCTGTTATCTGACCCAGCATTCCGTATAATTTGGCATGCGCAGCAATGCTCCATCATTAAGTAGAAGAGGTATACATCTTATAAGGTCCAAGAAGGTCCTGAAAGTGCAAGCAAGTTATAGGAAGTGTCCTAAATGTCCATGGTCAACTTTCCTATTACACACCCTTCTTTCTTCTACTCTGGACTGATGAGCTCATGGGAAAGTCTTTGTAACCAGTTGACAATGGAAGAAAAGACACAGGGTTAATTTACTGATGGCTGCACAGGATCTGTGGAGACTACATGAAGGTGGATAGCTGCAGCATTACATCTTCAATCTGGGTCATCCATGAAGGAAGTTTTTATTAAGGGACATCATCCCAGGGGGCAGAACTTTGAAGAGTGCATGTAGATATGAACTTGGCTTACAACGAAAAATGGCCAAATGTGTGATTTTCTACTGATGCATGAACTGTACTTGATATTTTTGCTGGATAGTGAGGGATTTTGAAGGGGTATAATTGATAGATTTGGGGAAGAGATGTGTGCATAGATCTCTCTAGACAAAAAAATGAAGATATTTGTGTCTCTTGTGAATGCTCACCAAATGGTGACATCAGCAAAAAAGATTATAATAATCAAGTTGATAGGATGACTTGTTCTGTGGATACCACTTAGCTTCTGTCCATATATACTTCTGTTTTTACCTAATGGGTTTACAGAATGGTCAAGATGTGGGGATTAAGGTAATGCATTGCCTTTGCAACATGGACTTCCACCCACCAAAGTTAACCTATCTGTAGCCACTGCTGGCTACTTAGTCTGCCAGCTGCAGAGGCCAACCTTGAGCCCCTGATATGACACAGTTACCTGGGGTTATCAGCCAGCTGTCTGGTGGGAGGTTGATTATATTGGGCCATTTCTATTATCAAAGGAGCAATATTATGTCCTCACTGTAATACACACTTCCACTAGGTACAGATTTGTTTCCCTATACCCAATGTTTGTGCCAAAATAAACATCCATGGACTTACACAATGTCTTATCCATAGTCATGATATCTCACACAGCATTTCTTCTGATCCAGAAACTCACTGCACAGTAAAAGAAGTGCATTCATGAGACCATACTAATAGAATTCATTGGTATTACTATGCTCCTAGCCATCTTGAATCAACTGACATGATAAAATAGTGAAATGGCTTTTCGAAGGCTCAGTTATAGTGCTAACTAGATAGAAACTTTGCAGAAATGGAGTGAGGGTCTCTATAATCCTATAAATGCTCTGAATTCACATCCAAAATATGGTATTCTTTCTCCTGTAACCATGATTTATGGGTCCAGAAATCCAAGAGTAACAACGAGGTGGCACCTCTAACTATTACCCCTAGTTACCCACTGGTAAACTTTTGGCTTCCTATTCCTGTGACTTAATAATATGCTGAAATAAGGGTTTTAGATTCAGAGAGGGAAATGCATCTACCAGGACACACAACAATAATAAAATTGAACTGAAAGTCAAAACTGCCACTCAGTCACTTTGGTCTTCTTATGCCTTTGAGTCGACAGGCAATGAAGCAAGCTATGGATGAAGAGATTGATCTGCAATGCCAATCGGAAAAATCTTCTGGGAAAGAGATCAGAGCATTTTCAGTTGAACATAGGATAGTTGTATCTTGTTAGGCAGAATTATTACCATGTTCCTGTCTTTTTTGAGATAAAGCCCAGTGTAAGAATATAAGAATGTGTTGGCAAGGGGTGAACTTGTAATTGTTACTTTTATGTGTCAATTTGATTGGGCTAAGAGACGCCCAGATAGCTGCAAAGATATTATCTCTAGATATCTCTGTAAGAGTGTCTCTGGAAGAGATTACTATTTGAATCAACAGACTGATTAAAGATGATTGCTTTTACTATGTAAGTGGAAATCATTCAATTCATTGAGGTCCCCGGGGGGGAGGAGTGGCGTGCAAGAAGGGAAAATTTGCTGTCTCTTTTTGAGCTGGGACACATACATTTTCCTGCCATAGGACATTGGTGCTTTTTGTTCACAAGTCTTTGAACTTAGATCCCAACTTATGACATTGGTTCCCTTGACTCTCAGACATTTGTACTAAGACTGACTTTCTTAGTTCTTTACCTCACAAACAGCATATAGTGAGAATTAATGGCCTCCATAATTTCATGAACCAATTCCTGTAATAAATGTGTATACACACACACCACACACACACATATACACACACACACAAACAAGCATACATATGTATTATGTTCTATATTTTTTGTTTCTCTGGAGAACTCAAACTAATACAAAGAGTAACTTACAAAGTTATAGTACAATAGTACAACCAGTTCTGTGTTTTTAAACAGTCAAGATAAAAAGTTCTTTACCAAGAACTCTCTCATGATGCCCCTTTGTATCTATACCTATCTACCTCCTGTTTTCTTTCCTCTTCTCCATTCTTAACTTGTCAGTCACACATGTTCTTCATTTCTTTTTTTCTTTTTTTTTTGAGCTAGAGTCTCACTCTGTCACCCAGACTGGAGTGCAGTGGGCGCTCCCGGCCACTGCAGCTTTGACCTGCTGGGCTCCAGCGATCCTTCCACCTCAGCCTTCCAAGTAGCTGGAAGTACAGGTGCACGTTACCATGCCCAACTAATTTTTTGATTTATTGTAGAGATGAGGTCTCGCCAAGTTGCCCAGAAGGGTCTAGAACCCACGGGCTCAGGCAATCCACTCACCTCAGCCTCCCAAAGTGCAGGCTTACAGGCTGAGACACCGAGCTCAGCTATGTTTTTCATTCCTATGTTTATTTTCTCAGTAAGAACCACTGAAAAATGATCATCCATAAAAGCTATAAAAACACACAGTATTTGTCAAAATCAATGTATTCGGAACTCTGGAAAGTAAATAAAGGCTTGCAATATTCTACAAAACATGAATGCAACCAAAAACAGCGGCATTTCAGTTTTTAAAAAAGTGACCTCTGTGATAGTATTTTAATTTACCCTGTTCCATACCTCTATGCCCGTTACCATAATAGTCTTGAAACCCACATTCTCATAAGCATAAAATCTTGGAGAAATAGAAATGTAGTCACTGGTAGGAGAAAAACATCTGCATGTTGTACTCTGCAAAAGCACCATCCCAAAAGACAGGAACTATTTGACATAGTTGGTGGCTTTCTGAGAAACTACATTCTCAGGACTCCCTGTCGTTTTACTGATCATATTTGGCCTACATGAACAGTCCCATGAATTTGTCAAAAACACTTGTGGCAATTGTTTAACCTCACATCAGCCTGAGGTGGAGTTAGCAGTTGGGGCAAAAAAATAAGTTGACAAGGAAATAAGAAAGGAAAAAGGAAAGAAAAAACAAATGAGAAGAAAAAACTGACATATTTCAGAGAATCTAGAAAATACACACATGTGTAGGTCCATACACATGCTTGAGGAGCTGGCTGACAAGACCTTTACTTCTAGCACACAATGAGCTCTGTGTAAACTGGAAATGAAAGATAAGACAGAGTTTTAAATTACTTTTCAAAGAATTGAAGATGAACCCCAAGAAATAAAAATAGGTACTTAGGCAAATGATGGGAAACATAATATTTGAATAATTTAAGAAAATCTCTATTGATGGAATAGCTAACTAAGATAATGAAGTGAGACTTTAATGGTTAGACACAGAAAATCATACAGACTAACAGAATTAGTTCCGAAAAGTCACTAATAAAAAACAAAATATTATGAAGAAACTTGTTCTCAGAGTTGTCACAATATATTATTTAAAATGTCCAGTTTAAAAAAAAAACAAACAAAACTCACTAGCTATACAAAGAAATGAGAGCAAACTTTTTAACAGAAAAAAAAAGTCACTAGAGAATCTCACTGAGGAAGACGTTAAATCATTTGCCATACCTATGTCCAAGCATGTAAAAGAAACTGTCTAAAGAACTAAAAGAAAGTATAAACATAATGTTTCACCAAATATGTAATTTCAATAAATAAAAATGTATAAAATATATTCAAATGTACATTTGGAAGTTGAAAAGTAAAATTAAGAATTCATTAGAGAGGCAAATAGATTTTAAACTGCTAAAAAAAGAAATAAAAAAGCAGATCCGAAGAGTCAGAAAAATCACATATAACATAACTTGAACATAAGTCCATAAAAATTTGTCTAAGGAGCCGGGCTCGGTGTCTCAGCCTGTAATCCCGCGCCTTTTGAGGCTGAGGTGAGTGGATTGCCTGAGCCCGCGGGTTCGAGACCAGCCTGGGCAGTGAAACCTCATCTCTACAATAAATCAAAAAATCAGCCAGGCGCGTGCCTGTAATTCCGGCTACTCGGAAGGCGGAGGCGGAAGGATCGCCGGAGCCGGCAGGTCGAGGCTGCGGTGGCCGGGAGCGGCCACTGCACTCCAGTCTGGGCGACAGAGTGAGACTCCAACTCAAAAAAAAAAAAAAAAAATTGTCTGAGGAACAGAAAGGAAAAAGATTTAGAAATACAATTAACAGAGCCTTAGGAATGTATGGGACACCATCAAATACCACCATATATGTATTAGGAATCCCAGAAGGAGTAGAAAAATATAAAGAGAAATATAAAATTTGAAGAAATAAAGGCCAGTACTTTCTAAACTCTATAAAAGTCATAATCTATACATTCAAGTATCCTAATAATTCTAAGGAAGGGAAACTGGAAGAGGTCAGCATCAAGACATATTAGAGTTAATCAACCAAAAAAAGGCAAACAGAAGGCAAAAATTCAAAAGACAACTTGAAGCAAATTGGATGGTGTTGGCAGTAATCATACTTAGCAATCTATCATAGAAACAAAGAACCAAATACCACAGATTCTCATTCACAAGTGGGTCCTGAGCTTTAATCACAACAGCACAAAGGAGGGAGCAGCAGCCACAGGACATTGCAGGGGTGGGGGTGGGGCACATAACAGCACAAAGGGTACCTGATCCTAAACCAGGGAAAGTGAGGACCAGTTGGAGGTCCAAACTTCACCTGCAGGTAGATTACTTAAGTACCTAATCCTGACTTGTTCCTCACATCTCTATAATAAAATTAAGTTATATTTTTTAAAAATCAAAAGACAACGACAAAGAGAGTATCTTAATTGTGAATAAAAATAAATAAAGTGTTGAACTGCACATTTGGCTAAGGAGAGCAGGTTTTTTGTTTGTTTTTGTCATGTAATCATTTGATTTCCTACATTGCTTGTGTCTTCAGTTCTAATTCTGAGATAAATGAAGCAAAATGAAAACTCACCACTGTCATTTCTTGGATTCTGATGTCCTTAGTAGAATTGCTTTTTCTCCATCTTCCAGATTTTTTTATACAATCCCCAGGTATTTTGTTAACAATAAATTAATATTTAATAAGAAGTAGTATAAAATACGTCTTCTCCATCTTCCTAGAAGCATGTGTTTCTTAGTTTTAAAATATATTGTTAAAACCATTTATTTTGTTATTTCTGATTTAATATTTTTGTTCTCAGAAAACTTCATCAGTATCTTGTCACTATTTATAAATCATAAAGACTCTGATCTTAAAGATGCTCATTTTTTTAGTAAAAGATTCATGTCGTATTGAGAAAGTTGCTTGTTCATTAGCTGTTGTGTTTATGGATACTTGCAGGTATGTATTAAATAAAGTGTGATAACTGGTTTATTGAAATCATCTATGTTATACAACTTTTACATTTTTAATGTAATTATTAGAGAATTGTATTACAATGTCATCTTTAGATTTTGGGTGAGTTTGTTTCTCCTTGTAATTCTGTTCTTTAATTTTTACTTGTAGATTTCAAACTTTTATTGTTAAGTTAATATGTCATCTAAATTTTTACCTTTAGTTTTGGGATAAAAGTGTTTATTTTACTATTACATAGTATATTATCCCACTTTCCCTTGCTGTAAAGAAATACCTGAGATTGGTATTTATAAAGAAAAATAGTTTATTTTGACTCACAATCCTGAGGACATTGGCATCTGCTTCTGATGGATCCTCAGGAAACTTACCATCATGGTGAAAGGCAAAGGGGGAGCAAGTGTGTCACATGATGAGAGCCAGAGCAAGCGAGGAGGAGGCGGCGGTGCCAGGCTCTTTTGAATAATCAGTTCTCATATAAACTAATGGAGCAAGAACTCACTAATTATCGAGAGTGCAACACTAAACTATACTTGAAGGATCATTCCTCATAACCCAAGTACCTCCCACTAGGCCCCATCAATATTGGGAACTGTATATCTGACAAAGGCCTAATATCTAGGATTTACAAGGAACTCAAACGTGCCGAAAAGAAAAAAACAAACAGCCCCATTAAAAAGTGGGCAAAAGACATGAATAGACAACTCTCGAAAGAAGATACAGGGCAGCCAACATACACATGAAAAAGTGCTCAGCCCCACTAATCATCAAAGAAACGCAAATAAAAACCGTGTTGAGATACCACCTGACCCTAGTAAGAATGGCCTTCATTAATAAAACAGACAACAGATGCTAACGATAATGCTTCTTCACCGCTGGTGGGAATGCAAACTAGTGAAACTTCTCTGAAACACAGTGCGGTGATTTCTGAAAGAACCAGAAATTGACCTTCCATATGATCCAGCAATCCCCCTATTGGGAATACACCCAGAGGAACTCAAATCATTCCACAAAAAAGATCCCTGCACACGCATGTTTGTTGCAGCCCTATTCACAATAGCAAAAACATGGAACCAATCATGCTGCCCATCAAAGGTGGACTGGATGAAAAAAAAATGTGGTACATGTACACAGTGGAATATTATGCAGTCATAAAGGACAAACATATGGATTTCACAGTAACTTGAATGGATTTAGAGTTGCTCCTACTCAGTGATCTATCACGGAAACAGAAGAGTACCACATGTTCTCACTCCCAAGTGGACCTTGAACAATTATCATAATACTATAACAAAGTGACTGGCACTAGTGGGAAACAGCCGGAGATGGGGGTGGGGGGAGGAGGATGGTGGGATTGGTAGTTGAGGGAAACTGCCAGGGGAGGGAGGGGCACACCTCATCAACAAGGATACCTGCATAACAAACATTTGTATACCTAGCTCTGAATTGTACCCATCTTTAAAATTGTACCCATCTTTAAAATTGTACACATCTTTAAAAATTTTTTTTTAAAAAGAGACAACAATCTCTTTGTTGAGGGGACAACAGTTCAAACTATATCACAAAGCATACTGTAATATTACCCTGTTAATATATTTTACTTGAGTTTCTAGTTTTTCTGATAGAAATATTTCTTTTACAGTTTTTTTGAGGAGTTAATATATACCTACTATACATTTTTTAAAAAAATATTGTCTTGTTTAGTCAATTATTTAGAGTATATTGCTCTTTTCCATCTTATTTGATTTTGTATATTTGTAAGTGAATTTTATTCATATAAGATGAATTTATATTTAAACTGATTTATATCATGCTTTTGTTTTCTACTTGTCCTGAATTGTCTTGACTTTATACTTTCTCATTTCTTGCCTTCTTTCATTTCATAATGCATTTTTCTTTTGATAAATTACTTTTGTTTTTTTCTTTTCTTTTCATTAGTTAACTCCAAACTCGACTACTATATATTACTTGAAAATGACAAGTTATTAAATGTGTCTGTCTTCCTCACAAACAAGACAATGACTTTGGCACACTTAAAAAATTCACTGAAATAATACCTCCCATATTTCATATTATTGCCCATACTTCTCTTTTCAGCCTTTTTTTATTATTATTATTATTATTATTATTATTATTTTGAGTTGGAGCCTCACTCTGTCTCCCAGACTGGAGTTCAGTGGCACACTCCCGGCCACTGCAGCCTCGACCTGCTGGGCTCTGGCAATCCTTCTGCCTCAGCCTTCCAAGTAGTACAGGCACGCGCTACAACACCTGGTTAATTTTTTGATTTATTGTAGAGATGAGGTCTCACCAATTTGCCCAGGCAGGTCTCGAACCTGTGGGCTCAGGCAATCCACTCACCTCAACCTCCCAAAGCACGGTATTGCAGGCTGAGCCACTGAGCCCAGCTTCAGCCTTTAATTAAATATAAAATGTTTCACTGCCTCTATATTTATGGGAATATTGACTCCTATACATAAACATGCTTTAGTAATTTTCTTTTTGTACCCTTTATTGGTAGCTCAAGCACCACTTTCATCTTAAGCCCAGCTCGGGTGTTTTGTCACACATGGAACAGCTTGTTCCGCCTGATCACTAAACATCTGACCACCACTGGATTTAGTCCTGGAAGTCAATAAACCTGCAAATAGTATGAAACACCCCACCACCCCCTACCACTTCTCCAAACATGTGTATTCTGATCTATTATCTGCTTTTGTCTCCTCATTTGTGTCTTCTGTTTTTGAGTTTGACTTTGTGTTCTTATCATCTTCACTACATTACATATATATATTTCTGTCACTGGTCTCTGATTAAGGGGTTTTGTCCTGAAATCACAATTCCATATAAGAAAATTTGATAATTTTGTTGTTGCTATGCCTCTACTTTCCTTTTAATTAATGGTTCTTTAATTACTGGGGTACTTGTTACAATTTTATAGATCTGAGTGAAGCCTAATGCTTCTAACAAGCTCCCAGATAATAGCTTTGCTGCTGGTCCATGGACCAGCATTTGAATTACAATGCTTTAGACTTCTACACTGTTTGCTCACAGTGGGCAATTCCAACATTTTGTTTACTTTGTCCAAATTAGATGAAGGGCTCAACATAAGCTCCTCATTTTCTGGGTCAAGTCAGGTTTTTCCCTGTCTTTGAAATCAGCCTCTTTAGGAATAAGAGTGAAATTCTGTTCATCAAAAATTAATTTTGAGGCAGCAAATAGAAAATACATTTTCATCTGTGTTCTTTGCATTTGAAACCAAATTAACTTCATTAATGGGCAATTAAATAAATAAATTATCATGGATAATTGATTGGAAGTTAGAGTTTAGGCTAAAATACTGCTGTAGTTTAAGAACAGCTCATGCCCTCTATCAAAGCATTTCTCTATTTTTTAGTGAGTAATCTAGTCCTGAAATATCTTTAATTCAATAAAGCCTTATTTGAGGGAAGTATTTCTGCTTGTTTATTTTTATATTGTTGCATCAGAAATTTGTATATTAAAATATAACTAAGTTTAAGATTTATAGGATCTTAAAAATATGGTTTTTTCTAACTTTTTACAATAATACAACCAATGAGTTTCATTAATATAAAACCCTTAAAAACTATTTATGTTTAAAAGCAAAAGTTCTCTTCCAAATACCAAAGAAGACGGGTTTCACTTGTGGACATTTGCTGATATCCTATCCATCCCTCAAATAACTCATAGCAGTTCTACCTTTGTGTTTGCCTTATTTATGTGGTGGAGTCATCAACTTGACATTCTTATTAAACCAACTATATTTTAATTTCCAGAAGGAATGCCAAGTAGAATGGAAATAGAGAAAAGTTGTGACTGCTTATATTTCATACACATTGCATCCTAAAAAAAATGCTATCAATTTGCTAGTGAATGGTAAGTTTACATCATGTGTATAGTAGAAAATAAAATATATTTAATTCCTAAAACAATAATTGTAGTATAATTTTCCAATTAGAAAAAGTCTGACTTCTTTTCCTAAGGAGTAGTAATTTACCTCATAAAATGACCTTGAAAAATTCCACCAACGTAATTTCTAGACACAAACAAGTCTTCCTTCGCATTAGTCATATAATGACATTGAAAACTCTTTGGCTTATATAAACACATTCATTGTATTCATTAAAGTAAAATTCCATTTCCTTTTACTCTCAGTTCCATATGTCCCTACTTCACTACCAAGTCAGTGATGCAGCACAAAAATGTTGCCCCAAACACACATTTGCTTTTTTTGGATCCTTCCTTGTACTATGTCATAGAACAGCTGGTCAAGTATAGTTACCTTCTGTGTCTGTAATTCTATCTCTTGGGGATATTGCCTCCTATTTTTATACAAAGGAATATTATTTTTTTAGACGTCTAAAATAATCTATGGTTATGAATTGTTATAAAATGAGTGGAGATACATGAGATTAAAAAAATATTGTTAGACAAGACTGTTGAATAGATACTTTCATGACAGCAATAAAATGGGCTTGCCTTCTGCTCAGAATTTATATTTGTCAGTTATCATTTTTAAAAAAATACCAAGTTGGACATTCCACTTACTAATTTTTCAAAAAGTTACAATTATTTAATCTCAGATATATACTTTACTCATGCTAAAATAATACATTAGAATTTCAGTATTTGTATAAGTAGAAACATATTGGCAGACTGGAGGTGAGAGCAAAAAGGAAACAAGACACAAAGCAAAGACGTTATTAGGGATAATTAATAAAGGCTGCTTTCTAATTTTTTATATCTTGTTTTTTTTTTACTTTAAGCAATATATAACTGCATGTGGAATATTTTTGCGAGATGTAATTTTGAGTTTGTTGTATATGGACCAAATTAAACATTTTCTCTTACTACCTTGGAAGCTAATTTCTTTGAAATTCTTCCTTATGTTATATTAGTAAAGTGCTTTCCATTTACACTAAAACTGTGATTTTTCCAAAAGTCAGATATGAACTGAAAATTTTAGTAGATAAAAGAAATCAGATAATATCAGTCCCAAATCAGTAACATTTAGATTTAATGCCCAACAAAATTTATATTTTCTTTTGAAAACTTTCATATTTCAAAATGTGTGCCAATGTACTATTTTATTTACTATTTACAAGATTATAATAACAAATAATGACTACAGTTTACATTAAGTAGGTCAACTGGGATAATGGTTGCCACCCTTTTAAACTATAGGGCTCTTAAAAATGCCCGGGGTTTTGTCTTTTCATAATACTTTTGAAAACCAGTACTTTGAAAAGAGGTGCATGATACATTGCAATGATACATTGAGCTTGGCAAAGCCTGCTCAGCCCAATTTAATATAAAGAGAAGGGAAAGAGATAGGGATAGAGAAAGGCCACACAAGCCAAATTTTTACAAAACTCTGTGTGATGCCCCTGGAATAAATTGTGTGGGAAACTCATGCTTTAGCACTCTGAGGAAAAGACCTTTGTTGATTTATGACCACACAGTATATACATAAAAATAACTGAAATATTGTTATAGGACATAGATAAATAAGGTTGCTGCACATCAATATTTCTTAAGAAGAATCATGATGAGAGCACTGAAACAATCCAGCATACCGAACTGCACAAAATTAAATTTGAATCAGAAAGCATCATAGCAAGCAGCACCACAAACTCATTCATTCTTTTTTTTTAAAGGTAAAAACATGGATAACTTGTGTGAAAATTTCTGAATAAGAGATTCTAAAATTGTGTTTCTGAATACAATCTGTCAAACAATATTTACAACGTCAACAAACTTTTCATAGAAGTTGTGCAGGAAATAAATATTTACTTCAATGAAGTATGTTTTTCCCTAAGCATTAAAACTGAAAAGCTGAAATGTAATAATCAAATCCCCAAATTTAAGGCTCCTTCATTTTTTTTCCATTTAGTTGTCTTTAAAAGAAAGACAACAAAATAATTTGAAAAAGTAAAAATAAAAAAAAGAAAGAAAAGCATAACAAATAGCAATTTGTCTGTATAGGAGTCAAAAATAGAAATAAAGCCCCCAGAAGAGAGATACAATCTCACTTCAAGTAATTCATCTCAGCAAAATGACACAGATTTCTAATCATGTATAAACTTCTGGAAATAATTTATAGATTTATCACTACTTAATAATCTTTCCAATAAAGAAGGTTAATAGTCTCTCTTTCATTCTAGAGTTGCACTGTTCAATACGGTATCCACTAGCCGTATGTGACCTTTGAGCACTTTGAATGCTGGTTTATTTATTGAGATGGACTGTAAGTGCAAAATACACATCACAGTTCAAGGAATTAGTATAAAAAAAGGAAAAATATCTTATTAACATTTTATGGTTGACTACATGGTGAAATTATTGTTAATATATAATACTTTATTTATTAGTTTAAAAATACATTATTCATGTTTTTCGTTTTTTTTGAGGTCTCTGAATGCACAAAAATGCATTATTAAAATTAATGTCACTGGTTTCTTTTTACTTGTAAAATGGGATAATAGAAAGTTTTAGGTTACACACATGACTAACATTTGCAGCTCAGGTTATATTTGTATTGGACATTGCTATGCTTGTCACCAAGAGTTCTGGAAAGATCATCACATACCTTTGTATGGGTTGTATTCACATCCCAAATCTTTTCTGATAAAATTCAGTTCCTTTTTATAGACATTATCACACAATTAAAGACCTCTATGTGCATTCACTTCTCAGTGATAAGAATGTTTCTAACTTTTTTCAAACAAATTAAATAAAAGATGATTATTTAGTAGTTTATCAGCACAAGTAAAGTGTTATTAAGCAATTGGAATACAAATTAAAAATGCAGATCTTCCATTCAGGGAGCATTCATTTTAGAGAAAGAGGCAGAAACTAAGCCACATTAATTACAAAAATCAACTAAGTGTGCTGCAACAGTGAAGTACCAGGTCTTATGTTCTAGATACGGGGGAACCTCATCTAGTTAATGTGTCCCTTATGTTATGGAGGACAATGTTCTGAATGTAAAAGGTATACATTTTTTGATAGAAGAAAAATTATTTTATTAAAAATATTATCAGAAAACTCTTTGGCTCGTGAGTTTAGTTTGTAATTTAACATGTGATAGTTCAGGAACTTTAAAAAACATAATGAAGCCGGGCTCGGTGGCTCAGCCTGTAATCCCGCGCCTTTGGGAGGCTGAGGTGAGTGGATTGCCTGAGCCCGCGGGTTCGAGACCCGCCTGGGCAGCGAGACCTCATCTCTACAACAAATCAAAAAATCAGCTGGGCATGGTAGTGCATGCCTGTAATTCCTGCTACTCGGAAGGCGGAGGTGGAAGGATCACCGGAGTCGAGCAGGCAAGGCTGCGGTGGCCGGAAGCGGCCACTGCACTCCAGTCTGGGCGACAGAGTGAGACTCCAACTCAAAAAAATAAAAAAATAAAAAATAAATAAAAAAATTAAAAACATAATGATAACATAACAAATACTCATGGCCAGTCATGTAATATTAATGAGTTGAAATGTTTTTAAAAATGCTTTTACATTATGCTTATCTGGAAAGAGTTTCAGAAAAGAAGTGATATTGAGTGAAACAAAATAATCTTCAGTAAAAAAGAATTATGACTATAAGCATTTGATCTTTAAAATAGATGATTGATTAGTGTAAAATGAGCAAATTACATATGACAGCATTTGTGGAATATGCTTTACACACAGATTTCATTTAATCATCTCAGTAATTTCTATACATTATATATTTTGCTCATTTTATAGTTTCTAATATTGTAGTTCAATACTATTACTTAATACTTAATACTATTAAGAATTTACTAGGCCGGTCTCGGTGCCTCAGCCTGTAATCCCGCGCTGTGGGAGGCTGAGATGAGTGAATTGCCTGAGCCCGCTGGTTCGAGGCCCGCCTGGGCAACTTGGCGAGACCTCATCTCTACAATAAATCAAAAAAAAAATCAGCCGGCATGGTAGCACGTGCCTGTAATTCCGGCTACTCGGAAGGTTGAGGCAGAAGGATCACCGGAGCCAAGCAGGTTGAGGCTGTGTAGACTGGGAGCGGCCACTGCACTCCAGTCTGGGCGACAGAGTGAGATTCCAACTCAAAAAAAAAAGAATTTACTCATGGTTACACACTCAGTAACTAGCACTAAAGTTTACTGTAACTGACCCAAAAAACTAAGCATGTGATTAAGAAATTGACTTTTGATAATGTTAATGTGTTTTCATATGTTCAAAGAACACTGAAAATAAATAAATATTTACTATGATGATGCAAATTATAAATTATATTTCAAAGTCGTTCATATATTTAAAACTTGATAGAATCTGATTTTGCCTATGAATAGTGACCATTCAATCCCCCAAAATAAATAATATCATAATTTTATAGATTGTATGTATAGATTGGCATTTTAGATTGTGCTAAAAATGTACATTTTTTTTCCCAGTGAAAATAAGAGATGCATTTTTAAAGACAGAATATCACAGACTAATTTGCCTGGACTGATAAAAATATGTCAATGCATCACATACATTTCAGTTTTGCAAATTACATTGAACTATGCTTTGCTAACAAAAATCAACACATCAGAAAGGTAATGCATTGCTATTTATATCAATACGTTATTTAAGTTTAAAATACACATCACAGTATTTATTTGTGGTTCCAAATGTTGTTTATTGGCCTATCTCTTAACATATTGTGACTACCTTGCCTCTACCTAGGTAAGGTGGTCACTAGCTCTTCAGTATTCCTAAAGCCATTTATGTGTTTTGATTTTGTTATAGGTGTGTTTTTACCATGCATGTATTATATTTATGCATTTCTTTATTTGCCCTACTAAACTGTTATATGAATGAGTTGGTGATCTATGAGTTAATAATATGAGAGAAGTTGCCCCCAAAACACCAGAATTTATTTATAAAAAATTGTATATTTATTCTTATGCATTTAAACTTCAGTCATCTTCAAGATACTCTCTGTTTGAAGCTATATACTTATCAACACACTTTTTCCACTTATCAACACACAAAACAGTTTCTGAACTTGCCACTTTTGATGCCTTTTAGTGCTTCTGCTGTTTTTGGCTTCACCTCTTTCACATGGGCAAACCATTTCCCTTTGAGGACTTTTTTCATCCAGGGAAACAAACAAAAGTTGCTTGGGGGCAAGATTGGGTAAACAGGGAGATAGAGCAGAGGGGTGATGCTGTTTTTGGTCAAAAACTGCTGAACACTCAGCACTGTGTGTGCAGTTGCACTCATAAATCACCCATTATGAAATGGGCAAAGGCACTGAAAGAATATTTTTTAAAAATGCACTGAAGCCCAACACAATCTCTTACAACAATGCTAGCTGGTACACTGATGCCGATGAACATTCTTCAAGCAGGGGACACATACTACAAGGGTCCCACCCTCCAAAAAATACTTTCATTTTATTTTGGGTCCTCTCTCATAGGCCAATGTCTTAATACGTATCATCATGTATTAAGTATAGACAATGTCTTTCAGTACATAGACAAATGACTTTCAATACATTGCATAAATTATTGAAAATTCATTCATTAAATGCCTTTTTGAAAGGCATTATTCTAAGCATTAAATACAAAAGTAAAAGAAGAAGCAAAAATATAAAATCTCAATGATGAAAAATGGCTCTTCTAAACAATAAATATTGAAGAATTAATTTAATACAGGTATTACACATAAATTTAATATATAGTGCATTAAATAAGATATAGTTAATAAATATATTAAAACTTTTAAGAAAACATAGGGCAAAATGTTTTCTTGTGCAATAGGCTGATTCATCATATGTCCTCTAGAGAAGAAGTGATTAATGACTTTATTGATCTGGGTTATAGTGAACCACTTTTTCAATGTATTGTTGGACAGTGCAGTTATTGAAGATGAGTGTGTGAACTAAAATTTTATTTGGTGCTGAAATAATGTTATTTTGGTCATGCTTTTCAGTGTTTTACGGTGCACCATAAAAATAAGCTTTAAAAAGTCTATGAAGCAACTTAAAATTTTTGGATATTTGCTTTTTCTAATTGATTGAGTTCTAATTTTATTTAAACAAAACAAATCACATTATTTGTCTTAGCAGAGTAAGATAACTCAGTACCTATTAGGTATTAAAATTATAAAACGATAATTTTACAGAATACACATTTCACAGAGTTTTGGAGGGACTTGTAACACAATTTATTGTTGCTAAATTTACTAATATGAAGAAAAGCCAGTGAAAGACTGAAAATAAAAACTTAGAAGAGAAAATAAAAAAGTAAAAGTCAAGAATGTTGAAAATTTGCATAAAGTGTTTTCTTTGTGAAAGTCTTCCTTTCTTCAAGTTTTTAAAAATTTCCTTAATTTTTGATAAAGCAAATTTTTTCTAGTTTTATTCCTATTCTACTCTGACTTATTTATTCAACAAATACATAATAAACAACTATTTTATAACAAACATGAGTACTTATGATATGTCAGACATGAATTGAAATATTACCTCACTTAATATTCAAACATATACATTGTGTAAAGATATCCTTCTCATATAAATTGGGACGCTAACTTACAGATGAAGTAATGTGTATGTGGTCAGATGATAGAAATAGAAATAAAATGGAAAAATGGGTCAGTTCACCCCAAAGCCATTTTACTCCAAAACCAGTTTACTCTGAAGTCAGTTTATGCCAATTCCAATGTTACACAGAGATTAAACCTGTTTGGGGCATTAGACTAGAAGCTATAACATAATATCCTTATCCATTTTTTTATTTTTTGCTGCCCTTCACCAGAAGGCAATTCCGGATACCAAATGTTTAAAACATTGACTGGCAGTATAGAAAGTGTAGGACAGAAAATTGTTTAATAACAGAAAAGGAAGGAAGGAAGGGAGGAAAGGTGGAAGAGAAGAATGGAGGAAGAGAGGGAGGAATGGAGGGAGGTTTGAGAAGGAAGAAAGAGAAGGAGGGGGAGGGAATGGGAAGGGGAGGAAAGAAAGCAAGGATGTTGAGAGACAGATTGGTTCTGATTCAGAATCTCAATATAACTAGATGTGTCCCATCTCTCTTTCATTGATTCCATGTCCTATGCCTAAGTGTCCCAAGGCTTGGAAGGATTACCTAGCTGTTTTTAAAAAATTTATCTGTTTCATTCTTTCACTTAAAAGTGGACTTCCATTCCTTAGAATATAGAGTTCTAACCTTTTATTGTGACGTGTAAAGAAATCACTTTGCAATTCAATTCTGTCTCACTTTTCTCAACCGATTTAGTGGTCCCAGTAAGCTTGAGATTCTGACCTCTTACAACTTTTGCAAAATGATGCAATATTATATCCATGTGATATCATTAGCCTTGAACACCATTTTCTGTTTTTCTTGTCTAAAAAGCTCTGCTCACCTTTCAATATCTAGTTGTTATTACCTTTTTTTGAAGCTTCATGATTGTATGCTAAATACTCAGCTCTCTGCTCTGCAGACTCTAAATTTCTGTTCATGCTTCTATTTGTATCTCTAACCATTATTGTCATAATTTTTTACATATACTAGATGAGAGTTTGAATATTGAGGGCTATTTTTTTCTTCATCTTTAAAAATGTCATAGCTAAGTGCCTACATATGATAAGAGTTCAATACATTTATGTCAATTCTATAAATAAGTAATCTCCAGGGTTTCAAAAATAGTCTCTAAGGTGAAACATAAAAGTCTTGCTTTTATGTCAACAAGTCATAGTTCATCATAAAATCAAAACTCAGGGAAAAAGAGCCAACCTACTTTAAGAAAAAAAAGAACAAAAATATTGTGACAAAAAATTAAATCAGCCTGTCAATATCATTCTGTAAAGCCCTATTATAATAAATGTTGTCTTCTAACATTGTCCAAAAGAATGATTTTAAAGTATTTTCTATATATTCACCATATATGTTATTTATATGCAGTATTCTGTAATCATCCTTGTATCTATTCATCAACTTATAGATTAAATAAAAAATGTTACTAAGTGGCAATGTCTTTCATTATGAGAAGATCTTGAAGTGTGTGAAATTGGAGAAAAGACCTGTGTGGCTGCCTTGGAGTGAGAAAGATTCTAAATGATTTGGGTATGTTAGTTGCAGGCTATTTAAAAATATATGTTTGCTAGGATAATGAATACAAACTGATAAACAGGAAAACAAGACAAACAGAAGCTATTGCAGGAATGCAGGAATCCAGTGATCTAGCGAAGATGGTTTTGACTAATAAAGTTGCAATGAAGACAGAAAGAAGTGGGATTAGGGGATAAAATTAACAGAACTTGTTGATAGATTGAATAAAAGGCACATAAAAGAAGCTTGGGGGATCCAAGATGGTCATCAAAAAGCAGCCAACCAGCACCTCACACACAGAGCAGGCAAAGGAGGAGAACCCCAGTAGTTGGTGACCCCCAGCAGTTTGAGAAGGCTGAGATGAAGGATGCGCATCATAGTCCACAGAAGACTCATGGGACACACCAAGAGAGAACAGGAAACTGACTCCCATCTGAATTAGAGTGCTACCATGTAGTGGGAAATGGTGAGTACTAGAAAATAGAACTTAGCACTAACTGCTACCACAGACTGGGAGGACCTCCCCCCCCCCACCCCAGCCTCATGAAACGACAGTCCCACAAGGGAGACAGCCTGGATACCAGGCACAGCAGCATGTTGTCAGAGCCAACATGGAGCTGGGAAACACATTTGAGCTCTGAACACCTGTGACCAAACCATCTCTGAAAACTTGTACTCTGTAGGCAGTGCTTGGCAGCCAGCTCCTAGGCCAGAAAAGATCCCCTGCCAACTTCAATTGCCTAAAGGGCAGGTTATGCCTTTGGAGACAAAGTCAGTTGGGACAAAGAGTGGAAGATTCTGTTGTTAAAAGAGGCTTTGCGTTCTGAATGCAGATCAGCCTCTAGTGAGGGAGAGGGAGTTAGGAGAAGCTCCCAGTAATCCCTTCCTCTTCATGTGAATGCTTCTGGGTAACAGATGGTGTTGCCATTCCTGCTGTAGGCAGTGCTACCACAGTGGCCAAGGGGCTCATCCCTTCTCCCAGTCCCCACTGAGTGCCCATTGTTGAAAATTGGAATGCAGATTGGTAGACCCAGTCCACAGAAAAATGTTGCTGCAGAAAGATACTTTATGTTCTGAGTATTACCAGACTCAGACAAGAGAAGAGGGGTCAGCTGTGGCGAAGCAGGGGCAGCCTGCTGACCTGGAAACCCCCCTTTCCCTGTTTGAGCTCTTTTTTACAACAGAAAAAACTTGACCATGCCCCAGCAGGGCCACAGTGGCTAAGGGTCCTGTTTCCCACTGGGGTAGCCAACTGTGCTTGTGAGTGGGAGCTGGAGAGTGGCCCAGTCTGACATAGCTCTCCCTTACCAGCTTTTCTGTCCCAATCTCCTTCAAATCCCAGAAACTGAAGATTTTTTGAGTTCCTAGAATCCCAATCATTGCCCAGGTCATCTGCACACTTCCCTGGGGAAAGAGAGCAAAACAAAAAGTTAAAAAACCTATCGTCACCATTATAAATGGCTGTTTTTTCTGAGCACCACCTCTTGGCTAGAAGCCAACTGACAGAACCCATTACAACATTTGAGACAATAACACAGCCACTGAGAAGGAAATCAGAACAAAGCACATCCTACCATGCATCTCAGAGAATAATCCATAGATTGAGGCTTCAGAGGGCTTCTCCAGAGGTTTTCTATAGGCATTGATGCTTAGAATTCAACCCCTCACATCACAGTACATCCTTCAGGCACCCTCTAGCTCTAGCCAAAAGATGTAAGCCTCCTAGGGCATCTAGACCCAGAAGAGAAACAGGACCCACGGTGATCGGGCCCTCACAGACTAACATCCCCAAGGGAAGGAGGAATGCAATACAGCAGGGGAGCATCCTGTGAGATAAACATAAAAATAAAATAAATTTCATAAAATATCTTCCCTAAAGTAGCAACCTAATCTAACTAAAAAAGAACAAAACAAAACAAAATATTAGAAGAGAAAGGTCTGTTTTCACAGATAAAGAAGAACCAGCCAAAGAACACCAGCAATCTCCAAAGCCTTAATGAGGTGTCATCCATGAAAGGTCCTCCCAGACCTCTAACAATGGAACCCATTCAGAACCATCAGTCCCTAATAACATACATGGAATTCAGATTATACGTGGCAAAAAGAATGAAGAAAAATCACAAGAAGATAAAGGAAACAGTGCAGGAAATGAAATTTGAGCTGGCTAATATAAGAAAGGTCCATTCTGACATTCTGGAAATGAAAAATTCTTTACTGAAATTTCAAAGTACAATGATAAGCCAAAGCAGTAGAATTTATCAGGCAGAAGAAAAAAAAATCAGAGTTTGAGAATCAAGCTATTGAACTAACCCAGTCTAGCAAAAACAAGGAGAAAAGGCTCAAAAAGAATGACCAAAGTCTATAAGAGGGTTAGAATTATGTAAAGAGACAAAATCTATGACTGACTGGCATCCCTGAGACAGAAGGGGAAACAGAGCATACCCTGGAACAAGCCTCTTAAGAGGTTATCCAAGAAAATTTCCCCTATCTTGTAAGAGAGGTGAGCACGTAAATGCAAGAGATCCAGAGAACCCCTGCAAGTTATTACATGAGAAGATCATCTCCAAGACACATAGTAATCTGCCTCCACAAAATAAGCATAAAAGTAAAAAATTATAAGCATCTACAGAGAATGGTCAGACCACCTACCAGAAAAGACCCCTCAGAATTGCAGAAGACTTCTCAACAATAACCCTAAAAGCCAGAAGGGACGAGAGTTTCATCTTTAATATTTTCAAAAATAATAAATTCCATACAAGAATTTTCTACCACACCAAGCTAAACTTTATCAACAAAGGAGAATTAAAATCTCTCCTAGACATCCAATCCCCCCAAAATATGCCATCTCCAGACCAGGCCTTTAGGAGTTGCTACTTAAACTAAGAAAGAACATAAACACCCATACAATTATAGTCGGAGACTTTAGTATACTGCTAATAGCCCTAGACAGATATTGAGAGAAAAAAACTAACAAAACTTCACTCAACTCTCAACCAATTGGACCTAAGAGACATCTATAGGACACTTCACTCAGCAACCACAGAGTATACATTCTTCTATCAAAACATAGAACATACTCCAAGATTGACCACATTCTTGGGCATAAATCAAGTGTGAGCAAATTTCAAATAGTTGAAATAATACCAAGCATCTTCTCAGACCATAATGAAATAAAAATATAAGTAATTACCAACAGAATGCCCCCAAAACATATACATAAATAGAAACTAAACAATGAGGCAGAAATAAAAAGATTCCTGGAAACAGATGAAAACAAGACACAACATATCAAACTTCTGTGATACTATAAAATCAATGCAGAGACAGAAGTTTATACCATTGACATGCATATCAAGAAAATAGATCTCAAGTAAACAGCTTAATGTCACACCAAAGAAAGCTTGGAAGTCTAAAGCAATCCAATCCTAGATTTAGTAGAAAAATTTAAATTACTGAAATACACACTTAAAATAAAATCCAAAAAATTATATAAAGGAGCAGGTGGACTTCATTCCTGAGATGCAAGGCTGGTTCAACATACATAAATCTATAAACATAATCCATCATATAAACAGGTGTAAAACCAAAAGCATATAATTATCTCATTAGATGCAGAAAAAGCATTTGATGAATTCCAACATTGTTTCTTGATAAAAAACTCTCAAAGACCTAGGCACTGAAGAAATATTCTTCAAAACAATAAGAGCTATCTACGACAAATCTGCAGCCAACATCATATTTAATAGGCAGAAATTGGAAGCATTTCCCCTAAAAACTGGAACAAAACAAGGATGCCTGCTCTCACTCCTCCTATTCAATAGAGTACTGGAAAGTCCTAGCCAGAGCAATCAAGAAGGAGAAAGAAATCAAAGTTATCAAAGTAGGAAAAGAGGAAGTTATATCATCGCTCTTTGCAGATGATATGATTTTATATCCAGATAATCCTAGAGAGTTTGTCAAAAACTTCTTCTCACTAATAAACAACTTCAATTAAGTCTCAGGATACAAAATCAATAAATCAATCCACAAAAACACATTGCATTTCCAGACACCAAAAACAATCAGGCTGAGAACCAAAACAAAAACATAATCTCATTTATGACAGCCATAGAAAAAAATAAAATACACTGGCATCCTCCAAAGCAAAGAGTTGAAAGACCTTTACAATAAGAATTACAAAACACTGCTCAAGTAGATTAATGACAACACAAACAAATGGAGAACTATCCCATGCTCATGGATTAGAAGAATCATTATCACCAAGATGTCTATTCTACTCTAGTCAATCTACAGATTCAATGCAATTCTTATCAAATTGCCAACATCATTTTTCACAGACCTATGAAAAGCAATACATAAATTCCTATGGAAGCAAAAAGAGACTGAATAGCTAAAACAATCCTCAGCAAAAGGGACACCACACTAGAGGCATCACACTTCCAGACCTTAAACTTTATTTCAAAGCTATAATAGCCAAGATAGCATGGTACTGGTACAAGAATAGACATATGGACCAATGGAACAAGACAGAGAATCCAAAAATAAAACCATGGACCTTCAACCAACTCATCTTTGACAAAGTTGACAAAAACAAACAATGGGGAAAGGAAATCATATTTAGCAAATGGTGCTGGGAATACTGATGAGCCATATGCAGAAGAACAAAACTTGATGCCTACCTATCACCATATTCAAGAATTAACTCAAAATGGATCAAGGACTTAACATGTGAAACCTCAAACTATAAGAATCTTAGAAGAAAACTTAGGGAACACATTCCTGGACATTAGAGTAGTCAATGAATTCATGGCCATTTCCTCAAAAGCAAATGAAACAAAAACTAAGATGGCAGGTGGGATCTTAATAAACTGAAAAATGTTTTCACAGCAAAAGTAACCATCAAAGGAATAAAGAGACAACCCACAGAATGGGACAAAATATTTGCAATCTATGCATCTGACAAAGGCCTTACATCTAGGATCTACAAGAACTCAGATAAATTGAAAGAAAAAAAATGGGCAAATGGCATGAATAGACACTTCTCAAAGGAAGACATTCAAGCAGCCAACAAACATATGAAAAAATGCTCAGCCTCACCAATTATCAGAGAAATATGAAACAAAAATACAATGAAATACCACTTAGCACCCGTAAAGATGGCTATCCTTAAAAAGTCAAAAAACAATGGAGAAAAGAGATTGCTTCTACACTGTTGGTGGGAAGGAAAGTTAGTTCAACAGTTGTGAAAAGGAGTGTGGTGTTTCTCAAAAAGCTAAAAACTGAACTTTTATACAATCCAGCAATCCTTCTTCTGGGATATACCTAAAGTAACATAAATTACCAAAAATGCACCTGCATGTGTATGTTCATTGCAACACTATTCACAATAGCATAAACATGGAACCAACCCAGATGCCCCTCAAAAGTGAACTGGATGAAGAAAATACGGTACATATAAATGATGAAATATTACACAGCCATAAAGAAGAAAAAAATCATGACCTTTGCAGTAACATGGATGCCGTTAGAGACCATCATACTAACTGTCACAGGAAAAAAAAAAACTGAGTACTACATGTTCTCACTCATAAATGGGTCCTGCTCACTGGTCATATGAGCATAAGGGTGGGAATAGCAGATGCTGGACACTGCTAGGAGAGGGAAGGAGGGAGGGAGAAAGAATGGGGGATACACAGCGACACACTGGGTACTGGGTCCACTGTCGGGGGAGTGAGGGCCTGCTAGAAGTCCAAACTTCACCTGCACACAACTTATTTTTGTAGTAAGTCCTCACATGTACCTCACAACTCCATAAAATAAAATAATAAACTAAAAATATATTGGTGGTTTAAGAAGAATGATGTAGTTAAAATGGAATTAAAGAGAAAGAAAAAGAGAGAGAAAACAAATTGTAATACTTTTAAAATGAAATGAACTTTATACCATATTTAAATCTATTGCATATTATAGCCACAAATAGAATTTCAAAAAACCTCCCAATAATTTGCAAGTAATCCCAATCTATAATTTAGATGCCTCATATGTGAAATCAGGGATGTTGTTCTTTATGGATGGAATATTGTTCCTGAGAAAATCAATACTTGCATTGTGTCCTAATTTGTCTAATAATAATAATAATACTGTATGAGGATGTTGTAAAATATTCAAAAGATGATATATATTAAGCATCAACTTGATGAGCAACGCTAGATGAAGTTTGATGCATGATATCTATTAATATTGTTAATATATTTTTTCCAGGACCAATTCCACCATATCAAAATAAATGCTATCCACAGTTAACATATAAACTTTCCCTGCCTTGGAGTTTTCTTTGGCTGACTATCAATGTCTTGCTCACTAATTATCAGTGAAGTTAGAAAAATAACCTTCTAATGTTTTACACTTTATAGCATAATCCCAATGCATTATTTTTGGAGAAAATTCTCAGGTATTATCATTAAAATTTTCTAATTCTTAGAGACCCCAAACATGCAACTAAACTACACCATATTCATGTAACAGCCTGCACCTTTTTAAGGCTCTGCCTACACATTTGATATCTCTTTTCTCAAGTTATACCACTGTATCCAGTAAGTGAGCAAGTCTGATTGTTATCTGCACTATATGAAGAGAGGTCCAAGAAAATCAGAATTTATTTGTTTAAAAAATGTGTATTAATGGGTAAATGAATGTGTATTCATTTTACATGTTTAAACTTCAGTCACCTTCAAAGGACTCTTCATTTGATGCAATATACCTATCTGGATGTTTTTTCTGCTGCTCAAAACAGTTTTTGAACTCATCAAATTTTGATGCTATTTAATGCTTCTGCCATCTTTAGTTTCACCTCTTCCACATCAGCAAAACATTTCCCTTTGAGGATTTTTTCATCTGGGGAAAGAAAGAAAAAAACAAAAAGGTCACTCAGGGTGAGGTCAACTGAATAAGGAGGGTAGGGCATGAAGGTCATGCCATGTTTGGTCAAAAACTGCCAACACTCAGCACAGTGTAGGTAGGTGCGTTGTCATGGTTGAAGAACCAGTCACCTGTTTACCACAACTCAGGATGTTTGTCTGCAAATTGTGATGCAATCTTCTCAAAACTTTCAGATAAAACCTTTGGTTAACTGTCTGATCTGGAGGAAAAAGAGTCTCAATAGTAGTAATGTTCAAACGGAGAGTACCTCAAACGTGACTGAAGTTTAAACATGTAAGACTACACACACAATTTTTATAAATGAGTTCTGGTTTGGGGGGACTCCCCTTCATATGCAACTACTTGCATTGCCAGTGAGATGCCTCTAAACCACTTTCTTTAATTAGGCAATTCCATTACCCTTAGCTATCACAAACAGACAATGGGTTATTAAAATATGGATGCCAGAAATCATCAGGAGAAATATGGTTCTTTCTCCATGGATTCACTTACTATGGACTGCAATATGTTCTTTAAAAAAAAGTTTTCTTCTTTTTTTATCATAAAGATGTGGGGCACAATTCAGGTTAGGTATACAAACGTTGATTACGCAGGTACCCTTGTTGATGAGGTATGTCCCTCCCTCCCCTAGCAGTTTCTCTCAACTGACAAATCCACTCCTCCTCCCCTGACAATTTCCCACTACTGCCAATCCTTTCTTGTAGTATTATAACTGTTCAAGGTCCACTCATGAGTGAGAACATATGTTACTCTGTTCTTTGATTCTGTGATAGATCACTGAGTGTGATTGCCTGCAAATTCATCCAAGTTACTGTGAAGTCCATATGTTTGCCCTTCTTTATGGCTGTATGATATCTCATTGTGTATATGAGCTACATTTTTTTTTATCCATTCCAACTTCGATGGGCATCATAGTTGGTTTCATGTTTTTGCTATTGTGAATAGAGCTGCAACAAACATATGTGTACAGATATCTTTTTTGTTGAATGATTTGAGTTCCTCCCAGTATATTCCCAAAAGGGGAGTTACTGGGTCATGAATAGACACTTCTCAAAAAAAGATATACAGACATCCAACAGACACATGAAAAAACGCTCAGCCTCACTCATCATCAGAGAAATGCAAATCAAAACCACACTGAGACACCACCTAACCCCAGTGAGAATGGCCATGATTAATAAAACAAACAACAAGACATGCTGGCAAGAATGCGGAGAAAAAGGAGCTCTCCTACACTGCTGGTGGGAATGCAAACTACTGCAATCTCTTTGGAAGACAGTGTGGCGATTTCTGAAAAAAGTTTGCTTCTAAGTTGTCTGATCATTCACATTAAAATTTTGTCTCTCATGTACCACCAATCACAGCCTCTGATGCAGCCCTTCACCAACTGTTTATGTGACATAATTAAAAAAATTCCAACTGCTCCAAGTTTCAGCAGAATAGTATGCTTCCTTTCCAATCATACTTTGGTACTTTGTTGTGATTCTCAGTGTTGAATTTTATTTTATTAATAAGAAAATGTTGGAATTATTTCATGTCTTTTTCATAGTTGAAGTATTCCATATAGAATTTGAATATGTTAGTGCCTTTACACAATTAGTGTTTTTGTTTCTTTTTTAAAAACATGATCGATGATTAGTCAAGAAGCTGAGAATTAGTCAAGAAATTAAGGATTAAAATAGTGTTTCAGGAAAAAAAAGTACAAGTGCCTAATAATGCTATAAATGTTAACTCTAGTTCTACAAACTATAACAGAATGTTTAATAGCTTTTCAACTTGACTTTTTCTTGCTTTGCCTTGATTGTGAATGTGCACATATTTGTGGAAGGGCATTTAAAACTCAAGAGATCTAATTGTAGATTTGATGAATTAAACGTTAAGTATATCTCAGTGTGCTGCCATTACTATTTCCTGGCACTTTTACCAAGAACATCATTTCAGATTCTGAAATATTTTAAACAGGTTGGATTTGACTATAATGACCCTGAAATTATTGTACAATAATTAAAAACATACTCAATGGTTTTAAATGGGCAAATCACTGTCTGTTATTAACTGTTATGCTGTTTATTATGTAAATACTTTGGGTTTCTACCTTGTTCACTACATAAATTTCAAAAGAGAAAAATAATTTGCCTTCAAGGCAATGGCTGCCGCTATTCAATTTAACTACATGTTCTATATAAAAATACTGATATATCTTAATTGATTATTTGAGTCCTCCTTTGATCTTGCCAGAGGAGACTTTATTAAGAACACATTTTGACTAATTATGATGTTAATCTGTATTTACAAAAATTAGATCCTATTATTGTCCCTGCAAAGACCCTCATTTACCTAGATCTGAATTGTACCTCACATCTTTAAAATAAAATAGAAAAATATATTATCGTCCCTGGGGAAATAGAAGGTGTCCCTGGAATTGAGAATACAAAAGGAAAAGAAAAAAAATCATGTTTTCCTGTTCCATGTGTTTATATTGCTTTCTTAAGTATTTTCTTATTTGTATGTATTTTCTTATTGATGATGTGTGAAGATTTTACTTCTATGTTGTTATTCATGAGCTGATGAATTTGACGTATGTGATCACACTGAAACCTGGCATGCCTCAATATTTTGACTAATTCATCTTTGCTCCTCCAACTTATTCTACCTTCTACTATTAAATTGATACTGGTAATAAGATTTTAAAAAACACTAAAATGAAGTCTCATATTTTCTATGAAATAAAGGCCAATATTTTCATGATGATGTATCTAGTTCTTTCTCAGAGTTTCTAGTGGACAATAGACTAAAGGTACTTCAAACAAAAATTGTCCGGTTCTATCAGTCCTAAACATAATATGAGATTTTAGGTATTAATTAAATTGAACATATACTTACTCTCTAGCATAGCCATTTAGATTCTAAGACTATAGCTAAAAGAAATGGTGCATATGTTCACTAGAAGGTATACACAAGTATACTTGTGTATCTTTATAGCAACACTATTCAAAACAGCCAAAAAATGAAAACTACCCAAATACCCAGTTACAATTAAAATGTATACACAAATTGTGGTAGAGTCAGAAATTGGAATGCTATACACCAAACACAAATCAACTACAACTACATACACCAAAACTTGAACAGCAAAGATCATACACATATGCCAAACAAAAATGTCAGATATAAATACATAATTATTTTATTTATAGAACATTCAAAGACAAACAAAACCAATAACAAAAGTCAAGATAGTGGGAGGTCGGGAAGATGACAGCCAAGCCAGTCAGACTATTGGGTCCCAGTGTAAGTGAGTGAGTATATGGAAAATTTTGTGTACGTATTGGTGAGTGAGTGGGTGTGTGAGTAGCTGACTAAGTGAGGGCTAAGGAACTAGGGGCCAGGGCTCTCCTGGTGCAGCAGCTGGTGCCACAGCTGCTTGGCTTGGACCCTAACAATTCCTGGGGTGCAGAAGCCAAGCACCACTTTTTAAAATCAACAAGACCCTTTCTGGGAAGAAAATACTGGGAGAGACTAAGTGGAGGCTCATAAGCAAGTGACCAGGGCCCTGGTGCAACAGCTGATACTGCAGCCTCTCTGATTGGTCCCTGGCCCTTCCCAGGTCACAGAAGCCCAGCGCCATTTTTTTTTAATGTACAAAAGTTTTTCTGTAAAGAAGCAGTGGGGAGAGACTATCACCCCAGGCTCTCTGCCTCACCACTGCAGCAGAAGAGATTGTCGGCTCCTGATTTTGCCTCACCACTGCAGCACCTGGCCAGGCACTGGCAACAGGAGCTGAATAGGGAGGCCAGAGGCAGAGTCCCACCAAGGAGGACAAGAAGACAAGGGGGACAAGTCCCCAACACTATCTGGAAGGCAGAGTGGAAGAATGCTCTGACTTGCTTACCGCAGAGCATCGGACTGATCTCTGTGACCAGTGGATCAACTACTCAGGGATTGATCATGACCCAGAGGGAATATCCTGAAAGCACAGATTTCGGAGGTACCTGATGAGTGCTGAGTCCCAGGCGTACCGCTCCCTACCCTGATCCAGCCTGGGACAAGGGGTGAGGTCAGAAAAGGATGAGAAAAAACTCCAAAGAGATCAGTGGTGAGTCCGGGGCTGACCCAAACTCCCTCCTCCCAGCAATCCTCTGAATATCAGACCCACACAGCTAGACCACGACTGAGAGGGACAAAACCAGACAGAGCCTGGAGGAGAGTCACAATAGTAAAATTCCATTACAGGGTAAGCCTGACTGGCGCACTGGCTGTGAGTACATACCTGGGGAAGAGGCAATTCTGCACTTCACCACTGGAGGAGATCTCCCTGACCATATGAGAGAGGGAGGGGAGGACTGCAGCCCCACCTAGCTCCACTGCCCTTCCTCCTTCCCTGCTCCAGACACTAGGAAGAGAGTGAAGGAGGTGGAAGCACTGCTGGAGAGACCAGATTAGAGGAACAGTTGAAGCACCTGCCACAAAAGTTTTCTAAATTTTTTTAAATTCTTTTTAATTTTTAAAATTTTTTGCCTATTTGTTTGTTAGCTCATCTATTTTTTAAATAGTTTTCCTATGTGCATGAATGTGTATGTAAGGGTTTGATCTGCATCCCTCCAATTTCTTTTCTTTTATTGTTTTCTTTTTCTGTTTCTTTCTTCTTTAGTTTGTTGTTTTCTGTTTAGGTACATATGTGAATGATTGAGTGTTCATCTTTCAATTTTGTTGTTGTTGGTGGTTGGCTTGTGTTGTTTTGTTCTTCTGTTGTTTTTTTTTAATAGTTTAATGTGTGTCAAAATATGTGTGAGGGTTTAATCAGAATTTCTTTCTTTTTCTGGTCTTTCCATTTTTTTTCTCCATTCACATAGTGCTAGGTGTGTGTGTGTATGTTCAGTTATCTTGGTTTTTTGTTGTCATTATTTGTTTTGTTTCACTTTGCTGTTATTGCAGTTTGTGTTGGGGTGTGTCTATGTCTCTCTGTGTGTGTTCAGTTGTTTTTTTGCATTGGTTTCTACTTTGCATCATATATAGTGTGGTTGTGGGGAGTGGGTCTATGGAACACATGCCATAATTGTGAACATTGTGATTTGCAAGTAGTTTCTGAATCTTAGCACCCTATCACCTACATTATTCAACTTTCAAAAACTACAAGAGACTGCAAATCTTCCCACCCATAATCCTATTTCAGTATAGAACAAATCCAGAGCCCATATCAGGTAAGAATAGAGGACTCAGCAAACATCAGAAGTGAAAGTCTTTCCCACTGGCACGGAATAACAGAACTAAAGAGATAAACAAGAGATCTGTCACAAACTAGGAAAAACCAAAGGAAGACTACAGGCAATTTCAAGTGTAACAAAGAGAAAAAATCCTGGAATCAGACATTGGAGTCCAAACAATGAGTCACCAATGACTGGTCTCAGAACATGACAGGGATTAGGGAATGGATGGAAAGAGTGAATAACACTCAAGAAAGACCAAATGCAACACTGAAAGAACTTGTAACAGATTTGGGCAAAAAAAAAACAAAAAACAAAAAAACAACTTCATCCAGGAAATAAATAACAAGATGACAAGCACGGAAAGCAAAATTAATCTTGCTGAAGAAAGAATTGCAGAACTTGAAGAACAGAACATGGAATTAATACAATCTATAAAAACTATAGAAAGAAGACTCAGAAAGAAAGAAAAAAGCTTACAAGAGATGTGTAACTATATCTCCTATAGAACTGGTCTGGAAGCTACATAATATCATAGGGATTGAGTGTCTGGAAAAGATTTTAATTCTCCATCACTGATGAAGTTGAGTTTGGCTGAGTAGGAAATTCTTGGTTGAAATAGTTTTTCTTTGAGGACTTTGAATATTGAACTCCAGTCCTTTCTTGCCTATAATACTTCCACTGATAGATATGCTGCTATTGTGATTGGTTTTCCCCTGTAGGTAGTCTGACCATTCTCTCTTGCTGCTTTTAGAATTTTTTCTTTTGTGCCTACTATTTGTAGGCAAATTACTATATGTCTAGGGGTTGGTCTTCTCATTTGATGTTTTGTGGGGGTTCTCTGTATCTCTTTTGTTTGTGTGGTCACATCTCTGGTGAGATGGGGAAAGTTTTCTTGGATTACCTCCTGGAACACTTGCTCCAAGGTGTTCTCCATTTCCCTTTCTTCTTCTGGGATACCAGTCAGACATAAGTTTGGCCTCTTGATATAATCACACATCTCTTATAGACTTTGTTCTTTCTGAGTTTTCATTCTATGTTTTTTACAGATCAGGTTAATTACACGTTCTGGTCTTCAAGTTCTGAGATTCTTTCTTCTGCTAGATTAATTCTGCTTTCCATGCTTGTCATTTTGTTATTTATTTCCTGGATGAAATTTCGTATGACCAAAATCTGTGTTACAAGTTCTTTCAGTGTTGCATCTTGTATTTCTTGAGAGTTAGTCACTCTTTCCAACCATTCCCTAATCCTTATCATATTCTGGGGCCAGTCATTGGAGACTTCTGTTAGTTGGGCTCCAAAGCCTGATTTTTCAGGCATTTTTCTCTTTGTTACACTTCAAATTACCTGTGGTCTTCCACTAGATTTTCCTCATTTGTGATAGAAATCTTGCTTTTCTCTTTACTTCCCTTTTTCTGTGGCAGTGGGAGAGGCTTTCACTTCTGATGTCTGCATAGCCATCTATTCTTCCCTGATCTGGACTGTGGATTTGTTCTATTTTGAAACAGGACTATGGGTTGGAAGTTTTTCTGTCTCTTGTAGATTTGAAAGTTGAATAAGTAGAGAATGGGGACCTAGGAGATTCAGAAACTACTTGCAAATCACAATGTTGCCAATTGTGGTTGTGTTCCTTGAGACCTACTCCCCACCACCACTCTTTATGATGATGCCATGGGTATGTGTGTGTACCCCTGAGTCCAAGATACAGTAGCAGCAGGTAGCAGTAATGAGAAGAACAGAGCAACAATGAGAAGAACAGAGAAAAATAGAATGAAATAAGATGGACAAAAAGAAAAGAAAACTCAGAACATTGAAAGCAGAAATCGGCTGGGCTCGGTGGCTCAGCCCATAATCCCTGCACTTTGGGAGGCTGAGGTGAGTGGATTGCATGAGTCCACGGGTTCTAGACCCACCTGAGCAACGTGGCAAGACTTCATCTCTACAATAAATAAAAAATTAGCTGGGTGTAGTATCACATGCCTGTAAGTTCAGCTACTTGGAAGGCTGAGGCAGAAAGATTGCCAGAGCCCATCAGGTAGAGGCTGTGGTGGCCAGGAGTGTGCCATTGCATTCCGATCTGGTGACAGAGTAAGACTCCAACTAAAAAAAAAAAGCAAAAACCAAAGCAAAAAACAGTTGAATACACACACACACACACACACACACACACATCCCAAAACAAACTGGAATAACAACAAAGTGAAACAAACAAACAAAAACAATAAAAACTGGGGAAACTAAACACACACACACACACACACACACACACCTGGCACAAAATGAATGGAGAAGAAAAAGAGAAAGACTGGACAAAAAAGAAAAAAAAAAGAAAAATTCACATTGAACCCTCACACATATATTCACCCCCACCTTAAGTTATAAAAAAAACAACAAAAGAGCAAAAACTACCAACAAAATAGATAAATAAAGTGAAAGATGAGCACTCAATCATTCACATACACACATAAACAAAAAAACAAAAGTAGAAAGAAATAGAAAAGAAAAAAAAGGGTGATGCAAATCAAACCCTCTCATACACATTCATGTACAATGGAAAAATATTTAAAAAATAAAACAACGAACAAACCAGCAAACCAATATTAAAATTTTTTTTAAAAAACCCTGCCCTCTTGTGGCAGGTTCTGTAATTGTTCCTCTTGTCTGCTTCTCTGCTATCTCCTGCAGAGCTTCCACCTCTTTCACTCTCTCACTCTCTCCCCAGTATCTGGACCAGGGAAGGAGGGGCAGTGGGAGTGGGTGGGGCTGCAATCTTCCCCTTCCACTCTCCTATAGTCAGGGGGATCCCCTCCAGTGGGGAGGTGCAGGACTGACTCTTTTCCAGGTATGTACTCATGGGGGGGGCATGCCCCAGTCAGGTCTATCCTGGAATGGGGTTCTCCTATTGAGGCAAAGCCTGGGTTTGTCCCCTTCAGTCTTGCCCCAGCTGTGTGGGTCTGATGTTCAGAGGACTGTCGGGGAGGAGGGTTGTTGGGTCAACCCCAGACTCACCACTGATCTCTTTGGAGGCTTTCCTAGTCCTTTCCTGGCCATATCCATTGTCTCACAGCTGAATCAGGGCAGGAGGTGGAGCACCTGAGACTCAGCACTTGTCCTGTCCCTCTGAAGTTTGTGCTTTCAGGATATTCCCTCTGGGTCACAATCAATCCCTGAGTAGCTGATCCCCTGGTCACAGAAATCAGATCTGTTGCTCTGTGGTGAACAAGTCAGAGCACTTTCCTGCCCCATTTTCAATATGATGGTGGGGTGCCTCTTTCATCTTCTGTGGTGGGACTCTGCCTCTGGGCTCCCTCCACTGCCCCTACAGCCAGTGTCCAGCCAGGAGCTGAAGTGGTGAGGCAAAGCCTGGAGCCAACAGTCTCTCTTGCTGCAGTAGTGAGACAGAGCCAGGAGCCAATAGTCTCTCCCCGCTGCTTCTTTGCAGGAAAACTTTTGTCAGTTAAAAAAAAAAGTCACTAAAGGAAGCGCTAAGTACCAAACAGAGCAGCTACAGCACGAGTTGCTTCTCCAGGAGGCCATTGGCCACTTGCTCATGAGCTCCCACTTAATCAGTCTCTCCTTGCATCTTCTTCCCAGGAAGGGTTTTGTTTATTTAAAAAAGTGGTGCTTGACTTCCTCATCCCAGCAATCTCTAGTGTACAAGTTGAGTAGCTGCAGCACTAACTGCTGCACCAAGAGAGCCCTGGCTGCTTGCTCCTGAGCCCTCACTCAGTCAGTCACTCACACACGCATTCACTCACCAATACAAACACAAATTTTTCCATACACTCACTCACTCACACCGGGACTTGCATGGCCTGAGCTGGCTTGGCTGCCATCTTCCCGAGCACCTCTTATTTCATTTTCTAAAGCTGACCACACATTGAATAACATAGTAAGACTCAAAAACTTTCACAGGATGGAAATTTTCAGAAAATAGTTACAAAAGAGAATTTATTATCATTAAAAAATCAAAAGCAAAAAAAGTAAAAAGTACTCATATGTCAGTAAATTAATTGGTGCATATTTAAATAAACAATTTGTCAAAGACAAAGTAACTCTGTAACTCAAATATATTTTGATTCATATGCTAATGAATAAATAAATAGACTTAATTGTAATTATAACTTGTGATACTCAGGAAAATTAGAGATTAGAGTGACTTAAATGCACACATTCTGAAAGGAGACAGAATAAAATTAATTATTCAGTCTTCCATCTCAATAAGCTAGAAAAAGAACAGTGTATTAAACCCAAAGAGAGTAGAAGAAAGGGTAAGTCAAGAGATCATAAAAAGGAAAGAAATATATGAAAGAAAATCAATAATCACATAAATTTCTTCTTTGGAAATACCAATAAAATTTATGAGATTCCATGAAGGCTATTCAATGAAAGAGAGACGGAGAGAGAAATAGAGCAATGTCAAAAATGAAAAAATGGAAATCAAATGATAAAAAGTGAGCAATAACAATTTTATGCCAGACAATTCCCAGAAGAGAAAATTTGTTTGAAAAATAAAACAAAAACTGACAAAATAAGAAATATATTATCTCTACGATCCTATGTATTTTTTTAAACAACTGTCCATCATTAACAACATTCCAACATATTAAACTTCAGTCTTTGTTGGTGAATTTTTTCAAGTATTTAAGGAAAAATTAAAACACATTTTACCCAAATGACATTTAAGTGTGGGATAACAGCTGATTAGAAGATTGTAAACAGTGGACCTGATTGTTGGATGATCTGACTGGCCCCTTCTCCTTTAGGGAACAACTGAAGAAGTCTGAAACTTGCTGCTTTCTCCTATGACTTGACAGATTCCCCCTGACAGCATGTTTATTTTTCTACCTGGATTTTATAGACCTAGTTGGCAGCATTTTAGAAGTTGAGGGAGATCTAAACATTTGCCAAATAAATATTCATTCAATACCCTGTTTTTAGCACATTGATCACTCTAATAGTCCCTGTCCCTGATGTCCCTACTTTAGTGATCTACTCTTTTTATTCACTCTGGAAAATAAATCTGGCTTCTGCTTAGGTAACCAAATACATGAATGGAGCAAGAAAAGAAATCTGGGATTTGTAATACATTTTAATAAATAAATACTCTTTACCAGTCCTCATGTTTTAACCTTAAGACATTCATCATGTTGTGGTTTCTGAACATCCCAGGAGTTCATTGCTGTTAAATAGGTTCCTTTTACCCTTTCTCCACTCTGACTTTAAGCTTCAGCCTCTCCCTGATCTGACACCAACTTTCAGCATCCATCCATTTCCAGCTTCCAAGCCAATGTTATTGTTGAATCCTTTCCCATTCTCTTTGACATTTTGAATGCATGCCTTAAAACACTTTTCTGTTATTTAGTAAAATTTGCCAAATAAGCAAAGGGAAATAATGCATATTCAATGTGCCCTTTGTAAAACCTAAATCATCTCTTCTCAAAGTGTTGTCTGTGGACCTCTGGAGGTGCCAGAGACATTTTCAAGGTTTTGGTGAAATCAAAACAATTCTACAAATATCATAATAATGCCAGGATGTCACTTTCCTTTTCCACTGTGTTGAAATCTTAACATTTGCATTAACTGTGCAAAAGTAATAGTGGGTAAAATTGCTGACACTTGAGTAAGAATCAAGTGCCAGCAATTCACATTTAGGGAGGCCTTTTTGTCCTGTGGTGTGAAGGATGAGTTGAGCAACACATAGAGTCAAGATTAATAAGGTTGGAGTACAAGAAACACCAGAAAATTCCACAATTAGAGAACTGTGGTACTCAGCATCATCGTTCAGTAGTAGGCGTTTGGTGGCACAGAAACCAGATATTTATCTGTAGGCACATCCAACAGCTCAATAAATTCAGGGTGGTGGCAACTCTCTAGACAGGCTTACCAACAAATTTGGTGAGACAGGAGTCACAAGGCTACTCTGTTGGGGAGGAAGGAAAGTGGTAAGGTCCTCTCTTCCTAATCCCCCAAATCTGGGCTTTTGTGTTCAAAAGTGCTCGTGTGCTATCAGTGAAAGGAATTCTCTCTGATTGATTGTGATATGAGCAATCTTTCTGTAGGATGAGCAAGTGTGGCACCCTAGATCTTAACCTCACCCCGCCACCACATCCATAAGCCCAAATTTCCTGGGTTAGACCTTCTTATGGTTCAATAAAAGTTTTTAATTTTATATACTGATATCCTTCCCATGGGACTACCAAGGAAAAGTAGCATGGCTGTTTTAAAGAAAACATTTACCTGCATACCTTAAATTGATGATCACTATTTTCAAGATCTTTGTAGACAAAATTCATACTCTGTACCAAGGGGGCAAATGGAGAAGACCCATTGTTCTTTAATGGTCAACATCATTTCCCATAGATGTGAGTCTTCAGAAAGGAGTTGAAGTGAATGGAAAGGTCTTGCAGGGTGCACCGTGGAGGCTTAAGTGTCAATAATTGTAAAAGAAGGGCAGATCATCAAAGAAAGGGGGCAGCCTGGTTAATCATATGGTGCAAATGGGAAATGCTCATTTGAAAATGTGCTCGACTGAGACTCCATTCTACTTGCCTGAGATGTGTAGTCTGAGCTGGGATTATCTTGTCCTCTGCTTAACCCTGCACTTTAACTGTCCTTTAAAAAACTCAGCCACCCACGTGGCTGGAGGTACTATGCAGCAGAGAGAGCACATTGTATGATCCGTGATTGGTTTTATTTTTTTATTTTATTTTATTTTATTTTATTTTATTTTTGAGTTGGAGTCTCACTCTGCCACCCAGACTGGAGTGCAGTGGCCGCTCCTGGTTACCGCAGCTTAGACCTGCTGGACTCCAGCGATCCTTCCGCCTCAGCCTCCAAGTAGCTGGAACTATAGGCGTGCACTACCACATCCTAATTTTTTGATTTATCGTAGAGATGAAGTCTCGCCAAGTTGCCCAGTCGAGTCTTGAACCCGCGAGCTCAGGCAATCCACGTGATTGGTTTTATTGATGCGTAACTTCAACTGTAAATCTGGGTCTGTTTTCTGATGAAATTACTTAGGGAAACCAAATACATGTGGTCTTCAAGGGCCTGGATAGTGGGGCTCAAATCAATAAAACATATAGCAGTGGCTAGGTCAAAACTAGAGAATATATCAACTCCAGTCAGAATGTAGTGGGACAGTCTGGATGAGTTAAAGATCTAATGCAATTGACCTGCCAAAAGCATCCTGGACTCTTAGCTTGAGGGATATTTCTCTGAGCTTTGGTCAGGCTCTTTCAGGTGAGACAACCTTTCCATGCTGTTTTGGACTTTTCTGATAACAGAGAGAGCCTATATATTGAGGCCCAGCCTAGAATGGTGTTTGAATTTCCATGAGTATCCTTTTGTGAATTCAGGAGGTAACTGGTCATACATCTGCTTACTTCAGGAGAAGAATTCAGTCTCTGCATTTAGGTAACAAGTATGGTCTTCTCACTGATTATGTCTCAGGGCTTTTCTAGTAAAAATACACCCAGGTAATAAAATACACATGGGTAATAAAATTGGAGCAGAATCAATTTTTGTCCAAAAGCCTCATCTCCAAAGAGATGCTCAAAGTTTGAGACCTGCAGTGGCCCAACCGAATAACCAGGCCGTTACCCATAGCCCACAGTCAGTGAAAATATAGCACAGCTAATTTTCTGGAATGGCTTGGATAGCCACCCAGACTACATGAAGCTCTGCTCTTTAATTTTTTTTGTTTTGGTTTGTTTTCAGAAAGCAAGAGCAATAGGTACTGGCAGCTGGGTAAGTTCAGCGTCTCTCTTATGCCCAATTAAGATGTCCCTAATTTCAGCAATTCCTGTCCAGGAGTATGGTAGTGAAGGGAAGCAGAAGTACACTTAACAATACATTTGTACCAATCATACATTTAGTACTGGGGCCATTAACAATGGAGGTAGACTCCTGAAAGGACCCATTCATAGCTGGGCATGGGCGAGTGTCTCAATGGTGGTAACCTCAGATCTCAAACTAGGGAAAAATTATCAATTTATGCCTTATTCTGATGCCAGGAGTTGGAGGTATCACAGCTGCCCATGCACTGATATCCAAAAGGCTCATGAAGTGCAATTCTCCCCAATTCTCCATTAAACCTTAGCATAGGCAGTGGCTAGAGAACTACCTCCTTAGCTCTCTAAGAACCTATTAGATGTCAAAACTGACCCATCAGCTGAGCTTCCCTGGGCTTCTTCTCAGGAATAAAAATTTCTGTAAACAACCAGAACATTCTCTAAGACCTATTAACATGTCTAGTGAAATGTCCCCGACATCTGTTAACTCCCTTGGACTTATTAGTGAGGCATCTCCTCAGGTACAGGGACTTTTGCAAACAATCCTCCGGCACTCCTCAAGAGAACCTCGTGGGACCCTTAGTCTTTAGGTTCTTCCAGAAGGGATTGCTCTCAGCTGATCACCCTGCTCATTGTGCTAGCTTGTCCAGTTGCCAGGTGCTGAGGTGGTAAATCAGGGGACCACTGACTGATTCAAAAACAACAATCAAGCATTTATTTACTTACTGTAGTTGTGTAGGCAAAAGGCAAAAGAAAAATGTTCCAGTTTCCCCATGTTTTATTTTCTCCATGAAAATGAATAAGATTAGGGTCAGATGATGTTCAGCACAAATAGGGAAGAGGAGGAGCTCAACTTACTGCCAAGGAATCCTGAACAAAAGTTTCCTGTCTTGGTATAGACTCATGTAGTTGCTGGGTGTGAGATGGGTAAATCAGCTAGATGTTGAGACGAACTTAGAGTGAAGAAAAGTGTCTTAGCCAAGGTCCTTCGAAATGGAGGTCCTCACAGTGGTACCTGAGAAAGGCAGATATTCCTATGATAATGGATTGGGGTGAGGTTGGGGTGTGAGTCCTTCACTGTTGCTCCCTTCAGAAAACTGTCATATACTGACTGTCCAAGTTTGGTGGACAGGACAGCTTTCCCCCATGATATCTGTCAGGAAAGCTCTGTTAGTACTTGTGATCAGGCCCTAAAGATAATCCATAGGATTCTGGCCTGGAGCTAGATTCTGCAAATATATGTAATAGCACATTAACGTTTGCTGAGTTTATTACTTTCAAATAAGTAAATATTTTTTAAAACTATTAATTTGGATTGCAATATTGTTCATATTAAAATAAACCACTTAAAGGAAAGTCTTTTAGGTCCATAAACATTTTGGGGCCAATATTTTTGAGAAATAATTTCCTAGCAGTTCTTTATCATTTTATTTTCTATCCATATCATTTTATTTCCTTATTTTACTTTTCACATCATAAACCTACTAGAATCATTTTTCTTGTTCCTGAAGTATATTTTTTATAGATTCTTTTAAGAAAGTTCTCTTGAGAGTAAACTCTCTTACAATTTGTCTGAAAATCTCTCTATTATATACAATTTTAAAAGAGATTTTGACTGAGTGTAGGTATTAAATTAGCACATTTTCTTCTTGAGTCTTTGAAGATTTTATTTTTGTGTATACCAGTTTCTCTTGATTTAGGTTTTGGTCAGTGATCCAGACATCTAATCAATATTTATTTCTAGGTAATATGTGTGCTTTCCCCTCATGACTGCCATTGGTAAATTTTACTTCTATATGCTGTTTTGTTATTTGACAATTGTGTGTCAAAATTGACATGATTTTAAAAAAAATCTTTATTTTTAAAATTTGTGTACTTCATTTTTTTCAGCATCTTGAATCTGAACATTAGTGTCTTTCAGTTATTAATTAATGCTTCTACATAAACTATATTGTTTCACTTTAAAAACCCATCTAGATATATCTTAGAATTTTTGGAATCATCTTCTATGTCATTAGCTCCTCATTCATATTTTCTATTTCTAGCTTTGCATGTTTTAATCCTGGTAACTTTTTTCAGACATGTCTTTTCAGTCACTGATTCACTATTCGGAAATATAGGGAAATAAGTGTCAGAAATATAGGGAAATAAGTAACAGATTACTTATTTTGAGTGAATGAAATTTCTTAATTTTATTATCATAAACTAAATTAATAGATTTTCCATCTTTAAAAGATATTCTCCCTCAATTTGTATAGATATTGCACTTTTATTATTCTTTGAAACCTCCATTATGTTTTAAACATAGTAAGTAAACTAGTATTCCGTGCCTGATAATTGTCATTTATATTTATTTCTCAGCATTCTGATTCAATTATGAGTATGTTTTATGGTTTAAAATGATATTTTTCCTCATATTGTTTGACTTTGTATTGGTAGGAACTATTTTAGACTGTCATTTGAAGTTTATTTCTTCAGTGTATTTGTTTCTGTCAGGCACCTAGGGGCACTACTAATTTGAGACCACACTAAAATAAAATTTTAATTTGTGTCCTATGAACAACATAGGTTGTATGAATTTTATGAACCAAATTTAGGTGCTTGTGGGCATTAGTTAGAATTGTTTAAGGCATGCTTACTTCATTTCATCTATTCTACTTACAGCAATTTGAAAAAGACATTTATTTCTACTATCTTTATAGGATTTCTCCTTTCTCTACACAGTGTTGTCTTTTGGGAATCTCAGTTTCATAAAGGGTAGAAGTGAAGGAACTTTCGGATATGGCCTTAAAATATTGGCAGTATTCAAGCTTTGCCTCTTGTACTCCAAGCCAGATACCTGTCAAAGACACCAGACTTTATTCTACCAGATATCTCCAGGGAAAATGCCAGAGGTGGCTAACCTCTCATTCTGTAATAAAACTTTCTTAACATTTGTGTAACTGATTATACTGCCATTTTAATCATAGAACTTAAAAAATATATAACATATTTAATGGAAGAATATTCAGTGTTTTAAATGGGGTGAGTTTCCTCTGAAAATTCAGTCAGCATTTGCTAGAAATGTAAGTAAGTTTTTTAAATTTTAAGTGTGGTTATTTTACCTAGATGAGTAAAATCTTTCAAGAAACCACCTTGATTTTAGGATAAATTTCAAATTACTGAACCTGTTGTCTAAGCCTATTTCTCCAAGTTAATCTTATCACATCCCAACTCATTCCTCGAGTATCACCAAGTTAGAAAGATGCCCTTGCATGCTCTGAGTTAGGTCCTGTCCTCTCAGCCCTCCATGACTCTGCTTTGATAATGCCTTTGTTCCTAAATCATTTTTCTAGAATTCCATACTGTTCCTAAAATTTTTATGGTTTATTTTCTTATTTTTCATAAACCTGAAAATTAACCTACCACAAAAATTCTTTTTTAGTTTTTAGAAACATATTTTAGCAAATATTGTTTAGTTATTGGAGAAAAACAAAATACCTTAGCACAGTGTATATCTAGATCAAGATTTTGGTATTTGTTGAGGTAACCATCATGCAATTAAAAGTATATTTGATTGGATTTTATATACCAATATGTAATTGTCTTGGCAATTTTTAGGCAATACCTATCAGTTAATAGGGAACTATTTTCTAAGAAGAGAAAAGATTTATTTACAACAATCAAAACAAATGGTCAGAATTAAATACATTTAAGACACGAGGGTTAATGGTTCTTATTTAAATATTTGGTCAGTTTAAGCAATTAGTATTCTAATTTATTAGTTGTTTAATTTCAATTAGTTGGTTTTGCAACTGAAACTACTTAACTTGAATAAATAAGTGAAATAGTCTCTGGGAGAGAACAACATGGCATATTGCTTTTGTTCCTAAATCATAACAGTATGTTTTCCTGTTAAACATGCATATCTGTTTCTAAGGTTGTCCTTAGGCCTCTCCATTTTATCTGAGAAAACTATTTTCAACATAAAAACATTACTGAACTTGTTATGTGAATGTTGTTTTGATATAAATCAAAAGCAATTTATATTAATGGCCTGTATGAAAAAAAATGTACATGATTACCTGCTAAAATATTGGGACTACATTTTAGTTCAATTAACCTCAGACTGCATTAAACTATAAATAATACATCCCAATTTGATAGGCATTAGTAATTACGAGGGCAACTTGAATGACAGTAATACAATTTCTACATAAGACAGGGTCATTTTAGATTTAGAGGTAGCATGAGTACCACGGCCCTGGCCTAGTGGCAGTTTTATTTATCTCTGTGGCATTATCGCCTCCCCTGTTTTACAAGACTGAAGCTAAAGTTTTCCTGAAGTATTTTCTGTTATTTAAATGTGTTTCAAGGAAAATATGAGTAGACTACACCTGAAAAATTATGACAAGAATTCAAGAAAATCAAGAATTGTCCCTGTTTTCCTGTTTCTTTATTTAGAGATATATCAAGATATACCATAGACAGCATACAATACTCAAGCAACCATTTGCTGAAATCATCAAAAATCTATCAATCAGGGTTTAATGACTGTATCTTAACAGATGGTGCCTTCTCAGAATTAGTAGAAAAGTAAATAAATAATTGCACAAGCACCTATCATCTATCTAGGATAATATTCACACTCAGCATGCTATCTTCCAAATAACGATCAATAATCATCCCGGTTGTAAACAACAGAACAAGCCAAAAAATTTTTTTAGTATATATTTTGTATAAATGTCTGAATGAGTATTTTTGCAAAATAAAGGACTGCTAATAACTCAGTATCTAAGAAAATGTCTTTAACAATTACAAATTTTCTCCTAAATTTGAGTTTTAAACCAATCTTTTCAACTGCCTTTGATTAAATACATACTGATTTTAAGCATTGCTGAAATGATTTCTTAAGTAATGATAACATTCATAGTATACAAAAGAATCTGTTAGCTGCCTGAACAGTTCAAAGTTTAAGATGCAATGACAAAACAAATTGAATATTATGAATAAGAGATAATCAAGCATTATGGTTTTAGAATATATTTCATTTTTATTTCTCCTGAAATAACATATTCTTTAATGAATACATTTTCTTAAAAATATTTTTAAAGCATGCATTTTCCCTTGTATTTTCACAAAATATTTACTGATTGCTAATCATCTTTTTTTAAGCACTACTGTGCTTTAAACTCTTTTTAGGAATTGTGTTATTTCTTGTAATGTATTTTTTCCAAAAGATGATACAGATTTTTTCATCACTCTAAGTCAAGTGACAGACACCATTTTATCTGATGCATTATAGTTTTTATTATATAATCCACATATAGATAAACTAATTTAAACATTTTTGCATATCTTGTCAGACAGCAAACCTCCAAACAACAAAAAGATTTCTCACAATTCTTCACTGTTTGTGGGTAATATTCCAGAATCAGAACACAGGGAAGAACCGAGCTAGACTCTGCAAAAGCTTTCAGGCTAGTGATTGAAAAGAACCAAGAAGATTTCTCCCCCAGGTAATCTATACTTTTACCGAAGGAAGAAAAGGGAAGGATCAAATCAACACCTGAATAGGGCTGAACAATATCTCTGGAGTTCTAGAAGGCAAGAAATGAGAATTGAGAATGGGAAGTAAGAAAACTCCAGAACAACCCAAGCAAGAAGCAGGACAGTTAATCATGGGGCAGTTTCTCATATTTCTGAAAACTTGCAGCACAACTTGGAAGGACAAGCTGATCAGAATCTCCTCAGAGTGCAGATCTCAAGCCCTGCTCAGAGGAAACTTCTGACCTCATTCTTAAAATACTTAAAGCAAATGTAAACTGATTCTAACTAAAGCTTAAATGAAGCTCAGAATCAAATAAACTACAAATGAATTTATTCATTCTCCATTCTGTTAGCCTACATAAAAAAGAGCATGACTCCTTCTGAAGGTAAACACTATTTACTTCAGTCTTTATTGTTCTTTTATGCAATAATTATAGAATGCAATGCAAATAATAATGAACATACTCTAATCAAGGAATTATGTACCATATTCAAAGTAGTAATGATCATTAGAAGTAGATCAAGAGATGACATAAATATTGGGATTATCACACCAAATTTAAATTAACTATAATTAAAATTTTAAAAAATATTAAAAAGTTAGAATTAATAAATGAGGAGATGGAGATTTCAGCAGAGACATGAGAACTGTATAGAACAAATAGAACTAGATATAAAAATAAGATAAAAATAATTTATTTACTGAACTTAATATAAGGCTATGTAAAACAGAGGAAAGGATTATTGAAAAAAGTTTACAGGCAAAGATAAAAGCAGAAAAGAAGAAAAATAAACAGACAAAAAATAGAAGATATGTTAGAAAATATCAAACAATCTAACACATGTGTAAATGAATCCCAAAAGGAGAAAAGAAAGACAATGGGAAAGAAGAAATATTTAAAGAGATAATGGTAAAAAAATAGGAAAATTGATGAGAAATATTAATCCAGATATCTAAACATACACACACGCACACACACACACACACACACACCACCACCACCACCACCACCACCACCACCACCACCACAGACAAACTGCTAAAAACTAAAGATCTAAAGATTAAGTAATTTTCTTAAAAAAAAAAAGAGGTGAAATTTTAAAAAATATATACATGATAAAAATTATATGAATAAAGAATTCTTACCAGAAAACAAAGGCATCTTTGTTTTGTAAAAGAATATAATTAGATTACAAAATATGCCAAGCCCTCAATTCACTGTGCTAAGTCACAGTGGTATAAGGCAACACAGCTTCTTAAAAAAAATAATTTTCAGAAAATGTTAATATCAAACACTTAATTAGAAAGTACTTTTTTCAAGTAAAAATGTTTTACATAATATAAAAAGAAAAAATATTCTTACCAGAAATAATAAATCATTTTGAAAAAATAAATAATTTTTAAAATATAACTCTCAAACTGGAATTCTGTATCTTGTAACATAATTTTCACATATACATCCTCCAACAAACTAACAGATTTTGTCTCCAGAAGACCTGTATTATAAGAAATGCCGAAAGAAATACTTTTAGTGAAGTAAAATTAGAGAATTTCAGATGAGTGAAAATGAATGATAAGCACGGAAAATAGAAAACAACTAGAAATATGCAAAAGTATCTCTTTTTTTAGAATATTAATATGTGATTATAGCAACAACAATAGCAAAGCAATGTGGGATAGAACAACATGTGCATAAAGCCTGAGTAAGGACTTTACACTGTTTATGAAGTTGTATAATATTTTTTGTAACAAAAGTGTTACAAGATAAAAATGTATATTATAATATCTGCAGAACCCACTAAATTTAAAAAAAAGTAGCTAAAATGTCAACATAAGGGTTAAAATTAAAAAACTTTAATATGTACAATTCTCAAAAGAAGGCAGTAAGAAGGAACAAAAGCAAATTGCTGAATATAAAACAGTGTTGACATGGGAAACTCATTCTATGAGGCCAGCATAGCAGTTGCACAGAAACAGGAAAAGTAAGGAGGGAGGGGAATACATCATCAACAAGGGTATTTGCATAATCAATGTTTGTATACCTAACCCTGAATTGTACCCCACATCTTTATAATAAAAAAAATAATAATAAAAACAGGAAAAGTATCACAAGAAAAAAATTACAGAAAACCATTCCTCTTGAACATGGATGCACAATTTTTTAACAAAATAGTAGCAAATTAAATTCAACACTATATAAATTCAACACTATATAAAATAGATAAGCTGTGTTATGCCAGAAATGCAAGTAAGTTTAGTGATCAAAAGTTAATAAATGCAATGTATCAAATTATTATAAAATGAGAAAAAATTATATAATCATCTCAATAACTTCTAAAAAAATGAAAAGTTAAAACCTGTTATAAAAGAAAATGGCAAAACTTTCAGCAAACTTAGAATACAAGCATGCCCCCAAAATAATTGATCTTTTTTTTTTTTTTTTTTGAGTTGGAGTCTCACTCTGTCGCCCAGACTGGAGTGAAGTGGCCACTCCCGGCCACCGCAGCCTCGACCTGCTGGGCTCTGGCGATCCTTCTGCCTCAGCCTTCCGAGTAGCCAGAATTACAGGCACGCGCTACCACCCTGGCTGATTTTTTGATTTATTGTAAAGATGAGGTCTCGCTGCCCAGGCGGGTCTCGAACCCTCGGGCTCAGGCAATCCACTCACCTCAGCCTCCCAAGGCGCGGGATTACAGGCTGAGCCACCGAGCCCGGCCCAAAATTGATCTTAATTTTAAGTTATTAAATACTTTTCTCCTAAGATCAAGGACATGGCAAGGATGTTTGCTCTTGCCCCTTTTACTTAACATTTTATTCACTGCAATAAAGCAAGATAGGAATAAAAAATACTGTAACTGCTAGAAAATAAGAAGCAATTCATTTCATTCACAAAAGACATTATTGTGAAGTGTAAGACAAGGAAAATCTATATACAACAATGTATATTATTTTTATATAATTATAATGAAAATGCCCAAACAAAATTTTTCAAATGCAAAATACAGTAGTATAAAAACTAAGTACCAGGTAATATTTCTTGAATGTACAATACCTCTAATTTGAAACCTACAAATTATTATTGCAAAGGATTATTGACAAACTAAATGAACGAGAAATACATCATGTTCATAAAGGAGAAGATATGATATTATTAAGGTGACTATTCTCCCAAAACTGATATGTAGATTCCAGCCCAATTTCGTACCAAATTCCCAGGCAATTATTTTTTAAAGAAGATAAAATAGGCCAGGCTTGGTGGCTCAGTCTGTAATCCCAGCACTTTGGGAGGCCAAGGCGAGTGGATTGCCTGAGCCTGCGGGTTCGAGACCCACCTGGGCAACTTGGTGAGACCTCATCTCTACAATTAATCAAAAACTAGCCGGGTATGGTAGCTGGGCCTGTAGTTTCGACTACTTGCAAGGCTGAGGTGGAAGGATCGCTGGAGCCCAGCAGATGAAGGCTGCAGTGACCAGGAGTGTACCACTGCATTTAGTCTGGGTGACAGAGTGAGACGCCAACTCAAAAACAAAAAAAAAAAAAAAGAAGAAGAAGAAGAAGATAAAATAATTTTTAAATGTAAGTGAAAATAAGAATGTAGAGTAGATAATTCAGTCTTTAAATGGTCAGAGTTAAAGGACTTAATTACTTGAATTTTAAAATGATTATAAAAAGACAGAAAGAAGACAGCATAGTTTCAGTGTGTGGAATTAAATAAATTGAATTAAGTAGATTGTTCAGAAGTAGACCCTCATTCCTCATATATTCAATAAAAGGATTTTGACAAAGATGTCTAGTCAATAGAAAAGTCATATTTTTAACAAACGTTGAAATAGTTGGGTATCCATATAAGAAATAAATGAAAATCATTTTTCCATAACCTCTCCCCGAATCAAAATACTCAGATAAAAAAATAAATAGAATAAATTAGATTGTTCAGAAGTAGGCCCTCTTCCCTCATATAGTCAATAAAATGATTTTGGCAAAGGTGTCTAGTCAATAAAGAAAAATATTTTTAACAAATGTTGAATTAGATGGGTATTCATGTAAGAAATAAATGAAACTTATTTTTCCATAACCTCTCCCAATTTCAAAATACTCAGAATAATAAAGCTTTTATAAGAAAATGTAAGAATATATGCTCTTAGGAAACAAAAAGTTCAAGGTATGAAACAATAAATTAATCAACGACACTTTAAATATCTCTTAAGCAAAAGAAACTATTAATAAATAAGCAAGATACTTGAGGAAATATATTCCAAAGTATATTTGTTGATCCCAAATTTTATTCAAAATATATAACACAGCTTATGCAAATCAATGAAAAAATAATCAACAAATCAATATAAAAAGGGGAAAAGACTTAAACACACATTTTGCATATTAGTGTATACAAATAGCCTATAAGCACAAAATGTAACAAAAATGACCAATATGCAAATCTAAATTGAATCCACAATGAAATAGCAGTTCACATTCACGATAATGGTTGAAGAAAAAATATGGCATAATAAAATATTGAGAAGGATAAGGATCCTCCTATTCATCTATTGCTGATAATAAAATTCCTTCCCCACTTTGGAGAACTACTCAGCAATTTTTGTTTTGTTTGTTTGTTTTTTTGAGTGGGAGTCTCACTCTGTCACCCAGGCTGGAGGGTAGTGGCATGCTCTCGGCCACCCCAGCGTGGATCTGCTGGTCTCCGGTGATCCTTCTGCCTCAGCCTTCCGAGTAGCGGGAACTACAGGCACGCATTACTGTGTCCGACTAAGCAATTTCTTATAAATTAAATGCCTATCTACTATTGAGCACAGTAATTTCATTCCTAGTTATTTACATAAGTGGTCAAATAGACATACAAGGATATATAAGCCTTCCCTATGATCTATGAGATATAAATTCGGAAATGATCCAAATGTTCAGAACCAGTATAAAGTCATAGTTATTACCATCTATTGAAATACTAGTAAGCAGTTGGGCTCGGTGGCTCAGACTGTAAGCCTGCACTTTGGGAGGCTGAGGTGAGTGGATTGCCTGAGCCCGCGGGTTCGAGACCCGCCTGGGCAACTTGGCGAAAACTCATCTCTACAATAAATCAAAAAATTAGCCAGGCGTGGTAGCGCGTGCCTGTAATTCCAACTACTTGGAAGGCTGAGACGGAAGTATTGCCGGACCCCAGCGGGTTGAGGCTGCGGTGGCCGGGAGCGGCCACTGCACTCCAGTCTGGGCGACAGAGTGAGACTCCAATTCAAAGAAAAAGGTAAAAGAAATACTAGTAAGCAGCAAAAACTAAACAATGATTAATACACACAACATCATTGATGTAAATATGAAAATATCGTAACAACTATTTATAAAATATTATGGTAAGGGGGAAAACCAGATAAAAATGAATGCTGCACATACTGCATGAATACAAACTGAAAATTAATCTGTGATGATTGAAAAGAAATATCAAGATGGAAAGAAACTGACTAGAAAGAAGCAATAGAGAAGTTTTATGGAAAGAGAATAGAAATATACTACAACTTGTTTTAAGTGATGGTTTTATGACTCTGTTAAAATTCACCTAAATGACCACTTAAAATCATTTCTTTCAGAAATGAAAGAAAATGCATTTCTTTCAGCAATAATTAAAAGCAAAACTTGAGTTTCTAAATACATACAGGTACAGATAATTTTCACTGGACACTACTTGTATATTGTCAGCAGAATGTCAGCAAAACTAACAAAATATCTGCTTTGACAAATCAGTTTTCATATCTGATATAGAACAAAAATCCTTGCCACAGGATACTGAAATGATTATTTGAATGCAAACAATGGTAAGAACTGTTTTTCCACTGAAGTGTCCCTGAAAAAAGATATTTGTAAAACATCACTCACCGTATTTATAATTTTTAAAGTAAAACCTGTTTTAGAAGTTCATACATTTTTATACATGATAACATTTTTAAGGTCAGCTAACCTCCATAAAGTCACTTTTTTTTTCCCACTGATAACTAAGAGGATGTGGAAACAAGAACTCCTCTGGTTATTAATTGCAATGCAGTGCAGTTTTCCCAATAGGGTGTCTCTTCTAAGTAGTACTCAACCATCTGCAACCCTTAGGCAATAAATTCTGAAGATGGATATAACAGCAGTTTGAAAACAGGAGTTTTCAAACAGAGGGATGTTATTATTCTTTCCATTCTTCTGGTATCTCTGTAGTAAGACTGCCGTTATATATACACATATGTGACTTAATCCCCAGGTAATTATACTTTATAATTATATTTTAGTCTTGTTGCTTGAGATCACAACGAACCCCAAAACCCTGAGTTCTTGATGACATTGAAAACTGTTTTGCTAACAAGTAGCTGGACGGTTTTAAACTTTGTCTTCCTACTAGAATCACCTGGGGTTAAAAAATGAAAGAAAAAAAAAAAAAGCCTTGCTTGGAATTCATTCCAGAACAATTTAATTGTAATCTTAGGAAGTCATGCAAAAGCATCAGTAATTTTTAAAACCTTTCCAGTTGATTTTAACGTGCAGCCAAGATGTGGAATTGCTGATAAATACTAAATGTTGATGCCTGTACATGCCATCCAAGGAGACAAATGGGGAGCAGACAGGTGGGCATAAAAAGCCTCATCGTCACTAAACCTTGCACTCCCGGGAGCAACAATCAGATGGCAGAGAGTTATGATTGGCAGCCTGAAAGAATATGGGTTATCTTGAGCTACCGAGAGGATGAAGACTGGAGAGAGTAATAGTGTGATTTTACTTATAAAGGTTTTATTATTAGTGAATTTGCTCTCTGTCACCAAGTGAAATTTAAGACATGGGGAGGTCTCAAGTAGTGGCTTTCATGTGCATGAAAATTATGTCTTATTGAAATTATAAAGGAGTCCTACTCTGGAGGTTTGATGGAGGTTGTTCTTTGCTGGGGTTTATGAATTTGCATTTGTAATCCAAGTTATTATGATGCAGACGATCCACAGTTTATATTTACATAAATAATGGTCTAAAAAGGAAGATTTCCTCTACAGAGTAAATCATGTAACCTAAAAAGGAAAGAAAAGGAGTATCAAGAAAAGAATGTGACACAGAAGAAAAAGGAAATAGGAAACTATTAGTTGATAATATTTAGTCTTTTCATGAACACAAACAGGATTGTTTTATGACAAAAAATGAAGACTCACAGGAGATGTCAGCTATTATCAGTCAAAAGGTGAACAAAAATAGGTGAACAGAATTATATGTAAAATCAGTGACAGTATTGGCATTTTATAATTTGGTCATCTTTAGATGTTGTGTAGGATTAGCCATGTATTTAGGAAAAGTGTTGCCTGTTTGTTTCTTGGTGAAGACCCCGTGCAACCTATTGATTAATTCTGACTCTATGTTATTTAATTCATGTCTTGATTCAATTGAATATTTATTTTGTCTCCTTTTATGTCACTAGTGTGCAAATGTGATTGCGATCGGAATCACCTGAGAATTTATATTTTTAAGCACTGATCTTATGTCTAAGGATGCACCAGGGCAAAGCCTGGGCACTGATAAGGTTTTTAAAGCTCCTCAAGTGAACACAAGCATGCAGAAAATGTTGTGAACTGCTTTAGGGTGAAGTAAATTGGGTTATTAACATTATTCAATTAATTGAGAATTATGCGTTAAGAACTGGTCTAAGGAATCTGAACAAGTAAATAAATCTTAGCTTTACAATATTGTGAAATCACTATAATACGATAACCTGAATCTTGCTTAGAGAAAATAAAACTGTCTGAGTAATTTAACAGAGTACTATGAGATTATAGTTATGAAAGTTGGAATTTTGCACATTGTATCCTGTTTCTCTATTTTTCTCCAGCCAGGAAAATGAGTCCCAGTGAAGCCAATGTCAGAGCATATGTTTGCTTTGTTTTTCAACAGAAATATTTCTACTGATCTACCTAGCACTTCTTTATAAGTTTATAATAAAATCTTTCAGAGCAATTCACAAATCTAAAGTTCTGTGTAAGTGATAAATAAAAGACTCATGTTGAACTGCCTACTCGTTGATCATATTGTGGGCCTATTAAAATCTTTTGATTTGAGAGCCTATTCACCTGCCAAATATTTAAATGAAAGACATTTTAAGGGAGCATAACTGCACATAATGATGCTATTTCAGTTTAGGTCTGGAACCATACAAATATTTTGTTCCTGCAAAATGTCAGAGATAAAAGTGCTATTAATCTAAATTAAAAGGTAATATGTTATTATATAATTCTCTGTTTTGTGATGTTTTAAAAACTAGAATATGTTTTAAACTTAGTCACTTCAAAAATATTTTTGGTATGACTTTATACTGCACATTTGACACGGAGTAATTTTTAAATTTTTTACATATACATACAAGACCCATAAAAATTTTTAAATTTTTAAATTTTTTACATATACATACAAGACCCCATAAATATACCACAAAGATACTGTTTTTTTCTATACATACATAACTCTGATAAAGTTTAATGTATACATTTGGCACAGTAGAAGATTAACAACAATAACTAATAATAAAATAGAGTAATTATTAATGTACCATAATAAAAAACGTGAACATGGTCTCTCTTTTCCAAAATACTTCATTGTTTTATATCCCCCTTCTTCTCCTTGTGACAATGTGAGATGACTGAATGTCTGAGTGATGAGATGAAGTGAGGTGATTGATATTGGAAAAGTGTTGCCTGTTTGTTTATAGGTGAAGACCCTGTGCAACCAATTGATTAATTCTGACTCTGTTATTTAATTCATGTCTTGATCCAATTGAATATTTATTTTGTCTCCTTTCTATGTCACTATTGAGCAAATGTGGCTGTGATTAGAATCACCTGGGAATGTTTTTTTTTAAGCATTGATATTTACATCTCATGATGTAACTTTAGCTACTCCTGAGATTCTGTGTCCCTGAATCTGTGTAACCATCCCCTATTTGCAATAAATGTCTTGGTAGCCCTCGATTCAGGATATCCCTTGCTGAAGTCTTTCTGTAGGCTCAATGCTTTCTGGTGCAACGCGTTGTCAGTCAAAACACGTTTTTGTTTATGTCTTCCACCCACACATTCAATGCCTTTTTACCACACACTGAGGCTGTTGCTTTTTGCATTTTGAGGTAGACAGCAAAATTGGCACACAATTATTTGTCCTTCTTTACCATTTCATGGACAGAATATTTGTTTTTACTGCAGATCTTAGAAACCTCAGCATACAATGTTTTCTCTTTCACCTTTTGTTTAATGGTTGCATTTTACGGCTTCTCTTTGGTATATCCCAATTTCCAGCATCACTATTGTTGTGCTCTGGGGGCATTTTTAACTAAAATAAGAGTGACTTGAGTACCAGCACTGCAATACTCAGACAGTCAATCTGATAACCAAGCTAACCGACTAAGTGTGGAGCACAGACAGTGTGGGGATTCTGAACTAAGAGATATTTCACAACCTGGGCAGGATGGAGCAGAACAGTATAAGACTTCACTAGGTTACTCAGAATGGTGTGCAATTTAAAACTTGTTAATTGTGTATTTCTGAAAATTTCCATTTAATAGTTTTAAACTGTGGTTGACTGTGGGTAGCTGAAACTGTAGAAAAGAAAATCATGGATAAGTTATTTGAAAATCAAAAACGTGCAATTAAAGCAAAATGCCAACTGAAACCCAAAAGTGCCTGTGATGGTTAATTTTAGGTGTCAACTTGACTAAATTAAGGAATATCAGCAGAACTGATAAAACATTACTTCTGGGTATACCTGTGAAAGTGTTACAAGAGGACACTAGTCTGGGAATCAGTGGACTGAGTGGAGAAGATCCATTTTCCAGTACTTCATGTGAACAGGCACCATCCAATCAGCTGGAGGCCTGGATAAAACAAAATAGGAGAGGAAAAGGTTTATTCTCTTTCTCTCCTAGAGGATGGGCACTCTCCTCCTCCTTCTCTGGGACATTAGGGCATAGGGCTCTCCAGCTTTGTGACTTCAGGACTTATACTAGTGACCTGGTTTCTTAGACTGAGAATTACAACATGGATTTTCCTGGTTCTGAGGCTTTGGATTTCTTGGATTCTTTGATTTCTTGGATTGGAGCATGCTATCAGTATTTCAGGGTCTCCATCTTGCAGACAGGCTGTCATGGGACTTCTCAGCTTCCATAATTATGAAAACCAATTTCCCTAATTCATTATCTATCTAGCTATCATCTATCTGTTTACCAATTATCTATCTATCTTCCTATCTAGCTCCTCTCACTTGTCTCTTTGGAGAACCATGACTAATACAGTGCCTAACATATTTATCTCTCAGCTAAATAAAAGCTTTAAAAGGCAAAACTCTCAATATAGCATTGTAAAATTGTTTGTAATTTTTCATTATCAAAAGTGTGAGTTGAGCCAGGCTCGGTGGCTCAACCTGTAATCCCGGTTTTGGGAGGCTGAGGTGAGTGGATTGCCTGAGCCCGCGGGTTTAAGACCCGCCTGGGCAACTTGACGAGACCTCATCTCTACAATAAATAAAATAATTAGCCGGGCGTGCTAGCGCATGCCTGTAGTTCCAGCTACTTGGAAGGCTGAGGCGGAAGGATCTCCGGAGCCCAGCAGGTCGAGGCTGCGGTGGCCAGGAGAGTGCCACTGCACTCCAGCCTGGGCAACAGAGTGAGACTCTGACACCAACTCAAAAAAAAAAAAGTGTAAGTTTTGCATTTATATACTTTCTCAAATAAAAATATTTTAAATAATGTGCAACATACATGGAAGATAATAGTAAACCATATCATGAACTCATAACAAGGCTGGTACTAGGTTATTTTGCATGTATGTCATAAGCAATCAGTTGGTCATCAGATATGCTGTAATAGTTTTAGGTGTCAACTTGGCTAGATGGTGGGATACCTTGGTGACTGGTGAGGCATATTATTTCTGGGTGTGTTTTGTGAGAGTGTGTCAAGAGGATACTGACATGTGAGTCCAGGGACTGAGAAAAGATGTCACCCTCAAGATGAGTAGACACTATCCAATCTGCTGGAGGCCTAGCTGAGACAGAAGAAGGAGGTTACCCTCTCCTCTTCCTCGTCTCCCCTTTCCCCTCTCCCCTTTCCAAAGCAGGATGCCTTTTTTCCTTCTGCTCTTTGACATCAGACTCCAGGTTCTGTGCCTTTAGACTCTGGGGCTTGCACTAGTAGCCTACCTTCCCGGTGGCTGCATTATCTGGTTCTGAGGCTTCCAGACTGAACCACACTACACTTACCTGTGCCTCTCCCTCTTGGAGATGCCTGTCATGGGATTTTTTCACCTCTGTGAGTGTGTATACCAATTCCCCCTAGTAAATCCTCTCTCATAGAATTTATTGGTTTCATCTTTCTTGGAGAACTCTGGCTAATACAAATTTATACTATAAACCACCTAAAGCATCATAATAGTTATTCGGGTCTACTTTTTTTTTTTTAAAAAAGCATAATACTGTCAGAAAACTTAAAATACATATTTTAATTAAAAACATCTTTAATAAAGAATATTGGAACCAAGAAATTCAGAAATGTAAAATTATTTATTTTAGTTTACTGTAATTTTTCCAATAAGTTTACAAAATTTGTTCAGAGCAAACACAACTTACAAAAAGTACATATTAATTTCACTCATTGAATTCACTTTCTCCCTAATAAACATCTTTGATAAATATCTAGGCTATCCAGATAAAAACATAGTCGAGATGAAACTAGATAAAATATTGATATCATTAAAAAAAGAAACTCCAAGTTTTGAGCATCCAACCACAGAAAATGAAAATAAAAATGTTACCATACTATGTGTATAGGAAAAAAAAAAAAAAAAGAAAAAACAAGAAAAAAACTAAGTGGTAGTACAGTAAGCTAAAACTAACTTAATTAACAGTATGTCTGACATGTAATTAATATACCATTTTTGTAACTAATTCAATGCAAATATAGAGACAAAATAAAATTATCCACTACTTTAACATACTCATTTTTGTTAATTATTTAAAGTAAAAACATGGTTCTAATAATTGTTAAAATGTTGCAAATATTATGCTCCTATATTTATGAAGTCATGATAATAGATACAATTTTTGAAATGTAAGCACTTACATTTTGTTCCCAGATATTTTCACTATAATACTAAGTTTTGCTATTTGGCATTATCCTGACAGTAAGGTTGAAAAGTTTTTAAAGTGACGTACAATCTTTGGGCAATGTGAACAGAAGACTGAAAAACAGAAAGGGGAAAGAGCAATTCTGAACTTCATATATTTCCTATTAGTGACAAATTTCTAGGATCTGCTTGCTCTTCTTTTAAATAAATGTCTAGCTGTCTTGTACCTTTCCTGCATGGACACATCCTCACTCATTGGCCTTTCTTCAGCTGTAAAAGTAGCTAAACTGGAAAAAAAAAAAAAGCCCTCATGAGGCTGTTGTGGTGTCTATTTCAAAGTGTACCATCCTCCTCCAACTCCCTTGACAGTGCTCACAGCAGGATTAGTAGGGAGGCCTGCAGACCTTTGTAGGATCCATCACTCTCTTTTTATCACACCACTTTAAAATTATCAAGAAACAATCCAAAGAGGGGGATAAAAGCTAGAATTAATCTCATCCCTTAGACATTGGTAGCGTTAACTATTTTGCATTCTATATCTCTGTGGTTTGGTCAACTTCAGATTCTACCACAAATCTAAGTTTCCCAAATCATTATTCTTTATCTAAGTCCTTATTATGATTTAGTTATAAGCACAATGTGCCACACTTATCTGACTTCAAAGCTCTTGTACTCCATCCTCTAGAATTCAGTTTTCTTTAGCATATTCCCTAAATTCTAACCGTCTTCTCTTGATATTCTTAGGGACTCCAATCTTCACATGATTAATCTAAAACTTTTGATTTAATCATCTCACTTCCAAAAATAATTTACTACAAATAAACTACTCATTCTAATGATCACAACTTAGACTTCACCATTCTAATGATAGCAGCCCTCTGATATCTTGATTTTAAGACTCTCACTGTACTATTACGAATCCCGGACTTTCTAGCTCATACCATAGAGTACCCCAAGGTGAATCTATTTTATCTCAGTAGGATAGAAACCCATTTTTATCTGGGCTAAATCTATCTATTATTGACATATATATAATTTCTTTCTTTCTTCGTGTGCCTTTTAATCCAGCATGGATTCCTGATTTGTTATTGTCATATTATTGCACACACTATGAACTTTTAGGCCTTTTTTTTCTCATTTTTTCTGATGAAATCTCAGCCCAATTTCAAACCAACTGAAACTCAGATAACTGATTCTATCTGTAGAAAATTATATAAGCATGGTGCTTGTTTTCATTTTAATGTTTTCATGTAAAATTCAAGTTGGTCCTTACACATGCAGTCCTTTATTCTCCAATGACCTTAGACGGTTGCTTCCTAGTAATCTCCTCATATTCGGATTTGCTTATTATTTCAGAGAGTAAATTAAAACAACAGTAGTTCTCTCCTCACTTCATATCTATCTCTACTATTGCATATAAACTGAGATTTGTCTTCCTATTAAAATGAACAAAAGGCACTTATTCCTCAGGCCAATCCTTCACCTTAGGGAAAGATTCTTTATATTCTTACCTATTCAAAGACTGTGCTTCCATGAATATGTCATTTCTCACATACTCAATACACACACACACACACACACACACACACACACACACATACACACGCACACACACACACTCCTGTAATAGTTTTAGTCCTACATAAGCACACTGCTCTCTTCCCCTGGACAATCATTCACACATTGACATATAACCATAAACTTATTATCTACATGTGGATTGCTTATAAAGATTTATCTACAGACCCCCTTCCAGTTTCTGAAGAGATAACACTGAACAAAACAAATTTATTTTTCTCTTAGTAGGAGCAGTCTATTAATGGCCATGTATTAGATTTCTATTACTGTATAACAAATGATTCTAAGCATTTAGTATTGGCCAACTGATATGGGGTCAGGAATCCAGGATACTCTTAGCTGGGTTATTTTTGAATGAAAATCTCTTGTGGGGTCACAGTCAAGCTGTCAGTTGGAGCTGCAATCTCAGCTGAACGCTTCATTGAGGGAGTTCTAATTCTGGGGAAGGATCTGTTTCTAAGTTCATTCACATTGGCAAGCTTCAATCCCTCACTGGACATTGACTGGAAACTTCAGAGCTTCACAGTGTGATTCTCATGACTTATCAGTGTGAGGGATTGTGTGTGTGTGTGTGTGTGTGTGTGTGTGTGTGTGTGTGTGTGTATGTGTGTGTGTATAAGAGAGAAAGAGTTGAGAGAGAGCATGTGGAAGCCTCTTTATAAGCTAATCTTAGAAGTAGTGTACTATCACTTCTACCATATGTTATTAGTCACATAGAACAGCGCTGGTGCAATATGAATTCTATTTGTGAGTATCACTGGAAACCATCATAGAGACTAGCTATCACAGTCAAGTTAACATTTTCTTTTAGGTATCTCAACCATATCTTATATTCCACATCTCCCAGACAGAATTCAGGATGTGTACTCCATGCCTTTCAAACTTGCTCTTTTATTCCCACATCTTTACAATAAAAAAATTAAAAGTTTAAAAAAATAAAAAAAAAACACGGAAAAAAAGAGAAAACTTTTATTCTACTTAAGCACCAAAAAAATTTTTAAAAGTGTCATAAGCTATCATAAACTTTTCAACTTTTTCTTCTGATTCAGACATTTGGCATTTATATTTAAAATCAAATATAAAAAGTTAGAATGGTTTATAACCTGCCAGTGAGGTGCAGGAGACACTTTCAAGAAGGAAAGCTTGTGATTCGATGTCTTTTACCTTCTTTTTTGACTTTCACACCTACTATCCATTTCTGTTTCATCTGCTCAATTTCATCTGGGTTCCCAGAATATTCATGATGTTGACCTGTGAGTCAAATAATTTCTACTCAACTCAGGTCATCCTATTGGGAAAATACTTTTAAAAAATCTTTCTAGAGGCTTATAAAAGTCAAAACTCCACAATATCTTGCTTATTCGGATGACTGTTTTAAAAATAAGATTGTGGGAGGAAAAGGTATAATTTCATGGAATATGAATCTTTTCTTTGTTCTTGATTATAAACTCTACTCTCATGTAAATTTGCATTTAATGTGCATTTGTTATAACTATTTTCTTTGCATCAAATATGCTTCCCTCATTAAGAACCTCCTGTTTTCTGTGGAGATCCTTACTTATACATAAATTTCTAGTATTAAAATCATCTGCACAGCTAAATAATAAAAATGATTCAATGTTTACCGAATTAAACAGTCTAGCAGCACAGAAGCACATATTGCTCTCTTCATTCTGCTTTACATAATTTCAAGAAAATGTGAACCTTAATTTTTTCTTAGATAAAATAAATACAGCTGTGCTGGGATGAAAATCGGCACAATGTGTAGTGAACATATGAAGTCATGAACTGTGCATTTGAGAAATGGAGGGTATCTTGCAGCATACTCATGGTATTATCAACTTGAATGTGTAACCAGTTGTAACTCCTTGATATTTGACCCCTTAGTTATCTTCCTCATTTAACAGAACAGTACTGGCATCCTTTTTTCCTTTAGAGTAGTCCCCTTTTATCCACTGGTGGATACACATCTAAGACCCCCTAAGGCAATCCTGAAACTAATTTGATAGCTGTCAGTGGGAACATTCTTCTCTTCATGACTTTCATTCACAAATTTAGTACCCTATTAGTCTTAACTAAGTACTTATCATGTACTGTAGCCATAACTTTTCCACTTTGAGATGCAACAGCAAAACTATCACACATTTCTGTTTTCTTTTTCACATCCTCAGGGATAGAACATTTGTTGTTACCTTAGAACTTAGCAATATCAGCACATAATTTTCTTCTTATTGTACTGAGAACTTTTACCTTTATACTTTTAAATAAAGCATTTCACGATTTCTCATTGGCATATCTGAATTGCCAATGTCACTACTCTTGTACTTTGTGACTATTATTAAATAAAATAAGGGTTACTTGAATAGAAGCACTACCATGCCACAACAGCTGATTTGATAACGCAAAAGACTACTAAGTCACAAATGGGTGGGTAGCTAATACCCTGTGGATACATGAACAAAGAAATGATTCCTGTCTCAGGTGGGAGGAACAGAATGTGCAATCTCACACCACTAAGAATGGCATGCAATTTAAAACGAATTAATTGTTGTTTCTGAAACTTTTCATGTAATATTTTCGAACTGAGATTGACTTCAGGTAACTGAAACCACTGAAAGTAAAACTGTGAATAAGAGGAAACTACTGTCCTTCTGTTTTGAAGGAACTCTTGCCACAAGCCACAGCAAGAATATTTAATGCCTTGGAGCTAAAAGTGCTTTGACTCCCACTGACAGATGGGTAAAGAAGATATGTTTTTTGTTTGTTTGTTTGTTTGTTTGAATTTTCAGTTCATAGTCTCCTATACTCAGTAACAAACTATCAGATTCCCTTTGTCTATTAGGATAGGGTATTGTAATTGTAAACATAAGAAAACCAAAACAAGTCTAAATCAATAACCAAGTTTTATAAGTTTCAAACAAAAATATAAAATAAACTTCAAAGAATATTGATTTATCTGTTGAAGGTGATCTACATTAACAGTTTTTATAAAGCAGTAAAGCTATTGTTTCTTGGTCACTGGCAAACAAGTAAGACCATAAATTGCCTATAAAGTGCTAAAGTAAAAGCAAATGTGTAATATTTCTGGGCATTTTATTTGATAGTGTCTTTTCATGAAGAGAACATTCTAATTTTCTTAGATATACTTTGATATAATATTTATACTCATTTTAAGTTGGGGAAATGCTTAATGAAAGTAATCATAATTTTGTAAAGAACTGAATATTTTAAAACCTAAATACATTTAAATCCCTGAAGTCAGACAGTTTGTTGCTGACCCAAAATTTAAACTTAACTTATCTATCTTGGGTAAGTTATGCATAGTTTTAATTAAGAATTCTTATTTTCTTCCCTGTTATATATTTGTTCATATCTTTCACTGCTCAGCATAAGGTAATTTATCTCATGGAGCTTATCCTAGATTTAAAATACTCTGATGCAGACTCATAAAACTATTATAAATGATGTAATGAAGTAGAGTCCAAGTGATTAAATGAGAACCCACCGACTCAAATTAGCAAAGGAGAGGTTTCATTAGTCAAGGCCCTTGCTGGCCAGCAGTTGCTTGCAGGGAACTAGTTCCCAGCAAGTGGTGAGTTTCAACACAGGGCTGTCTTATGTAGTTTAGATTTACATCCTGGCGGGCTAAAGCTAGAACTTGGGACTTCCCCGGGTTCTTATCGCAACATTCTGGAGGCGTGGACAAGCTAGCAAGTTTACAGAAGCAGATGTAGCTGGTTATGTAGGTGCAGCGGATAAGGGTACAATCAATTGCGTAATGTCTGCAGAGAAAGTTTTCAGGAAAGGAGTAATGCCTGCCTCAAGGTTAGAGCTATTCCTGCTTTTTCCCCTTACACTTCTTTCTGTGTTCTCTTTGTTTCTTCTTACATTCCCCCCTCTTTGTTTCTTCTTACATTCCCCCCTGTTGTTTGTTTGTTATAACTTACCCAAGATAGATAAGTTAAGTTTAAATTTTGGGTCAGACAAATCATTGACTCCTCAGACAAAGGAGTATAGTGGGACCTGAGAACCATCATTTTTACAGGCATGATGCTATTTTTTATGTAGGTAAGGAGGTGCTTGATAATGCAAGGCCCTACAGCAATACCTATTAAGAGAAGGAGGAGAGGCCTAGCTACTGCTGATATTAGGGTAGTAAGCCAGGGAGACCAGGAGAAGAGAGTTTGATAGCAGTTTTCCGAGACTTGATTTTGTAACTCTCGCTGTTTGATGCTTTCCCTTACTTGAGTGAGGGTTTCTTGTATTATCCCTGACTTGTTGGCGTAGAAGCAACAAGCTTCTTCCAAGGCCATGCACAATCCCCTGGCTTCATGAAGAGGAGGTCTAAGCCCCTTTTAGTCTGGAGCACCACTTCGGCCAGGGAGTTCACCTGCTCTTCCAGCTGGGATATACTAGATTCTAATAGACTTAAATCTGCTTTGACCTGATTGCTTAGTTGTTTGAGATTCTGGTCCCTCACAACCAAGGAGGCTGTGCCCAGGGCAGTAGTCTCTGCAACGCCTAGACTTACAAGGAGAGGCACTAATATGGGAACGGCGCATTTTGCCCATGCGAAGCCTGGGAGCTGGAGATGCTCCCTTCCCTCTGTTCCCTCATATATGTATACTTGGAGCAAAATGTGCATCAGAATACAGAGCTCTGAGGTGACCTGTAGGTGTTACAGAGTGACACATGGGGTAATACCCCATTTACAGGCGAGCCAAGTGGTGGGGAAAGCTACAGTTAACTGAGGGCTCTCACTGCTTGGGAGATCCATAGTATTAACTTGGGTGGTGGGTAGCAGGACACCTGGAGGGGGGAACTGTTTAATGGGAACTGCGGTGAATGGAGACAAGTTCTCTTTCCTTGAAGATCTCCCAGAGTTAGAGTTGGGTGGGTACCCCAGTGACATAGCTTTTGAGACGGGACCTCAGTTAGATTGAGGATTTGTATATCACTTTCGGTGTTTCCTATGGGGAGACGGCTCTGATTCCCATGAAATATGGGGATCAGGGATCCAGGCATAGCCAGCAGTCTTTCGCTAAGTAGGGGCAAGTGGCATTAACAAACCAGTGAACTGCTGACAGCATAGGAAGAAACTGAATTTTGGGTGGTGGAGAAGGCACAGGAGTTTCTTGCAGGGAAAGGGCAGCAGAAGGAGTGGTTACAACGGGGTTAAAAGGTTCAGGTATCCGGAGAATGATATTACGGATGGGGCTGACTGGGTTGAGGGTGTGGGGGACAAGCTTCCTTTGAATAGTAAATGACATTCCAGGGTCTAGTCTTGATGCATACATTCTAAGTCCCCATGTTTTACATAGTTCCCATACCTTTTGAATACTAAAGCCTTCCCAATGAACAACTGTGAGCTTTAGGGGATTGCAGGTTTTAGGTTGGTTACAAGGGGAAGCAGTTGGTTTCCTGCTGAGAGATATGTACAGGTCATTGTTGCCTTTCCAAGGAGCAATAGTTTCGCAGCCCCAGGCAGCACAGTGAAACTGTTGGGCTTGTGGCAGTGGGTGGGGCTGGCAGCTGGGCAAGTGTAGAAACCTACTTTAGCAAGCTGCTTTTTGTTTTCTATGTTGTTATACCTGTACCCGGAAATTCTGGGCTGTGGTTTCCCCATCCTTTGGGGACCAGGGATAGACTGGGCCATAACTTACAAAGGTCAGAGTCAAAAACCAGCTGTCTATCCCTGTAGTAGGTGGAGATTACAGTCCCTGTGACAGTGTCCGTTAAGACCCAGGAGTAGTTTCCCGGGGCATAGTAATACCACGAGTGGGGCTGATAGGCCTGCCTTAGGGGGAGCCCCACTAGGAGTAAGACTAGGATTTTAGGGCTCGCAATGGTCTTATCTTTAATGAGTCCTCCTCGGTGGCCAGTTTGACAATTTTCCATGTCTCTGGGTGCATGTCGGTGGCCGCTTTCACCTGCGAGTGATGAATCTAAGGACCAACGCCACTTACTTTAATGGCAGTTGGTGTTGTCAGGATCACCACGTGAGGGCCTTTCCACTTGGGGGCAAGAGCCTCGGTTTTATGCCGTTTCACCCAAACTCGATCACCGGGTTGGAATGGGTGAGGGATTTCTGGAGCTGGCTTCTGGAGGGCCGCCTGCACAGTTTCTGTCACAGCCCATTGAACCTTTTGGAGTGCCTGTAGTGACTGAAGCAAGTTATGGTTAGATAATTCTGCCACGTTTTCTATTCCAATTTTTGGGAGTAACGGCGGAGACCATCCAAAAAGGATTTCAAAGGGGGTTAAGCCTTTAATACAGGGGGTACACCTAGCCCTTAGGAGGGCATAGGGAAGGAGGGTCACCCACCCCTCACCAGTCTCCAGGATTAATTTAGTTAAGGTCTCCTTCAGTGTCCAATTCATTCTTTCTACTTGACCTGAGCTCTGGGGATGATATGCACAGTGTGAATTCCAGTTTATCCCCAGTGCCTTTGCTATACCTTCTGTGAGCTTTGAAATAAAGGCTGTTCCATTGTCTGGCCCTATTGATATGGGTAGGCCATATCTTGGGATGATGTCATTTAAAAGTTTCTTGACAGTAACTGAGGCGATCTCAGCTTTAGTGGGAAATGCTTCTACCCATCCCGAAAAAGTGTCCACCAGCACTAACAGGTACCTATACCCATACTGTCCAAGCTTTACCTCTGTGAAATCTATTTCCCAATGTTTTCTGGGGGTTAATCCCCTGTCCTGGACTCCTTGGGTAGATACACTGACCTTAGGACTGTTGGTTTGTTGGCAGGGCACTCAGCTTTGAATAAGCTCCTACGCCAGATGATCTAAGCGGGGAAGGAAGAATTCCTTCCATGTAAGTTCAGTCGGTTTTGTTTTACCCAAATGAGTTCCTTCATGGAGTTGGCGTAGACGTTGCCACCCCAAAGTTTGTGGGAGGAAGATCCTACCATCCTGGAGTTGCAGCCATCCCTTCGAGTTACTGATTCTGCCCATTTTTTGTGCGGTAAGGAGGTCTTCATCTGTATGCTTTGCACCGGGGTTAGGGGAGTAACATTAACAAGCAAGTGGTCCTGCGTTAAGCAGCGTCCTTGGCTGCTTGTTCCACCTTTCTGTTTCCTATTGCCTCCTTTGAGTTCCCTTTCCGATGACCAGGGCAGTGGATAATGAAGACTTGCTTTGGGGCCCATATAGCTGCTAGAAGTTTCAGAATTTCTTCTTTGTTTTTAATAGTTTTCCCTTCTGCAATGAGCAATCCCCTCTCCCGGTAGATTGTCCCATGCACGTGCGCCATGGCAAATGCATACTTGCTCTCAGTGTAAATATTAACTGTTTTTCCTGCCCCTGACTTTTTTTTTTTTTGAGTTGGAGTCTCACTTTGTCGCCCAGGCTGGAGTGCAGTGGCCGCTTCCAGCCACCGCAGCCTCGACCTGCTGGGCTCCGGTGATCCTTCCGCCTCAGCCTTCCAAGTAGCTGGAACTACAGACGTGCGCTACCATGCCCAGCTAATTTTTTGATTTATTATAGAGATGAGGTGTCACCAGGTTGCCCAGGCGGGCCTTTAAGGCCTCTGTTAGGGCGATCAGCTCCGCTTGCTGGGATGATGTCCCTGGCGATAGGGGCTCGGCCCATACAGCTCTTTGCAAGGTAACTACCACTTCCCCTGTGTACCTTACTCCATCCTGCACAAAGCTGCTGCCATCTGAGAAGAGTGTCAGGTCAGGGTTATGTCTCGGGTCGTCCATGAGATCCCAACATAGTTACTGGAACTCTGTTACCTTGTAATAGCAGTGTGGGGGCTCAGAGAAGCTTTCTTCCAACAGTAAAGTTGCAGGGTTTAAGCTGGGGGCACGCTGGAACTTGGTCCAGGGATGGTCTAGTAACAGTGCTTGATAATGAGTTATACGAGCATTAGACATCCATTTATCAGGGGCCCCTCGGAGCAAGGACTCTACAGCATGGGTGACTATAATGGTTAAATCCTGTCCCATGGTTAGTTTATCTGAGTCTTTTACCAGTATGGCAATGGCCGTGACACCTCGCAAACAGGGCAGCCAGCCCGAGGCCACTGGGTCTAGATGTTTTGACAGATAGGCAACTGATCTGTTCCATGGCCCGAGTTTTGGGTCAGGACACCTCGGGTGGCACCATGCCTCTCATCCACAAAGAGGTGGAATGGATTTTCTATATCTGGCAGGGCCAATGCCAGGGCTGAAATTAAAGCCCTTTTGAGGGCCTGAAAAGCTTTTTTGCCCTCTGGAGTCCATTGGAAGCTGGCCTCTGGTCCTTTTGTGATTTCCTATAAGGGTTTTGCAAGTTCAGCAAATTTGGGGATCCAGAGTCAGCAGTCCCCCACTGTCCCCAGGAATTCCTGGACCTGCCTTTTATTTCCTGGGGCTGGAATGCCATATTATAGCTTGTATGCGCTGGTTAGTCAGAGAACTCTTACCTCCCTGGAGGTTGTAGCCAAGGTAGGTGGCTACCGTTACACAGAACTGGGCCTTCTTTGCCAATACTTTATACTCCAGAGTCTGGAGTTCTTTGAGCAGGTGCCTGGTGGCACATAGGTACTCACCTTTTGAGGTTACTGCAATCAGCAGGGCATCTACATATTGCAACAGGGTTACTTTGGGGTGCTGTTGCCAGAAGTCTCAGAGATCCTGGTGAAGAGCCTCATCGAACAGTGTGGGGAGTTTTTGAACCCTTATGGAGCTGGATTCAAGTTAACTGGCCACTCTCCCTGTAAGAAGTTCAGCGCCAGTAATGACTCCACACCCGGCCAGGACCAAGAGATTTATTAAAGTGGCTGTTACAGAGGAAAAGGAAAAGAGAGAGAGAAAGAGAGAATAAGAGAGAGAGAGGAAGTGGGAGAGAGGCAGGGAGAGAGCTGCAGAGAGGGAGAGAGTGACAGAGAGAGAGAGAGAAAGAGAGACCGAGAGAGAGAGAGAGTGAGAGAGAGAGAGAGAGAGAAACCAAGAGAGAGAGTTGCAGGGAAAGGGCTGTATTTATCAGCCTGACAGGGGCTGGAAGGGGCCATGCTATGCTCCTATTGGAGGAGCTGCATGGGAGTAGGGTGGGGCCAATGCCGTGTTATGGTCCTATTGGACGCATAACAAAGCTGGGTACTGATTGGAGGCTTGCAGGTTTCAAATTGACGCAGGTGCAGGAAAGCTTAAAATTGATGCGCTCCGGAAGGTTTGAAATTGATGCGCGTGGTGATTATGCTCGCAGACTCCGGGACCGAGGGCCTTTGTTGTCCGGTGTGTCAGCGCCATTTTGGGAGCCGCCCCTCTGGTCACTTCCTGCACCTTTCATTCCCACCTTTTCTGTTTTTTATGGGGAGGGGCATCGTTACTCTTTCTGGCTACTTCCTGCTGGTCGGGGGCGTTGTGGGGGTAAGATGGTAGAAGAGTGCAGAACCAGCCAGAGCAGGGCCCAAAGGTAGGTGCTGAAGGTATAAATTTCCACAGGTGAGAGGTCCGTGAAGGTTCCTTGTAAGTGTGGAACAGCGACTTGTTCCGACCAATCTTCTAATGAGCACGGGGATGGTAGTAGCCAGCTGTCCTGGAGCAGACTGTGGAGGTAGACAGAAAACCTGGAAGAGAGCATATCTAAAAGAAAAATTAAGTGCTGATATACTTTTATAACAATTGATGTGCTAGAGAGTGAAATCCAGGTGAACCCTAGAGACTGAATTAAGAACTTGAAGAGTTTGAGGAGCAAAGTTTTCAAAAGTATGCTATAACACAAAATCACAGTAGTTATTGTAAAAGTTACTTATTTGGCCAAAATGATAGTCCAACGATTTTGAAAAGAAAACCTCACTTTTTTGTAACAAAGACAGTGGGGGGAAGGGCTAATTAAACCTTTTTTGTAGCCTCGAGTATTTACAGAATTTCTTTTACTTCTTTTCACAAACTTTCACCTACCACGTTCGACATACTTATACCATTTTTGGACATGCTCATACCATTTTTGACATGCTTAAACCTTCTATTTTTGTTCTATACTTTCTTTAACCAGCCATTCTATTATAGAACAAAAATGTACCATACAATATTCCTTCCTAAACAATTATTTCTTTTCTTTATCCTTTCTTACTAAAAATAACTTTCTTTACATTTTTCCTAACGTTAGAGTTTTAACCAAAGCAATAAGTTTATATGTAGTGGAAGGGCTTAGATAGGATCCAACATGAAACTATTAGGGAAATTTAAAGCTATACAAAAGGCACCCAAAAGCACAGTGGTGATGGCTCAGGGTAAAGAATAATACGAGTTCTAATTTTTGTCATAATGTCCCCTGGACACATTGCCATAATAAGGAGAGAGTGTGAAATATTTTATTTCCCAGAACACATGGAAGTAATGGCATAGTGAGGGGCCTGGATATAATGCCCTATACCCCCACAACCAAAAGGGGTAAAGGAAGGAGTGGACCAGGAAATTTAAGTAAAGCTAGGCATGTAGCCCCTGTATTAATAACACATGATATAACCCCACCAGCTACTGATATTTCCACCCTAGGCTCGGTTGGTTTAATAGTTTGTTCTGAAGACATTGGGGCTACCAAGTTAGGGGCGAGTCAAGCTGACTGCAGCAAGCCCAAGAGATCCTCCTTTTGAGATCGTGTAAGATGCCTGGTGTTCCTTAATTGCAGCAAGCCTCTGGGCCATGTGCTCTCCTCTGGCTAGGCGAACGAGGCAATCATGAGCCCAATGTCCATGATGTTTGCATTTGGGACAGGATTTTGCTGGTGGGCAGGGCTTGACAGCCTTTGGCCATATTCCCATTTTGACATCATCGGAAACAAACCTGGGAAGGGGGCTGTGTACCCCTTCTGCTATTGACCATCTGGGTGGAAGATTATCAGTGGTGGCTTTTTCTGCTAAAGTGGTAGATAAAAGCTAAAGTGCTTCCTGCTTATGTTGGTGGTCCTGTATTCTTTCCTCCTTTTGGTTGTTAAAGATTTTAGAGGCCGTGTTCAATAGCTCTAATTGAGGAGTTTGTGGGCCCTTTTTTAAATTTTGGAATTTGCGCCTAATACCCAGTGCTGACTGGGAGATAAAATATATAGCCAAAAGAGTTTGTCCCTTTATAGAGTTTAAAGCAATATTAGTAAACTGCTAGGACGACTGGTGCGGCCTTGGTTTGGGTTACTGGAGGAACCTGATTGGAAGGGGAGGATATAGGGATCGAGCTGCCAGAGTAGAGGAGGGTGGGGGCGGGGGAGCCTGAGGCTGTTGAGGCTGCCTGTCGGGGCGGGCTCGTCTGCAGGGTTGAAATCTGAGATGAAGGAAGAGGGAGCAGAAATGGAACTTGCAGTGTCCGTAGTGGGGGAAGGGGAACTTAGAGGAGGAGGCTCACATGTGCATGGAACAATGGGAGAAAGAGAAGTTATAGAAGAAGCAGTAGATGTTAGCATGAGTTGAGAGTGAAAGTTAGAAGGGTTACAATTGAGACACAGACAAGGATGTTCATGGAGGAGAGAAAAAGACTGAATATAGGGAATCTCTACCCACCGTTTTGAATGCTCACAGAAATTATATAAGTCCCGAATAATATCAGGATTGAGGGACCCCTGGGGGGGCCACTGATTTTGGTTGTCTAAGGGGTATGTTGACCAATCTTGTGTGCAGAAACGAATCAGGCATTTGGGTTTTATATCAGGGTAAAGAGAAAGTGTGGTGAGATTGTTTAATAGATATTTAAGAGGGGAATCGGCTGGCAGGGATGACAAGCCTCCCATGATCAGACAGGTAGACTAAACGGGGCATCCCCCGAAAAGTCAGCTGTCCAAAAAGTGTGGTTGTGGCAAAGCCTGTCGTCACAGAGGTTTGGCACAACCAGGGTCCTCCTGGAGAACCGAGGGGGTCAAGGCACCTAGCACTAGGAATTTTCAAAAACAGACAGAAAGCACTTGACCGGGTGGCGGCTGGGAGTGTGTTCATGATTTCTGCCAGTCGAATAGGGCTTACTGTGGGGCAACAAACATGGAGCCTCCGAGGCTCCCTGTTACCCAACAGATATGGGAGTCCTTCAAAATCCGCTGTGGGCCAGCAGACGTGGAACCCCTGGGGTCCGCTGCAGCCCGACAGTCGTGGGATTCCTTAGCAGGGGGAGGGAGTTGGGCGAGATCCGCTGTGGGCTAGCAGACATGAGACCCCTGGGGCCTGCTGCAGCCCAGCGGCCATGGGAAGGTGTGAGAGAGATAAGGAGGAGGAAAGAACCTTTAGCTGTAGCTTGGCGAGAGAAAGGGAGAAAAGGAAACCTTCAGGGTTTGCTGTGGCCATGAAGGCTGAGGCAGGGTGCGTTCCCCTTGCCCTGGGCCGGAGGGGCTGCCGGACGATCAACGGCCAGTTCCCCCCAGTGATCCTGGGCAAGTTTCAGGCTTCAGGGTCTGGGGAACGCACCTATCCAATGGTCGCTGGTGGATGTAGGTCAGGCATTCAAAACGGTGGCGAAGGTCCGGGAGGGCTGGAGTGGCCACTGGTGCCGGGTCGGGGGTCCCGCCTATGGGGTCAGAACCGCACCAGGGCAGGAGAGCACCCGATCCGAGTCACGGCACCAATGTAAGAAGTTCGGCACCAGTAATGACTCCACACCCGGCCAGGACCAAGAGATTTATTAAAGTGGCTGTTACAGAGGAAAAGGAAAAGAGAGAGAAAGAGAGAGTAAGAGAGAGAGAGGAAGTGGGAGAGAGGTGGGGAGAGAGCTGCAGAGAGGGAGAGAGTGACAGAGAGAGAGAGAAAGAGAGAGAAAGAGAGAGAAAGAGAAACCGAGAGAGAGAGTTGCAGAAAGAGGGCTGTATTTATCAGCCTGACAGGGGCTGGAAGGGGCCGTGCTATGCTCCTATTGGAGGAGCTGCATGGAAGTAGGGTGGAGCCAATGCCGTGTTATGGTCCTATTGGACACATAACAAAGCTGGGTACTGATTGGAGGCTTGCAGGTTTGAAATTGACGCAGGCGCAGGAAAGCTTGAAATTGACGTGCTCGGGAAGGTTTGAAATTGACACGCGCAGGGAGGTTTGAAATTGGCTTGCACAGGGATTGTGCTCACAGACGCCTGGACCGAGGGCCTTTGTTGTCCGGTGTGTCAGCGCCATTTTGGGAGCCGCCCCTCTGGTCGCTTCCTGCATCTTTCACTCCCCTTTGTCTGGATCTGTCCATTCAAAAGCAAACATAGGCTGGTTCTACTTGGCCAGCAGATGCTAAAGAAGGCATCCTTAAGGTCCAGGATAGTATATACTTGTCTTTCAGGGGAGAGCTCCCCCAAGAGGGTATACAGGTTATGGACCATGGAGTGAATGTCCTCCACTCGCTTATTAACTTCCCTTAAGTCTTGCACCGGCTGGTAATCCCCTGTGCCTGCCTTCTAGACCGGGAGCAGCAGAGTATTCCAGGAGGAGTGGCATGGTACTAAGACAACAGCCTACCAGAGGCGCTGGATGTAGACCGCAATACCCTCCTGGCCTCCTGGGGTATAGGGTACTGTTTTACTCTGATGGGCATTCCTGACTTTTGAGCTGCACAATGACCGGTGGCTGGTAGGATGCCAGCTGGAGGGGGTGGGGGTTGATTCAGCCCATACTTGGGGAAACTCAGTCTGTAATTGAACTAGTAGGGAGGCATTTGATGAGTCCAGGGGGATCTTATTCTCGGTTAGCACATACTCCTCACTTAGAGGGACAGGTGACAAGAACCCTTGACACCTCTGGCTGGCTTAATTTTACAGTTGCCATGGTTTCCTGGGAACCTATGCTGTCTCTAAGCTTGTGTAGGAGGTCTTGCCCTAGGAGCGGGTACTGGCAGTCTGGCATTACTAAAAACGAATAGGTCACTTCCCCTTTCCCAGGTTTACCATCCTTTTGGTGGTCCAAGGACTAACTGGGTTCCAGTAGCTCCCTGGACCAGGGTTCATTTCTGTTTAAGGGGGCCCTTGTCCTTTTGTAGAACTGAGATTGCAGCACCCGTATCCACTAGAAAGTGGACAGGCTCACCCCCCACTGCAGTTTTATCTCGGGCTCTGGGTGTTACTGGAGCCCCAGCCCCATCAGTCTGTCTGCAGCTGGAGCACTGGAGTGGGTGGTGGTGGCGGGTACTCTTCCGACCATGGGGGGGACTGCGGTCGGGGCGGCTTGTTTGGGCAATCTTTCACATAGTGTCCAAACTTTTTGCAGTAGGTCACATTGGTCTTTTGCCAGCAGTTTTCTTTTTGCGTTTCTGTTGCCCCCTTTTCAGCTGGCTGTTTTGGCCCGGCTCCCTCCAGGACCGCCACCACTACCTTGGCGATTTTCTTTGCCTGCCTATCCTCCTGGGAATCCCTATTGTTAAAAACTTTCTGAGCTACCTCTGCTAATTCTGACAAGCTTTTGCCTTTGAAGCACTCAATTTTCTGCAGTTTCTTTCTTCTATCCAGAGCTGATTGGGAGGCAAATGCTATGACTAGTGCCCTCCGGTTTTCAGGGGCTTCAGGGTCTATCAGAGTGTACATCCAGTAGGCCTCCATGAGCCATTCCAGAAAAGCAGTGGGAGATTCCTGTGGGCCCTGAATAACCTTACTTACCTTGGATAAGTTGTTGGGCGCTTCACAGCAGCCCTGAGACCCCCCCCATTAGAGTCATAGGTGGTGAGACGCTCCCTACTGTGATCAGTGATGGAGACCCAGTTAGGTCTCTCAGTGGGGAAGACATGCTCCACACGGAACTGCTCCATAGGCCTGCCATCTGGTCCCAGTACCAGCTTCCTCACTTCCTGGTGGATTCTCTCCCTCTCTTCCACAGTGAAGAGAGCTTGGAGAAGCTGTTGGCAATCATCCCATGTAGGTTGGTGGGTAAAAAAGATAGTTTCTAGGAGAGATATGAGACCCTGGGGTCTTTCAGAGAAAGCTGTGTTTTTGTTCTTCAAGTTATAAAGGTCACTAGTGGAAAAGGAACATATACCATAAAAGGTGGGGCTCCTGTACCACCCATATCAAACCCTGGGGTCTGTCTTAAAGGGAGAACCACTGGCGTCTGTACCTCTGGTTTTTCCGAGGATGAATCCAGGCTTGTTGGTTGAATGGAACCCGTCAGCTCTCCTGAGGATAGAAGGGGAAGTAGGGAATAGATGGGCTGATAGGGGGACCTGCTCCTAGTGTGTGATGGGCTGAGAGCCTCCTGAGGCCCTTGCTTTTGCCCAGGCTCAGGGTATGGCAGGGGAATGTCGTCATCATCTGGAGGACTCTGGAGGACTGGGGTTTTGGCTTTAGGAGTTTCCTGTAGAGATAAAATATGAGAAGAGTTATCATTTCTCTATGCCTTCCTCATCCATGATGGTTGTTGCATTACCAGGAGGTACCAGGCTGTAATATACGGGATCTGGTCTGGATGATGGCAACAGACAAACTGGCGGACTCCCTCCACTACAGTGGGATTGAAAATCCCCTCTGATGACCAGCTGCAATTAGGAAATGTGGGCCATTCGAGAGAGCAAAAGGTGGTTAGTTTACCCTTGTTCACCTGTTCACCTGTGTCCTGTGCTGCTTTTTAGAAATCCTTGAAGTGACACAAGACCAGCTGCAGAGGGGTGTCAGGCTGAGAACATTGTTGTCCCATGATATTGACAGCAATGACAGACACAACAGTGACAAACACCAAACACAAAAAGACAAGGACAGGGACTGAACAAAGAGACTTAACTGCCTGTGGGCAAAACAGGAGGTCCCGGTGACATCTCACTGGGACCTCAGACCCCAGAATTAGTGCTGCTTCCAGCTTTCCTGAGGGTCTCTACAGGAGTGCACTCAAAACAGAAATCAGGAACCTGACTTACCTCTCTGAGGGCTTCCAGGGGCGTTGTGAGTCTGCCAGAGATACAGGTCCAATCGAATCCCCGAGTTCGCAGGGACGCAGCCCCACAAGACCCATCAGTTAAAACGGGTACAATTTAAGTGCTTGATTCTCCTGGACAAGCCCCAGATGAAGTTAAGTCCGAGCGATTAAATGACAGCCCACCGACTCAAATTACAAAGGAAACGTTTATTAGTCAAGGCCCTTGCTGACCAGCAAGTGGCGAGCTGCAACACAGGGCTGTCTTATGCAGTTAAATTTATAACCTGGCGGGCTAAAGATAGAACTTGGGATTCTTATCACAACATTCTGGAGGTGTGGGCAAGCAAGCAAGTTTACAGAAGCAGATGTAGCTGGTTAAGCAGGTACAGCGGATAAGGGTACAATCAATTGCGTAATGTCTGCAGAGAAAGTTTCCAGGAAAGTAGTAATGCCTGCCTCAAGGTTAGAGCTATTCCTGCTTTTTCCCCTTACACTTCTTTCTTTGTTCTCTTTGTTCCGTCTTACAGTAACAATTTCAAGCAGTGATCTTTAAACGCACATGTTGTTATAAATAGAGAAACAATGAAGGACAATTTTATTTTATTTTATTTTATTTTTTTAGTTGGAGTCCCACTCTGTCACCCAGACTGGAGTGCAGTGGCATGCTCCCAGCCACCACAGCCTCGACTTGCTGGGCTCCAGCAATCCTTCCGCCTCAGCCTTCCGAGTAGCTGGAACTACAGGCACACGCTACCACACCTGGCTTATTTTTTGATTTATTGTAGAGATGAGGTCTCGCCAAGTTGCCCGGGTGGGTCTCGAACCCGCGGGCTCAGGCAATCCACTCACCTCAGCCTTCCAAAGCATGGGATTATAGGCTGAGCCACTGAACCCAGCTAACAAAGGACAATTTTAAATATGTGATGACATAGATCACTGAGAAATGTGTCAATCGTGAATGCCATCAAGACATCTTTTTAACACGGAGTCTGATGTCATTTATTTTTTCCATCTATGTTTCGGTCTTCTACTGAACCAAGAAGATATTTGTGACCTTCTCAAAACTAGTTTCTTTCATAAATCCAAATCTTTTCGCTTTACTACTTCATTTCCTTTTCTTTTCCTGGCAAGTGAACCAAATCCACACAGTTCCTAATAGAAATTTCTGGGGTCTTATGTGAACTGTGATGAATTTAGCTCAGTTCCTGCAAGTAGGAATCTCTAACTCCAAAGCAAAAGAAAAATCTGAGAAGATGTAGTTTATTGTTAAATAAAACTTAGTCCTCCCAGAATTATAGTCTAGATGCAAAAATATTTAAGAATTAAAGTAATTCTCCTGTTTTGGCAGTGTGGCATGAACTAGTTTTTATCAAATTCCTTATATCTGAGCAATCAGAGCAATGGAAACAGTGAGGCTGGGACTTTCAGAAATAACACCAATTATTTAAAATATGTAATCAACCTCAGTAAAGCATTGAGGTGTAAAATAGATTGTACTGAAAACGATATTGAAATAATTAAAGTGGTTGACAGATTAAGTAGATATGTTCTCTTTTCTTTATAAAGTTAGCATATAAGGAACTCTGTTGACAGGATGTGTGTTTTGAGATTTTTATTGGGAAAGCTAAGATGGTTTCCCTCATTCATCTGTATTTTCTAATGTTTTTTCCCTGATAGCCAATAAACTATGGTAATAGAATTTTTTAGTTTGATGATCTATAAACCTTAACACAGTAGCTTTTTAAATTATAGGTTCAATTTTCCTTATGTTTTATCCTTGCCAAGCTTTGACAAATTCTACCTTTTCCATAAAATTAATATTTCTTCTGATCTTGAAGATACATTATGGTAGCTTTTAAATCAATATAAATTCAATATATAATTATATTTGCAATATCTGTTATAGAAACTTACAAAGATATAGTGAAGAGAGGTAACTATTACTATACAGTGCCAACTTAACTTACCTATTTGGGGTAAGTTGTGCATAGTTTTAATTAAGAATTCTTGTTTTATTCCTTGTTTTATATTTGTTCAGCTCTTTCATTGCGCAGCTTAAGGTTATTTGTTTCATGAAGCTAATCCTAGATTTACTTTGATGATATTATACTGACTAACCTTTTCACTATTATGGTATTTTCCTGAACTTACTTAACATAAACCATATGCCATCTACTTTAAAATTATTTTAGAATCTATATATCTGTATATGCATATCCTCCCTAAATAAGTTAACTTTCCCTTTCTTCTTTTTTATATTTTTCTTCCTTCTCAATGACTTAATTAATGCTGAATAAAGTTTTGTATTCATTTTTACTTTAATGAAAATTTTAGTGAGCAATTATATTCAAGACAACTATTAAAGATAAATGAAATGAGTCTGGGTCCAACTTGTTGAGAGTTAACTACAATGCCTATTCAAAAGGAGAAGATTGTTACTTTCATGATTTACGTTTGAATCCCTTCAAATAACACTTAGTCTTCATTCTTATTCTAGACTGTTCTGAGGACTGTTGCTTGAAAAACAGCACACTGATGTTTACTATACTGGCATAATTCAAACATTAAAGCAGTTTAAAATTATGAAGAAGGGAGTAGTTGATGTTGGAATTAGGGTTATTTGGTAACACTATAAATGAGCATATATCCCTCTTCTTTACACTATAAGATTATCACAGAGATTTTTGACATATTTTAGAAGATAAATTATTATTACAGAAGGTGAACCACTTCCCAATGTAATGCTTAAAAAGTATGAATAAGTATAGTAAACGTTGGTAGCATGATTCATAAAACAGTTTGTCATTTTTCTAGGTTATTGGTTTATATTTGACATTGCTTCTAAATAATTCAACTTATACAAGTGAACTAATAGGAGTTTTAATATGCCAGTGGATTTTTTTTACTGTATTCAGATTGCATTACCTTTAGAAACCTTTGAAAATTATGAACTAGCTTTTTCCTTATGACCAATTTGCAAAAGAAAGTAGAAGTTTAGGGAAAAAATGACTTATACTTGACATTTTTTTACCATTTATTTTATAAAATTTAAATTAATCATAGTTTTACAAATTTCTATAACTTACTTGAAATACATAAACTGTCCTTGAAATCACATCCATATTGCGTTGGAAGTCTTTTAAAACTTTTTTTTTGAAAGGCGGGAACTCTAGCCACAGAGTCTCTGTATTTTAGAAATATATGCTTTTCTCTTCACCTAAGTAGAAGTGGGTTTAACTTTGGGCACTCATTTAAAGGGAAGATTAAAAGACAATGTTCCACTGGACAATTCCTTCTGGACACTATCTCAGTTTGCCAGAGAAGTTTTCTGAAATATAAAGAAAGGTAGCCTCTTTTAAAGTAGTTCAAAGTATCAGTTAGAGACTGTCTGGAGTGAGTATAAGGCCTGGATATAAGATGAAAAATAAAATACACTGTCACACAGATTGCGATGTATTTAAGGGAGTCTGTCTATAGATAATTACATTTAATTTCTTGAAGAGTTAATTTCTAAGTCTATAGTAACATGTTGTAACTCACTGAATTCTGTAAACAGTGTTTCATTTCATGATCTCTCTTGATGATTATTTTCACAAAACTCTAACAGATTGACTATCACTTTCTTGGTTAATGGAAGAGACAACCAGAGTCCAGTTAAAAATAAAGATCATTCAAAGGCTAACCATATACATCAATGTGCATAAATATGGCATGTTATTGTCTCTATCCTTAGGTAGCTTGTAATCTACAAAATAAATCAGCTATTTATATGAATAATTAAATTAAACTTATATAGTAGAAAAAGTTGAGAATAATATTATGGAATTTGTGGTCTCATCTAAGTCATTAAATGTTTTATGATTGATGACAACTCTTAATAAATTTTGAGAAGGATATAGAACTTTTTCAGGATGATAGAGAAATGGTTGGACAGGAATATCCAAACAATGGAAGTTTCAGAGAGTACTGAAAGCTGTTCATTGTTGTTTTGCTTTGTTTAGTAAAACTGAAATGGTATTTTAATTTTTCAAAGTAGTGGACAATATATGTAAGGAAAATAGAAGAAATCACATGACTATCATCGGGAATCTTGTTAAGAAGTATATTAAAGGGGTTTGAGTAGAAAAGTTTCAGAATAAGTGTGTTGCTTTAACTGAAGACAAAAGTCTTCACTATGACCAGTAGATGCAAAGTTATAGAAACTAGAGTAGAAAATAAAGTGACAAGCTATTAAAAGAGTCTAGAAAAAAGATCATAGGGACTTAAGCTAGAATGGTAACTGCAGTGTTTAGGAAAATATTCATATGAGGAATATTGGGATCATAGAATAAATAAACTTGGTCCAAGATGAATAACATCAAAGGAGTTAACTATGCCTCTGGGTCTGTAAACTTTGTAGACTATAACAAATAAGTGCATGAATGAAAATAGAAAAGTTAGAAACCTAATTTAGTCACGAACCTTAAGAGAATTAATTTAATTTAAAGATCCAGCTGGAAAAATATCTAGAATTTAAATTTGGAGTTGGAGCATGGAAGAGAGTTTGAGAATAAAGATTAAACTTTGAAAACCCTCTGTTTAGAGAAATTAATTAAACATTAAGCTGTGGATAACACAGAATAAAAGAAATAAAAATAAAATGAAAGGGAAAAAGAAATAAGGAGTTTTCCATAGAGAAAACCAGATGTAGGCCAAAGAGAAAAGAGGAAAAGAACTAAGGAAAGGAGGAAGAAGAGTGACAGAAGGAAAAAGATGAAGAGGAGTCTTTCATGAATATCATTTATTTTAAACTAAAGTTAGTACACTAGATCAGAATAATCTGGATCTCTTGTTAGACAACAAATTATTGGGCCCATCACCAAAGTGTCTAATTCAGTAGGTCTTGAGCAAGCCCAGATACTCTGAATTTCAAGTTTTCAAGTAATGCTGATATGCAAGTGTGGAAATCACACTGTAAGAACCACTGCAACAGAGTGTTATGGAAGATAAGGAAGGAATTTTTTTTTAATGAGGTAGTCCAAATATGAATTATAATGAGCATGCAGGAATAATAGATACTTGGAACTGAACAATTTAATCTTGTTTTAGCACATTCAGTTTTTTTCATTATTTTACAAATAAGTTAGAATGTAATAACTTATATTAATGGCTTTGACAGCATTAAATAAGTTGCAAGTATATTTGTATAACTAGGAAATGAATACAGCTAAATATAGATTGTCTAAAAAGGTTGACAGGAATACTTTGAAAGGCTAGACAAGGGTTTTTAAGATCTTTTTTTCCAGATTTCCAAGTTAAAGAGCAAAATAATAAATGTTCCCATGCTAAGAAAGTTATCTTTCTAGTACTGGTAGAAAAAGAAATCTTTGTAAAGAAACTTGCTTTGTAGGACTTGATAGAAACTTCAAGCTATCCCCAGAGTTTGCACAAAGGAAATTAATAAAGAGATTGGGTGGGGGAAAGACTAGGATGTGAGGTGAGATCCGTGGCCAGTGGCCAGGTAGAGGAATGAGAGAAAACAGTCACATCTACTGGGAAGTTTCCAGTTAAACTGTATGGAAGCATAATTGGACCTCTCCTTGGTAATTCATTATACACCCAATATTGTTTGGCTTCTCATAGAAGCTGATAAAAAAAGTTGAGCTGTTCCTGTACATTTTAGCACATGTTCAAGAGAACTTACAGATGATTTACATGAAGTGTTAATTCAGTAATTAAAAGAACTCCCTTATTCTTTCTATTGCCATATGGTAACTTAAACCTGAGATAGAAGACTTGCTCATAGAATTAAAATATTAATTATCGCTATTTAAACATTTTATATAGAAATAAGATTTCTAGTACTTTTAGGAAAAAAGTCAGGATATTTTCAGTAAAATTGATCTGATGAAAAGTTTTTATCCATACATATTTTTTTTAAAAAGGCTTACTTTATTATCCTATCCAAATCTACCTCTTTATAGTATCAAATCATTGGCTATGATCTCTTTGTTCTTCTTTTTGCAAACACACATACAGCATAATTTTTTCTAATTGTCTTTCCATATTTAAGATTGTTTTTTGGTTTGACTTGGTTTTTATTTAATTTTTTCTTTTGCACATCATATTTGTGAATTGTGGCTTCCATTTCATGTGAAGAATGTATTCATCTAATCTGTTTTAGACATTATTGGTTTATAATGAATATTTATTTATTTTTGCCTGTTCATTATCTAGTCTCCTTTTCTAGTAACAGGAATTTTATTGGGGAAATGTCTCTTCCCCAATATCATTACATATGGCTTAAAAGTATTCACACCAACTCTGATAACTTAGATAATCCTGTCACTACTAAACAGAACATCAAATCAACAAGCACTAGGAATAGGTTTAGGATAAGCATTTGATATGGGCTGGTCAAATGCAACTTTATGCTGGGACTTTTTGGAAATGTTGAGAGAAGGAAGTCTCTCTTTCCATGAACTTGGAGCTGTATTGATATGTCTTAGTTGCCAGGAGGAAACCATGTGGAGAAAGTCTGCCTGAAAATGAAACCCACACACAGGAAAGCAGAGTCAAAAGAGACTACTTAATGATGATATCCTTTGAGTCTTTGAAGCTCAAAAGAGTGATTAAGGGAGTTCAGCATTAGGAAATAATATATTTCCTGTTTCTACTTAAGCCAATTTTTGTTGAATAGTTTTTGTCCCAATTTTTAAAAGATTTAGTGAAGACAGTATGGGGTGATGAAGAATTCTGGAGGCATAGGGCTGATGTTCTGCCTTTAATCCAAAAATTTGCATGCTGTTAAACTTGCAATAAATTTATTACTATTGTCTTCCAACTACCCTAAGACCATTGTTATGCAGAGTCTGGGCAGTGGAATAGCAGTACCATACACCTCTCACCTGAAAGCTTGTTAGAGTAAAGAATCTCAGCTTTGCCTCTCTCTACATTGACTAAATCAGAGTCTCCATTTTAAAAAGATTCCCCATAAATTAGTATGCATTTTGTTATTATTTGAGAAGCAATGCTATAGCTCTTTGTTAGATCTTGACCTGTAAGCTTCTACTTTGCGAGCTTCACACTGGCTATTCCCTTTATACCTAGAATAAATTTTTTCCAGACTTCTGCATAGCTAAGCCTCTAATCTTTGACAGTTTTTCTCTAATTTCATCTTTTTAATTACAGCTATTTTTTTCTGCCTCCCTCATGAAATATGAATTTTTAAAGCAGAATTTTTCACTATTCTGTTTTATGACATATCCCAAGCTTCCAATGCAGGTGTCTGGTACTGACAAATATTCTCTCCTTGACCAAACTTTAATCAGGGTCCGCTAAACCCTCTTTTTAATTACCCTTCACATAGGACTTCCACGTCCACTCCAGCAGAGGCTAGTTTTGAGCAGGAATCATGCTAAGTCAGTCTAGGTAGAATCCTCTCCACTCTGATATCTGATCATCCTCAACAGCTGATCAAATTCTACATTCCTTGTACTCCCTCAAGTAATATCTGATTACCCTCACCTGCCTGCAGCAACAATTCAGTTAGGTCAACACAGCAAGAATTTCTTCTACCCTTGATAGCTTCTGTATCTCCTCTTAGTAATATTCCATCTACTAACTTCCCCATTTCCACCCAAACCTGCTTCTTGGACTTCAATCCCCACTCATTCTTGTTGTATTCAGAATTAAATCTTATCCCCCTCCCTCATTGTTATAGTTTTGACATCTATTATGGTAGCTCAAATTTTCTTCCTTACTATTTAACAAATGCTAGAAACATTTTTTCTTTAACAATACAAGGTGCTTAATCAACAAGGGTACCTGCATAATGACCATTTGTATACCTGACCTTGAATTGTACCCCACATTTAAAAAATAAAAAATAAATATTTGTTGAATTAATTAATATTCTAATACTTATGATATGCATAAGGATCACCAAGATTGGTACCGACCTACCTATCAGATATCTTCTAATATTAAAGAATGTCACCCTATTTCATTCTGTTCTCGATATACTGTTTTCTCTCTCTCTCTCTCTCTCTCTCTCTCTCTCTATCTCTGAACATATTGAGTTAGTCCTGCTTAGGGCCTTTGTACTTGTTTTTATCTACTCCTGTACATTATTTATGCAAATCTTCACATACTTTGCTGTTGTTCATCTTTCAAGTCAGAAATTAAATTTAATCTTTTCATTTTAAATCTTTGACATTTCAATTTACATATTTTAATAGCATGTACTCTTAACATATTATAGTAGCTATTATTTTAATTGTTTTGTCTTTTAACCTTCATATTAAAGACATAAGTATTTATCGTACTAAAGTTTTCTAAATTTGACTGTGTACTTACTTTTACCATGAATTTTATACTTTCATCTTTTTTGTTGTTACTAATTAGATTTCTTTTTCTGCATCATGATGAACTCCTTTTCATATTTCTAGTAATACTGGTCTGGTGGTGAAAAACTCTCTCAACTTTGTCTTGGAAAGTCTCTAGCTTTTCTTCATTTTTGAAGGCTAGGTTTTTAAATATATTATTCTTGGCTTACAGTTTTTTTGTTCAACATTTTGAATATATCATCCCACATCTTCCTGGCCTAAAAGGTGTCTATTGAGAAATATTTTCTATACCTTATTGGAACTTTCACAAATTTCATTTTTTTCTTCCTACTTTCAGATCCTCTTTTTGTCCATATTTTTTGACAGTTTTATTTTATGTCTTGATGTAGTTTTGTTTGGATGAATTTCACTGGAAACTTCTGCACTTTATCTATCTTGATATTGATATTTCTCCAAATTTGGAAAGGATATTGCTATTATTTCTTTAAACGATCTTTCCACCTTTTTAAATTTCTCTTGTTTTTTCCAAAATTACTATAGCTTGCTCTCTGAATTTTCTTGCTCTCTGAATTTGCCTTATAAATTTTATAAACTTTTATTATTATTTTTTCACTTTTTTCTCGTCTGGCATTACGTAACAACAGGAATGTTTTTTGAGAAATGTGTTAATAGGAAATTTCATCATTATGCATAACATCATATCTTATGTTTATACAACAATAAATGGAATAGCTTACTACACTGCTAGGTTATATGGTATAGCCTATTACTCCTGCACTACAAACCTGTATAGTATGTTACTATATTTGAACACTGTAGGCAGTTGTGACACAATGGTAAAAATTTGTGTATCAAAAATACCTAAACATAAAAAAGTTACAGCAAAAATGCAGTATTATATCTTATGGGACCAACACCATATATGTAGTCTGTTGTTGGATGAAGCATCGTTACATGGTGACTGACTGTATTTTTAAATAAACTGTCTTTGCATGAACAGGTTCCTTCTTCTGCTTAATCAATTTTTCTTTTGATGCTTTCTATTGTATTTTTTATTTCATTCATTTTCAAACTTTATAATTTCTGCTTGATTTTTTAAAAATAATATAAATATTTATGAAATTTCTGGTTTTGACTATTATTTTTTATTTTATTGAATTGTTTCTCTGTATTTTTTTAAATTATTAAACTTTCTTTAAACAAATATTTTGAATTGTTTGTCAGGAAATTTGTATATCTCTATTTCTTTGGGCTCAGCTACTCAAAGGTACCTGAGTATGTATACAAAATAAGTGAAATCAGTTTATGGAAAAGATATCTACCATCCCATATTTATTGTAGCATTATCTACAATAGCCAAGACACGCATCAACTAGTTGCCCAACAGCAAACAAATAAATAAAGAAAATGCTGTATAAGCCAGGCTCGGTGGCTCAGCCTGTAATCCCGTGCTTTGGGAGGCTGAGGTGAGTGGATTGCCTGAGCCCGAGGGTTCGAGACCCGCCTGGGCAACTTGGCAAGACCTCAACTCTACAATAAATCAAAAATTAGCCAGGCTTGGTAGCGCATGCCTGTAGTTCCAGCTACTTGAAAGGCTGAGGCAGAAGGATCGCCGGAGCCCAGCAGGTCGAGGCTGCAGTGGCCGGGAGCGGCCACTGCACTCCAGTCTGGGTGACAGAGTGAGACTCCGACTCAAAAAAAAAGAAAGAAAGAAAAGGCTGTATATATACACAATAGAATACTATTCAGCCTCAGAAAAAAGTTGATTATGTCATTTGTGACAGTATGAATAAGCCTGTACTATGTAATTTTATGTGGAATAAGTGAGACACAGAAAGACAAGTACTGCATGATCTCAGAAGTGGAATCTAAAAACTGAACTCATAGAAATAGATGGTAGGAGGGTAGTTGTTAGGAGATTAGGAGAGGTGGGAGATGTTGGTTAAAGAATACAGTGTTCTACAATTTTGTTATTGCTGCAATGAGCATATGAGTGCAGGCATCTTTCATATATATTGATTTTCTTTGGGTAGATCCCCAGTGATGGAATTGTAGGGTAATACAATTTTTAATTCTTTGAGAAATCTCAAGACTATTTTTCATAGACGTTGAAGTAATTTCTAGTCACACCAACAGTGTATGAATGTTCTCTTTTCTACGAACTGCACCAACATCTGTTGTTCTTCGACTTTTCAAATAATGGCCATTCTGACTGGTGTGAGGTGATATTTCACTGTGGTTTTTATTTGCATTTCTCTGATGATTAGTGATGTTGAGCATTTTTTCATATATTTGTTGGCAGCTTGGGTGTCTTTTTTCAGAAGTGTCTATTCATGTTCTTTGTCCATTCCATTTTTAGATGTGGTTATTTGTTTTTATTGTACTGTGTCTGTTGAGGTCCTTGTAGAGTCTAGATATTAGCCCTTTGTCTGAGCCATAATTTGCAAATATTTTCTCCCATTCAGTGAGTTTTCTGTTGTTCACTTTTTTGATTATTACTTCTGCTGTGCAGAAGCTTTTTAATTTAATTAAGCCCCATTTGTCTATTTTAGTTTTTGTGTAATTGCTTTGGGGATCTCTGTCATAAATTCATGGAACCAACCTAAGTGCCCACCAACAATAGATTGGATTTTTTTAAATGTGGTATATATACACCATGGAATACTATGCAGCTATAAAAAACAATGAAATTATGTCCTTTGCAGCAGCATGGATGGATCATCATCCCAAATGAACTGACTCAGAAATGGAAAACCAAACACTGCATGTTCTCACTCATATGTGGGAGCTAAACCGTCACAAAGATGGAAATAATAGACACAGGGAACACCAGTAAGGGGGTGGAAAGAGAGGGGTTAAGCTTCAGAAACTACCTATAGGGCACAACGTTCATTACCTGAGGAATGAGCCACCTGAGACATAATCCTCACTGCTACACAATACATCCATGTAACGAACAGGCATGTGTACCCCTGAATCTAAAATTAAAAAAAAAAAGTCAGTGAATGCTTAAGGTTGTCCAGCTAACGATATGAAATATTCCTGTGTGAACACATTTCAGAGTGGAATGAAAGTCCAATAATCTCTTATTTTAAAGATGTCATTTCACAGACAATAGGGCATGTTAGGTGGATGAAAACTATGAAGAATACTTTTTTTCAAATAAAAAGCTTTAAAGGTTAAAAAAAGAATGCCAAGTTTTAGTTAGGTATGAGGAATAAGTTCAAAAGATCTCTTGTATAACATGGAAAATACAGTTAATAATGTATTGTAGTCTTAAAAATTGCTAAGAGTAGATTTAAAGTGCTCTCACCACAAAAAATACTAAGTGTGTGAGGTAAAGCATATGTTAATTAGTTTGATTTAAACATTCCATAATGTATACGTATTTCTTTTTGTTTTTGAGTTGGAGTCACACTCGGTCGCCCAGACTGGAGTGCAGTGGCCGCTCCCGGCCACTGCAGCCTCGACCTGTTGGGCTCCGGCGATCCTTCCGCCTCAGCCTTCCAAGTACCTGGAACTACAGGCGCGCGCTACCACGCCCAGCTGATATTTTGATTTATTGTAGAGATGAGGTCTCGCTGCCCAGGCGGGTCTCGAACCCGCGGGCTCAGGCAATCCACTCACCTTAGCCTCCCAAAGGCGCGGGATTATAGGCTGAGCCACCGAGCCCGGCTATGTATACGTATTTCAAAACAACATGTTTTGCACAATAAATATATATATTGCTTTGTCAACTTAGAGGAAGGAAGGAAGGGAGGGAGGGAGGAAGGTGTTTCTTCAGAAATATTTTTTCTCACAACTTCCAGTTAAAGATACCTTTTATCTCAGTCATTTCTCTCTATAATAGCACTGTACAAGAGGAGGTCACTACTCCCATGAAAGTATTTAAATATTTCTTTTTACTAGCATCATTGTTGAAATTAAAATAGCATATTATGAAATCTACCTTTTTAAAGTGTAAAAATTCAGTGATTTTTATTATATTTTGAAAACCGTACAATGATCACTGTTCATTTTAGGACACTTTCGTTGTTTAAAAAAAATGTACAATTAGCTGTCATTCTTCGTTCCGTTTTTCCCTTTCTGCAGCCCCGGGCAGGCACTTATATGCATTCTCTCTATGTTAATTTGCCCATTCTGAACACTTTATTTAAATGGAATCATAAAATATTTGGTTGCTTGTGACTTGTTCTTTCATTTACTATGCCATTTTTGAGATTCATCTACATTGTAGCATGTAACGGTACTTCATACATTTTTATAGTTGAGTAATATTCTATTTTATGAATATATTATATTTTGTTTGCCCATGTATCAGTTGATGGACATGTGAGTCATTTTCTCTTTTTTTTTTTTTTTACTATTACGAATATATGTATTATAAGCATTCTTGTAAAACTCTGTGTGAACATAGGTTTTTAATTCTCGTGGATATATACTTAGGAAGAAAACTACTAGATTATACGTTAAATTTATGTTATAAAATCTGAGACATTTCCAGAGTCATTTCCAAAATGGCTGCACCATTTTTTTATTCCACAAGAAATGTATGAGAGTCACAACTTCGCTATGTCACCGTTATCACTTGCTATTGCATTATCTTTTCAGTTTTAGCCATCCTAGTGTGTGCAAGTAATATCTAATTGTAGTTTTTATTTTTGTTTCACTAATAATGATGTTTACTATCTTTTTTACGTGGTTGTTTGTCACTTGCAGATCTTCTTTGGAAAAAGTTCATTTAAATAGTTCGTTTTTCAAAAATTGTTTTCTGTGTCTTCATACATTCAGTTGTGTTAATTTTATATTCTTATCAGATTTATGATGTGAATATATATTTCATCATCATATGGATTGTCTTGTACTTTATTGATGTCCTTGAAACATTAAAAAAAGTACTTTTGTTGACATCCAATTTATTTATTTTCCTGCTTTTGTCTCTTGTAATTTTGGTATCATATCTAAATATCTAATAAGTCATTGTTTCTCCTACAGTCATATATATCTATCTCTATATTTTACTCTAAAAGTTTTATAGTTTTAGCTCTTACATGTAAGTGTGTTATCTGCTTTAAGTTAGTATTTCTAAAAAGGTATGAAATAGGGGCCAAACTTTATTAGCTTATTTAATTTTTTTGCTATGGATATCTATTTGTCTCAGAATCATTTACTGAATAGACAATTTTTCCAATTAACTTGTTTTGTAACTCTACTCAAAATTCGATTGATAATAAATGTAGAAATTTATTTCTGGACTTTTAAAAAACTTATAATCTTTATTTATACCACCTATAAGACACATCCAGATTTCAGAAACAGGAGATAAAAAAAATAATGTATGTGTATAGTAACTTAGAATGCAAGAATCTCTCAGAGTGATCAAAATTGTGAATTTATATTGTGGCAGTTGGATTCTCTGAGAAGCAGACATGGAAATTGTTATGGGAATTCAAAAGACTTATTGAGTAGTAACATCTAAGAAAGAAAACAGGAGCAAGCAGGACTGAGCAAGAGAGTTATCAGACAATTATGCAGACCTGATGAAATACATCTCTGCCAGCTCTTTTAGAGTCACTCCAGAGTAAGAATTGCCTTTTAAATGAGTCTTGCTTTAGGTAAAAATGGCTAGATCTCTTCACACCACCTTGCTTAGTCATTGGAAGGGGTTATCCTGGAAGCAGTGTGACCTTTGCTCAAAAGATGAAGTTGACCATAAAACAACTAACAGTCAGAGACTGCCTGCTAGCAACACACCTGAAACTAGACTTGATAAAAAATCTGAGTGTTGTATCTCCAGTCTACCACACAAGTATATCACAAGACCAATATTTTAAACACCCCTAAATCATTATATTGGGAAATTTCAATATTCTCTGTTGTTACAAATATCCAAAGAATTCATCAGAATATGTATTTCTTTTTTTATACATAACAAAATCTGTCTCTGCCAGGGATTTTCTGCAAACTCAAAATTAAATAGATTGGTGCTTATGTATATGTTATTGCTTAAATTTTTTAATCTTCTTAACTTTAGTCAGATAAATTGTATCCAGTAAGTCATAGTACCTAATAAAAATGGAGGACAAAAGTACCAAAAGTTAACATATTTAAATGAATCTAGGCTACCACAGGTTGCAAGATGCAGCTTGATGTGCCATAAAAATGACCAGCTAAGCAATAACAAAGTTATATCTTATGAAATTTATCATGAGATGTAATGAGAGTCCAAATATGAAAAAAATGCCATTATATTCCCATTGGTGGCTTTTTCTCAGAAGGAAACTAGTAATCATTCATCTTGCCTAGAATAAACTCAGAGATACATTGGAGAGACTTGCATATACACAATCCATAACTACAGACTGTTATCCTCATCTCTTCCAAATACAATTTCCCAGGATCTTCTCTTATTTTCCTACTTTCAGTTTTGTAAAGTCTTGGCCACTAAATATTCTCCCTATACTGTTAGTCAGAATAGGCCAACATTACAGTGACTTTACAAATAAATATTCATGTCTTACGGTAAATAGCTGTTGCGTGCATGGCATTGTGTTCACACACATAATTTAGAGACCTAGGCTGTTAGAGAATCTGTCATCTTGTGATGGAAATATCCTAACATGTGCTTCCAAGGAGAAATGGAGATCTTCTTTCTCAGCCAAGAAGAAAAACATTGTTTTAGCTCCCGTTTATTTCTAAATCTAATACAAATCCTCACACAACTGCAAAAAGAAAAAAGAAAAATAAAAAACACCTGTGAGAGAAAAAAAAATTGGAAAAAGTATTGCTAGAAATCTCTACCACAACGGGTAGCATCATTATAACTTATTTTCATCTTATTATAATTATTGAATAGCATCTTCCAGATTTGTCATGTCCCAGAAGATATGACATTGATTCCACATAGCTGGCCTCCTTTTGAAGCCTATGACTCATTCACCAACTTGAAACACACCACTGAAATCTGCTCTTACATTGTTATTTTGTTGATCTATACTTTGTGCTCTTCTTACATTTCCTACTGTTTCAGAACTATCTCATTTAGAATTTCTTCAATTAACACAGAGAGGAGATAAACTTATAAACAAAGTATGTTTATTAATAGGTGTCCTCACTCTTCAATTGCTTATTAAAGTAATTTATTAAAGTTAAAAAACAATACCATATATTTTCACAAAATCACTCAAATTATCTTATTTTTAAACTTTTGGCAATATTGTATCATACTCATAATTGACAATACTATAATTATTGGAATTTCTACCACATATAATTTAATTTTTCCTGATAGTCTCTTGATTAAAACTGAATCTAGTATACAAACATATTCTTATTTCAAAAACCCTTAGATTAAGACGTTTTGTTTACAGTTAGTAAACAAATCTCAGTTTACTCACTGTAATTGTTACATCTGGTATTAACCATATTTTGAGTGTAATATGTAATACATTTCAACTTGTTCAACAGAAAATAAACTCACATATATCCTACTGTGATATATTATGAGTCACTCCTGATGTATTAATTCATAAGTAATTAAATATTGGCCTTTACTTATTAGCTGTAGTGGACTTATACTTCTACCATTAGTCCTGTGATATATAAAATTTAATTTTGGTAAAAAAAAATTTCCTGCTGTTATTACCAACGTTCTGTATTGTAACTATCCATTTCTTGTATATCATGTGCAACTTTAAGTCTCTTAATGGATAACTGAAAAAAAAACTGGTAATACGTTAATGTGGCCTTTCTGTCATATTTATTGCCTTAAATCATGGACTGAATTTCATTTTACTGCATTATTCTTCGTGGCCTGGTTGACTGCTTTTAACAAAATGTGAACAATAAAATAAGAACAGACAGGTTAGTCTCTCTGAACTGTAAAACTAGTTAACTTATATAATTCCCTCGGCAAAAATAAATTCAAGTTTTTATTTAATTGTGGCAAGCAAATCTTTTCAAGTTGAAGATGGAGTGGAACTTGACATACTTATCTCCTAACCTGAGAGCACCAGTGACTGAAATTTCAACCAATAAAGAAAACAATGATTTAACCTCTCAAATCTTTATTTATTCCTTCTATCTTAATATGAAAGCTCTTGGAAGCCAGGGCCTTTTTCATTCAAATACTTTGTTTTCACACATTGAATATTTGAAGCATAACAAATTATGAGAATAGAGAGATCTGATTTCAAATCCCAGATTCCAAAATTGTATGATTTAGAAAAGTTACTTGATCATTTTCTTTTTCTTCTAAATGTCCATGTCTTTTAATACATTGTGTAGTGAAGATATAATATACAGTTTTTTTGATGATCAAATTGGACACATTTATTCAATGTGTAGCACAGTGTCTAGCACAAAATTAATTTTTAATAACATTCCCATGCCCACTCTTACATCTTTCATTGACACTTGGAATTTATACTTAAATTTATAATCTTGTAGTAACTACATCTGCAGAGCACTCTAGAGAAAGTAAAGACACGGAGTGGGTCTTTGCATATACAATAAATGTAGATGAAAGATGGCACACATTGTCTAACACAAAGCAGAACAGTGGAGAAAAAGAAGCCTTATAAATCCAGCACTCAAGAAAGGAGCCAAATGTTACAACATACAGATAAAAGTATATGCTCAAAACTCTGTAAAATGTTGTCAAAATATACAAAGCTTTGACTTTTAGGAAAAAATATTCATAAATTCTACAAATATTTATTCAATATCATTATTCCGGGTAAACAAAATAACCATTGTGAGATGTTGGAAGCTTGAACAATAGTGTTGCTAAAATATCAGCTTCACACAATGTTTTTATGGGAAGCGAAAAAGAAATCACTTTACATTTTCTCTAGAAATTCATTTTATCTAAAAGAGTATTATTACCCCTTGACCATGTTTTTACAGTCTGCACATCAATTTTATGAACAATAGGCAAATGGCAAGGGTTTTGTTCCTGTAGTTAATGTAGACATTTATAAAGTATTCCTTCAGGTTTCCACTGGCCATTTATTTACTAGAGTAAAATAACTGTTTGTAGTAGTAACCTGACACATAAAGAGCGTTAAATTGTGTTTGCTGTGTACAATTTTGCAAAACTTCAAAATTAAGTTAAACACACAATCATTGAAAGCCCTCATTCTTCAATACAAAGTAACTAAAAGATTTCCTTATTTACAAAGATTGTAAGAATCTTATTTTTTTGCATTAGAAAACATCATAGCATACTATTTGAGAGCACAGAGTTTTTAATCAGGTTTAATAGAACAGAATTCAATTATTTACTGCATGATTTTGAACATGTTACTTAAATTCTCTGAGTTTTGGGGTTTCTTTGTTTTTACCTTTAAAATGCAATGATTAAAAGTGTTTTGTGAGAATCAAATTATATCATTTATTTAAAATGTATATCATGTTATGTGGAACATGCTGTTTTTAATAAGCAATGACTACTGATGCTTATATATTACCCATTATTTATGTTATTATTTTGTATGATCAATGTATTTCTCAACCCATTTGTAGGGATACAATGCTGCATTAGTATCAGAATAGATCTTTGCAAATGAGTAAAGAAAATGATAGCCATTCTACTACATTTTAAAGTTCCATAAGTAATGATTTTTTTTTTAGTTTGTTCACTTTATTTGGTAGCAAATTTAATTAGATATAGTAATGGTTGCCTTCTTGGGACAGAATTTTGAATGACTATATTATTTCCTATACAAAGTAAAGAAAAATAGGCTTCTCATCTATTTAACTTGCCAATTGTCTATAGTATTTCCTATATTCCATAACTTTTATTACACTACAAAAGTGGATTAAACAGCAATGCAAAATTTTTCCAATAATACTCAAAAGTTCATGACTTTCTTTTCTGCATCACTAAAAGTCAGGGCCGTTTTCTGTAAAAATAAATTTTGTGTATATTTGAGATTTATAGCATGATATTCTGGGATATGTATAGATGGTTAAATGGTTACTGTACTAAAACAGATTAACATGCCTATCATTTCACGTACTTACTTTTATGTGTGACAAAAGCAGTTAAAGTCTACTTATTTAACAAAATCTCTAAAACAACAAAATTGTATTAACCTTAGTCCTCCTGTGGTTCACTAGACCTCTAAACCTGTTCTTCCTGTGTGTCTACTATTTTGAATCCCTTGACCTACATCTCCCTGTTTCTATCCCTTAAAATAAAAGAAAAGGAAGTGGGACATTTGAGTACGTGAATAAAAGATAATCACTCCTGGGTATTAATTCAATGAGTTATTAGAGTTTATTCCATGCTATGAACGATAAGCAATTTGCTCAAGTATAAATATTTTGATATTTATAAATATTTGTCCCTTTAACCCATTTGAAGAGATATAATATAGCACTAGAGTTAGAACAAATTCCTATAAAATATTACATATGACTGATATTTACGTGTATAAATATCAGCTGTTATTTTGAGAATGAAAAAAAGTACCAGTCTTAGTATTTTTTTAAAAGTTATATTTGCAGCCAGGCTCGGTGGCTCAACCTGTAATCCTGCGCCTTTGGGAGGCTGAGGTGAATGAATTGCTTGAGCCCGCGGGTTCGAGACCCGCCTGGGCAGCAATACCTCATCTCTACAATAAATAAAAAAATCAGCCGGGCGAGGTAGCACGCGCCTGTAGTTCCGGCTACTCGGAAGGCTGAGGTGGAAGGATCGGCGGAGCCCAGCAGGGCAAGGCTGCGGTGGCCGGGAGCGGCCACTGCACTCCAGTCTGGGCAACAGAGTGAGATTCCAACTCAAAAAAAAAAAAAAAAAAAAAGTTATGTTTGCTTATGGGAAGAACATCAAAGAAGATTTCAAAATATATAAAATTGTGAACTTTACAGAAAAATATCAGAAAAGGCTGACATCATTTTTTAATTAAGAAATAAACTCCAAGAACTATTTATTGCCTTGTCACTAAGAAAAACAAAAAATAAGAGAGTTAAGTAGGTATATGTTAAATAATTTCTGTAAACTGTTCATTTACTTACAAATATTGAAGGATTTCTCTATCATGTTAATTATAAACAAATGCAAGTTTATTTTATTATTTCTTACAGTTTAAATGGTGTTACCTTTTTTTCAAATTATGCTGTAGAATACACAGTGGACAAGAGCCAAGGAAAAAGACCATTGTGGAGGAATTTTCGAAAAAGTGCTACAAAAGACAGTGAAACAAATGCAATCTAGAAATGAGGCAAAATAAAAAGAGTCTAGGCAATTATTAAGTGCTCTGGGCTCTTTGAAACATTGTAAACCTCCTCAGGATGCCAGCTGCAATGAGTTAATAACACAATTGGATTAATTAAAGAACATTTAGAAGGTGTTATTGAGGCCATGCTACATAAAGGAATCTCAAAAATTCAACCTTGGAAACAGTCATTCCCAGAAGCTTATGTAAAACTAAACTCCCCTTTAGACATTAATATAATGTATTGTTCCCAGTTTAGTTTATCCTTATTCCAGAGCAACTTTGATAAGCAAGTGATACTGGAAAAGAGCCTGCATTTACATTTGTTGTCAGGGGTGTCACATGTAGATCCAATTCCCACCCCCTCACCCCAAGGAATTTTCTATGCATCTAGTTAACATATCTAAGAAAGTACCATGTGACGGTAGGTGAAATAGATTCAGTTAGGCATTGCAACTTCAAAAACACACATCCTTCTATTAAAGGCAAGTCAAATACCAAGTTTACAAAAATGATATATAGCAAATATTTAGATGGTGAAAATCTCCAGTTTGACTTACCAAAGACATTCCCTAAAATATTTTTTTCTAAAAAGTCAACATTCTAAGAAAAAAAGGGAATTCAGCTTAGGTAAGCCATAACCATAATTTAAAAAATATTGGATACGAGAAAGTGATAATAGTATAAAGGGCAATTATATTAAAAAAAATTCAAGAAAGAAAGATATATAGGTCAAGATAGTAAGCCACGTGTGTATATTTTCTAATTTTGTGTAGACAGTTTAAACCAATTCTGTTTATAGAAATACCTTATTAAATCTCCCCAACAAAAGTGCTCTTTACACAGTCCCATAATTAAAATTCAGTTAGATCCATTGATAACCACAGTGAAAAGTGGGACTTGGCTATTACTGTAGACTGAATATTTGTTCTCTCCAACCTAAAATTTCCATAGTGAAACCCAATCCCCAACGTGATTGTATTTGGAAGTGAGGTATGTGGGAGGTGATTAGGTAAGGAAGGTAGAGCCATCATGAATGGGATAAGAAACCTCAGAAAGCTCCCTCATTCCTTCTATCATGAGAGGACACAGGGAAAAAAACAGCTGTCTTTGAATCAGAAAGTAGGCCCTTACTAGACACAGAATCTGCCAGTGCCTTGATCTTGGATGTTCCAGCCTTCAAAACTGTTAGAAATAATTTTTTTGTTTTTTGTTTAAGCCTCTCAGTCTATGGTTATTCTGTTACAGCAGCCCAAATGATCTAAAGTAGCCATTAAAACTTTAAGAGACACTTCACAAAGGAAGACATCCGAGCAGCCAACAGACATATGAAGAAACGTTCAACCTCACTAATCATCAGGGAGATGCAAGTCAAAACCACACTGAGATACCACCTAACTCCAGTCAGAATGGCAATTATCAACAACTCAAAAAATGACAGCTGCTGGAGAGGGTGTGGCGAAAAGGGAATACTTCTACACTGTTGGTGGGAGTGTAAACTAGTGCAACCTCTGTGGAAAGCAGTGTGGCAATTCCTAAAAGCTTTAAATATCAACCTCCCATACGACCCCACAATCCCCCTACCGGGAATATATCCGGAAGAACTCAAATCACTCTATAAAAAAGATACCTGCACACGTATGTTTATCGTAACATTGTTCACTATAGCAAGAACCTGGAAGCAACCATGCTGCCCATCAAAAGAGGACTGGATTAAAAAAAATGTGGTACATATACATGATGGAATACTATGCAGCCATAAAAAAAGAACAAAATCATGAATTTCGCAGCAACCTGGATGGAACTAGAGTCTATAATACTGAGTGACCTCTCACAAAAACAAAGGTCCGAGTATCACATATTCTCACTCATATAATGGACCTTGAACATCCAACCTAATACTATAAGAAAATGACTGACAGTAGTGGGAAACTATGGGGGGGGAGATGGGATTAACGGTAGCAAATATCTGTCTGGGGATGGGGAAGCACCTCTTATCAATAGGGTGCCTGAATGAAATGTATTTGTATACCTAACCCTTAACTGTACCCCACAACATCATAATAAAAAATATTGATTATAAAAAAAACTTTAAAAGACACAATTATTTACCTTGTTCCTACTTAGGAAATATCAAAACTGTCCTACTTCCAAATTATTAAAACATATTAATGATTCTTATGTAGAAATAATTAGCTAATATTCAATTTGTGACTAATACCATGACCTCTAGGTTCTTAGAAAACTTGTTATCATTAACCTATTTGACAAATTAGGTATACATAAATTATTGGGAATGAGTAGCACTTGCAAAGATATTTGAAAAAATGCCAATAAAACAGTGTAATGGCTGGGCGTGATGGCTCAGGTCCATAATCCCAGCACTTTGGGAGCCAGAGGCGAGAGGATTGCCTGAGTCCAGGGGTTCAAGACTAGCCTGGGCCACTTGGTGAGATCTTGTCTCTACAATAAATCAAAAAATTAGCCAGGCATGGTGGCACGCGCCTGTAGTTCCAGCTACTTGGAAGACTGAAGGGGAAGGATCGCCTGAGTCCTGCAGGTCAAGGCTGTGGTGGCCATGAACATGTCACTGCACTCCAGCCTGGGGGACAGAGTGAGACTTCCACTAAAAAAAAAAGAGAGAGAGATGTGTAACTGTTACAAAACTATGTCAGTACATCATGTGGCATATCTGGTGAACTGATTATGTGAATTATTTTTACTGAAACATTAGATACTAAAAACCACAGTAAAAATCTTCATTCCATATTTGGAAAATTGGTAGTGCTTATGGTAAAGTACAGATTTCCCAGCTGCAAGAGGTTGAGATTAGGAATTAATGAGCACTTTAATTTTCTAAGAATTTTTGTCAGTGAGTGTTAAATAGTAGCTATGTTTATGCATTTGCTAATATGAGCACATGACTCTTCTCAATTTTTTTTGTTATTTTCATAAAATCACATTGTTTTCAATGTTATTTTAATTTGGCTTATACCCAAAACTTGATAGTTGCCTTATGCTTTTTTACATAAGTAAGTTTATTTTTCTACATTTTAAAACATTTAAAAATATTTTTTCACAAGATTAATAGTTTTATAATTTTTTCTTTAAATTTTTTGGTCATATTTTGGTATCACAATTTTGTTGATTTCATAAAGAAAATTGAGAAAATTTTCAGTTTTTCTGTTTCCTGGAGCATTTTATTTTTTATTGATGTTATTTCTCCATTAGAACTCTTCAAACGTAATTTAATCAGTGATTGAGCTAAGTTAAGTCTGATTTTATGAGGTATGAGGTTAGGTATATTTCCTCATAGAATATATCCTTCCAGGTTTGCCATCTGGAAGCATTGAGTTTACCATAATTTCTTCCCTTTTTTGCAAGCCCCGAACTCCCATTTTTATCTCCCCAGTTGGTGAAAAATAATTCTCTCTCTCACTTTCAGGATTCTGTTCTGTGCCTTATGAATTGATAAATGTTTCAAGGTTAAAAGGTTAAAAGCAAAACCAAATATCAGGTTCACCCTCTTTCTTTCTGTAAAGACTGTAGTCCTTAGAGTGTCTACTAATCTGAGACTTAAATCTCTAAAATTGTCGGAGCATGATTTTCAGCCTCACATTTGATCTACTTTTCGAGGTATTTTCTTCAGAAGGATTGAACTATTATAAGCTAATCAACCTTATGTGTCTTCATTTTCTTTTGAATTCATTCTAATGATTATTATTCTGCCACTTTACAGAAATGACTTTTTGTAAGGTCACTTTTTACTTCTGAAGCTCTACTTACTCTTGGTTTGCCTCCAGATTTAGAGACTAACTCCCAATTTTCTTTTCTGGTTGTTCCTCATGACCTTACCTCTAAGTATTTGAGCCTGGTATCACTGTCCAAAACTGTTCCACCTACACTTGCTCAGGCCATAACACAGTAACAATTACTGTCTATGTACTTATCAGTCCCATATCTACATTACCAGCCTTGGCCTTTCCCCAAGCTTTACATTCATGCACATCTGCCATCTTGACACCTCTGCTAATAAGCATCTTAATCTTACCATGCCCCAAATAGAAACAAATTCCTCTACTCCTTTCCACCTATTTTTGCTTCAATATACTTTATCTCAGGCCAAAAACTGTAAATCTTACAGGCACTGTTGGTATTTTTAACTTCTTTCATGCCCATCATCCGATTTATGAACTTCTTCAAAATCTATCACTTTATTCCATCTGTCTACTCTACTGTTTTTCAAAATCACTCAGAGTCTTTTCACTTTGATTTCCTTCACCTCAGGTGATCTTTCACCAGATATCATCATGGCTTGTCTCCTCAATTCCTTTAGGTCTTTGCTTAAATGTATAATATATAAATAAGGCTGTCCCTGACCATTGAAAAGAATAATAGCAGTCCACAATTCACAATCCCTCCATTACATTTCTCTACTTTTTTTTCTCCTAAAGGCTAATTGCTATATTATATTTATTAATTTATTTATGAGTTTATTGACTATCTCCCATTACAAAAATGCAACTCCATGAACCCACAGAATCTATTACTTTTGTCTATTGCTGAATTTTCAATAAATAATACATGGTTAAATGAAGCAATAGCAAAATAAAGTTAGGAGGAAGGAAAACCTTCCAATCACCATTCCTAAACTTTAAAAATTACCATTAAGTTTGACAAACTGAAAAACTCACACATTACTTTAAAATACTATCAGTTACAAAAATGCTTCTGAATGGACAATTATTCTGACATGGCAACATGCTTTTTTTTTTCTACAGGAATTTCCAGTTTATCATGTACCTCTTTATGAGTTGACAGTCGTAGGTACATATGAGAAGAGAAAAACTATCGTGGAGAAAACAAATTTCATTCATAGAGAAACCAGGCAGCCTTGTTTCACCATTTTCTTCTCTGATTTCTCTTTCCATTGCCTAGTTTTTCAGAAACTCGTTGATTACATCGATGAAAACATTAAGGAGCAATCTTTATGTTTGGCCCATAGCAAACACTCTTATAGATGTCAATAGAATTTTTTTAAAAAGCTGTGGTTATATCTGATGCTACTACTGGTTAATTTTAATCTTTCTGAAGAAATCATGTTTTTTGTATTAATGCGTAATATAAACTCAATATGTATACAAACTGTGGAACAGTTTATGTTGCAGTGGAGCAATATTTACCTATGAAGTATCCCTGATAGTGTGGAATCCTTAATGTGGAATTCAAAAATGACTGTTGAAAATTACTCTGTTGTGTGAGATGCATACTTAAAGTACAAATTGTGCTGTTGTTTTTTTGGTTGTGCATGGAAATTATTTTAAGCAGCTATAAGGATAGCATATAAAATGTATTAAATGATACATAAAATGAAGAAACAATTAATTTCTGTGAGCGGGAAAAACAAACCATGCTATGCAGTCGCTGCTGGTGGTATTATAATACCCTGAGAAGATCCCTGCCACTCTAGCAGGAAATGAACAGGCAGCCTATTAAAAATTGAGTGTGGATTCCCTTCAAGATGAAACAGTCTAATTCAGTCTCTGCTGGGCTCTACGAAAGAGGAACCAGACAATTACTTAGGAAACCAGAAAGGAAAACAAGAATACTTATGGAGGAATTAAAAATAAGGTATTTGGAAACAATTTCCTAATCCTACTTTGAAGAAATAAAATAATATGACCAAATGTTCTTTTATAGATATGCAAATGTAGTTTTATTAAACTGTGCCAATTGCTTTCAATCTCTAATCACTGTTACACTGTGTACACATTTGCCTATTATAAGGTATAAACGTAAAATAGGGACTTGGATAAAAAATATACATTTCGGAATTTACAGAAGGAAGATGAAAAGTTGGAGCTTATGGGGTTTAGGACCCACTACCCTGAAATACGACACCTTGGCATTTGAGAAAACTGCAGAAGTAGGAAGATGTCTCTGACCTTCTCCCTCCATTCTCCCCTAAAGCAGGATGTAAAATAATTATCGGACCTTTCTCTTTGTAGGTAATAAGACCTCATTCCAGAAGGATTCTTTCCATATCTGCAGAAAAGAAATGAAGACAGAGACACAAAGAAAGATCTAAAAACAGGCCTCCTATGTTTCCCCCAGTTTATTACCATTATCATACTTCCTTTTGTCCAATTATGCTTCTACATGACTGTTCACCTCCATCAAACCTAAGTAACAGATAAACAATTTTTTCCTACTTTCCTGTTTCTTTGGGTCTTCATTTCTGAAGGTTCTCATGCCACATGAAACTTACGTTAGATACATTTGTATACTTTTTCTCTTGTTTTCCTGTGTTTTGTTATAGGTGTCTCAGGTATGAACCTAGCTACTGATGAGAAAGTAAACCTTTTTTTGTTCTCCCTTACAGAGGGGAAGCAGAAATGATTAGATTTTGCTAATTGAGTGGAATCAGTATGTGATTAACATATTTCATATTCTTGAACAAGATCCTTTAATCTCTACCAAAATTCTTTAAACATTTTCATTCCCTTTCTACAAATGAGCACATGGATACTCAATGATGCTAAAGTGATATGTTGAAGGTCATGCACATTAGGTAATGAAAGTACAATTCAGGCTACATTGTCTGAATTCATATGTCCTTTTTCAATAATGAAAAATAATTCTATACTGTATTCACTTACTTTTGATTACATTTATATATTACATATTAGCCTTTTCCCCTCAAGCATTATATTGATACATGTTCCTATACCAAATGCTTCTGATTACAACCATTTCCTTTTCTTCTTTCCTTAGGAAGTGTGTAGCGTTCAACACATGTCCCATAATACCAAATACTTTTAACTTGGAAACAGGATTTGATGGGAGAAGAGTATTTTTAACATGGGTATATTATATTGATAGTAGAGTCTCATCCATTTCTTTTATTTATCATAAATGAAAGATCACATCTGCAAGATGAAATAAACTGGGGGGAAAAGATGCGTCCCTGAGTAACTTCTAAAATTATACTGATATTAAGTTAAAATATTTCATGAGTGAAAGAGATAAAATTTTCAGGATATGCTGTATACTAATAGCACTTACATTGAGTTAGAAAAGCCATATGGAATTTTTCTTAAATTATGATTTTTTAATCTACAGTTTGTGTAAATTTCTGTCAAAAATATTTTATTATTCACCTTGCAAATTATAACACAAATGATATAAAAAAGGTCCAGGACATATTATAAGATGAGTGTCAAATACTAAAAGATTTTTCCTTCACTAACATTGTTTTCATATCCAATAATAATGGTCAGAAAACTACATGGTCACCTCTTAGAGAATTTGATATGAATAAGATTTTTATTTCCCAGTTATAAAACCAATCACCTTGCCATAGTATCTTCCTATGAAATGAAATAGTACAAAGTGCCAGTGTGATTGTGTTAAAATTAGTCTAGAGATACTACTACCCTGAGGTTTTTTTTTTTAATATTGACAATACAAGAAGGAAAATTTAATCACATTAGATCACAAGTGATTGTTTGCTAAATCCTCTGAAAGGCTATGATCCATTATAAGAAATCATATGAGGAAGTAGGTTTTTTTGGATTATCTTCAGTGTGCAGAATGTAAGTAGTAACTTGGAGACTGGCCTCAAGAGCCAGAACAATATTTCTTTTGGTCTTTCAGCCTATTATCTTCTGAAACATCAAAAAAAACTTTGAGTTTTAACTCTCATAATTTCTCTAATGTCTAATGGGCTAGTTCGAATGTGACTCATTTCTCCGATGTTAGTGAAACCCTTTAATAATCTTTAAAATAAAGGAAAAAGGGAAACCTGTGACAAGTATGGCAACAACAAACACTTTTGGAATCTACTTTGTGCTGTATGCCAAGTTAGTCTGGTTTCCTTAGATACATCACTAAGGTATGCAACAATAAAACAGTGTTTTCTCTCCCTTGATCCTTACTGGATATTTTTAAGCCTTTATAAATTTTTACACATATGTTTATTTTGTTAGTACTATGGCATCATCTCACAAAATTCACAGGTCAATAATAGACTAACTCCTAATTTGTTTATGTTTTTCATTCTTTGGTATAAGAAAATTTCCCAAAAGAATTGTCCAGTAGCCAGGTTCGGTGGCTCAGCCTGTAATCCCAGCACTTTGGGAGGCCGAGGTGAGTGAATTGCCTGAGCCCGCAGGTTCGAGACCCGCTTGGGCAACTTGGCAAGCCCTCATCTCTACAATAAATCAAAAATCAGCCGGGTGTGGTAGTGTGTGCCTGTAGTTCCAGCTACTTGGAAGGCTGAGGCGGAAGGATCGCCGGAGCCCAGCAGGTTGAGGTCGAGGCTACAGTGGCTGGGAGCAGCCACCGCACTCCAGTCTGGGTGACAGAGTGAGACTCCAACTCAAAAAAAAAAAAAAAAAAACCAGAATTGGACAGTAACAGTCCCATATCATAGGGTTCTAAGAGTTGGCAGCTTAGTATCTTGATAGCAGATGTTAGTTGATTAAATGATATATTAAAGACCGTGAATAAAGAACAAGGGACTAGAACAAAGAAACAGCATAATCTGGTCAGAGGGCCAAACCATTTTTCTAATATAAATTCTTTATTAAAATAGCAAAATAGGCTGAGCACAATGACTAACTCCTGTAATTCCAGCACTTTGGGATGGTGAGGCAGGAGAATTGCTTGAGCCCAGGAGTTCGAGCCCAGCCTGGGCAACATAGCGAGACCTTATCTCTACAAAAAAAATCAAAAAATTAGCCAGGCATGGTGATGTGTTCCTGTAGTCCTGGCTACTGTGGAAGCTGAGGTAGGAAGGTTGCTTGAGCTCAGAAAGTTGAGGCTACAAAGCACTCCAGCCCAGATGATGAAATGAGACCCTGTTAAAAAAAACAAAAAGCAAAATAAAAGGCTATCAAGTTATAACAGTTATGTTGTCAGTGTTCTTTAAGAAGATAATATACGGCCGGGTTCGGTGGTTCAGCCTGTAATCCCGCGCTTTGGAGGCTGAGGTGAGTGGATTGCCTGAGCCCGTGGGTTCGAGACCTGCCTGGGCAACTTGGCAAGACCTCATCTCTACAATAAATCAAAAAATTACCCGGTCATGGTAGCGCGTGCCTATAGTTCCAGCTACTTGGAAGCCTGAGCGGAAGGATCGCCGGAGCCCAGCAGGTCGAGGCTGCAGTGGCCGGAAGCATATCACTGCACTCCAGTCTGGGTGACAGAGTGAGACTTCAACTCAAAAATAAAAAAGAAGAAGAAGATAATATACAAGCATATAGTATATTAGTGTTACTATTTGAATAAGAGAAGTTAGGTGAGAAAAATCAAGACACACTGAAAATAACTGCTGAAAACTTTTTGGAGATCAGAGATCATGGCTTCCTAATGGCAACAGGAGCATGACGCATGCAAGTTCATGAAATTAGATTCCAGAAATGTTTTACCAGGGAATGGCAACAGAAGTTCAACTGGGAAAAAAGTTCAATAGTAAATGCAAAGGAATCATTGAAATAATGAACACGAAAGGAACATAAAAAGATCTAGTTGCAAGGAAAAATTGGAAGAAGTTAAGGAACTACCAAAAGATAATAATAATGTTAGAATGGCATTAACTTAGTGAGAACAATTGATTTTTTTTTTTTTTAGAGTGAGTGCCTTTCAATTGAGTCAGTGCAGGATCATGACAATCTCTAAAGGGAGTGGACCTTCAATGGAATGGAGGCTCTAGTAAGTATAGAGAGATAAGCCAGGCTCAGTGGCTCAGCCTGTAATCCTGCGCCTTTGGTAGGCTGAGGTGAGTGGATTGCCTGAGCCCGCGGGTTCGCGACCCAGCTGGGGAGGCAAGACCTCATCTCTACAATAAATCAAAAAATTAGCCAGGCGTGATAGCACGCACCTGTAGTTCCAGCTACTCGGAAGGCTGAGGCAGAAGGATAGCCGAAAAGCATGCAGGTTGAGGCTGCGGTGGCTGGGAGTAGCCACTGCACTCCAGTCTGGGCAACAGAGTGAGACTCCAACTCAAAAAAAATTTTAAAAAGTATAAAGAGATAAAGGAAAAAAATGTGGAGTGGATTCTTCAAGACTTTTGATGCGTTCTAGAACAATGGCAACACCTAGGATAGAGAGCGAGACTGAATTAGGTGCTTACCATTTCTGGGTATTATTAACTTTATAGCAAGTACTTGACAGTAGAAATGACTGGAATAGACAGATATCATTGAATAATTTACTTTTATGCTTGAGTGGAAGATAAACAGAAAATAACATTTAACAGTGCTAACAATGTTGCCACTGCCTCCAAACCTGAGGTTAAGGTTTATGATTATGGGAGAAATTGGCAATTGATATGGACACATAGGAAAGTTCTCTGTGTCCTCAAGATAATCTTAGGTTACATTTAAGTCAAGAAGATAGAGAACCTATTAGGAGGAGGGAAACGAGGAGATAAAGGATCTCTGTATTACGGATTGAAAGTTCCAGAATATAAAGTTGGAGGTTTTGAGAAGACAGTGAGCTAGAGGACAAAAACAAGTTAAGTTTAGGAGAATGCACATTGTCAACCATATAGTGAAACAAACTTCTGAAGAAGAATAGAGGGCTTTATTTATTACTCTACTCTAAGGTTATGAAGCTTTAAGTTACCATCTGATTTTTAAAGTATTACTAGCCATCTTCTGGTGGAATAACAAAGCTGAGCCAGTGCCATGGGTATGCAAAGAAATTAGATTAGAAAAGAAAGTTTATTTAGAAAGTAGTTCAGAGGAAAAAGATTCATCCACCTGTCTAAGATTGGAGAAGGGGCCAGATGCCTAAAGAAAGCATGGCAGCAAATGCTTAAGGTTGAAACCATTTAAAACTTCTTTGAGGAGGGCAGGCAAGCATTCACAGGAGCTGATGTCATGGTGATGGGGTCTGTTTCTAGTCTCTCTGACAGCCGGATAGATAGGTAAGTCAGTCACAAGCACTTATATAAAGGTGGGTCTGTAGCTGGATGGGTGGGTTAGTCATGGGTGGTTAATCCTATTGACAAGAAGGGCTGGGCTGGTAGCTGAAAGACAGATTCTTGGGAGATGTTAATCCTCATGTCCTGTTACTTCAGGGAAAGGATTATTGTCATAAATGAGCTCAGGGGGGTCAGAGAAACTCCATTTTGGGCTCTGTCCTTTCACAAGCCTATATTATAAAAATTATGAAATGTTTGTTTTCTTTTCTCTTTGTGCTTTTCTTCCTCCATGTATGATTGCTTGTATATAGTTATTTCAGTAGAGAGTAGTAACTAATAATTTAATATCCTCATATCCTAACCCCCAGGTGCTACCTGCAAGATTAATTAACTTGTTTTTCTCATAAGGAGCAATAATATTTAAATTATGCAGACTGATTCTTAGGTCTCGCAGACTTCTCTGTTGGCATCCAGAAGTCTGATCATCGGGGGGGGGAGTTGCAAACAGTTTGATCACTGGGCATCTCACCACCTGCATCCCTACCCTATCCATAAAAGGCCCCAGTTAGCTCAAAAGCAGGTCAGATTTGAGTTTGCCTTTCCTGCTCTCATGCTTTGGCCAAATCAAATAAAACTTTCTGTGTTCCTAAGCACTAATGTGTTAGTGTTTGGTTTTCTGCATATCAGATACTCCAACCTAATATTGGGAGTTGAGGACTAAACTTGACCATTTGTTTTTCTTGTGCCCAAATTCTTAACTAACAGACTTGGGAAGTCACTGCCTGATAAGGATTAATCAGACAGTGTTTTATTTCCCTTTTACCCTAGATCCTAAAGTTTGCTTTCCTACCTGACTCTGGCATAACATAACATAACATGACAAATAGGTTGATGAGCTTGCAAAGTCATCTCTTATGAATTCCTAGACTCCAGGGAACCTTTAAGACCTTATCCATCCTCCTTGAAGTCTGCCACATGTAGGACTTTATCTACACATCAACTAGCCTGGAGTTTTCGGCCCCTTATCTTAAAACCTCTATAATTTCCCAAATTCCTTAGATAGGAACTACAAATCACCAGTCAAGAATTCTTTTAATTTGCCTATGACCTGCAAGCCCCTGCTTGGAAATGTCCCTCCTTCCTGATCCAAACCAATGAAAATCATACCTGTATTGATTTATGGTTTCTTATAATTTCTGCCTTTCTAAAATGTATATAACTGAGCCACAGTTCAACCAAAGTGGGCACACGTTCTCAGGGCCTCCTGAGGATGGATGTTTCTGGGCTTAAGTCCTCAAGTTTGGTTCAAGAATAAACCATCTGAAAATATTTTAAGAGTTTGGCATTTTTTCAACAACAGGGTTCTACAACAGCGAATGTAGGTTTATAGGAATCAGAGACTCTCAACCCATGAGCCAGATGTGAGATGCTTGCTATCTTGCCATTTTGACAAAGATCTTGGTCATCAGGTTTCTTCAAATATAAACAGAGAACTAGATCAGATGCCTAGTGTAATAATATGATAATGGCTTGGAAATGGACTCTGGGCATGAAAACAAAAGATGGGGCTCAATTCTAATGAAGGAAAAGTTGACGTTTTGGCTAAAGCAGAAGACTTATAGGACTGTGTTTATGATTTATTAAACATTTTAACCCAATTGCATTAATGTGAATAAAATTTAATAAACAATTCAAAGCATATAAAAGGGTTGCATTAATGTGGATAGAATTGAATAAACAATTCAAAGTATGTAAAAGGGAAGCTGTCCTTAAAGATTTGGATAAAGAGAGCAAATATTCTTACTTTGATTAAAATATACTGGAAAATAATCTTTTGAATGAATGATAGTCTTCATTTTTTTCTTTTTTAGAAAATGTAGACTTTCTCAGTCAAGAAATAGGTCCTAGAGAACCAAAGCTTTTGTTAAAAATTCAGCTGCTATCAGATTGTGATGAACCAGCTACTTTACCATTACTAGCTTTAAAAGTGATCCGAATTTAGAAAGATCAATACATAAAAACTCCAGACTTAGCCATTTTAAAGCAAATACTTATGTTGAACTTTGTGCTAGAGTCTGTCAGAATGTAACATGCATCTTGGAAGCATGAGATTCAGTAGCCTGCTGCTTCCAGGTCTAGAATGAGGGAAATGGTAAAAAACTAAATAGTAAAATTGAAATAAAAATGTATAATAAAAATAAATCTGACCTTACATGAGTATTAAATCACTGCCTCTGAAATAGTAACTCTTGGTGAGAGACAATAGTCGCTATTGTGGGGTCATAAGCTTGAAACTGCCTAAAAATTAATAAAATTAATATTGGGCCACGGGGTAAAAGTTGTACAAGAGACCCAACCCTGAAAAACTGTAAATATAGTTAGAAGTCAACAAATGTGTTGTTTCTCAGTTTGCTTTCCCTCTCATAGAGGTCAATTGATTATCTTCACGTCTTGACTGTTGGGTTGAGGGGGAGCTGCCTTGCAAGGCTGATAAGCCTATTATCCCTAAAACAATGGGCCTAAGACTGCATAGATTCAAAAGTGAAGACTGTACAACAGGAGTGGCTCCAATCTCCGAGGATCTTACTTCCCCCATACTTTTCTCCTAAACTGCCTCTATAATGGCTCATTGCCTAGTAGTAGCTGATAGGCACGAACTTACATCGTAGGTGATATCTACTGTAAAACCTAAGAATGATATTTGAGATGTGTTTCAGACTTTGTACTCTGATGAACCCACAGCCCCACCTGAGATCCCACCTGGCCCAGAACATATACCAGGAATTTGGCTCAAACCATTTCTCTGATACTCCCTCCCAGAAACTGGTTTTGCCACAGTAAGGCAATTGCAAGTTCCCATGACATCATCAACCAAGCAACAGTCCCTAACTCCCTGCCTGCCAAATTCCCTTTAGAAACTCTAGTCTCTGAATTCTTGGAGAGGCATATTTGAGAAATATCTCCTGACCTCCTTTGCACAGCTGTTCTGCAATATTAAACATTTTCGTTATAGCAATGCTGGCATCAGATTTGTTTTTTCTCAGCAGTTGGGGTAAGAATCCAGGCAGGCTGTAACAGTCTCTTGACTCCTTAAAGGTTCGTTGAAAATCACTGACATGAGGCAGATTGATTCACAGGAGAAAAACCTTGATGAACACATAGCAAACTTTGTCACACTACTCTTTCTTAGTTTGTGCCTATTACATTTTATTTTATATTTGACTTGATTTTTGTTTCTTTTTCTTTATTACATTCAAATTTAGCACTTTTCCTTTTTATAGTTCAGTACATGTACAGAGCTTTGCACTTCAGAATTAAAATAGCATCTAAAACATCAGTTATTTTACTAAACTCATGTACATGAAATTTTGTGTCAATTAAGACAGTATAAATAAATAACATCTTAAAAGTATTAGATGCTCTATATGATACTAGACTGTATCTCTTATTATTCATGATTGTCTTTAAGTCATCCATGAATGAAAGCACGAGCTCTGCAATTCTGAGTTACTCAAATCTTACAAATTCCCATGAAATGTCTGTATTTAGGATTAGCTTTTGGCCCGCTCCTAAGAGATGAGCTTGGAGCCCTTGGGATATTCTGCCTGATAGGAGTGCTTTTGTATGCCTGAAATCTTGGCCCATGTTCTTCAATTTGTCCAGATAATTTATGCTAACCATGCAATCTATGGTGAATACCTGTGTTTGTATGCCTGAGGCCATGGACCAAGTAGTACCAGTTTGATCAGATAGTTTATCTTAACAATGTGATTTTTGCTGAACATCTGTTTTTGCTCTGGAAGTTTGGAGCATACAGGTGTTGCATGCCTACCTGACTGATCCTCAATAAAAGCTCTGGACTCTAAGGCTCAGTTGAGCTTATGTGGCTGGTAACACTTCATATGTGTTGTCACATACTATTTATTGCTGGGAGAATAAGCACATATGTGTGACTCCACTGGGAGAGCATACCTAGAAGCTTGTGCCTGGTTTCTTTTGGAATTCACTGAATTCACCTTCCCCTTTGCTGATTATTTCCACATACAGTCCACAGACTGTAACTGTGGACATTATGGTTACTACAGAGTATTGTGAATCCTTCCTGTAGATCTTTGAATCTGAGGCTGAAACCCAATGTAGCACCGTATTCTTTAATATTACTGCATAAAAAGCTATTTCCAAGCCCTATCTTCATTTTTTAAATGTTAGGACTCATTCTATTTATAGGTCTTCATGCTATATGTATCAACCGTCCACAGCAGTGCCTCAAGATACTTTTGTTTTCTTTTTCCCAACCCTATTTGTATTGTACACATATCATGCTGCACTCATCTAATCATCCACATATTTTCTCATTTTGAATCCAATAAATTTGCATTGAAGTTTTTTCTCAAAATTTTTTAAAATAGGAAAGAAATTCCCCTGGATGTCTTTGTATACAAATGTTATATTTCTGAGATTTCTGTCAGTCCTTTCCCACCAGAGGTGCGACTTCTTTTACTTGCAAATTATTCAGTTATTAAACAAATATTTGCTGAGCTCTTATTACATGACCACTATCATCAAAACTCTGCTAGATAAATCAAACACACATCTTAACTTCTAAAAGTTTAAAATGTAAAAATCCCAGGTTATTATAAATAACACTATTAAAATACTATTTATACTTTTAACATTGACTTCAAAGAATTGACTCCGTTTTCAACTTTCCTTCTGTGTTTTAATTATAAATGTAATTTTATTTATAATACTGATAACTAATTGTCATAAATTTATTATTTAGAAATATTAAGATACATACCTTCATATTAGTACATCAACATGTTTACTTTGTAAAGTGGTAAAGAAAAATTAAGTTTATTAAATGGAGAATCTTAATAGGCAAACACCTTGATTCATTTGGGGGGTTTTTTTGGTCAATTTAAATTTGTATTCGTCCTACATTCCGTTTAACAAATGGTGTTGGAAAATTTAGTCAATTGCAGAAAAATGAAACTGGATCTTTCACCAAATACAAAAAAAAAAAAAAAAATCAAGAAAGATTAAAGACTTAAATGGAAGAACTGAAGTCATAGAAATCCTAGGGAAAAAAAAGAAAAACCTCTTATAGACATTAGCCTAGGCAAAGAATATATGGCTAAGACCTCAAATGTAAATACAACAAAAACAAAAATAAATAAGTGAAACTTAATTGAACTAAAAAGTTTCTGCACAGCAAAATAATAATAATAATAATAAAAGTAATTAAGCAACCTACAGAATGGAAGACAATATTTACAAACTATACACCTGACAAAGAATATCCGAAATCTACAAAGAATTCAAACAAATCACCAGGAAAGAAAAACAAATAACCCCATTAGAAAAGCAGACAAATGGCATGAACAGACATTTCTCACAAGAATATATACAAATGGCCAACCAGCATATGAAAAATGCCCAACAACACTAATTATTAGGGAAACGCAAATCACAGTGAAATAACCATATAACACAAGACAGAATAGCCATTATTAAAAACTCAAAAAACCAAAGATGTTGGCACAGATGCAGTGAAAAGGAATGCTTATACACTGTTGGCAAGAGTGTAAATTAGTATAATCTCTATGGAAATCAGTATGAAGATTTCTCAAAGAACTAAAAATAGATCTACCATTTGATTCAGCAATCTTACTGCTTGGTATCTACCCAAAGGAAAAGAGGTTGTTATACAAAAATGACACCTGCATTTGCATGTTTACTGCAACCTGATTCACAACTGCAAAGACGTTGATCAACCTAAATGGCCACCAATTAATTAGTGGATTAAAAAATGTGGTGCACACGGTGGAATACTATTCAGCCATAATAAAGACCAAAATAGTATCTTTTGTAGCAATTTGGTTGGCATTGGAGACAGATATCCTAGGTGAAGTAATGCAGGAAAGGAAAATCAAATGCCACATGTTCTCATTTATAAGTGGGAGTGAAGCTATGGATCTACAAAGGCATATAGGATGGTATAATGGATGTTAGCAACTCAGAAGGGGGAGGATGGGTAGGGCAGGAGAGATGCAAAATCACCTACTCAGTACAATGTACACAAGTTAGGGTTATGGCTGCAATTGAAGCACAGACTTCACAACTCAGCAATGCGTCTGTCTAACCAAAAAACATTTGTACTTCTAAAGCTATTGAATATATATATATATATATATGTGTGTGTGTGTGTGTGTGTGTGTGTGTGTGTGAATATATATGCATATACATATATCCTACATTTCCTACATATCCTACATTTTGTAGGATATATATATATATGCATATACATGTATATGCATATATATATATATCCTACAAAATCATGTAAAAGTATGTGACACTAGCTAGTGCCTGAGTTTTATACCATTCAGGTAGAACTGAGAGCACTTATACCTTATGTTAACTATTCATTGTTCTTAATTGAATATCTGTGCTTTAAGTGTTATAATTTTTTTCCTAAATTATATATATATGTATTTAAATTATATGTCATTTCTGAGTTTTAAAGCATTTCATCATTTTGTACCAACTTGAAAATGTATCCATCGATCTAAAGTTCAAACGTCAGCTAAGAGTGAAAAGTGGCACTCTTAAGATCAGAGGTAGTTTGGTATAAAGACTAAGAATAGAATATATTTCAACATACAAAACAAATATGTAAATAAAAGACCAGAAGTTCACATATGTTACATCCAATAGATATGACATCATTAATCTCAAGGTAAAAACAGAATATATTATAATCAACAACAAAAACTTAAGCCACATGCTTAGAAAAATTGTTTATTATCTTGAATTCTCAATCTTCTATTTCAAGCATCAAAAGACATTGCATTAACTTAAAGAGGAGCTATAACTTGTAAACTGCAAGTTGTAGAAAATTAAGCATAGTTTTTGGCTTTACTATAGGTGCTAGTAGCTTCTGTTATTTTAAGATAAAATTGCAAAAATTATTGATTCTTTTATTAAATCCCTACTAAATGCCAAACACTAAACTAAGTTTTAGGGAATGCATAAACTATAAATAAAGCAACTTGTATCATAGCATCACAGTGTAGGAGAAAACAAATACATACTTATATAATTTGAGTTAAATATGAAGCAGCAATAATTACAAAGCTCCAAAATGTTGTCAAATGCATTAGGGAAGATTATTTTCTGTCATAAAGTAAATATCTGTTTGGCTTGGTGAAGGAGAAATAATTGGAAATTAATTTGACTAAACAGTCAATCCTATCCAAAAGTATAGTACTATCTGATGCATGGTGCTCAGAAATTCATGGGGAATTTTGAATTCATGAGAGGGTTTTGTATAGACCATTATATAGTCCTAGAAAAATACAACCCACAGAATAGAACATGGAGTAGAAAGGCTAGATTAAACCGGATACAGACAACTCAAGTACATTTGTTCTCGCTAACTAGGTCAAGGGTCTCCACTGTTAGACAGAAGTGGGATAAACTGAGACCATTTGCCAAGAAAGTAGTTTGGCAAGAGACAGGGATTCAGGGACCATTTCAAACAAGCTTTGATTCCAAATCTAGTGGGGGGACTGAAAGAGTAAGCTTGAAGTAAAGCAGAAGTTTAATTTAAAAGAGCCTACAACAAATATGGTAGCTAATTGGAGAGAGCTGCTGTCTAAGAAGGTGCTCCAAAGCCTACCCCAGACAAAATATGTTTTGAATCAGTATTAGATCTCAATATAATAATACAATTTTTTCTCTGCTTGCCACCCACCCTATAGCAGTATTGACTGGAAACATACAAGTGAAGGACCAATGATTGTAACTGATCTAGTGTGTCCATATTTGAGGGTTGTCATTTCAATTAACTATTTAACTGACAATATTATCATCCTGATAATATTATCCAATATAAAACTTATATCCCAATAAGTTCAGGAAAAAAATTAAGTTTTTTAAAAAATTGTATATTATTTCCATTGCAAACATTCCCTAAAGCCCTAGATCTGTATTTTGCTAAAACATGCCTAACTTCAAGAAAAATGCTCTAAATTACTTCTACACGGAGTAATTTGAGATTTCTCTTTTTCTTTTCTGTGTCTGTGGTAAAACGTTTTAAAAGATGTGCTCTAGTGATTAGTTTTAAAGCTAGATATACACATTTGTGGAGGCTATTACAATAAAACCCCTGCAGAATAACTGAGCCCTTGGCACTATTTTATTCCATTACTTATCATATCTGAGACTTCTTCCAGAAAACAAGAAAAAAATTAAATCAAGTCGATCCTTAATAATGACAAATGACTTTCTTTTTTTCCTGTTTTTTGTTGTTGTTTTTGTTGTTTGTTTGTTTTAGAAATAGACTCTCTCTCTCTGTCATCCAGTTTAGAGTGCAGTGGAGTGATCATAGCCCAATGCAACCTCCATTTCATAAGCTCAAGTCATTCTCTCACCTCAGTTGTACAAGTAGTTGGGACCACAGATGCACACCACCATGCCCAGCTAATTTTTTGATGTTTTGTAAAGACTGGTAATCACTATGTTGCCCAGACTTGTCTTGAACTCCTGGCCTCAAGTGATCCTCCTGCCATAATCTTTCAAAGTGCTGGGATTACAAGTGTGAACCACCATACCCAGCCCTACATATGAGGGTGTGAATTTGCTGAGATGATGTTTTTATGCATTTCTTTTGAAATCAGGAAAGAAATGCTATTATTTGCATTTATTGATTTAAGTCAGTGTGTGTGTGTTGTTTGCCATCTCCTGGTTGATGGCTGAGTCATGTCATCAATGCATTTAAATGTTCTATATATACAGATTTATCTGATTATTATAAGAATCCAAAGGCGCCGGGTTCGGTGGCTCAGCCTGTAATCCCGCGCCTTTGGGAGGCTGAGGTGAGTGGATTGCCTGAGCCCGCGGGTTCGAGACCCGCCTGGGCAGCAAGACCTCATCTCTACAATAAATCAAAAAAAAAAAAAATCAGCCAGGCGTGGTAGCGCATGCCTGTAATTCCAGCTACTTGGAAGGCTGAGGTGGAAGGATCGCCGGAGCCCAGCAGATCGAGGCTGCGGTGGCCGGGAGCAGCCACTGCACTCCAGTCTGGGCGATAGAGTGAGACTCCAACTCAAAAAAAAAAAAAAAAAAAGAATCCAAAGGCTTCAGTTTACACCCAGAAGAAGTGCTGCTATACTTATTAAAAAAAACAACACACACACACACACACACAGAATTTTTCTCTACATTACAAGGCACGGTTTGTTTGGGGTTGTTTTTATTCAGAATTGTATAGTGATTTGAAGATTTATTTCATTTTTTCTGCTGCTGTCACTGTAACCCAATGATGACACCAAGCTATCTGAATACAAAAGTAACTGGGTGGAAATGATTAATTTCATTTTATCCCAATCCTTTTATTTTAACAAACCATTTATTTATTCAGCAAGAACTTTTAAGTTCATACCATATGCTAAGAATGGTTAAATGGAAAAAATGCTACAACAAAAAGTACATATGACATGATACCTTCTTTCAAAAAGTTTTCTGTAAAACAAAGAAAGATATACTAAAATGAAACCTTCCTTCAAAAGGTTTTCTGTAAAACAAAGGAAGGTATACTAAAATGAAAGCGATAAATCCTTGTCAGTGCTATGATAGATGGAAGCATTGATGGTATACAATGACCCCCCAAAAGAGATCAATGTGATTTATATTTCCAGTTTCTAAATGGTTCCTGGTGGATGCATTCCTAATTGTAAATAGTCTTTTCCCCAAACTGTAGTATACATGTTTCAATTTTAATATTATGGTAATATGTGCTTGCCAAAATTTCATTTTTTTCTTCGCATAGTACTATATATATATAGATATATATATATCTAAGAGGGTGAATAATTAATGATTTGTGTTTACAAAAATCCACAGTTTTTTTCTTTGTGTACTCTGTCCTTCTTTCCTCTGCCAAACCCCAGGAAGACTGACATTTGCAGCCTGCATCAAGAGACCCACTTGGTTTTTCTGTTGGAATCTGTTCCTATGAGACATGCAGAAAAACAGGGACATGTGTAGATAGGGGATCCAGAAGGACGCTCAGAAAATACCCAGCATTTCTTACATATACAGAACAGAAACATAAGCTTTCTTTGCTTTTTCTTTTTGCAAAATTGAGAAGCCTAATTTATTTGCTTTTAATAGAATGTAATTAAACTATTATAACCAACATTGACTATATTTTATTTGTATTGCTTTGTGACAAAATTTTTAAAATGACTTAATGAAGCAATATAGACAAGCAAAAATAAGTAAAAATCAATTATAATCCCCTTATCTGAAGAAAACTACAGTTAGTATTTTGATACAAAATCTTTATTTCTAATTACACTTTTATAGACTTCATAACAAAAATGGAACTACTGTGTGTCAATTTTTAAATTAAAGGGTAAGCACATTTTTATGCCTTGAAACATTTTATTTATTTATTTATTTTACTATGAATATGTGGGGTACAAATCAGGTTTATCCACACAGGCAGGCTGTGTGCAGGTGAAGTTTGAAACATTTTTATAAACATTTTAATGACTACATATTATTGCACTTTATTTATTTACAATTTTATACTTAATTTCCTATTATTTGACATTCAAAATATTTTTGCTATAATTTTAATAATACTGTAGGAATCTTTTTTTCTAAATTCATGAAAACCTTTAGGCACATTTCCTTAGGATTATTTTCTACTAGTGAAATTATTGTTTCAAGAAAAATGTATGATAATACTATATGGGAATTGCATATCTATAATAATAGTCCCCTTAAAATATAATTGCTTTAAAGGATATTAGAATTCTCTAAACTACTTCCTAGCGACCCACTAAACAAACGGTTTGATTCCCAGTTGGTCAAAAAACATTGAGTTGATGTTACACAGGAAGCCCTGTGCTAGGCTCTGCACATATAGCCATGAATTACTTCATAGTAGATGGAGAAATGGAAAGATATTTTCAAAACAGATGGTTTCACTGAAACAGAGTTAAGGCCAGGATACCACAAGAGCATAAAGGACAGTTATGTAGTTCAGCCTTGGGGGCGTGAAAGGGTCAGTGATAAATCAAAATTGAGTTGTGAATGAAGAAAAGGAATTATCCAGGCAAAGAGAACAGCTTGAGGGAAGAGATGTCTAACCACAAGCACATATGCAGAAGTTGGTCAGGAGCTCACTTGGTGCATTTAAGCACAGTCAGTAACTTGGTATTTCTGGAACTTGGATATAATAGTGACAAGATGAGGAAGGATAAACTAGAGAGGGAAGTGGTGGCATTACCATGAAGAGCTTTCATTTCAGATTCAATTAGGTGTTTATCTACAAAGATGTGATCTCACAGAAAATTTTGTTGAAATAATACAAATTGCATTTTTGAATAGTTAGTCCAAAAGCTATGTGAAAATGAATTCAGTGTGAGGGGATTTATATCATATTCTTTCCTTTGAAGTTATCTTGTTGTTTTCTGACTGTTTTGTTCTCATCAGAAATCTCCACCTTTTAGGTCATAATGCATAACTTCCTCCTCCTCTTTTGCTGGTAAGGGAGGGGTCTCACTTTGCACTTTTTGTGCATGGAGGATTACTCTTAGCTGTAAGTCAGTTAGACATATGCCTTGTATTACAGAATCTCTTCTTCTCCTCTCCTTTCATCATTCTTTTCTGCTAAATTAAATAAGTGTCAGGGCAATATGACTTTCTTTTTATCTATTTTTACATAAGTATTCAGTGTTGTCTGTTCCCCTATGGACAAATGTTCCCATGCTTGTTTTTCAATTACATAATTTAAAATTGTTCTTCACTGCTGACACTTTGCACTGCTAGTGTTCACTAGAAACTGATATCATAAGCTGTTTTAAAATGTGACAGTGCACTAAAATTTTAGACAAACATTAAGCAAATCCTAAATGGCTTTTGCTCTTGGCTTGTGTTAAGAGTCCATAGATAGAAGAAAAAAGATTTAAGTTCTTGCTGAAGAAGCTATGCTTTGGGGTTTAAGAAGACCTCTAACAAGTCAATACATGAAAAAAAGCAGTAGAAAAATGCAAAAGTCAATTGAACAACCTTGAAGGGTAGAGGGATTGTTGGAAACAATTGGAGAAGAGAAAAAGATAGCTACACATGACCTAGGAAAGAGTTGGCCAATCTATAACCTATCTAAGACTGTAACCTACCTAACCTATCTCCAAAGCTCCAAGTAGGGGATCGAAGCCTCCAAGTCAATAGGTTAGAGACTCCAATAAAAATATCAGAAGATTCTAGCTGAATTACAGCCAAACTCTTTGACGATGATGGAGAACTCAGCAACAGTCAAACTTTTGAATTGGCCCAACGTATCCATCACTGTGCAGTAAAATCTGCTGCCTCTTCCATTCAAAGGAGTTCTCAAGCTTTCACAATTCTTGCTACCCACAAAAGAAATCTTACTCTTGTTACAAAAGAGTATTGTTCCAACATGATTCTTAAATTGAGCTTTACTTTTTTAGTCATCTCTAACCCACTGGATAAATATGTATGTGAATCCCTTTCCTTGAGCAAATGTCTCCTTTTTTCTTTTTTCTCTATTTCAATGATTACTGACAAAAGTAAGTCATTTTTGTCTTAGATATTTGCCCAGTGGTTCTTATTTCACAAGTTTTATTTCTGTTAACAGTCTTTTTTTTGAATTCCAACTATGTTCTTTGAATAAGAACTCTAGAGCCCCTCCTTATTAGTATGCCATTAGAATTCAAAATCTGTGTTAGTCATGTCAAGTAGGAGCTTCAGCTATGCATTCCAAAATCTGGTTACCTGAAACCAGGTATAGCTAATTAAAGCTAAACTGTTTTTGGAGGCAGTATTCTACATGATTTGCAGTGTAACCAAACACAGGTAAATTAATACCGAACTAATCATTGCAGTTTTTGAACTGATCATTTTTCCTACTTAACTTCATGCATTATGAATAGAAAAATTAATTTTTCTTTTTTGGGGGTATTAATAATTTGAGCAGCAGAAATTTTACCAAAGAAGCTGAATACACACACACACACACACACAACACACACACACACACACTATTCAGACACACAAACTAAATTTCAGAAAACTGCTAATTTATTTTTTACCAGGTTAAGCAAGTTTCCCTTTTAAGCTTGATCTTCTTTCTGTGGACATACCTTTTTGGGCCATCTAACCATTTCTGCTTTATTTCCTTCATATTAGATCCCCACATTTAAGTAAAGACAAAGAAACATATCTCCACAGTTTCACCCCCAAAACAAAGGATGGATGAACTTCTGTTTTGTTTCTTGCATTTCAAATCAACTTTTGGGCCCTAATCATTTTAAGCATTCTCCTGCGATTCACTCTCACTTTCTCTTCATCTTGTATGTGTGTGGGCATGTGTGTGTGCTCAGTGAGGCTTAGAATTAAAGACTCTATTCTACACAATGCATCCACTCTATCAAGAGCCAAATTCTTATCTTCCTTTGAACCCTCAGGGATCATTGACTTCAAAAGAATATATTATGTTCCAAAGTGACTTCATACAGCTGTAGAGGAAGGCATAAAATTGGTCCCGAGAGACTAGTTCCTCAATTCAATGTGATGTTATTCTGCTGCATACATAAGTAGCTCTGCCTCTCTCTCTTGTGCATGCTTGTTTGTGTGTGTTGAGATCAAGCACAGTTCCACAAAACAAAACTCTGGAGTGCTTTCTGCAATTATTCTCAGATAATAGTAGAGATAATATTATTAAAATTAAAATTCATCAATATTATAGACTGAAGGCTCTTTTATGATTTATACTATCTTTAAAATACAAACAAACATTAAGTCAGATAAACAAACCAGGTCTAGATGGGGCTGGGTGACTCAGCCTGTAATCCCAGCACTTTGGGAGGCCAAAGTGAGTGGATTGCCTGAGCCTGTGGGTTCGAGACCAGCTTGGGCAACTTGGTGAGACATCATTTCTACAATAAACCAAAAATTAGCCGGGCGTGGTAGGGTGTGCCTATGGTTCCAGCTACTTGGAAGGCTGAGGCGGAAGCTCACTGGAGCCCAGCAGTTTGAGGCTGCGGTGACCGGGAGTGTGCCACTGCACTCCAGTCTGGGTGGCAAAGTGAGACTCTAACTCAAACAACAACAACAACAACAACAACAACAAAACCAAGTCTACTGTGAAAATGGCTAATTCTCCACGTGCCTTCCAAACAAAGACTCCTAGGATGTCAGTTTACTTTTTTTAGTGAGTTCATTATGGTAGGAGTACCAGACAATATAAAATTTAAAAATCACTGTAGAAAATAAAAAAAGTTTATAAGCACTGTGTGTATGACTACCAACTTATCCAATTATACTACCTGTGCAATCTAACTATTCAAAATAATTTGAGATTTACATTATTCTTTCTCTCTCTCTCTCTTGTATACATTTGAATTTAGTAGGACACATTTCATTCGACTTTTGTAAGTTTTCTCTTCCAGGTTTTAAATTTATTGTTGTGGTGGTGGTGGTGAATTCCTAGAAAATCCTCACCATGAACTGTCAAATACATTCACCATTTTGCATTATTTGACAGAGTGAATCTGTACTAGTGAATCAAGGTGTTGCTTTGTCCAAGGAATGGAGGTTTTCTGGTTATAAATATTTAAATTTTTCTAGACTATTATGTATGAACATAGCTAATAAGGATAAAGGTAGTAGTCTGTATTGTAAATAGAGCAATATCTGCTAGACATATTGAAAGACACTGACATTTTTACCTATAACCTTATAATTAGATGTTCACAATCATTACCCAGTTTTTTTCTGATGACAACATATACCGGCATCTCATTAAATATTATTATTGAAGTCAGGCTCGGTGGCTCAGCCTGTAATTCCATGCCTTGGGAGGCCGAGGTGAGTGAATTGCCTGAGCCCGCAGGTTCGAGACCCACCTGGGCAACTTGGTGAGACCTCATGTCTACAATAAATCAAAAAAATGAGCTGGGCGTGGTAGTGCGCGTCCGGAGCTCAGCAGGTCGAGGCTGCAGTGGCCAGGAGCGGCCGCTGCACTCCCGTCTGGGTGACAGAGTGAGACTCCAACTCAAAAAACATATATATATATATATATATATACATAAGTATGTATATACATACATATATGTATATATATATGAGAGATTATAACCTTATTATCTAATCTTATTGGAAATTTATAGTAAATAAAACAATTATATTTTGACACAATAGATGGTATATATAAAGAAAAGATAATTTAAATGAGACAGTTTGTTCTTATTTTAGATTTTCTTTAGCCTTATAAACTAGATATTAATTATATTGTGGTTACTTGAGTTTTTATAAAGTACTCAAGAAATAATACAAAGGTAGAACAAATACGTTGTTTTAGTAGGTCAGATATGCTCATGTTTCATAGATTTCTGTATATAATTTCTGAATGCATGCTGTATAATTTTTCAGAATCAAATCATGTAAATAGAAAAGCAGTTTTGTGTTTCCTCTAGGAAAATAAAATGAGTGCAGTATAAAACAACAAATAGGCCAGGCTCATTGGCTCAGCCTGTAATCCCAGCATTTTGGGAAGCCGAGGCGAGTGGATTGCCTGAGTCTGCGGTTTCGAGATCCACCTGGGCAACTTGGAAAGACCTCATCTCTACAATAAATCAAACAATTAGCCGGGTGTGGTAGCGCGCGCCTGTAGTTCCAGCTACTTGGAAGGCTGAGTCGGAAAGATCACTGGAGCCCAGCAGGTCGAGGCTGCAGTGGCCGGGAGCGGCCACTGCACTCCAGCCTGGGTGACAGAGTGAGACACCGACTCAAAAAACAACAACAACAAATAAAAAATGACTTGCATAGCACTTTCCCTACCTTCTGATTCTGATTTTTAAGAAAAATTGCATAGGCACCAATATTTGATGGAAGTAACAGAACCCTGTTCATTGGAATATTATATAGCTAGATGGGAGATGAGAAAAATCTGTGATCCTAAATCTAGAAGGGTGTGGGAATGGTATTGGCAGAACTATTATCCCTAAATCGACCAATGCAACTATTTCTCCATATTTACTTAATTATGTCTGATTGTTCCAATGTTTCAGAACTGTAAGTTTTGTTGAGTTATATATAAACTATCACTTAAAGAAAGACCTAATATTCATATCTGAAAAGTAAAATGAATAAATAAAGCAAGAATTATTTTGTTTCCTTGTATAGTTCTCTGTAGCTACATTTACAAAATTTCACAACTTGTATTTTTAAGTAATAAATAATAAGAAATATATGATGATCATATTAAAATAATAGTATTATTTGGTACTTTAACTGGAACTCATATATCAAATAATAGCAGATAATAGAAATTGGACGCTGTACTGTCTATAGATACATTTTAAGAGTAAGAGGAATTATTTGCAAATATGCAATGACTTTTGTATATTTTTGCTAATTCCAAAGTATATTGCTGAAAAACAAGTGAGTTTTTGCTTGAATTTTACAATTTTTGCTTTATCTTTCATTCACAAACTGGTGAAAACTCACCAGAATTTTTTGAAAGAAACATATTTTATGAATAAATTACCTGAATTAGACATTGCTGCAATTAAACTTTTAAAAGGTCTTAGATAAACTCTTTAAGTAGGCGCTGCTGTGGTACTGCAAATTCTACTTCTATGATTTGAAGACTAATATACCTATTTAACATTAATGTCTATAGTTTGTAATTTTCTGAAAAGTAATTGTTTCTATAGCAGTAATTAAATATTATTGGTAGTAGTAGCAATCATAATAATAATATCACCATTGTCACTATTACTTTCCATAAAACTTCTATGAGAACTCCCTGAGGATCAGAGGCTGTCTTTCTTTAGTGTGTGTCTGTGTGTGTGTGTGTGTGTGTGTGTGTGTGTGTGTGTGTGTGTGTGTGTGTTGGAGTCTCACTCCATCGCCCAGACTGGAGTGCAGTGGCACGCTCCCAGCCACCGCCGCCTTGACCTTCTGGGTTCCCGATCCTTCCGCCTCAGCCTTCCAAGTAGCCGGAACTACAGGTGTGCGCTACCACGCCCGGCTAATTTTTGATTTATTGTAGAGAAGAGGTCTCGTCAAGTTGCCCGGGTGGGTCTCGAACCCGCGGGCTCAGGCAATCCACTCGCCTCGGCCTCCCAAAGTGCTGGGATTACAGGCTAAGCCGCTGAGCCCGGCCTCTGTCTTTCAATAATAGAGCCCATATGCCCAAATTGATTGAGATATTTATATGACCATATTTGAAATCCAGTTAGGTTGTGACTTAACTATGTGAATAAACTCACATTTTAACATTTCATGAATGCTTAAGTCTATTATAGCTGCAAAAGTTTATTATTACAAAATGAATTGGGCAATAAGCACTTCAAAGTATAACAAATTTTGTCATTAATGCCCCTCTCTCAAAGGTATTGTGAACCTGCTTGAAAGAACAGAATAAATTCCTCTATATTGTCTAATTGTTTAATAAAGGACTTTAATGGTACTGCAATCAATTTTAATGTAGCATGAACTATAGTTATATCACGATTTGAAGCACCAAAGCTTTACTTTTGAAGAACTTCACAAACCATCAATTATGCCAACAGCAATGTTTCACTGTCTTCTTTCTTGACATGCAAATACATATTTAAGCTATCATTAATTTCCACAAATTCATTGATAAAATCAGTTAGCATTTTTTTATTATTATTATTTTTAATTTTAATCAATATTTTTTATTATGATATTATGGGGTACAGGTAAGGGTTAGGTATACAAATATGCTTCGTTCAGGCACCCTTGTTGATAAGAGGTGTCTCCCCATCCCCAGACATATATTTACTATGTTAATCCCATCCTTCCCCTCCCCCCCATAGTTTCCCACCACTGTCAGTCATTTCCTTATAGTATTACGTTAGATGTTCAAGGTCCACTATATGAGTGAGAACATGTGATACTCAGATCTTTGTTTCTGTGAGAGGTCACTCAGTATTATAGATTCTAGTTCCATCCAGGTTGCTGCGAAATTCATGATTTTGTTCTTTTTTATGGCTGCATAGTATTCCATCGTGTATATGTACCACATTTTTTTAATCCAGGCCTCTTTTGATGGACAGCATGGTTGCTTCCAGGTTCTTGCTATTGTGAACAATGCTGCAATAAACAAACCTGTGCAGGTGTCTTTTTGATAGAGTGATTTGAGTTCTTCAGGTTATATTCCCAGTAGGGGGATTGCAGGGTCATATGGGAGGTTAATATTTAGAGCTTTTAGGAATCTCCATACTGTTTTCCACAGAGGTTATACTAGTTTGCACTCCCACAAACAGTGTAGAAGTGTTTCATTTTCGCCACACCCTCTCCAGCAACTGTTATTTTTTGAGTTATTGATAATTGCCATTCTGACTGGAGTTAGGTGGTATCTCAGTGTGGTTTTGATTTGCATCTCCCTGATGATTAGTGAGGTTGAACATTGTTTTCATGTGTCTGTTGGCTGCTCAGATGTTTTCCTTTGAGAAGTGTCTGTTCATATCTTTTGCCCATTTTATAATGGGGTTGTTTGTTTTTTTCTTTTCAGCACGTTTGAGTTCCTTGTAGATCCAAGATGTTAAGCCTTTGTCAGACCTGGAGTTGGCAAATACTTTTTTCCAGTCTTAGGCTGTCTCCCTGCTGTCTTGATGGTTTCTTTGGCTTTGCAGAAGCTTGTCAGTTTAATGAGGTCCCACTTGTCTATCTTATCTCTTATGGCCCGTGGTTTACAGATTTTGTTCAGGAATTGGATGCCAGTTCCAATTTCCATAAGGGTATGTCCTTCATTTTCTAAGGTTCTTATGGTTTGAGGTTTTACATTTAGGTCTCTGATCCATTTAGAGTTAATTTTTGTGTATGGGAATAGATAGGGGTCCTGTTTCAACCTTCTGCATGTGGTCAGCCTGTTTTCCCAGCAACATTTACTGAATAGGTTCTCCTCTCCCCCATGGTAGGTGGTGGAGGTTTTGTCAAAGATAAGTTGGTTGAGAAATTGAGGTTTTGCTTCTGGAATCTCAATTCTATTCCATTGGTCTATATGCCTGTTCCTGTACCAATACCAAGCTGTTTTGATTATTGTTGCTTTATAGTAAAGTTTGAAGTCTGGTAATGTGATACCACCTGCTTTGCTTTTTTTTTTTTTTTGCTGAGGATTGTTCTGGCCATTCTTGGTCATTTGTGTTTCTATATGAATTCCGGTGTTGTTTTTCCTAGGTCTGAGAAGAATGTTGTGGTAATTTGATGGGTATTGCATTAAATCTATAGATTGCCTTAGGAAAGATGGACATCTTCACAATGTTGATTCTTCCAATCCATGAGCATGGGATATTTTTCCACTTGTTTGTGTCATCTTTGATTTCTTTTAGCAGTGTTTTGTAGTTTTCATTGTAAAGGTCTTTCACGTTTCTAGTTAGGAAGATGCGAAGGTATTTCATTTTTTTTGTGGCTATTGTGAATGGAATTGTGCTTTTTATTTGGGTTTCTGTTTGTTTATTATTGGTGTAAAGAAATTCGATTGTCCTTTGCACATTTATTTTATATCCTGAGACTTTGCCAAAGTACTTTATCAGTGTAAGGAGGTTTTTGACAGATTCTCTTGGGTTTTCAAGGTACACGATCATATCATCTGCAAAGAGAGATAGCTTGACTTCCTCTTTTCCTATTTGAATACCCCTGATTGCCTTCTCTTCTCTGATTGCTCTAGCCAGGACTTCCAATACTATATTGAACAGGAGAGGTGAGAGCGGGCATCCTTATCTTGTTCCAATTTTCAGGGGAAATGGTTCCAGTTTGTGTTCATTTGGGAGTATGCTGGCTATGGGTTACTCATAGATGGCTTTTATTATTTTGAGGTATGTTCCCCATATGACTAACTGTTCGAGGGTTTTTATCAAGAAGTGGTGCTGGATTTTATCAAAATCTTTTTCTGCATCTAATTATATAATCATGTGGTTTTTGTTTTGACATCTGTTGATGTATTTAATTACATTTATGGTTTTATGAATGTTGAACCAGCCTTGCATCCCAGAGTAAGCCTACTTGGTCATGATGGACGATTTTTGAGATGTGTTGTCGAATCCAGTTCGCTAAGATCTTGTTGAGAATTTTAGCATCTATGTTCATCAAAGATATTGGCCTGTAGTTCTCTTTCTTTGTTGGATCTTTACCTGACTTGGGCATCTATGTGATGTTAGCTTCATAAAACACTTTGGGGAGAGTTCCGTCTTTCTCAATCATCTGGAATACCTTCAGTAGGATTGTTATAAGCTCCTCATTAAATGTCCTGTAGAATTCTGCTGGAAAGCCATCTGATCCAGGGTTTTTTTTTTGTAGGTATTCTTATTACGTAGTCAATTTCCTTGATTGTTATTGGTCTATTTAGGGTCTTCATTTCTTCTTGTTTCAACCTAGGCAGGTTGTGTGATGACAGAAAGTCCTCCATTTCTGAAAGATTTTCAAGTTTGTTTCCATACAAGTGTACATAGTAATCTCTAATGATCTTTTGTATTTCTTCAGGATGAGATGTGACTTCATCTTTTGTGTTTCTGACTGTAATTATTTGGGCTTTTTTGCTCTTTTTCTTGGTCAGTCTAGCTAGGGGACCATCAATCTTGTTTATCCTTTCAAAGAACCAGCTTTTTGTTTCATTGATTTTTTTTGTATTATCTTTTTGTATTCTATGTCCTAGATTTGGGCTTTTATTTTGGTGATCGGGATTCTTCTGCTGAAATTAGGGTTTTTGTGGTCTTGCTTTTCCAGCTTTTTTAGGTGGCTTCTTAGGCTGTTAATTTGTGATCCTTTCATATTCTTCATGTGCATTTGTAGGGATATAAATTCCCCTTTTACAGCTTTCATGGCGTCCCAGAGATTTTGGTAAGATGTTTCTTCATTTTCATTTGTTTCCAGGTATCTTTTAATCTCTGTTTTGATTTCATCATTGACCCAGGAGTTGTTTAGCATCATGCTGTTTAGTGTCCATGTCCTTGTGGGTTTTGGGGGGACCTTGAAGGTGTTAATGTTTATTTTTATTCCACTGTGGTCCGAGAAGGTGCATGGTAGAATTTCAGTCCTTTTAAATTTGCTTAGGCATGATTTATGGCCAAGTATGTGGTTGATCTTAGAGAATGTTCCATGTGGTGATGAGTAGAATGTGTATTCTCTGGTCTTTGGATGAAGGGTTCTGTAGGTATCAATTAAGTCCATTTGATCAAGTGTCACATTGAGGTTTTGGATCTCATTGCTGATTTTTTGTCCTGATGATCTGTCTAGGGTTGTAAGTGGGGTATTGAAGTCCCCAGCTATGATGGTATTGGAGTCGATATCTTTTTTTAGTTTACCTAGGATTTGCTTTATGAAAGTTGGTGCTCCTATGTTTGGTGCATGTATGTTTAGGATGGATATTTCTTGTTGATGGATTGAACCTTTTATCTTTATGTAGTGGCCTTCTGTATCTTTTTAAATTTTTGATAGCTTAAAGGGTATTTTGTCTGAGATTAAGATCATGACTCCTCTTTTCTTTTGTGTTCCATTCACCTGAAAATTTGTTTCCCATCATTTTATTTTGAGTCTGTGAGTGTCCTTTGTAGTGAGGTGAGTCTCTTGAAGGCAATATATTGTTACCTGGTGATATTTTATCCATTTTGCCATTCTATGTCTTTTCAGTGGTGCATTTAGTTTGTTCACATTCAAACTAATTATTGAAATGTAAGAGTTGATTCCTATCATAATGTTCTTACAGAGTTGTTGTTCTCCCTGTCTGTGTGTTGTCTTTCTTTTGATTTTAGAGTTGGTTCATGTGTGTTTTTAATTTTTTGCCTGTGCTCTTTTGAAGAACGTTGTTGTTTTTTTTTCCTTTTCTTCTGTGTTCAATACTTTCTTAAGTGTTTCTTGTAGAGGTGGTCTTATGGCAGCGTATGTTCTTAGGGATTGGATATCTGGGAAAGATTCAAATTCTCCCTCACTGATGAAGCTTAGCTTGACTGGGTAGTTTATTCTCAGTTGAAATTGTTTATCTTTTAGAACTTTGAAGATAGGGCTCCAAGCTCTTATAGCCTGGAGGGTTTCTGTAGATAAATCTGCTGCTATTCTTTTTTTTTTTTTTTTTTTTTGAGTTGAAGTCTCACTCTGTCACCCAGACTGGAGTGCAGTGGCCACTCCCAGCCACCGCAGCCTCAACCTGCTGGGCTCCGGCTATCCTTCCGCCTTAGCCTTCCAAGTAGCTGGAATTACAGGCATGCGCTACCACGCCTGGCTGATTTTTTGATTTATTGTAGAGATGAGGTCTCACTGCCCAGGCAGGTCTCGAACCCGTGGGCTCAGGCAATCCACTCACCTCAGCCTCCCAAAGGCACGGGATTACAGGCTGAGCCACCGAGCCTGGCTCTGCTGCTATTCTAATTGGTCTTCCCTGGTATGTAGTCTAACCTTTTTCTCTAGCAGCCTTTAGGATTTTTTCTTTTATATATATTTTGTTTAGGGAAATTATTATATGTCTGGGAGTTAGTCTTCTCATTTGTTGTCTTGCGGGGGTTCTCTGAATGTTTGAAATTTTTCATCCTTGATGAGATGAGGGAAGTTTCTTGAATAATTTCATGAAATGTTTGTTCCAGTGTGGCCTCTGTTTCTCTCTCTGCCTCAGGAGGGCCAATTACTCTTAGATTCGGTCTCTTGAAGTGATCATTCATCTCTTGAAAGTTTTGTTCTGTCTTTTTGAGTTTCTTTTCTATGCTTTTGATAGTTTGGGTTAGTTCTGTGTTTTGGTCTTCGAGCTCTGAGATTCTTTCTTCTGCTTGGCTAATTCTGCTTTCCATGCTTATTAGTTTGCTATTTATTTCCATCACACTATTCTTTACTGCTGTTATTTCTGACATCAGCTCCTTCCTATTTTCCTTTTGTCACTCCTCAATTTTTTAATTCTCTCTATTAATGTCTTGATGTCTGGGTTTGTTGCATGTGACCAGTCATTCTGGGGGCTCTTCATTGTTTGTCTTCCAGAATCTGTTTTCTCAGTGTCTGATCTCCCAGGGGTCTGTGTGAGACCTATATTCTTCTTTTGGTTTTTCTTCATTTGTGCAGTTTTTTTCCCCCTCTCTACTTTTCCTTCCCTCCATGTCACCATCTGTTTTAATTCTGTTATTCAGGGTTAAAGGGATTGGTTTTACTTCTGTTTGTTCAATCTCTTATTCTTTATGTATGTCCTCTTACTTTTTTCATTTCTGGAGTTGCACTGTAGGTTTGGGGTGATCCTTTTTGCAGTTTTGAGATTTACTCAAGGGGGAGCTGTGATTCAAAATCTATCTGCAGGTCCTGTTATTCACCGAGAGGTGTATGGATAATCTGAAACCCACTTCCCAGTGCCTTGGAATCTATCCATGCAGTGAGGCTGTAGGTCTACTCCCTAAAATAAAATGTGGTTAGCAGAGGGAAGAGAACGGAGCAGACAGTGGGGGGAAAGGGGATGGAGAGAGAAAGGAGTAAGGGGGGGAAACAGATGAGTGTACCAACCAATGAGAGAGAGAGACTTATACTGAAACAGATAAAAATAATAGACCACAGCTACAGACTAACCAACTCCCATACAAAAAAATAAAACATCCAATGATGCTAACATACAAGCTAATCAATCACCTTATTGGTGTACTGTTCCTCTAAACAAAGATATGGTTTACAGACAGGAGAAAAGAGAAGAAAAGGAAGAGGAAAAGAAAAAGAGAAAGAAAAAGGAACAAACAGTAAGAATAGAATTAAGTCATTAAACTTACAGAACCAATCAAGCACTCTCAGACTTTTTGTTTAAGTCCAGTGTCTTTTCAGCTCTGATTTCTAGCTTTCTTTTCAAGCTGGTAAATTAGTTCGCAGTTAGGGTCAGTTGCCCCTGGCCTGCTGTGAAGGACAGTTCAGATCACCTTCCATTCACCACTCAAATCTGGCCTGTGTCTGTTTTTCAAGTTTGTTTCTCCCATTTCGGTGTTGTTACCTTGAATCACCAGCAGGTGGTGCTATCTCAGCTGCTCGCCCCAGAAAGGATGGAGCTGGACAGGAGTCCGGCAGAGGCCGGAGTGGGAGCCTGCCTCAGGGCACACGGGAGGAGACCCATGGCAGGCAGGACGTCTCAGTGGCAGCAGAGGTGGCAGCGATCCCAGCAGATCTTGCCTGCAGGGTCTTCAGGGACTGAAGTCATGGATTGCCTCAGGCACGGGTGGCGAGATGTGCTATGGCCTCCACGGAGGCCAGGCCAACGCTGGTGGCTGCAGTGGCTGTCTAGACTGCCACGATGCCCCTGCGGTGGCAATGGCCGAGCTCTGTGTGAAGAGCAGGCTGCCGATGTTGGGGTCCGCAGCCCCCGGGGAGAGAGCCAGAGGCCGTCTGCGTTCTCCCTTGCAGAGGGTTTCATAGACCATGTTGCCCCATCGCCATCTTGCCAGAAGTCCTCATCAGTTAGCATTTCATCTCAAAATGAAAACTATCATGTTTTAGTTAAAACAGGTAAACTGCAGGTTGAGGAACACACAAAGTGTGTTGTTTATCCAATTTCTTTAGGTATACAATAAAAATAAGAAGAAACACTTTCTTTGCCGGGCTCTGTGGCTCAGCCTATACTCCCAGTGCTTTGGGAGGCCGAGGTGAGTGGATTCCCTGAGCCCACAGGTTTGAGACCTGCCCAGGCAATTTGGCGAGACCTCTTCTCTACAATAAATCCAAAACTAGCTGGGCATGGTAGCGCGCACCTGTAGCTCCAGTTACTTGGGAGGCTGAGGTAGAAGGATCACTGGAGCACAGTAGGTCAAGGCTGCAGTGGCCAGGTGCATGCTACTGCACTCCAGTCTGGGTGATGGAGTGAGGCTCCAACTCAAAAAAAAAAAAAACTCTCTTTATGGACATCTGTGGTTTCATCACAGTAACTTCAAGAAGATAATTTTTAAAATGTAGAATAATTGCTTTCTTATGAGACAATTTTCTTCTATGGATTATTTTTAACAGTAATTCAAATTACGTTTTTGAAATATAATACATAATAAAACATTGATTTATAAAAATTATTACAAGGAAATACCTAATGTATTAATAGACAGATATGGAATTATCACTTTATCTAATTCAAATTTATAGTTTTTAAGATAGAATTCCATAAATCTATAACTATAATGTATTTCTTATAAAACAGAGACTCAGAAAAGTTTTTGTTCAGGAAGCCCTGACTACATATAGGAGTCACCAACAAAATTATCTATTCAATATGATAGGTATTATGAAGACAACCCACAAGGAACAAACATAAAGTAAAAAAATGATGGAATTAGATTTAAGCAGAAATTCTCAGCCAAATAAAAAGTGCATTATTGACATTTTATGCCTTCTCATTAAGTTAACATGAAGAGAATACGTGGAACTCCATCCATAACCTATACTGTTATCTCCTTCATTGAGCTAGAACCTCAATGCAATCTTAAAAAGTAAAGTATATAAAGATACTAAACAAATCGACTTTTTATTTGAGCTGTGAGATACATGCATGTGCACACACACAGGCACACACACACACACACACACACACACACATACACACACACGGGGTGGTGCTAAAATAGTGTACACATTTTAATATATGTTATCTATGTATTACTTTGCAAAGTTGAATTAAATTACTATAGCAATGTGTTTACTCAACAGTGATTTCATCATCTTCTTCAACTGTCTTGCCTGTCACATGGTGACGCTAGCTTTCATTTGATTAACTCCATCTTTTGAGCGAACTTTTTTTATTTTTCTGGGTTGGATTCTCACTCTGTCACCCAGATTGGAGCACAGTAACACACTCATGACCACCCCAGAATCGACCTGCTGGGATCTGGCGATCCTTATGCCTCAGCCTTCCAGGTAGCCAGAACTACAGGTGCGTGCTACCATGCCTAGGTAATTTTTTATTTATTGTAGAGACAAGGTCTCGCCAACTTGCGTGGATGGGTCTCATACCTGCGGGTTCAGGCAATCCTCTGCCTCAGCCTCCTAAAGTGCTAGGATTACAGGCTGAGCCACCGAGCCCCGCCTGGAATAATTACTTTCTTATGAGAAAATGTTCTGCAGTAGAATACTTTTAATAGTAATTCAAATAAAGTTTTTGACATGTAATGCATAATAAAACATTGATATATAAAAATTATTACAAGGAAATACCTAATATTCATTAGGTGAATGGAGGTTCCATTGAGGAAAGTTGACAGAGAACACAATGTGCTAATTAACTCATGATTACACACAGCATATAGCAACATGATGGTATAAACTTCTTTAAAATAAAAGTGCCTTCAAACATAACCAAGAGATAGAGCCAAAGAAAACTGGAGGCCCATTAACTACAAAGGAAGCACCATGTAAGGAAAATGCTGGCCTGTGATTGAACTTGAAATGTTTTTGTGGTAGCTTGTCTTCAGCGTGGCCATCATCAATCCTCCATTCCCCTCACCTAGAGTTGTAGTCTCTTCCTCCCCATCTTAAATCTGGGATGTAACTTGATTGATCAGTAGCATGGGTGAAGGTTATGACCTGGTACTTCTGAGGCTAGGTTATAAGAAACCTTGCATCTTTCACCCAAACCTATTGGAGCACTTGCTGAAGCAAATCAGTGTGTAAGAAGTCCAGCCACCCTAAGACTGCCATGTGGTGAAACGCACAAGCCACATAGACTGGTCAATGATATAAGACACCATGTGGAAGAAAGAAAGTCAAGGAGAATTGAAGCAGTAGACATTCAAATGAAATGGTGATTGTGGAATTGGGATCTTCAGTTCCAGATGCCCAGATACTACCCGGATTCAGAAAGAAGTCACAAGCTCTTACAGAACTCATGACCCACATATTATAAGCAAAATAAAATAGTAGTTGGAACGTAAAGGTGTGGGGTAGTGTTACCCTGAAATAAATGGAATGATTTTCAATACCATGCAGAAAAAAGGAAGTATAAATTTCAGGTTAAATTATGCAGCATGTGCTAACCATACTGATTTTTTTTTTTTTTTTTTTTTTGGTTTTTTGAGTTGGAGTCTCACTCTGTCACCCAGGCTGGAGTGCAGTGTCATGCTTCTGGTCACCGCAGCCTCAACCTGCTGCACTCAGGAGATCCTTCTGCCTCAGCCTTCCAGGCAGAAGGAACTACAGGCGCGCACCATGATGCCCAGCTAATTTTTTTCTATTTATTGTAGAAACGAGGTCTCACCAAGTTGCCCTTGAACCCCTGGACTCAGGCAATCCTTTTGGCTTGGTCTCCCAAAGTGCTGGGATTACAGGTTTGAGCCACCGCGCCTGGCTTGACCTGGATTTAACTGAGATTATTCTGGTTTAAAGAGTACATTGGGTCAGAGAACACATTAGGGATTCAGATATTGCCTTGACATATATTATTAAATTGTCCTCTTGTTTTTCTGCATCATTTAGATATAACAATCATAAAAGAGGCCTGTTGTCCTGTACTGGCTCTGCTAATGTTTTATTTATAATATGAAGGCCTTTCTTTGCCTTTTAGCTGGGCTCTACAGGGATATCTCAATGAATTTTTAATCTTCATTTTACCCTTTTAGAAAGCAGAGCTACAACTGAGTCTCACAGAGGGTTATGCTGAGCAACCAGGTATTTGTCAGACTGCCACATGAGTCATTTTTTTTCAATGACAAAGCAGGTGGATACCCTGGAGGGGAATATAAAAGGAATCTCAGTAATCATGTCCTACTTGAGCTACCTCCACATTGCTGATTCAACAGCTGGCTTTATCCAGAGGAAAACAAGGCAGGAGATAAAATAGAACTAAAAACAAACAAACCAGAAGAAAAATATGTAATAAAATCACCACTGAAACAATCACCAATTTTAAAAAATTTCAGTGAATGATTTTTCAGTACACATACTTTAAATGAAAATCTATAAAACAAATTACAAACAGACACCTTTAAACTTTACAGGACATTGGAGCTCATGTCACATCAGCAAAACCTGCAAGGAAAATTGCAATTACATAGTCCTCAAATCTGACCTTGTTTGCTGAATGGAATATTTAAACCCAGAGGGATGCAAGAAATTCTCCATTGAGTCTCAGGCCAAGATCATAGTCAGAAACTTTCAGGCCACCTATTTAACATGTGATTTACTGTCTGCATTATTGCATTAAACAAATATAATTCTGATAAAATCTTGAGAGCAGATATTGGGTAGACACATGCCATTCTCTTCTTGAATCCAACAGTGGGTGAGAAAGGTTTATCTAGGAAAAGAAGGCACAGGCAAATTTATTTGAAAGAGTACCAGGACCATGAATAAATGACAGAAGGCTAGATTAAAAAATGCCCATTTCTGAAGGTCTAAAAACAAAAGAACAGAAAGCATCCCTGTAAAGTAATGGAATGTTTCTAATGTTTCCATGCCATATTTATCATTTCTGGACAAAATGGTTTTGCAGACCTGATCCTGAATTCTTGTGCTTCCAATTACCCTGTGATTTGCCACCATGTCTAAAACAAGATCAAACATCTTCACTGCAGATTTAAGAGCTTGTATGAACATCCCCTGTCTTTACTCAGTCTTCTGTAATAATTGTTCTAGGCTAGACGCAGTGGCTCATGCCTGTTATCCCAGCACTTTGGGATATTGAGGGGAGAGGATTGCCTGAGTCCAGGAGTTTGAAACCAGCTTGGGCAACTTGGCAAGAACTTGTCTCTACAATAAATAAAAAATTAGCTGGGCATGGTAGTGCTTGCCTGTGGGTCCAGCTATTTGGAAGGCTGAGGGGGAAGTGTTGCCTGAGCCCAGCAGATCAAGGTTACAGTGACCATAAACATGCCACTGCACTCCAGCCAGGGGACAACAGAGTGAGACTCCAACTCAAAAAAATAAATAAATAAACCACCACCAACAACAAAAAAAAAAAAAGAAAAGCGAACAAAATAAAACAAAAGAAAAAACAAATCCAACTGTTCTACAAACCAGTCATACTGGTCATGGCAACACTAACTGATTTTCAGTCTCTTTCTGTCTCAAGACCTTCATAAAACGCTATTCATTCCACATGATCATGCTTCCAGTGCCCTATTATTGCTGTCTTTTGTAAGTGCCCAACAAATATAACTTTATGTAAATGTTTTCTTCTTCAATTTTCAAAGTATCAAGTTAAATAACACACTCAAGGAAAACTTCACCAACCTTCTCAGAAAGGTTAACTGCCTTCATTCCCCAATAATCATTAAATGCTACTTTTTCTTATGACTTGTGTCTGTTTAATGCCTGTTTTATTCTTCTGGAATATACACCCATGAAGGCAGAGATCATGCCTGTCATCTTAATAATCACATTCTAAAGCCTAACACAAACTATTGAATGATAAGAACTTAATAACTATAAGTTAAATGATCGTGATTAAATATGAAAATCTTAAACACACATTCTTAACAATAAGTGATAACAGGGGCTCCTAAGAAAATCATTGCAAGTATAATCACAAAAAGTATTGTTTACAGCTTTAAAAATGCATATTTCCTTTTTTTAAGTATGGAAGTTACATATACTCTCAACAAAATTTTTTAAAAGCGCAGTTTAGTAGAACTTGCAGCAATGATAGAAGTGTGATCGAAGCATTCTATGTTTGCATCATAGCTAAAAGTTCCACGTGCCTAATTTTTAAAGTTTAAAAGTTTTTAAATGTTATTTAATTGTAATTATGGGGGCTATGATCTTTGGCTGCCTAAAGGTCCACTAAAAAAATCACTGGCATGAGGCATATTGATCACTAGGAGAAAAAGCGTACACATTTTATCTCATGTGTATACATGGGCATCTTCAGAATGAAAACTCAACTTCCCAGTGTGTTACAGAAATTTAAATACTATCTCTAGGTTACAGAAAGAATGCGGACTTGCATTCTGGCAAATTAAGTTATGGGAGGGTAAAGAAGAGGAATTCTATTGAAGGGCAACACATGGTTAGGACAATGAGTAAATAAGGGAAACAGATTTACTTCCAAGTTTGGAATTTACCTTTACTTCCAAGTTTGGAATTTACCTTGTAATTTAAATGATCATTGTAGACAGTCATTATGCTTGTAAGAAGGTATGCTTAGATGTGGTCATGGCTTTCTCTTCTTTTCTGCAACAAATAAGGAGATAACAGGGAGGGGAAAAAGTTTTTCTGTGAATAAGTGGAGGCAGGAAGGTAGAGAGACCTGTGGCAAAGTCATATTGTGGGGTAAATTTTCCTGCACCCCTTCATAATTAAGTTAAATTTGAAAAGTCACAGGGGTAGTGGATATAATATTGGAGAGCTAAGCAATGTAGAAATATGTCTAGTAAAATGCTCCTTAAAGGTTGCATCTTTAAAGAGTAAAGAACGGAAGTCAAAATCTATGGAAAAAAATAGTAAGGAAGAAAAGATAATTATCCTCTCTTACTCTGAGAAAAATTCTCTGAGCTTTTTGATGGAAATGGCTGTGAAGTATCCTCAATGGAGTTAGTATCTTGTCACTTGTAATTTCTTGAGGAAGTGGGGCAGATAGATCAGTTATTTTAAAATGTTAAGTATGAAAAAATACTAAATTTTGGCAGAAATTCAACAGGATTTCTAGAAATAATTGCTAATGGCGCCATTTAAATATATATTGGGCTATTGATTCATTTGCATTTAAATTATTGGCTGTTTACCAGCTTTCTCACATTTGGGGCCAGATCCTTATCACATGCTGCAAGATTTCCTCATTTTGGGGACACATGTCTGAACATAACAGTCACTGCACTTCTGTGCATATATTTGAACTTTGTCAACACGCCATTGATAAGGAACAATCATAGCTCTGCATGAGGGCTTATTAAAATTCAGGACAGCACTTGTCTGCTCTTGTAAAAATGTAGAAGTAATATCCTTCTAAAGAACCCGAGTGCCATGCTCAATTAAATGGCAAGTACAATTCCAGCACATCTGCTGGGTGCATATTTTGGTCACAGACTAAGAGTCAATTGTGCAATGACAAATAAATGTATAACATATTATGGTAAGATAAATCTATATTTTAGAAAGTCTTAGCAGTTATAAATGTTGCCTGAATTTTTATTTTTACCACTGAAGGTAAACAATTCTGCAATGTTGTTAGTGATCTAACTTAAAACAAAATGTCTTTTTATTTTTGTTTCATGCTGATTTATCAGTTTAATTGAAAAGTACAAGCATGAGCCATTAAAATGAAACTTCTTAGTCTTGTGTAACAGAATTTTCTCCGGTCTGCAAACCAAAAGAGGCCGATCAATTATATTACATTTTTCATTATCTGCAAGCCTGAAATTACATTGTTATGTATATGTATAAGATCTCATTTTTTATGACAAACACCTTAATATATAAAAACTGTGTTTCTTTATATTTACAAGTCTAATTTATTCCAATAAAATATCACCTTCAATGCATAAACTAGATTTATTTCAACAAAATATCACTTCTATATTTAGGGATTCCAATTTACAGTGGGTAGGAACTTATCTCTCCAACTCGAAATATAAAATGACACATTTCTGATGCTTCTTTAAAATTATATTTAGTCTCCAAATTTCTAATATGTGAAGGGAATTTTACCTCAGTGATTATTTGTTCTCTGTTTTTGCTAGCTAGCATCAGGTAAACACCCTGAAGTTATGGTGACCATTTATACGCTCGTGATACATAAGCTTCCTAACAGAAGGCAGATTCACTTGCAAACCCTGAAATCTCCATAAATTAGGATCAGCCTTCCTAAGGTGTCAGGCCACCTTCCTTATGACAGAGAGCAAGCAAAATAAAACACCTAACTTCTTGGGAAATCCCCAAAATTCTGTCTCCCGTGTAGTCTGGGGCTAAGTTTCTCAAATGCCCACTAGTTTTGCCTAGCTATTACAACCTTTTTTTCAGATATTAAAGCTTCCAGGGATGGTGCAGTGAAAAGTTAAGATCTGCTCCTTCAAAATAAACTATAAATAAATAAACTATTGTCAGTAGTTACCAATGCAGAACTCTTCAGTTTTGGCTATACACAGGCAACAAACTAAAAAGTACTTTTTGTGCACCTGTAGTTCCTGCTACTTGGAAGACTGAGGCAGAAGGATCGCCAGTGCCCAGCAGGTCGAGGCTGCGGTGGCCTGGAGTGTGCCACTGCACTCCAGTCTGGGCGACAGAGTGAGACTCCAACTCGGAAAAAAAAAAAAGTACTTGTTCATAAAAAATTGCTCAACTTTGGGAAAGAACTATGTGGAATTATTGCATTGGGCTGCTCCCTTCAGCCTCCAAGTCTCTCCATCCTGTTAGTGTATGGATGGATAGGGTGAGGGCGTAGAGGCAGGGAGGCGCGCAGCACTACTGGGGCTGGCAAGCTGGAGGTGCACGCTGGCAACCCAGAGATCCGAGTAGATTGCAAAGAATTGTGACACACAGAAGTGAGAGAAGAAAAGATTTATTTAAGAAAAGTTCACCCCCCTACAGACAGGGAGTGGGCCTACACTCTAGGTGAGTGTGACCTCGTAGCTCCCCAAGTCTTGGTTTAAATCCTTTCCTTGGAGATGTTGCTCGTGACTGCACGTGACTGCCCATGACTTCCTTATCAACCCCCTGTAGATGTCTTGGAGATCCTGTGACACAGAGACTCATTAATGTCCACCCACATTACCATAGCCCCTAGAGAAGGGTGTGACAAGGATTCTAATTCTCCTGTATCTTCTCAAACGACATTCCTTGGAGCTAATGGAGTGTGCACTTCCTCCTTATCTCCTGCATTCCCAGTAGGTAGCTTTGGTGGGTTCCTTGACTTCCCTGTAGATAGGGCCCATTCTACTGGAAGATGAGTTCCCACCCATTCTGGGCGGGTCATAACTTTTGTAATTACAAGTTTCATGACTTTTACAGTCCTTGACCAATATATGATATCTTAGACCTTGTAAGTTCCCTTTACTCTAGGCAAGCTTGATTGATGCTATGAGATACCTGGCACCAGGAAGTCTGTTCCTAAAAAGACAAAGTCGGCAAAGTTAATTTTACTTAAAGTGTGCATTTCTCCAAAAGCATAGCTTCTACTTTCTCATCATTGTATTAAGATTTAGGAAGAAGAGTAAAGAAATGCATTTCCCACTCTCAGCCTGTCCTTTCACATCCCAGAACAGAAAGTACAGTAGTGCTACTAGAGCAGGTAACTCATAAAAACCATCACCTCATTACCAGTAGGAATGAACAGATTTGACAATACTGAGAAGGCACAAAAGTAATTTGCAGTAGTGTTTGTCAGTAAAACTAGTAAAATTAGTCTAAAATTAACAAAGAAAAGTGACAACACTTCCAACCTGAAATTGCAGTTGTGCTTAGAATGAGCAACAAACTGACCAACCAGAAACGTGTCAGAAAAATCTGGGAATAAAAAGTTATAGAGGAACTAGATCTCATATATTCACATCTGACTGGAAGGCTATTGTATGAACAGGTAGGAGAAAAAGTGGAACTTTAAAATACCTAAGATAATCTGTTAAAACAAGAATTTTTTTATTATTTTTATTTTATTTTTTATTCTTTTTTGAGTTGGAGTCTCACTCTGTTGCCCAGGCTGGAGTGCAGTGGCACACTTCTGGCCACTGCAACCTTGACCTGCTGGGCTCTGGCGATCCTTCTGTCTCAACCTTCCAAGTAGCCGGAACTACAGGTGTGCACTACCATGCCCAGCTAATTTTTGATTTATTGTAGAGACAAGGTCTCACCAAGTTGCCCAGGTGGGTCTCGAACCCGCAGGCTCAGGCAATTCACTCTCCTCGGGCTCTCAAAGTGCTGGGATTACAGGCTGAGCCACCGAGCCCAGCCAAAACAAGAGATTTTTAAAAAGCAAAAAATGTATACCCCTATTTGCTATCATAAGCACAAGTAAAATAAAAATGTATACCAGATAGAAATGTAAGAACCAAAACTATATTACTTTTAGAAACAAATATAATGAAAAATAAACCTTGAATCAAGCCAAGGTTTCTTAGGTTTGATGACAAAAACCAATCTGAAAAAGAGAAAAAATAGATTAAACTGTATCAGAATTGTATTTTCTTCAATAAATACTAATATGAAAAGGAAATATAAGCCACAGGTTGGGAGAATATATTTGCAAATCATATAACTGATGAAGGACATGTAGTCAAAATATAAAAAGTATCCTTCAACTCAATAAGAAAATGACAAGACAAATAATGAAGAATCAGGATAATATGACATCACAATGTGAAACCAATAAAGCTTTCATAAATGATCCAAAAGACTGGAGATCTGTGTACTGCTTGACAAAAATAATTAAAATAATTTCCTTAAGAATGCTCAATGAACTGTAAGAAAATACAGATAAACTGAACGAACTTAGGAAAACAACACATGAATAAAATAACCTTAACAAACAAATACAAATGTCAAAAAAGAACAAAACAGAAATTTTGAAGTTGAAGAATATAATAACTAAAATAAAAAATTAAGCAGAAGTTCAACAGTCATTTCAATCAACCAGGAGAAAAAAAATCAGTGAACTCAAACACACACCTTTTGAAATTATTCAGTTAGAGGAACAGAAAGAATAAAAATGAGTGGGTAATGAAAAAGAAGGTGCACAAATACTCTAATTTCTCTAGCAATTTTTTCTAGAAATAATCTTTTCTTTTACAATGCAGTTGAGAAATGAGGTCAAATCTCCACATCAAGAACTATTTCAAGCCAGGCTCTGTGGCTCAGCCTGTAATCCTGTGCTTTGGGAGGCTGAGGTGAGTGGAAATCATGCACTTTGGGAGGCTGAGGTGAGTGAATTGCCTGAGCCCACGGGTTCGAGACCCACCTGGGCAACTTGGCGAGCCCTCATCTCTATAATAAATAAAAAACAAATTAGCCAGCCGTGGTAGCATGCGCCTGTAGTTCCAGCTACTCGGAAGGCTGAGGGGGAAGGATCGCTGGAGCCCAGCAGGTCGAGGCTGAGGTGGCCCGGAGTGGCCACTGCACTCCAGTCTGGGCGACAGAGTGAGACTCCCACTCAAAAAAAAAAAAAAGAACTGTTTTATGTAAGAATTTTATTGCAGAGAAGTTAGAAGTTTTACTTATTTATTTATTTATTTTAGAAGTTAGAAGCTTTAAAGGGACATATATACTCTAATATCTATTAAAACTTTGTGACTGGAAGCTATATAATGACAAGGACAATTATAATTATAGTTAGTAAATAAAAATTAACTGATAATAGACTATAAAGAAGAAATAACTATACAATATGATTCTTGTCAATCTAGATTAATAAGGTGATAAAATACCTCCAAATTTTACAAACACAGTCATATTTTTTCTTCTCTAGGGGCAGAGTATTTATTTATTTTTATATTTCTGAATGTGTGAAGCCAGGAAATGAAAAAAAGAGTTTGGGAAAACAATAAGATCTTTCATTTTTCTAGATTACCATTAGTATTTGTTATAAATGACATTATTAAAACATGTGCAAATGCAGTTTATATTTAAATATTTATATTACATAAGTATAACCTTTTTGCAAATTAGCCTTCACATAATATTTATATTTATTTTGATTCAATGATTTTAAATGATCTTTAAAGTTACTTTGATTAATAATTTTCTACCCCTCACAAAACTGAAAGCTTTGGCTCTGGAGCTAATCAAATACATTATTTAGACTACTGATTAAGTATACCAATATTTAACAAGATATATTTGTTATCAACCTGAATTTTTGAATCTGGGTCACATATAATAATGGCACATTCATCCAAAAAAAAGTATACCTTCTGTCATATAGAATATGTAAAACAATAAATATTAGATATAACATATGGACAAGGATGGCAGAGAGTGCTTGAAATAAAATTCTATACACCCAACTGTTTGGATATCTTTATATATGGATTTATTTATACAGGTTTTAGAGAATTGAAAAATCTTATAGAAGATAGAAATTGTGCAATGAAGTTAGTAGACTATTAGTGAATGTGAGCTTCACTACATAATAGGTTCTTGATTTTAGACAACTTACAACTTTTCTAAACTTTAGTGTCCTTATATGATATGTAGGCTATGATAGTAAGCATAATTCAAAAAGTCATTTTCAAACAGAAATAATTAATACATGCTATAGCCCTTTGAAAATTGTAGACACCTTTGGGAGGTTGAGGTGAGTAGAATGCCTGAACCTGCGGGTTCGAGACCCGCCTGGGTCACTTGGCGAGACCTCATCTCTACAATAAATCAAAAAATCAGCCGGGTGTGGTAGCGCATGCCTGTAATTCCGGCTACTCGGAAGGCTGAGGCGAAGGATTGCCGGAACCCAGCAGGTCGAGGCTGCGGTGGCCAGGAGCGGCCACTGCACTCCAGTCTGGGCGACAGAGTGAGACTCCAACTCAAAAAAAAAAAAAATAGAAAATTGTAGACAAACATGAGTACTTACATAATTTTAACCATATTTTTGTATTATGAAGAGAAACAATATATAAAGAATACATATTTTAAAATTGCCTATAATAATATTCAATAATAATTATTAGTGTTTTCTAATTTGCTTACTCTGGGTCAAACTCTGATCAAAGGCTTTAAATTCATTAGCTTTAATCATAATCACCACTCCCTGAGGTAGTTTGTACTTACACCCATTTTGCAGTTGAATAAACAAAGACATTTATCAGTTGTGGAGCTAGAATGTTATTTTGTGTTGTCACTTTTTTTTTTTTGAGTTGGAGTCTCACTCCGTCACCCAGACTGTAGTGCAGTGACATGCTCACGGCCACTGTAGCCTTGACCTGCTGGGCTCCAGTGATCCTTCCGCCTCAGCCTTCCAAGTAGCTGGAACCACAGGTAAGCGCTACCACACCCAGCTAATTTTTGATTTATTGTAGAGATGAGGTCTCGCCAAGTTGACCAGGTGGGTCTCGAGCCCGCAGGCTTAGGCAATCCTTTCACCTTGGCCTCCCAAAACACTGGGATTACAGGCTGAGCCACCAAGCCTGGCCATGTTGTCACTTTTATATCTGTGATCTTCACCATTGCATCAGTCTTTCCAAAGTCTAGTGCTGGGAAAAATGGGTGACTATAATTGGAAAAAACTGTAACCTATATCCTTTTTTAAAGTATTAAATTTTTTTAAAGCATTAGCATATTAAATTTCTGAGATATCTTGTAATAGATCATCTTCTTTAAGTGTATTTAATCCTGAAATTTCCAAGTGAATTTGATTATTAATACTTTTTGTATCCCCTTCCATGTGCCAAGTGTGTGTGCATGTGTTTCAGTAGAGGGTAGGGTCCTATGTCAGAACTGTATTCAAAGCTCCTGGTTGAAGTTCTAATTCTGAAATTCAGATATTTATAGTGAATCTGGGTTTATTAATTATTTGTTTCTAGTCTAGTGTACTCCTTGGCATATGCATAAAGCTTTAGTCACTACATAGAACCACATATAACATATTACCACTGTATCTATGTTTTGTGTATTTCATGTTGGTATGTTCATAAGTAATAGCAAGTGTGTCTGCGATTTTAAATAGGTTTTAAAATTATAATTAGTTTCATCTCAACTATTAGTGACCATTTCTGTTGTAAATGAGCTCTATTGATGTTGAAGGTTTTATTCATTGAGTTTGCTATACTTTTATTGCTTCTTTTTTTTCATTTTACTCTTCAGAATTTTTTATGTCGACAATCATATCTTCTGAAAATGACTGCATTTTTTTTCTTTTCCCATTATTTACACCTTCATACCTTCATTTCTTTTTTCTTTTCTTTTGTTTTTCCAGTAGACTCCTCAGAGAAAAACCTTTTGTGTTTTATTATTCAAGTATATCCTTCAGGATAATGTTGAATAATAATGGCAGTAGTAAAAATCAATGACTTATAGTTGACCTTAGAGACAATGTTTCTACTTAGTTATTAATTGCTGCAGAATTTCAATAATTTCTCTCAAATAAGTTATGTGTATGTGAGGCAATGTAGCTTACACAGGTTAGATATAGTCAGATAAATTTTCCATAAGTAGGTTTTAGGAAGCGTTCACACATTTTACTGCAGGCCAAACTGGCAGTCTACCTCATCTGATCAGCAATTCAAAAGAAACGTACATCAGATGCAAGTCTAGGATGTGCCAACCTTTCAATTCATGTTTTAGCATAATAATCACTAAGAAACTTTCAGTTTCCCTGTTGAAGGCAGATGGCCAAAGACCACCCTTAACTGACCAAAGTCATAGAAATGATAAGACCATCTTTTAGCTAAGGAACTTGTGAATTGGAAATGTCTGGCAGGTCTTCTGCAAAAGACAATGTGGTCAGGAAAAGACCATTCCTCCCCTTGTTCCCTACCATCAGGAGCTCAGAGACATCAATAACCAGAGTGGTGATTTCTAGGCTCCACCCTCTTTAGCATACCAATCATTGTGAAGGTATATCAACTCTATTGTAAAGAACAAAAGCACAGCTTTTCTTCTTTGAAAAACTTGTCCATGGCAGGTCTTTCTGCCACGAATCTTTCTTCTTCCTTCTTCTCTTTTTCTCGCTAATAAACTTTGTCTGAAAACTTTGCTGGCCGCTCTAAAATTCATTTTAGAAATGAGTCAAAGAATCCATGGTTTTGCACCACACCCTACCCGGAATCACATGCATGTACGTATGTCTGCTTGTTAATTTCTTCCCTTTTTATATTTATAAGAGTTTGTTACATTATGAGAAATAATGTTATATTTCTTTTATAGATATTCATTATTTGAATTTTTAAATTTCTTTTTAAGTTTAATTTTTAAAATGTAGATTTAAAATCCATCCGTTCCCATATAGTTTAAAAAATTACTGCAAAGAGTTGATAAACATACTTGCTTTAGAATTGTTTAATTTTGTGTAGAGATTTTCTTTATCTTTTTATTTCAATAGCTTTGGGGGTACAACTGGTTTTTGGTTACATGGATACATTGTATAATGGCAAACAAGTCTGGGCTTTAAATGTACTCACCACCTGAGCACATATTATCCAATAGGTGATATTTCATCCTTACACCTCTTCCTGCTTTCCCTCTTTTGAGGCTCCAATGTCCATTATACCATTCTAGATGCCTTTGTAGATCCTTCATTTAGCTCCCACTTATAGGTGAGAACATGCTATGTTCTGTTCCTGTTTTAGTTCGCTTAGGATGTTTTTCTCTAATCCCATCCAAATTGCTACAAAAGACATATACATAGATAACATTTTTATTGTCCACTGATCAGGTGATGAATATTTAGGCTGATTCCACATCTTCACAATTGTGAATTGTGCTACAGTAAACATGTAGAGATGAGCCACTTCTGATGCTGTGGTATCTTTTCATTTCTTGCCCAGATTTGCCAAGTTAGTCAATTTCATTAAACCTTTTAAAGGATCCCCTTTTTAATTTTAATTATTAAATTTAATATTCAGTAATCTTTTGAGGGGTGTTTATATACTTCCTGTTTCATTTTCATTAAAGATTTTTATTGATGCTGTTTTTCAAATCGCTCCCAAGTGGCCTTTATCTCACAAAATAATTTTCATTAAAATTATCTACTACTTTTACTCTATGATGCTATTTAAATGAAAAACAATTGATAAGTTCACAAATAATGTTCTTTTTTTTTTTGAGTTAGAGTCTCACTCTGTCACCCAGACTGGAGTGCCTGGCCACTGCAGCCTTGACCTGCTGGGCTCCAGAGATCTTTCTGCCTCAGTCTTCCAAGTAACTAGAACTTTACAGGCTCATGCTACCACGCCCGGTTAATTTTTGGTTTATTGTAGAGACGAGGTCTCACCAAGCTGCAGGGGTGGTTCTAGAACGTGCGGGCTCAGGCAAGCCACTCACCTCGACCTCCCACAGTGCTGGGATTACAGACTGAGCCACCGTGTCTGGCCACAAATTATGCTCTTTAATTCATGTCTTCTACTTTAGGTTGTACATGTTAGACAGCATTGCTTTCCAAGCCTGAGCCAGTGAACTCTCTTACATCAGCCCGACCTTGGACTTTTGCATTAGGTCAGAATTAAAAATTTTCTTTTAACATTTTTTTCTTTTTCTGAAATGAATCATAAATTCCTTTATTTTCAGTGTTTCATATTTTTGAATTCATTTACTTAAAGAAAACATTTTTGCCTTGAGCTTACCTGTGCCTTAAAATTAGGAACTTAAAGCAAACATTTATTTTAATCATGTTTTTGTTGATTGGAAATTTGGTAAGGAGTGAGCTGGGGGTGAAGCACCAAATTACAGTTTAGCTTTTGAATTCATGTGACTGATATCATAGTGTCTCTGTGACATTTTATCTTCTAAGGCTTTTCCATATGCTTGAGTTTCTCATATCATGATAGTTGAAGTAAAGTCACCTTACTTGGGACCTTGACTTGCTCAATGAGAAGTATGAGGGGGAACCCCACAAAAACAGAATTATTTGTTGGAGAACAAACTCCTTGTAGAAGGCTAACCCCACTAGGTAAATGTTCTAGGAACTCATTCAGCATCAGTGTACCAGCTAACGTTATGAGAAGGTGCATTCGGCTTTCATGTTTTTCTGTTTGTTTGTTTCTTGAGATTCTTTCAGTGTTAGCACGTTTCATGATGGGTAATTTACACAAACAACCTGCACACACCGCACTGAGTGTTCAACAGTTTTTGACCAAAAATGGGATGACCCCTATGCTCTATGCTCCCTATTCTCCTGATCTTGCTCCAAATGACCTTTTTTGTTTCCCTGAATGAAATATTTCTCAAAAGGAAATGTTTTGCTGATGTGGAAGAAGCACTAAAAGTCATCAAAATGGATGCATTCGAAAACTGTTTTGAGTAATGGAAAAAGCATCTTAATAGGTGTATTGCATCAAATGGAGAGTACTTTGAAGGTGACTGAAGTTTAGACATGTAAGGATGGATACATGATTTTGTATAAATAAATTCCAGTTTTTTGGCATGCCTCCTTGTATAGAAAGCATTAAAAAAAAAAAGGATTGATGTGGTGCATAGGATTAACTATTATTAGACAACACACTGTATTAATGTTATATAAAAATTATTGCTTTATAATAAAAGTTGAAATATATGAGTAAATTAAACGTTAAAATCTGTTATATTCAGCCTGTAATCCCAGAACTTTGGGAGGCCAAGGTGAGTGAATTGCCTGAGGTCAAGTGTTCAAGACCTGCCCAGGCAACTTGGCGAGACCTCGTCTCTACAATAAATCAAAAATTAGCCAGGCATGGTAGCGCGCCTATGGTTCCGGCTACTTGGAAGGCTGAGGCAGAGGGATCGCTGGAGCCCAGCGGGTTGAGGCTGTGTGGCCGGGAGTGTGCCACTGCCCTCCAGTCTGGGCGATATAGTGAATCTCTGACTCAAAAAAAAAAAAAAAATCTGTTATATACCTACTAACTTAATCAGACAAATTTTATTTCAGAATAAATGTACTTTAAATATACAGCTCAAATAGAAGATAATAAAATTAATAATATGAAATGCTCAATAAACAAATGTTCCCTGGAAACAGTAAAAATAAGTATATAATAGATCACATAGAAAAATCTCAATAATTAAAAAAAGTCAACTTTATATTGGCCATATTTTGTCCATGAGTGAAAAACAGAAAATATTTTTAAGTGATACTTAAAAATAAACAAAGTGGGGAATTCAGTAAAAGAAAGAGAAAAAAAATACTTGTTAGCTGAAGAAAAAAGAGAAATGCTATTATGTAAGTATTTAGTGTCAAAATATTTGTCTACTTATTTGCCTCCCTTCTTAAAATGCAATTCTTTTCAAGTAATGCACCATATCTGATTGTTTTCCTTTTCCATAGACTTTAGATCCACATGTAGAGGAGAATAGACTTTCAAATTCGTTTTGAAAATATGAACACTGCTTATATCAAAATTATGTAAATCATGAAAATAACAGTACAATTAATATTTAATCTTAAACATTCCTAATGTTTATCTTTTATTATTAGTTGAAACATTTTCCAGATCTTTTCTTCTCCCAAAAACTGTAGATAACTTATATATTTGAGTTAAATTTTCTCCAGACTTACTCCCAATGATAAAGGATATGAAGAGTAGAATTATATATAATTTTAAGAAAACAATCCCAACAGAAAGTCTAGATTTTATTTATTTATTTATTTTTTTGAGTTGGAGTTTCACTCGGTCACCCAGACTGGAGTGCAGTGGCCGCTCCCTGCCACCGCAGCCTCGACCTGCTGGGCTCCGGCGATCCTTCCGCCTCAGTCTTCCAATTAGCTGGAATTACAGGCATGCGCTACCACACCCAGCTGATTTTTTTGATTTATTGTAGAGATGAGGTCTCTCTGCCCAGGCGGGTCTCGAACCCGCGGGCTCAGGCAATCCACTCACCTCGGCCTCCCAAAGGCATGGGATTACAGACTGAGCCACCGAGCTCGGCCCGAAAGTCTAGATTTTAAAGTGGAAGGGGAGACACCCACCACAAAAAGTCCGTGTGCTTTAAAAGGATACTTTCCTAAATATACCTTTTTAATGTGAGAAAATTAAATTTATTGAGACTAGAAAAAAGTAAGAGGAAGTGGTCAGAATTCTCCTTAAAAGAAGGATATTGCTATGGCTTTACTTAACTATTAAAATGTCTGTATATTGACTGGTAAATAGAACCTTCTTTCATTAAATATTTTCAGTATGGCTCCTGTATGAATCATACATGAAGAAAATAAGCAGAAACATGCACACTAACCATGTGGAGGTCTAAAGTAAATGACTATGAAAAAAATTCAAACATCCTTACATTTTTAAAAAGCACGTACTCAACTGCTTTAATACCAAAACTATCCTAGGATTTGATGCAGGAAAAATTAAAGCAAGTATTACTGAAACACTCTGGACTCATTTGTTTACTAAGTTAATATAGAAAAAGGAAATGAGAAATAAAAAGAGAAAAAGGATGGAAAGGGAAAGGAATGGAAAGGAACGGAAAGGAAAACAAATGGTAGAATAATAGAATAAATACATTTTTAAAAGAGGATTAAAATTAATAGGGTAGAACTAAGTAAAGATCTATAATAGCTGAAGTTTATATGTGGATTCCATATTGGTATATTTTGTTTTGTTATAGACCTTGCTTTTATTCATAGTCAATGATATATTATTTTTAAGAGTTATATTCAGTCATAAATAGAATCAAGGCTATTATTCACTATATTCCTCATACCTATTTAGAATCTGGCCTCAGCAACTAAACACAAGATGAATTTCTACATCTGCTACAAAATTGTAATGATTACAGAAATATTGCCTTGGAAAATTCAGTCTCCAAATTGTAATTCTTCCAAAGTCAAGAACAAGAAGCTGCAACAAATGTCAAAATAGGGGAAATAGGTAACGATTATATTCCCTATAAAGAATCCTTGATCACCCAAGTTGAACCCATTTAAAGGTTGACTATATATTCTTCTAAAGCGAAAAACTTAAAAATCCATATTCTGGAGGACACAAAGGAACTTCTTCCCTTAAGAAGCTAGACTTACTTGCCTCAGAATTTTTTTTTAATATATTCTTTGAATCTGTGGAAGTCAGTTCCTGTGCCCCTGAAGTAATCACACACGGGAAGTTTCTTCTGTTGATGTTCAGCCACAATTCAGGAAGAGACTTGTATAATCTTATTTCAGGATGGCAGAATTTCCATATAACACATTTCAGAAAATGTCCCAAAAGGCAGCTTAAATAGCCCAAAGCAGCAAGTCTATACAGCAGTCAGCAGAGAAAGCACAAGCTGTCAGGTAGAATTGCTTTCAAAAACTCTTTACTTGTTGGATAGAGAAACTTGGAATGATTTAATTTGTTTTGTTTCTTCAGAGTCACCCTTTTTCTTAGCTTTTGGCATTTGGTTGTCACAGAAAATGTCTTGGTATACTGCCTTCTCAGTACTCTTTGAGATTGTGTAATTGTAGAGACTGCTTAAGCAAACTATATTTGATTATTGTGAGACTAGTTATCTTATTTCAGTATGATCATATTATTCTAAGATCAAGTATCAATATATGTGATTATACATTGTCATCTTATTCCATTCAACAGAATTTAAAATAAAAATGTAGGTGGGATGAAGCATAAATTAAGAAAAAAAAATTAGGTTTCCAAGTAAACTGAGTTCCTAATATTTTGGGGAAACAAAACCCTTCTAAATATATAATAATATTATTTTAATTTTCCTATACAATATGTCTTATCCATAATAATATGTTTAGTATAATTTATTTTTATTTTGTAACATTTATTGACAACATCCTCATCAAGTATGTATTCTAGTTGATATTTAATGTGCTTGGTGAACATTTTTAGAAAACAAACTAACTCTTTTACACCAGTTGGTGTTAGAGAATACTTATATTTATATAAATATTTATATGAAAAGATATTTATATTACATCAGTATATTGATATCAGTATATATGCTTTATTATGTAGTTTTCTGGTTTTAGAATTTCTGTTTATTCCATGATATGTTGTACTAAACACAAATTTTATGATGAACCTCTAAAGTATTTTGAATTATAGAATACAACACTTTAGTCATAATTAATAAATACATTGTTAAATGCAATTTGAATGTCAATGAGTTTTATACGCAGCTGTGTAATGTAGCTGTGATGTCATGACACACATCATTGCTTACTCTTTCATTGCCCAGAGTATTCTAGATGTGAGGCTTTTGGTTAATTTCATAATTTTACTGATCTCATAATTTACATCATAATTTTACTGATGAATATTTTAATTCCTTTACTGAAGGTAGTTGGAAAAATAGTATTAGTAGTCAATAAAAATGATTTAAATACTTGTATGTTCTCAGAGACCAGATAATTTTGTATGAATAACTAAGGAATAGCATTTATTTTCCTTTTTTTTTTTTTTTTTTTGAGTTGGAGTCTCACTCTGCTGCCCAGACTGGAGTGCAGTGGCCGCTCCCGGCCACCGCAGCCTCGACCTGCTGGGCTCCAGCGATCTTTCCTCCTCAGCCTTCCGAGTAGCCGGAATTACAGGCATGCGCTACCACGCTCGGCTGATTTTTTGATTTATTGTAGAGATGAGGGCTCGCCAAGTTGCCCAGGCGGGTCTCGAACCTGCGGGCTCAGGCGATCCATTCACCTCAGCCTCCCAAAGGCGCGGGATTACAGGCTGAGCCACCGAGCCCGGCTAGCATTTATTTTTCTACATCAAGATTGTTATCTACAACGAAGAATAGATCAACAGTGTGAAAATTGTATGGGTGAGAGGAAAGAATGATTAAGCAACAATAGTGTTAAGAATAACAGAATAATTGTTCTATTTAAGAGCATATCAAATACAGTTATCCAGTTTGGGATACAGAAAAATAATCACATCTTTATTTGATTATCAATGATATGTCACTAAATGCATTAGCAGTACTCAGAGCATCTTAGGATTTTGATGCCTTTTAGTAATGAGGCAATAACATTTTCTCAAGGTGATAGTGTGTTCCATTGAATAGCATAGACACTACACTGCTGCACTTTCAGAGAAATTCATTACTGTGGCAGCTCTACATCTTTTTATACTTCAATCTTGAATTCACAATGGTACTTTAATGGTACAAAATGAGAACATTTAAAGATATGATTATGAACGAATGTATGGTGTGTGTGTGTGTGTGCGCGCATGCGCGCATGCATGCACAAAGGGAATGGAAATGTGAACAGTTTAAAATATGAATTTATTCAGGGAATACTACAATATTTTGTATGACATGACTGAATAATCACTATGTAAGCTTGGAAGCTGTCACCATGCACACTATCTTGATTAAATATACTAATGAAATCCTGTCCTTTTAAATTAAATCTGAAATTCAAAATATGAAAGGAAAAAAAAAACCTCTGTAAGCAGTTTTTTTAAATTGCAAAAATGGATTTTGAACAAATCCCATCTTGTGGTTTTGGAGGAATCATAAATCATTCTCTGTTCTCTTGTAGTGTTGATGTAATTTATCCCTTATACATCATTATAGACCATGAACCCTCATTCATAGGGTCAAAAGGCTACATACTCAATAATCATTCAGTGGTTTGTTTTAAAATCAAATTTCACCCATTAAGTGTCACAATCATAGTAAGTGTCACACACATTCACAACCCCTGCTGCTCCATCAATATTCTATAAAGTGCACCAATTCAGGGATAGAAGCTAACAGAAAGCAGAAAGATTAACACAAAGGTATTTCACCATCAGAAAATAGGGAAAATCATATTCTTTACCTTGTAAAAAATTTTAAATGTAGGACAGAAAGAAGGAACATAAAGCATGTGAAGAAAGCATTCCTAAAGCCAATTACCTAGGCTACCACATTTTTCAACATATAAATTAATGACTACTTTAAAAAGATTCTCCATTTCAGTAAAAGCAAAAAAAAAAAAAAATCATAGGGATTTTGATATGGATTATATTTAATTGCTTTGAGTAGTATGGACATTTTAAATCTTAAATCTTCCAATCTATGCATCCAGGATGTCTTTTCATTCGTTTGTGCCTTTAATTTCTTTCATCTTTGTTTAGTTTTCAGTGTACAAGTCTTTAATCTCTGTAGTTAAGTTCATTTCTAAGTATTGATGCCACTGTAATTTTTTTTTTTTAGTTGGAGTCTCACTCTGTCACTCAGGCTGGAGTGCAGTGGCACACAGCCTCGAGCCTCGACCCTCAACCCTTGACCGCAGCCTTGCCCTCCTGGACTCGGGTGATCCTTCTGCCTCAGCCTTCCAAGTAGCTGGAACTACAGACATGCGCCACCATGCCTAGCTAATTTTTTGGTTTATTGTAGAGATGAGGTCTCGCCGAGTTGCCCAGGCTGGTCTCAAATCTGTGGGCTCAGGCAATCCTCTCACCTCGGCCACCCAAAGTACTGGGACTGTAGGCATGGGCCACTGTGCCCAGCCGTAAATGTTTTTAAAATTAATGTTACACTAGTTCATTGTTAATACATAGAAATAAAACTCTTTTTTGTGTGTTGATTTTTTTTTAATCTTGTAACTTCATTGAATTAATAGTTCCAACAAATTTGGAGGGTTGAAGTCATTAGAGTTTCTGTATATAAGATCATGTTATCTCCAATTAATATGAAATAAAAGACTCCAAATAGCTAAAACAATCTTTTGGAAGAAAAAAAAACTAGAGGTATCACATTTCATTATTTCAAAATATATTACACAGCTACAGTAAGTTAGCGTGCATGAAGATAAACATATAGGCCAATACAACAAAATACAGAACCTATAAATAAATTTATATGAATATGGCCAGCTGATCTTTAGCAAAAGTACCAAGTCTACATAATGGGAACAGAATATCCTTTCCAATAAATGCAGCTGAGAAAGCTGGTAATTAATATGTAAAAGAATAACATTTGACCCTATCTTACACCATAAACAAAAACAACCTATAGTGGATTAAAGAGATAAATGTAAAGCTCAAAATGATAAAAATCTATAAAATAATAAGAAACAGCTCCTAGCCACCACCATTGCCTTACTAGACTCTGGTGTGGCCATGTGCTCTTTAAGCTATGGCTATCCCTGCTGTGCCTCCTGGCTTTGGCCCCCTCCCCTACCTTAGGGAGGTGAATCTCCTCTTTCTCTCTCTCTAGTTACTTTCTAAATAAACTATGTTTTCTAATCTAACTTCTGTGTAACTCCTTGCATCTTTCACGCGGCATCGTATCACATACCAGACACCCACACCCCCAGTGGGCCTGACCTAACATTCTGGAGGCCCCGCTGGTAGTATGACCCCAACATTTTTGGACGTTCCAGCAAAATGTGACCCTAACACATGTATTATACACTTAAATCTAAAACTTGATTAAAAATTAAAAATTAAAAAAAAATCTCCTTGACATTAGTCTTGGCAAAAGTTTTTGGATAGGCAACCAAAAGTACAGAAAACAAAAGCAAAAATAGAAGTGATATTACACCAAACTAAAAAGCTTCCACAGAGCAAAGAAAATAATCAACAGAATAGAAAGGTAATCTATGAAATGGGAGAAAAAAATTGCAAGTCATTTACCCAATAAGGGATTAATTTTCAAAATGTGGGATTGATTTCCAAAATATGTAATGTAATCCTACAGCTCAATAGCCCTATTAAAATATGGGCTAAAACTTAAATACACATTTCTACAAAGAAGACGTAACAATGGTCAATAAGTGTATAAAAAGATGCTCAACATCACTAGCCATCAGGAAAATGCAAACCAAAACCACTATGATATATCACTTCCTTCCTAAGATAGATGGTATTAAAAAAAAAAGGACAAGAAGTTTTAGAGTGGATGTAAAGAAATTGGAACTTCTTGTGTGTTGTCACTAGGAAAACAAAATGGCACAGCTACTAGTTTAGAGGATCTTCAAAAAATTAAAAATAAAATTACCATATATTACAGCAATTCCACTTTTTGATATTCATGCAAAATTATCCAAATCAGGATTCTGAAGGAATATTAGCACTCCAACATTCATTACAGCATTATTCACAAAGCCAAGATATGGATACAACCTATGTGCCCATTGATGAGTAAAGAAAATATGGAACATAAGATGGAATGTCATTCAATTAAAATAAATAGAAATTCTGCAGTATGCACCAACATATATGAACCCAGAGGATGTCATGCTAAGTGAAATAAACCAGTCACAAAATGACAAATATCTCATAAACTTATTTTATGAATAGCTGAAATAGTCAAACTCTCAGAAGCAGAAAACAGTGGTTATTGAGTAGCAATTGAGTAACAATGAAGAGTTCCTAGTCAACAGGCATAAAATCTAGTATGCAAGAAAAGTCAGTTCTAGAGGTCTGCTGTACAACTTAGTCCTTATAGCTGATGATATTTTATTGTATGCTTAAAAATTGTTAAAAGAGTATGACTCATGTTGACTTTGTTTTAATATAATTAAATTTTAAATTTAATTAAATTTAAAAATGAATTCTTCTGAAAATATCTATTTGTTGCTTTATAAATAGCATTTCTTGGTAAAGATATTATTTTATGAATAAACAATACATTACTTAAAATGTGTAAAACTTTTATTATGGAAAATTTAAGTGGATATCAAAGTGGTGATAAAAGCAAATAAGCTTCCATATCACAATCACCAGTGTGAACAATTATATTGTACAATGGTCAATCTTATTTATATAAAAGGATCATATGTTGTGGTGGGCTGATTATGTTTAACATTTCTAACATGTATCTTCTTTCTTTTCCTCTCTCCCTTTCACCCATTTGAGAGTAAGTTTCAAATGTGATATTACATTCCAGCTTCATTGTTCAGTGTATATTTCTTTAGGGTTTGAGCACAATTGCTTAAACATAGTTAAAAAATAATTAACACTGAGAAAATATTATGATATAACACCAATCCTTAAATATCTCCAACAGTCTGTTCTCTAAAGAATACCAAAATTTTCATCAGAATCAAACTGAGTATAACACATTGAATTTAGTTGCCGTGGCTTTTAATTGCCTTTAATCTGGAACACTCTTTATCTGACCATCATGAATTTGACATTTGGAAGAATATAGACAAGGATTTGTCTATATTCTTCTATAGATGCACGCTCCTAGCCACTGCAGCCTCAACCTGTTGGACTTTGGCGATCCTCCCACCTCAACCTTCCAAGTAGCTGGAACTACAGGCGCGTGCTACCACACCCCGCTAATTTTTGATTTATTGTAGAGAGGAGGTCTCGCCAAGTTGCCTGGGTGTGCCTTGAACCCGCGGGCTCAGGCAATCCACTCACCTCGACCTCCCAAAGTGCTGGGATTACAGGCTGAGCCACCGAGCCCAGCCAGGATTTTATTAAAAAGTAAAAACAAAAAAAATTCTTTTAATCCTTTAGTATGCTCTTTTTTAATGAAGCTTCTCAAAAGAATTAATTATGCTTACTGATTTCACTTTATTAGTTTTTGTTCATTCTCTCTTTATCCCCCTCCATTTGGGTGCTAAATCCAGTTACAAGGCTAAAATAGAAATTGTTGAGGTCAATAATAGTTTTGCATGATTTAAATTACTTTCCACTTGAAGCATTTCTTTATACTTGCTTGGTTACATTCATTTTGTTTTATTTGCACCCCATTTCTCAATGTTTCTACCTAACTTCTGTATCTCATATATAGCTATTAATTTAGAAAAGCCCTTTCTTCTATTCTGCTAAAAAAAAAAAAAAAGATCCCTCTTTTAGGTCATCTCCTCCAGTTTTACGGCTTAAAATAGCATGTATATACCGAAGACTCACAAATTCACATCACTAGTTATTTTCTCTTCCATTAAACCTAAACCCTATTTATTAGCAAATGTTCTTGCTACCTTGACTTGTATGTCTAAAAATTTTGCAATGCTAGAACAGAAATATTTACACACACACACACACACACACACACACACACACACACACACACACACACACACTTCCATTTAAGAGACTTTATCTCAGTAAGTTGCCTACCATCCATACTTCTCAGCTCTAAATCTAGTAAAACTAGTTTTCTTAATCTCTCTTTCCCTCACTCCTCACATCCAATTCATAACTAAATCCTGATGCTTATAATGCTGAGAGATATTCCAACTGAACCAGTAATCACCATCTCCATCTCTGTAATCCTAGCCAAAGTCACAAATGCATATAGCTCATCTACCTTACTGCAACCCCCTTCTAACAAGTCTCTCTAACTTTGTTATTCGACCACTAACAAAGCAAGAATGATTTAGGGTAAATAAGATCACATCATCTCAACGTAAAATGCTCAACTTTTTAAAAATATTCCTGAAAGACTGACCAAAATAGAACTTTCCTTCCATGAACTGTAAGTTGCTACTTAATTTTTTTTACACTTACATTGTGACCTTATTCCACCAATTTATGCCTCCACCGTTATCAATTTTGCATTTGACCCTAAATGATGAGTAAATTCAATTTAGCAGGTAAGAGTGAAAAATCCTATTTTAACTACAAAAACAAAAAAACAAAATCCCCTAGAATCCAGCTCTAATATTCTGAGGGATAAAGTGGTCATTGCATTTTCATTCATGTGCTTAATTATGTTTAAGTAGAGGAGGAAAGAGTAACTTTATTCCTCAAAACCCCTAAAATAAATAGCGAAAACATCCATAGAAATTTGATGTGATTACATGGCATATTTAAAGTATTTTGAAGTAAGTAGCATTTCTATAATATTGACTTGTGCTGTGTTTGTGGTTTATCTCTTCTAACATTCAGGTCTCCTTTTAGGACCCCTTTTTCTGATTTGGTTATATTACAAGATTATGGCTCATAAATAAAGAGTGCTTAGTGTATGCCAGGAATTGTGTTAAATAGTTTTCAATAGCTTTTCATGTTTTTCACATAATTTTCTATACTTTTCTTGTTAAATAATCCCTAGTTGTTTTATAGTGGTCTAATTATAGAATTAATAGAATTGTTTTTATATTTTATTTTTTTATATTTAAGTTTCTTTTGTATAACTTATAATTTCTAGAAGTGTTAATTCAGGCTATATATTGAATACTCAACTTTATTCCATATACATTTCTGATCAAAAATTATGGTTGATCTTATGTTTATTATTTTTGTATATGTTTTCAACTAAGATCACTTGATGCTTTCTCAATGTTCCATATTTTTATTGGTGAGTCATATTTTATATTGTCAGGAAAATGAGGTATACAATTATAATTCTTTTACTGCAAACTTCTAGTTTTTCTTGGAGAATACAACGTCTATTAGAATTCTATGGAATTATATATGATTATTGAATTATTACATTTAAACTTTATAGTTTTTGTAACTCTTCTCATTATCTCAATTAAACTTATTTCTATTTGTAAATGTTTCTGTGCTAACCTGAAAATCAGGACTGCCATAATTGTTCTTCTTATGTGCTATTTTGCTTCTTATTTTGATGAACGATGGGGCTTCTTTCATACATTCTTTATATATAATATTGAAAGTTCTTCAGGTAAGCTTCTTCAAGTAAATTCATAAGTCATTGTCTATGTGAACTGAATGTGTGGTTCAATGTGCCTCCAAATTAGTGGCATCCTACTCTCTTGAGAAGAAAAATTATACATGAATTCTTGGTATCCTCCTAATTTTTTTTTCAATTTTTACAGTATTTGGCAGTTTTTTTCAGTGATGGATAGCACCATTCCAATTTATTTCGCTTCAATAAGTGATGAAACCAATTCATCATCTTACCTCCAATTCTGCTTCTCTTAAGTCACTTTAGTCAACTTCTAATGGTGGGTTAGAAGCATGCTTAACCCCACCTCATTTCCCAGAAATCTGCAGTTCAGTTACTTTTTTCCTAAATTTGAATTCAAACTATTTTGCACATCTATATTTTGATTATCTCATTTGCTATAAACCTAAAAAGTTTTTATAAAATAGACTGTGCACAGACATATCAGACTATTTAATTAAAATCAACATCTAAATTTAAAGATAAAAGCTAAAAAAAATTCATGTCATAAAACAAAATGAGTTGGTTCTTCAAAAAAATCTGTTTTTTGTTTGTTTGTTCAGCTTAGCAGGGTCATCAGTTTACCTGACATGTTTAGTGATCTGTTTAGTCTGTATTATGAATGTGCCTGCGTTATTTTTTTTTAATATTCCTATACTTATGTAATCTTATGTTTTAATTTTCTTTTTTGTTTGTTTGTTTGTATGTTTGTTGGGGAGTCAGGGTTTCACTCGGTCACCCAGGCTGGAGTGCAATGGCATGATCATGGCTCAATGAAACCTTGACCTCCTGGGCTTAGGTGATCCTTTCACCTCAGCATCCTGACTAACTGAGGCTACAGGCATGCATCACCAAGGCCAGTTAATTTATTTTTATTTTTGTTTTTTGTGGAGATGAGGTCTTGCTATGTTGCCAAGACGTGTCAATCTCTTCGGTTCAAGTTATCCTCCAGCCTCAGCCTCTCAAAGTGTTGAGATTACAGACTTGAGCCACCACACCCAGCCTTTAGTTTCCTTTATAGTCTTTATTTGTTCCAGGTCTATTATGAAGTTGTTGTTTGCTTGATTGTTTGTTTGTTTTTTGCTTCATCAATATAGGGAAAAATAACTACTCAACTTCATGGTTAGTTATTTTTTGTTGGCCAACACAGAGGCTCATATTCTTCAGGGAGCATTGTAGAAGCAGAAATATAATAACATAACAACAGGCTCTCAAATGTGTGAAGTTCTCAGATTGTGAATTCAATTCAGAGACCAAATAAATGACCTCAAGAAAAAAATATATCTGCCGATATTGACAAGTGTTCTTTCTAAGCAGATTTCTTAATGTTCATTCAAAAAAATGAAAACAAAGTAATGTCCATGAATAAGACAATATCGTATCCAAGTCATCATATCCTGGAGAAGAAGTAAATTCTCTTGAATATGAGTATCCAAGAAAGAAAAAAAACAAAAACAAACAGAAGGTACAAAATCTGTACCCAGTCAATATTTGATCATCTATAGCCTCCTCCTATGCTTAACACATATGTCAAAAATGTGGGAGATTTTTGTGGAACTGTTAAACAAGTAGGCACTAGATGGGGATAAAATCCAATCAATAAACAAATATTTTAACTTAACTTTTAATCTTAAAAGCATGAACACTGGACCCAGGCACTATTTTAGGCATCTCGGATTTGGGTGCATTGTAGACATTCATTAAAAACCTAGTTGAAAAGCAGGGCACAGTGACTCATACCTGTAATCTCAACATTTTAGGAGGCTAAGGTGAGAGGATTGCTTAAGACCAGGAGTTTGAGATCAGCCTATGCAACAGAGTAACAACTTGTCTCTACAAATTAAAAAAATTAGTTGAGTGTGGTAGCACACACCTGTAGTCTCAGCTATTTAGGAGGCTGAGACAGAAGGATCACCTGAGCCCAGAAGGTCGAGGTTGCAGTGAGCTGTGATCATGACATGGTTGTTCAGATAGGTTTCAAGTGATCCTCTCACCTTGGTCTTCCAAAGTTTTGGGATTACAAGTGTAAGCCACCACACCCCACTAGAACTGTGATTTTTATATATCTCATTGCCTTTTATATCTTAAATAAATTGGCTGATGATTTAATAAGCTTGTTTACTAATAATTTCAGAAAACTGGCCTAACAAAGAGATGCTATAAGTTTAAATAAGTGACTAATTCTAAGACATCAGTAGCATAATTGGAAGATTTAAGAAAACATTTAAAATAACTGTATCCTGCTGCTTTCAACTTTCACATCCTGTAGATGGTAGCTAAATGTTCACATAAGACAAAGCAAAGGAAAAAATATGGCTGAGTGGATGTTAGCCAGTAAACGGAACGCTGCTGAAACTGCCACATTTAATTAGAATAAAATGACCTTGCAGAGTCTGAGTTCAGTACTGTAGAATAAGGTCATCACAGTTCATCATTTTGATATTTGCATTATGATATTATATCAACTAAGAAATCGTTGTGTCAGGCCACAGGAGGGAAAGAGAAAGCCACTGACTCAAGTTCAGGACAATTGCATGGTTCAACAACCCAGTTGGGAGTCTGATCGCAGAATTAGTTTTAAATTCATAACAAAATAAGGTTAAAAAGTGCCACTGTGTTGTTATGATATTCTTTGTTGGACATGTAACTTGGAAGAACTATTATGAAACAATTACCTCCTTAACTTTGATATTTATCTTTGATTTGGCAAAATAACATTTACCAAGGAATTCTCATTTACACATTTAAGTAAACATTAGATTACTTTCTAGAGTGAAAACAATTGATAATTTTTTGGGGGGGGGTTGGAGTCTCACTCTGTCACCCAGACTGGAGTGCTGTGGCAGCTCCTGGCCACCGCAGCCTCGACCTCCTGGGCTCTGGCAATCCTTCCGCCTCAGCCTTCCAAGTAGCTGGAACTACAGGTGTGCACTACCACACCCGGCTAATGTTTGATTTATTGTAGAGATGAGGTCTACAAGTTGCCTGGGCAGGTCTCGAGCCTGTGGACTCAGGCAAGCCACTCACCTTGGCCTCCCAAAGCACTGAGATTACAGGCTGAACCACTGAGCCCAGCCAAGAGTTAATAATTATAAAGTCCACATTTTATATAATAAAAATTGCTTGACCTCAAAAGACTCACAAATTGATTCAAGGAATGAGAAGTGAGAATGGTATTTAAATAAAAAGCATATCTTTATGACAAATAAATCTGCAAACTCTAAAACAAGTGTTCAGTACAGAAAACATCAATCAGATGGTGTAGCTGAATAATACCTGCCAGTAATTATGACATCTGATCTACATACATTTTCTGATGCAAATTTGTTTTAAATTTATTATTTAAAATTAGTTTTAAATTTTATAATATCATATGAACATAATCTTGAATTAATTATAAACCAACATTCAAAGAATTTCAATACGCTTTTATCAGAGTATTTTATTTAAAGCTAGCATTTAATAAACATTTATTGAACAGTAAATAACTGTACAGAATAAATAAATAAATTGTTCTTTCCTTGAATTTATTTTCAACTTTCCATGTCTATATAAGTTTATGAGGAAGAGAAACTCAAACTCTTTATTTGAACTAGATATATAAATTAAAAGCAAGGAAATATTTTCAGTTTGAGGAAATAACCTCATCTAATTTTTGTAAAGTAAATCAAAAGCAAACATGAAATACCCCACCAAAAAAAAAAGAACTAAAGAGTTGTTTAGAAGGGGGATATTACTGCTTTGAAGAGTTTCTTTGAACTAGGCTCACCCATGAATTAGAGATGAATAAATGAAAACAAAGATGTATGTCTTCAAAAAAGATAGGTACATAAAAGGTTATAAAGACTTTACACATAGTACCTATAAAAAGAAACAACTGCAATGTCCACCAGCAGAAGTATAAAAAATAGCATTGGCTTATCCATATGATGCAATACTACACAGCAGTAAAAATCAGTCATCTACGGATGACATGCAACAATATTGATTAACCTCAAAAAATATTATGCTGAAGTAAAGAAACCAAGCACTAAAAATTTTATACTGTATGACTTTATGTCAAGTCTAGAAGAGAAAACTTATCTATAGTGATAAAAATTACAAAAATTGTTTTCTGAGGAAGCAGGTAATGGTAACTAAAAAGAAACACAATAGAATTTTTGGCTACAGTTAAAATTTGGTATCTTTGATTTGAGCGATGGTTATATAAAAATCTATATCTGCTAAAAGGCATTGACCTGTACTTTTAATACCTATGCATATTACTCCATGGAACTAGAAATACGTATTATAATCAGCCAGGAATCTTGAAATAAAAAATGAGTTATGGATACAAACAACAATATGGATGGGTCAAAAAATATATTGAGTGAAAGAAGTCAGACACAAAAAATTACATTATTTATTATACTATTATATATAACTATATATATATAACTATATAATATTATATAAATATATATAACATATTATATAATATATATAACTATAATATTACATAATATTATAACTATTGTTATATTTGCAATAGTTTTAAAAATAGTTAATGAATAACTAATCTATGGTGATAGAAATTAGAACACTAGTTTGTCAACAGATGTTGAGAGGGGCAGAAGGGGACAAGGGAACTCTGAGAAGACAGATATATTTTGTATCTTGATTGGAGCATTGATTTTATGAGTATACATATTTGACAAAACATCAAATTGTACACTAAAGTCTGAACATTTCCTCATATGCAAATTTTATCTTAAATATTAATAATATATAAAGCTATATGTTGTAGAAAACGTATGAAGAATGGTCTTGTAAAATTGATTTTCTGTCCCTCTTATCTCTGGAAGATGTGAAAATATCATATCCTTTATTGTGACGACAACTTAGCACCCTCCAGTGTTTGGATATTCACTCTTTATCATTATGCCAAAGGACTCCCAACCGTCATTTCTTGTTAGTCAACAGTTCATTTTGACTTCAACTTTGGATTAATTAGAAGTTGCAGCCAAGATGTCACTATGTCTTTTTTCATTAAAACAAGTCATATCTACAACAAAAATATAAAAACACAAGGAAAATAAATAGCCTTTTTTAGAGCAACAAGTCAAATAAAAATGGGACATGAAACAATGATCCATTGAAAAGATTTTAAATTTCCACATTCAGTCCACAAAATGAAGTAAATAAAAACTGATTTAATGTGAATTAGTTTTTTTCCTTATAAGACAATATACTCAAGAAAATGTTGAAAAATTATCTATCATTAATAAGGAACAAAACAATAAAGTTTGTGTAGTCTGAACTGCATCATTATAGATTTTTTTAAATGTAGTATTTTTCAACTATCCCGAGATATTAACATAGATAGCAACCCAAAAGCTCAGCTTAGGTTTAGTTGGTAATGAGACTATCAGTAAACATTACTTTCACTACTTTCTTTTTATTCCAACTATCCAGGCACCAAATAGCTACTCACAAAGAAAAAATAATAAAAGTTCAAATAGAAATAGAGATAATATCACATCTGGCTCTCTGTTAAAGTACATTATGGAGGAGTGTCGGAGAGATGGTGGCTGAGCCAGTCAGACTATGTGAGTCCCGGTGTGAGTGAGTGTATGGAAAATTTTGTGTATGTGCTGGTGAGTGTGCTGGTGAGTGAGCTGGTGTGTGAGTGAATGAGTGAGGGCTAGGGAGCTAGTGGCCAGGGCTCTCCTGATGCAGCAGCTGGTGCCACAGCTGCTTGGCTTGAACTCTAGTGATTCCCAAGACACTGAACTGAGCACTTTGTTTTTTTAACAACAAAACACTTCCTGGGTAGAAAATGCTGGGAGAGACTAAGTGGGGGCTCGTTAGCAAGTGGCCAGGCCCTCCTGGTGCAGGATCTGATGCTGCAGCTTCTCTGCTTGTTGCCTGGTTCTTCCCAGATTGCAGAAGCTAGAGTGCCTTCTTTTTTTAAATGGACAAAAGTTTTCCCATGAAAAAATGGTGGGGAGAGACAACCAGCTCCAGGAGCTGCCTTACCACTGCAGCAGAAGAGACTGCTGGTTCCAGCATTTGCCTCATCACTTCAGTGCTGGCTGGACACTGGCAGCAGGGGCTGCAGAGGAAGCCCAGAGACAGAGTCCCACCAGAGAGGTTGAGAGAGGCATCCCACGACCATCTTGAAGGTGGGATAGGAAAGTGCTCTGACTTGCTCACCATGTAACAACAGACCCGATCTCTGTGACTGGTGGATGAACTACTCGGGATTGATTGTGACCCAGAGGGAATATCCTGAAAGCACAAACTTCAGAGGGACCTGATACGTGCTGAGTCTAAGGTGCCCCACCCCCTACCCTGGTCCAGCTGCAGGACAAAGGGTGTGGCCAGAAAATGACAAGGAAGAACTCCAATGAGATAAATGGTGACTCTGGGGCTGACCCAACCCCCCTCCTCCCCAGCAATCCTCTGATCAGACCCATATAGCTGGGGCATGACTGAGAGGGACAAACCCAGGTGGAGCGTGGGCATCAGTTGCAATAGGAGAACTCCATTCCAGGATAAGACTGGCTGGGGCACCCCTGCAAGTATATACCTGAGGAAGAGACATCCTGCACCTCCCCACCAGAGGGAATCTCCCTGACCATATGAGAGCGGCAGGCTATGACTGCAGCCCCATTCACCCCACTGCCCCTCCTCCTTCCCTGCTCTGGACAATGGGGAGAGAATAAAGAGATGGAAGCTCTGCAGGAGATAGTAGAGCAGACGAGATGAACAATTACAGAAACTGCCACAAGAGGGCGAGGGTTTTTTTTTTTCTTTTTTAAAAATTAAGTTGCTTTTTTTATTTTCTAAAATTTTTTGCCTTTTTGTCTGTTAGTTCATCTATTTTTAAATATTTCCTTTGTGCATGAATGTGTATGTAAGGATTTGATCTGCATCACCCCGTTTTTTCCGTTTCTTTTTATTTCTTCTTTTGTTTTTGTTTTGTGTTTATGTCTGTATGTGAATGAGTGTTCATCTTTCAGTTTTTTTTGTTGATGTTGGTTTGCATTTGTTCTTTTGTTCTTCCTTTTTGTTTTTATTTTTAGTTTAAGGTGTATATGAATATATGTGTGAGAGTTAACTCTAAATTCCTTTTAAAAAACAGTCTTTCTCTTTTTCTTCTCCATTTATTTTGTGCTAGGGTGTGTGTGTGTGTGTGTGTGTGTGTGTGTGTGTGTGTTTGTGTGTATTTAGTTTTCCTGGTTTTTTGTTGTTGCTGTTTGTTTTGTTTCACTTTGTTGTTATTCCAGTTTGCTTTGGAGGGTGTGTGTATGTTTGTGTGTGTGTATGTGTTCAACTGTTTTTTGCTTTGGTTTCTGTTTTCATTGATTTCTGGTTTTTTTCATAATATTTTTATATTTTTGTTCATCTTGTTTCATTCTACTTTTCTCTGTTCTCCTCATTGCTGTTACTGTATCTTGTACTCAGGGGACACATATGCGTACCCATTGCTTTGTCATGTAGAGTGGTGGTGGGAAGTGGGTCTCAGGGAACACTCACCACAATCAGTGAACATTGTGATTTGCAAGTTGTTTTTAAATCTCAGCTCCCTATCACCTACCGTATTTGACCTTCAAAACTACAAGAGTCAGCAAAGCTTGCTACCCACAGTCCTGAATAAAATAGAAAAAACCCAGAGTCCAGATTATGGGAGAATAGAGAGCTGAGCAAACATCAGAAGTGAAAGTCTCTCCCACAGACATTGAATAATGGAACTAAAGAGAAAAGCAAGAGATCTGTCACAAATGAGTGCCGGAGACCAGCTCCAGCCGGGTTCAGGGTACCCCAAAGGTGGAGATAGTGTTGGCAATTGGGGGTAAGAAGAGAGAGAGAGAGAGAGATAGAGAGAGAGAGAGAGAGAGAGAGAAAAGAGAGAGACTGGACTCTGGCTGGGTACAGAAGCGATGTGTGTTATTGGGAATTACAACGGGTCTTTTATACACAAAGTCAGATGTGGGAGGGGCGTCCCCCACCCACCAGAAACCTTAATCCATGAAACTTAATCAATGATTGCCTTTAAACCCTTTTCATATGATAATCTTAAAATCCCATAACAAAGGATAATCTAATCCGTGACTGATATATTCTACAAACCTTTTTCATCCTAAGTTGATTGATTTATGCCAAGTTAAACAATTCTGTAGAAGCTTAAGTATTTATTTTACAAGTGAAAGTGGCCCATCCCAGAATGTTTGGAATGTGGCCCAGTCCAAAGTTCACAGTGGGCTACCTGCAAGTAACCCAGCTACATTCTTTCAACAAAATGACTGTCTTCTAAAACTATATTCTACAATTTACACCTTCAATAAATCCTAAGATCATGACCCAGAAGCCTGTGACCAATACTAAGGCTCTTAGATGTGACACGAGTTTAAATTATAAGTTGTGTGAAAGCCAAAACTGCAGTTTGTGGAAGAATGGGAGCAAGGAGCTTCTAAAGTTAACTTGTGTTCATCCTGATCTCAGAGTTTCTATGTTTTGAGCTCACAGGAGCTTAATCTGGTTAGTGCTGAGTAGAAAGGGGGAGGAAATGGAGTCAATAGCTCCCAAACGCATGCTAGTGGTCTCGGGGTCAACGACCCTTCCTGATCCCTAATGCTCAGTGGGCCTCTGTGGCTGGCTCCCAACAAATAAGGAAAAACCAACAGATAACAACAGGCAATTTCAAGTGTAACAAAGAGAAAACTCTTAAAAAATCAGATCTCAGAGCCCAAACAAGAGAAGACACCAGTGACTGGCCCCAGAACACAACAAGGATTAGGGAATGAATGGAAAGAGTGAATAAGGCTCAAGAAAAACAAGATGCAACACTGAAAGAACTTGTAACAGAGATTTTGACCATTCAAAATTTCATCCAGGAAATAAATAACAAAATGGCAAACATGGAAAGCAGAATTAATCTGGCTGAAGAAAGAAGCGCAGAATTTGAAGACCAGAACATGGATTAACATGACATGTAAAGAACATAGAAGAAAACTCAGAAAGAAAGAACAAAGCCTACAAGAGATGTGCGACTATATCAAGAGACCAAATCTATGCCTGATTGGTATCCCAGAAGAAGAAAAGAAAATGGAGAACATCTTGGAGCAAGCATCCACGAGGTAATCCAAGAAAACTTTCCCCATCTCACCAGAGATGTGACCAGCCAAACACAAAAGACACAGAGAAACCCCATAAGACATCAAATGAGATGACCAACCCCTAGTACATGGTAATTCATCTACACAAAGTAGGCAAATAATAATAATAATAATAATAATAATCCTAAAAACAGCAAGAGAGAAAGGTCAGACTACCTACTGAGAAAAATCAATCAGAATAGCAGCAGACCTATCAGCAGAACTGCTACAAGCAAGAGGGGACTGGAGTGCAACATTCAAAGTCCTCAAAGATAAAAATTTCAACCAAGAATTTCCTACCCAGCCAAGCTCAGCTTCATCAGTAATGGAGAAGTAATGTCCTTCCCAGGCATCCAATTCCTAAGATTATGCAGCTTCCAGACCAGCTCTACAGGAGACACCTAAAAAGATATTAAGCACAGAAGAAAGAAAGAGAATGACCACATACTTCCCAAGAGAACAGCAGAGAACAGAGTCAACAGAGAATACAGCACAACAAACTTGAAAACACACATACTTCAACCCCAAAGCCAAAAGAAAACAAGCAAAGAAAAAACTTTATAAGAAGCTCATAACAAGCATAAACAATCACATTTCAATAATCAGCCTGAATGTGAATGGAATAAATACACCACTGAAAAGACACAGAATGGCAAACTGTATAAGAAAGTATGACCCAATTATTTGCTGCATCCAGGAGACTCATCTCACTACAATGGACACACACAGACTCAAAGTTAAAGGATGAACAATGAGTTTCCAGGAAAATGAATCAAAAGAGAAGGCATGAGTCGTAATCTTAATATCAGGCAAAACAACATTTAAGCTATCAAAAATGTTAAAACATACAAAAGGACACTACATAATGATAAAAGGTTCAATTCATCAACAAGAAATATACATCCTAAACATATATGCACCCAACACAGGAGCACCAGTACTTATAAAGCAACTACTAAGAAAACTAAAAAAGATTGAGTACCTGCTAACAACCTTAGATAGATAATCAAGGCAAAAAATTAACAAGGAGATCCAGAACCTAAACTTGACACTCGACCAAATGGACTTAATAGATACCTACAGATTATTCCATCCAACAACCACAGAACATACCATCTACTCCTCATCACATGGAACATACTCCCAAGATCGATCACATCCTTGGCCTTAGATCAAGCATAAACATATTCCATAAGATTGAAATCTTGACATGCACCTTCTCAGACCTCAGTGGAATAAATATAAATATCCACACCAACAGAATTTTCCCAGAGCACATGAAGACATGGACACTAAAAAATGTGATGCTGAACAACTACTGGCCCAATACTGAAATCAAAGCAGAGTTTAAAAGTTTCCTGGAAACAAATGAAAATGAAGAAACATCCTACCAAAACCTCTGGGAAATCATGAAAACTGTTCTAAGAGGGGAATTTATATCTCTACAAGCACACATCAAGAAAATGAAAAGATCACAAGTTGAGAGCCTAACAATTCACCTAATGTAACTTGAAAGAGAAGACCATCAAAACCCTAACTTTAGCAGAATTCAAATCACCAAAATAAGAGTCCAAATACAGGACATAGAAGATAAAAATATCATAGATAGCATCAACAAAAACAAAGCTGGTTCTTTGAAAGAATTAACAAGATTGATGGAGCCCCCATATAGTATACCAAGAAAAAGAGAGAAAAAGCCCAAATAAACACAATCAGAAATATAAAAGATCAAATCACAACTGACCCCAAGAAATAAGAAAGATCATCAGAGATTACTATGTACACCTATATGGAAACAAACTTGACAACATAAATGAAATGCAGAACTTTCTGCCATCACACAACCTCCCTAGGTTGAAACAAGCAGACTTTGAGACACAACAATGACCAATAACAACCCAGAAAATTGACTCTGTCATAAGAAAATTACCTATAAAAAAAAGTCCTGGACTAGATGGCTTTCCGGCAGAATTCTACAGAGGGGACAAGGAGGAGCTGATACAAAACCTATTGAAAGTATTCCAGGCCGGGCTTGGTGGCTCAGCCTGTAATCCCGCACCTTTGGGAGGCTGAGGTGAGTGGATTGCCTGAGCCTGCGGGTTCGAGACCCGCCTGGGCAGTGAGACCTCATCTCTACAATAAATCAAAAACGTCAGCCGGGCGTGGTAGTGCATGCCTGTAATTCCAGCTACTCGGAAGGCTGAGGTGGAAGGATTGCTGGAGCCCAGCAGGCGAGGCTGTGGTGGCTGGGAGGGGCCACTGCACTCCAGTCTGGGTGACCTAGTGAGACTCCAACTCAAAAAAAAAAAACGAAAGTATTCCAGGCAATGGAGAAGAATTGAATTCTCCCCAAATCATTTCATGATGCTAACATCATACTGATACCCAAACCGGGTAAAGATCCAACAAAAAAAGAGAACTACAGGCCAATATCCCTTACAAACATAGATGCAAAAATCCTCAACAAGATTTTAGCAAATCAGATCCAAAAGCACATCTCAAAAATCATCCACCATGACCAAATAGGCTTCATCCCCAGGATGCAGAACTGGTTCAACATCCTAAAGACCATAAATGTAATTAAATACATCAACGGATGCAAAAACAAGAACCACATGATTATATCATTAGATGCAGAAAAAACTTTTGATAAAATGCAGCATCCTTTCTTGATAAAAACTCTCAAATACCTAGGTATAGAAGGAATACACCTCAAAATAGTTAGTACTATCTACAGTAAACCCACAGCTAACATATTGCAAATTGCCAAAAACTGGAAACACTTCCCCTGCAAACTAGAATAAGAGGCTGCCCACTCCCACCCTTCTTGTTCAACATTCCGTTGGAAGTCCTACCTCAGGCAATTAGACAAGGGAAGGAAATCAGGAGTATCCACATAGGAAAAGAGGAGTTCAAGACATCACTTATCACTGACAATATTGTTTTATGCCTCAAAAATCCAAAAGAATCTGTCAAAAACCTGCTTGCACTGAAAAACGACTTTGGCAAAGTCTCGGAATACAAAATAAATGTGCAAAAGACAGCTGCATTCTTATACACCAACAACAAGCAGGCAGAGAACCAAATAAAAAGCACAATCCCATTCACAATAGCCACACACACACACAAAGAAATACCTCGGCATCTTCCTAACCAGAGAAGTGAAAGACCTTTACTATGAGAACTATAAAACACTGCTCAAAGAAATCCAAGAAGACACAAACAAATGGAAAAATATTCCATGCTCATGGATAAGAAGAATCAACATTGCTAAAATGCCCATCCTACTAAAGGCAATCTATAGATTCAATGCAATACCCATTAAATTACCAAATTATCAACATCATTCTTCTCAGACCTGTAAATGACAATACAGAATTTCATATGGAAACATAAATGAACATGAATAGCCAAAACAACCCCTAGCAAAAGAAACAGAGCAGGAGGTATCACATTTCCCTACTTCAAACTTTATTGTAATGCTACGGTAATCAAAACAGCCTGGTATTGGTACAAGAACAGGCATACAGACCAATGAAACAGGATAGAGATTCCAAAAGCAAAGCCTCACTTTCTCAATAAACTCATCTTTGACAAAGCCTCCAACAACAACCACTGTGGAAAGGAGAACCTATTCAGTAAATGGTGCTGGGAAACCTGGCAGATCACATGCAGAAGATTGAAACAGAACCCCTACCTATAACCAAACACAAAAATTAACTCTAAATGGATCAAAGACCTAAATGTAAAATCTCAAACCATAAGAATCTTAGAAAATGCAGGAGACAACCTTATGGAAATTGAAACTGGCAACCAATTCCTGATCAAAACTCTAAATGTCCATACCACAAGAAATAAGATAGACAAATAGGACCTCATCAAACTGAAGAGCTTCTGCAAAGCAAAAGAAACCATCAAGAGAGCAGGGAGACAGCCCACAGAATGGGAAAAGATACTTACCAACTGTATATCTTACAAAGGCCTAACGTCTAGGATCTACAAGGAACTCAAATGCTACAAACAGAAAAAAAGCAAACAGCCCCATTAAAAAGTGGGCAAAAGACATATAGACACTTCTCAAAAGAGGTTATAAGGGAAGTCAACAAGCACATGAAAAAGTGTTCAGTCTCACTCATCATCAGAGAAATGCAAATCAAAACCACATTGAGATACCACCTAACCCCAATAAGAATGGTCATCATTAATAAAACAAACAACAATAGATGCTGGCAAGGATGAGAAGAAAAAGGAACATTTCTACACTGCTGGTGGGAATGCAAACGTTTGCAACCTCTTTGGCAGATAGTGTGGTGATTTCTGAAAGAACGAGAAACTGACCTTCCATATGACCCAGTAATCCCCCTACTGGAATTATACCCAGAGGAACTCTGCAAAAGCAATACCTGCACATGCATGTTTGTTGCAGCTCTATTCACAACAGCAAAAGCTTGGAACCAACCATACTGCCCATCGAAGCTAGACTGGATAAAAGAAAAAAAAAAAGTGGTACATATACACAACGGAATATTATGCAACCCTTAAAAAAAAGGACAAACATATGAGCTTCACAGCAACTTGGCTGTATTTAAAGTCAATCATATTCAGTGATCTATCACAGAAACAAAGAATCCTGTACCATATGTTCCCACTCACTAGTAGATCTGAACAATTATCGTAATAAGGGATTGACAGTAGTGGGAAACTGCCAGGGGAGGGAGGGCGGGATTGGAAGTTGCGGGAAACTGCCAGGGGGGTTGAGGGACACACATCATAAGCAAGTATACGTACATAATGAACATTTGTATACCTAACCCTGAATTGTACCCCACATCTTTAAAATAAAATAAGATAAAATAAAATAAAATGAAACCAAACCCTACAAGAAAAATAAAGTACATTGTGGCTCTGGTCACAAAAAACTAAATGCCAATTTACAATTGATAGACATGCCACAAATATTTGACTTGAATAATTAAATATACACTTTTCTAAAAATAAACAAAATACAATAAACAAAAATTATTTTCTTTATTACTATGAAAAGTCAGTTTAACCTTATATAATTTCTAGACTTGACTACTTTCTGAGCCTACACTTTCCCCATCCAGTCACTTGCTGCCCATTTGAGGAAAAGAGAGTATAATAAAAATAAGAGAACCAGAAAGAAGAACAAGGGACAGTGTTCACCCACCAGCAACTGAAGGAGAAACTAACATAACAAATGCTCTGTTGCAATCTGTTTTCCATTGGGTTTTATGATAATTGCATCTTGAATCTATGTATTTTCTAAATATGTATTAAGATTATATATATATATATATGCATAAAACATCCTACTCTGTTTCAAAGAAATGCTGGAAGAAGAAAATATTTCACAATGTGTATTTGTCTGCTATATATTACTTTTTTTCCTTTGGTAAAGCATTTGAGCATAGTGTAGGAGTCATGATTGAGAATTTTTGTTTGAATTTATGTTATGAATTTTCTGCACCTTCCAATTACTCTTTGCCTCATATATGGATATAAAAGTTCTGGATATCACAACTACTGAATAAACTTGTTGGCTTTTCTTAATTATTCATTGATGAAGCATAAAAATTTCCTTTGCTGAAAAATACTTTTAAAGAAACAATGGCTAATCATTTCATCACAGGGGAAAAAAACATGGAAATGAATGCTGTAGAACTTAGTTGTAAAAAAAATTAATAACAATTCCTCTCTTAGAATGACTGGTTCAGGCAGAGTAAACTGCCTTCCTGGTATATTTCATCCCAATACAGAAATTAATTATACAAAAACAGGCTATTGTCAGATCACACATTTTAACTGACAAGGGTTTAAAACAGTGTGTGTGCCCTAAATTTATATAATTGTATTAAATACTACTACTCATTATATTGTTCTTTGCATACCAAGAAATAATAATACCACAGATCTTTACCGCGGTATCTGGCTATTTCTTATTATGAGTGAATGACTAGAGCATTTTACTTTAGCCTTGAGGTGTCCGTGTATCTCAAAAGATACTTATTTAATAATTATTATTTATTTCATTTATTGTAGTTTATTTATTTATTTATCTATTTATTTATTTATTTATTGAGTTGGAGTCTCACTCTGTCACCCACACTGGAGCGCAGTGGCAGGCTCCTTGACCTGCTGGGCTCCGGCGATCCTTCTGCTTCAGACTTCCAAGGCGCTGGGACTACAGGCGTGTGCTACCACGCCCAGTTAATTTTTAATTTATTGTAGAGATGAGGTCTCGCCAAGTTGCTCAGGTGGATCTCGAACCCGTGGGCTCAAGCAATCTATTCACCTCGGCCTCCCAAAGTGCTGGAATTACTGGCTGAGTAACCGAGCTCGGCCCATTTATTGTAATTTATACAAACATGATCAAAATTTAGAGTTGAAAAGGGAAGAGGTGTTTTAAAATGTCTATTGGATTTAACCCAACATCTGGCATTACAAAACATAAGCACAGCAGTATCCTAATAAAATTGAACATGTAATATGAGGCAGGCTTTTTAATCTCTTTGTTAATTTCATTTATCTTTCTGTTTCAAAATGTTCATTTGAAATAGTCTGTTCTCCCAAAAGACATATTTTCCCTGTTTTACTTGTAAATGTCACTGATGGTTGTACCAGCTTCAAATCAGCTTTTCCTGTCTTTGGTTCTTACAGGCCATGTCCAACATGCATATTTATAACTTGCTCTCCTGTATATGCAGACTGGTAATGGAGGATATGGAAGATGAGAGAGGTGGTGTTTCTTTAATCAGGGAATAGAATCATTTGTCCTTCAACTGTAAGGTTTTATTTATAGTCATTGTCCCTGAGGAAGGGTACTGATAATTTACTTAAATCTTACAAGCCGGGCTCGGTGGCTCAGCCTGTAATCCCGCACCTTTGGGAGGCTGAGGTGAGTAGATTGCCTGAGCCTGCGGGTTCGAGACCCGCCTGGGCAGCGAGACCTCATCTCTACAATAAATCAAAAATCAGCCGGGCGTGGTAGCGCATGTCTGTAATTCCGGCTACTTGGAAGCCTGAGGCGGACTGATCGCCAGAGCCCAGGAGGTTGAGGCTGGAGTGCCCGGGAGTGGCCACTGCACTCCAGTCTGGGTGACCGAGTGAGACTCCAACTCAAAAAAAAAAAAAATCTTACAAAAGAACTAAGTAGTCTTCCAAAGTCTAGTCACCAAAGAAAAGATACTTCAAGGGCAACTGTGCCTTAAGCATAGCCAAATTTGATGTATATTTGAAAATTTCCCTCCAAAAGATAGTAAAATAAAATACGTAACATGGCTACAAGGACAAGGAAAATAAATAATTTAAAAGGTAATTATTAACAACAATAATTGTGCAATCAATGTAATTGCTAATTTTTGATTCATTTTCCTGAATTTTGTATTTATAAATAAAAGAAAGTAAATACTCAAAACAAAAACTAAGCAAACAAAAATATTAGCTGGTTAACACTTGTCAAAACATATAAACAGTTGACCCAAATAATGATTCCTCAAGTTCCTAGCCTAATTGGAAACTTTGTTTTCCTAGATCTTTTTCGTTTTAAAAGTCATGCAACTTATCTGCATTAAATGCACAGTATTACCAGGTGTGCGGGGCAGAGGTTAGGTCTGGGCCAGTAACCTGAGAAGGTGGCAGGATCTGTATGCTGGGCAGGTTTGGGGAGTGGTAGGAGAATGAGGGTGAACGATCGACACAGTGGCCTTGGGATGACCATAACTTCAGCATGGTTGCAAATGTACACTGTGTGAAGGTCATAAAGAATCTAGGAAAAATATCAGGCATCCCAGCCACTGGCTGCCATACTCTGGCCTTTGATATCTTTATGTGTCTCTAATATTACATAAAGTAAATCTGGACACTTAAATGCTAGGTTTTCCTTAATGTCAAATTTCTATTACAGCAAGGAAAAAAAAAAGATAAACCTAGCATGTCTGCAGAAAAACATATCTATGCATTATTCAATGGAAACTCAAAAACCTCATCAACTTTGTTTCCTTAGAAAGGAATTTAAGGTTTCCAAGTTGATGGAACAGTTTGGGGGAAGCCTAAACACCACCTTGGAGATTTTAACACATTGTCATAGCAAGAAATAAAAAGTAGGATGTTTAGTGAGGCGGGATAGTGGCAGCTTGTCAACTGAGAAAGTGCTTCTCCTGTGATATCTCTCCTCAAGGTAGCATTTCCAAATGGGTTTGAGAAAAGAAATCTTCCTAAGAATGTACTTTGATAAATAAGCAAAGACTATTTTCAATCATCTTTTCTCTGAAAAATGTGGAGTTTCTTAGTGTACCTTTCCTATTTGCATTTTTAGATACAAGAAGAAAAATAACAATAAATTGACACACCTAGGTTTGCAAAGAAATTGCAAATATATAGTGACATCTCAAGTTATAGATTTGAAAGAGAAAAATGTAATTTTAATTGTTTACTATAGTCTTTCAAATTAGATGCTTTTATTTAGAGAGTTTCAGAATGAATCTATTACTCTATTCTCAAATTCAATTCTGATGCATAAGATATAAAATACACTATTTTAGTAATGATTAATTGTCTTAATCATTTTTAAAATTATGTCAGCGTGTGGTTTTTAGTTTTTTGGGTTTTTTTTTTTAGTTAGAGTCTTACTCCATTGCCCAGGCTGGAATAAAGTGGCAAGATCACGACCACCCCAGCTGGGAGGTCGACCTGCTGGGCTCCAGCGAGCCTTTCCCCCTCAGCCTTCCAAGTAGCTGGAACTACAGGTGCACACCCAGCTAATTATTTATTTATTTATTGTAGAGATGAAGTCTTACCAAGTTGCCTGTGCTGGTCTTGAATGCTCGGGCTCAGGCAATCCACTCACCTCGGCTTCCCAAAGTGCTGGGATTACAGGCTGAGTCACCGAGCCCGGCTGGCTTTTAGTTTTTAAAATAATACTGTTGTCAGTACAGATACTTATAATTCCCTGATGAGGTTTTGTCTATCCTTCTCTCGATTCTAATATCCTCTTCTGTAATTACTACAATACTTTTTAATTATCTGTGGTCCAAGGTTTCTAGAACAAAATTCCATAAACTGGCCATCAAGTTTCTGAACCTGAATCTAAATTTGAGATGTTATTTTATTTCTTCTCTATAATACAATGAGAAAAATAATTTAAAATTCAAATTATGTCTTCAACAAATAAGGAAATGAAAAATGTTCCCCTCTAGTATATACCTAAAATTTGATTTTAGTGAACAGTTGATTAGAGCATAGAAATCAGTAATACCACAGATAAATTTTGATTTCTACACAACACTATGATTTATTCACGATAGAGGAAAGCATTGCTACTAGGAAAATAGTTGTCAGGCCTCAGTATTTAGAAATACCTAGAATTTAGAGCTAAATTCTAACTTTTATTAGTAATGGAGAATGGGTAGCCGTCGTCTTTTATACACTACATCATACGTAAAGTTTGTTGATCTCTCTTTTCTGGAGAAAATGTCCGAGACAGCTAGAGGATTTGGGGGCATTGCTGGAGCCATGTTCCTGGCAGACCCACAGTGGTCTGGTTTATGTGGATGCATTTGCCTAGAGAGGACTGAGTATGGGAAACAATGTGGCTAGGCATGTTAAAGAAAAATAGCCTTATCTCATTTATTCCCCTCTGTAATCTGCAAAGTAAGTTTAATTCATGAGCCTATATCATGTTTTAGTTATACAGGAGATAGAAGGTGTCCAAACTTAAATGTGAAACTAAGACTGCCTTCACTTCATTAATCTGACTGTCCCCTTCAAGTTAAAGTACCATATCTGTGGAAAACACATTCACACCCTCTGATGAAGTACTCATGAGCTATCATTGCTAAGAATATGAGAAGCAAATGTGATAAGCATGTTAAATCACTTTACAGCTGAGATGTTATAGGATATACATGCTCTGGGTTAGAAAAAGTTCAGAACTTTTAGAATACAAAGACCAAGAGGTACTTACTCCTTACTTTATAATTAACTGTGTCCATTTTCACAAATCAACTTCTCTGAGTATCCTGCCCCATTTTTTCTGCTTGACAGAGTTGTGAAAATCAAATGAAATACTATAATGAATGGACTTTTTAAAATGGTAAGTCATTATGTACATTATGTAAAACTAGGTTGTTTTAAGCTTGAAAATTAAATTTGTAGGAATATTGTTCACTTCCAAATGTATATATAGTTTCATTTGATTTTATTTTAGAGCCATGCTTTGCATAAGATGTATTTTTATTTTATATCTTTTGATAATGATGTGTATGTACAGGAAGCAATTTCTTTCCTCTTGATTTCACCAGAAGAAAAACAGCAGAATAAAGCCGGATTCGGTGGCTCAGCCCGTAATTCCGCGCTTTGGGAGGCTGAGGTGAGTGGATTGCCTGAGCCCGCGGGTTTGAGACCTGCCTGGGCAACTTGGTAAGACCTCATCTCTACAATAAATCAAAAAATTAGCTGGATGTGGTAGCACGTGCCTGTAGTCCCAGCTACTCGGAAGGCTGAGGCGAAGGATCTCCAGAGTCTGGCAGGTCGAGGCTGTGGTGGCCAGGAGCGTGCCACTGCACTCCAGTCTGGGTGATGAAGTGAGACTCCAACTCAAAAAAAAAGAAGAAGAAGAGCAGCAGAATATATTTAAAGGATGGAAATTGGCAGCCAAGACCTATTCTCAGGATTAAAATACCATAGGGAAGACATTGGCAACCTAAAAAAAAAAAAATGCCCTATGGCTGTGTGAGAAGATGAATCCAGTGTAGTCAAAATTTTATAATTTGGTTTTTAAAAAGTCACTGACCAAGAATTTTTGCAATTCAACCAAAAAGTTTGATTTCCAACTAGTTTTTCCGACACATGTGTGCACGTGTGTGCACACATGCATGCACGCGCGCACGCGTGCACACACACACACACACACACACAAACACACACACACCCCACATATGTGAGGATCCTTATTGTGAAGAAGCAGTGCCAAAGGTGGGAAGTTTAAGCCAAAAGCTCAATCATAATCTCCTAGGGAAATGATAGTGACTCAAGCACTAAAGTGGGAAGAAGAATAAAAGGAAGCACCTTGATCTGAGATATTTTATTTCATAAGTAGAGCCAATACAGCTGATGAATTATAAATAAAGAGGTGAAGGAAAGCAAATCATAAAAAATAAAATATTTTCAGCTTAAGTAGCTAGATAAAGGATGCTCTATTTTACCAACATGGTGGGAAACAACTATTTGCTTTGCCTTGTTAAATTTTAAATGCCTATTTGTCACATAAATGAGATTCCTAATGTATATACTTCCAGTAAACACCAAAATAGTGCTAAACAGGGTGTCTCCTAAAACTGAAACCAAAAGGAATTTCTGCTACTAGCCTGATGAGGTTAGAAAAGGTCATTTAGGAGTATGTAGACTTGAGAATACAGTACTAAAATCTGAACTCTGTGACATCACTGAGCCATAATTTAAAATGTTTATGGAGCTCTGTGTGGGCTTTGGAGCCAGCTTGGCTGTATGTTTAATGAATTTAAGATTAGACACATTTTCGGCATTTGTCTGACCAGGAGGAACTGTGCATGAGGATGCATGCTTCCCTGATTGCCAAAGGGAGGTCTGTTTTTGAGTGGCATGTCCAGCATACTCTCCAGGAGCAGGATCAGAAGACCTTGGAGCCAATGAAAATGTTCCTGCTTTGATCAAAATAAAGCCTGCAGAGAACATTTAGCCCAGAAAGCATTGTGCTAGTGACAAAATCAGGATGAGATTGTAGTGATGAGTAAAACCCAAGGCAAAGTTTTCCGTATTGACAAATGTCTAGTCCTGCAATGTAAGGAAACCACAAGCAAATGACGTTAAGTTAGAATCAGAAAGTAATAATGAAAGCACACTAGTATAAAGCAGATTAGTTAACCAAAAGTTAAGCTTGAGCCTGCATTAGAATACTACTACAAGAAAGAGGCATTTTGCACATCTTTATTATCTTGTTACCCCATCAAGAGAAGCATCAGTTTTACTGTAAAGTGCCCGAGTTTGCACAGGACGTAATTTAAGTCCCTTAGAATGTACGAAGTCCCATGTCATAAAGCCAAGAGCTACCCTATGGGAGCAGAGTAGTAAGAGGATTATGCAATCTATACAATATCCAGAGCAGAACACAAACTAGTCGTTGCAGTTTCAGGGAGGCAGGTTTGGCTCAATATTAAAAAGTATGAAAACAGTAACTACAAAAATGCTGTCTACGTTAAGAAGCTGCACAAAAGGGGATGTGGTTGAAATGAACTCTCTGTTTCTGTTGTACTTAAGTAGATGAGAACAAAGTTTGTTAAATTGGTTTCAATTCTTTTTTACCAAATTCTATACACCCATGGGGTTGATTGGTTCCTGACACTGAAATATTAAGGTACAATATCGTTTCCTTTGAACATTCAAAGTATTTGCTGTTGTTTGTTTTTGGTTTGTATGTGTGTAAAATATTTTGTGTTAATGTTACATGATCTGTACAATAATCTTATGTCCATTAGTTCACTTATTTATGTTTATTTATTTATTTATTTATTGAGTTGGAGTCTCACTCTGTCGCCCAGACTGGAGTGCAGTGGCCACTCCCGGCCACTGCAGCCTCGCCTGCTGGGCTCCGGCGATCCTTCCGCCTCAGCCTTCCTTCCCAGTAGCAGGAATTACAGGCATGCGCTACCACGCCCGGTTGATTTGTTGATTTATTGTAGAGATGAGGTCTCCCTGTCCAGGCGGGTCTCGAACCCGCGGGCTCAGGCAATCCACTCACCTCAGCCTCCCAAAGGCGCAGGATTACAGGCTGAGCCACCAAGCCTGGCTCTTTATGTTTATTAAACTATTATTTCAAGGTATTGGATGGAAACTAGAGAGACTTCTAGGTATTTCACACAACGTAATATAAAAATACTGGAAATTGGAAGCTGAAAAAAGTTGAAACTTTTGACTGAAAAAAGGGTCAGGAAGGTCATATTGGCATTCTTTAAAACAAGAAGTACAAAAATAATCAGAAATTGCCATTGATCTCAACTGCCTATAACACCAACATAGGTGATTTCCAAGGGAACTTTCTAATTTTGATGGCAAATATTCTCTTTGGATGTCTGCCGAAATTCATGTTTTACCCACTTCTGCTGCAGAGGCAATTCTGAATTTTGTTTTCCTTTTCCTTTCCAAATATCAGCAAATGTCTGTCTTGGCAGAATGTAAAAAGAAATTTTGGTAGCAAGGGGGATTGGGGAAGGATAAACACAAAGAAGAGCATAAAAAATTGGGAAGAACATTATATGCAATACCTGGCATGTACATTTTTATAATATAGACTATGTTCTAGAAGAGTGAAAATCCTCCCTTTCTCCAAAGACTTTGTATTTTAATGGGAGACTATAGATAATAAACTTAATAACAAATTAATATAAGTATTATACCAGGCAAAAATAAGTACTTTAAACAAAATATAGTAAGATAAGAAATGAGAGAGGGAAGGACTGGGGTAAAGATATGCCTTGTTAGTTAAAAGGTTGAACTATAAGAAACAGAAATGTAATTTATTTTTTTTTACATTTGATAATGTTCTCCAAATTATTTTCTAATTTGTTCACAGTTACCCACATGTTTTAATTAATTATATTAAATTCCCATATGCATGTGACTCTGAGTGCACTTACTTTCAAGCTTGGAATGAGGAGTAGGAAGGATTTTTCAAGATGAAGAGTTGCACAAAACTTTCTGGACAATGTCATTATTTGAGGACATGCAGCATCATCAAAACTCTTTATAAAGTAAGGTCTTTCTTAATGTGTACCCATGAGGCTTATAAACTCTTTAAAAGAACATATGTTTTATATTCCTTGAATAAGAGGCAATTTGACCATTAGGGAAAAGCAATTATCTGTAATTATTATTTGTAATTGCAAATAAGATATTCTTAATTTCTTCACTTAGTATTTTTGCACTGTATTTTATTAATACATGGGAATCATTTTAATTATTTAGTATAAATCATTGCCTGTAATTACTCTCTTCAGAGCTACCTTTTATAGAGACAAAGATATTCCCTTATATATAATACTGTCTGCTCACTTGATTCAGTAGTAAACCCTATTGTTATGTAAAAATATAGTTGACTATCATCATAATATAGTTCTTTTAAACTTAAGTTTTGGGGGAAAAATGACATTCCTAGAAACAATATATCCTTTTATTGACAATGTACATTTTTAAGTTAGTCATATGTCTTCTTTTCTTTGGCCACAACAAAGTACTGAACCAAATGTGTAGTCCAATTTTAAAAACTGCATTTGACTCACATCTACATCCTGACAATACACAGCAATATTGCCCAAGATAATTGATTCCTGTGTTATGATTTTTAAATTAATTTACTATATTAAGTAAATTATAAGGAAACTGCCTCAACTATTCTGTGCAATGAATCTGAGTAAAGTCATATTTGTGACATACAAAGTTTAAAAGCACAAACAGCACAACAATATAAATCACTGTGGAAACAGCAGTGAAGGATATTAATCGTACAAGGAATAAAATGAAGCCAAGGATGAAGCACATGTCATATGATCCTGCACACTTCTTAGAACTGGGCCACAGATTTATGCTGAACTTTCTAGAAATTACTGTCAAGGGAAAAAGAGCCTCAGTTTCATGATTCACAGTGTCCAATGTTAAGACAAAGTCAGGGAAATCTAACTATTCTAGTTTCTAAGACTGACTCTTGTCCCATGAGTCCTTAAAGAGATCATGCATTATGATATGTTGGACACTACCAACAATATCCCTATAATAAATTAAACAAATTTCATAGCAATGTTTTAATACACTCTCCTTGTAAGATGTTTCAGCAAAGGTAATTTTATGAGGGATCAGATAAATGCATCCATGTACATAATTTTGCAATTAATTGACCATAGCCAAGAAAACATCTTTTTGTTTGGGGCTTGAGATTTTGTTAAGGCTTTAGTATCAATGAACTTCACTTTCTCTGATCTGGCAAATATTCACAGAGTTGAAACTCTGTGTTGTTAATTCAGAGTCTCACAAGTTTCCACAATAAGCAAATAGTAGTCAGGGTTTAGTCACTATTGTGGTAGCTAAGGGGCTAAGTGAAAACTCATGCTTGAAAGGCAGGCTTACCTACACACGTATAATTTAAATTGGATGCCATAAATACATAAATAAATATAAATAACTAGTTCCAGTATTAGAAATAAACACAACATTATATTTGGAGACTATGATTTAGTGAGTTTATACGCATATTGCTTTGCACATATCATCAGTCATTATGTATAAGAAAAAGATACTAATGATAAGATGCTAGAGTGATTTGAACTTAAATTCTTCTAAATGGAAAATAACATTAATAGTACTTAACCTGTAGGAATATGGTAAAAATAAGTGCAGTGAGTGCTTCAGAGGCCCTGCACATGTAGTTTCTGTGAATATTTTCTGTAGCACATGCATTTTGCATAAATCAATAGTATTGACAAATTGTTGTAAGATTGCTTGAGTTATGTTTAATTACTCATTTTCTATATCACAATGCTTATTTATTATGTTTTTAAAATTGCATCTTTAACTTTAATGCCTAACTAAAGCATTATAAGGTATATAATAACAAAGACAACCAATAGCCATAATAATCACATTTCAATACAAAACCATGCTACATAGGATTTCATTTTCCCAGTGTTTATTTTTATTGATTTTTGTGAAAGATGAGTTGGTTGTAGGTCTTTGGTTTTATTTCTGGCTTCTTTTTCTTGTCTCAGTCCATGTGTCTATTTTTGCACCAGTACCATGATATTTTGATTATTATATCCTTGTAGTAAAGTTTGAAGCCTAGGAGTAAGATGCCACCAACTTTGTTCTTTTTGCTGGGAATTGCATTAGCTATTTGGGCTCTTTTTTGCTTCCATATGAATTTAAGTATTAGTTTTCTAGATCTGTGAAAAATGTTGCTGATAGTTGGATAGGCATCTGTTGAATTCGTACCTTGCTTGGGGTAGCATGGACATCTTAATAATACTAATTATCCTAATCCATGAACATGGAATGTCCTTCCATTTGTTTATCATCTTATATTTCTTTGAGCAATGATTCATATTTTTCATTGTAAAGGTCTTTCAGCTCTTTGGTTAAATAAATGCCAAAAGTATTTTGTTTACTTTGGCTACTGTGAATGAAATTATATTTTTGATTTGGTTTTCAACCTGCTTCCTGTTGATGTATATAAATGCAACTTTTTTTTTTTGCACTTTAATTTTGCATCTTGAAACTTTACCAAAGTCATTTATCAGTGTGTGGAAGTTTTTGATAGACTCTAGGGTTTTCTAGGCTAAGATTGAAGAGGCTGTATAGAGGGAAAAAGCCATTGTTTTCACTCACCCCTTTCATTTCCAAAGATATTCTCCTGATCTTGTGTTGGGAATGCTTATAGAGGTGTCTAGGGCTTAAAACTGTCCATCCTCCATGTACCCAAAGTGACCAGCTGATAGATCTCAGCTTGGATTATCAGATTGACCCTCAAAGACCTAGGTCTGCTCCTCCATCTAGGTTTCTTTGTGAAGAGTTGCAATCTTGTGATGTCTTCACTCGGCCATCTTGACTCTTACCATGACTATTCACTTTATTTTAAGGAAATTATGATGTGTAATTATCTTTGCAATCAAAATACCTCAACCTTATATAGACAAATGACTTCAGCAAAAACAACAATGCATCCTTTGAAATCATTTCAAGATGACTCAATGGTTCTTAGAAGCAGCATTCATAACTGAACCAAGTTGCTCCTCTCAGCAGGTGAAGTCCCTGTTCAAGAGAATAAATATCTTCAATATATGTAAATGAATGTTACATAAGTTTTTTATTATAGACAACAACTGGTGAATTTCAACTGGATTCGGAATATTGCTACATTTTTCAGACTGTTGCTTGCCATATTTGAAGTAATAACCCTAAACATGTTTACATATGTATATAAAAAATATAAATATATATTATATATAAAACAATGTATATGTTATATATATTTAAATCAACATATAAAATTGTATGTATTTGTTACATACAACATGATGTTTTGAAGTATATATACATTGTGGAATAAGTAAATATAGCTAATTATAACATAAGCATTTTCTCATATAGTTATCATTTTTGTGGTGAGAATACTTAACATCAATTTCATTAGCATTTTTTTTTTTTTTAGTTGGAGTCTCACTCTGACGCCCAGACTGGAGTGCAGTGGCCCCTCCCGGCCAACGCAGCCTCGCCTGCTGGGCTCCGGGGATCCTTCCGCCTCAGCCTTCCAAGTAGCCGAATTACAGGCATGCGCTACCATGCCCGGCTGATTTTTTGATTTAGAGTAAAGATAAGGTCTCGCCGCCCAGGCGGGTCTCGAACCCGCAGGCTCAGGCAATCCACTCACCTCAGCCTCCCAAAGGCGCAGGATTACAGGCTGAGCCACCGAGCCTGGCTCATTAGCATTTTTTAAGAGTAACATTTGCTATGTTGTACAATATATCCCCGGAACTTCTTCCTCTTATTTAGCTGAAATTTTGTTTCTTTTGACCAACATTTTCCAGTTTACACCCTCACCATGTATGTCCTTCAAACTAAAGTGAGTTTCTTGTAGTCAACATATAGTTGGGTCTAGTCTTTTTAATTTATTCAACCTCTATGTGTCTTTTGATTGGATCATTTAATCCATTTACATTTATTATAAATATTTATAAGTAAGGACATGCTATTATTATTTTGTTGGTATTTTTCTGGCTGTTTTACTTCTATGTTTTTTTTTTCCTCTCTTTTGTTGTCTTTTATGATTTTATGATCATCTGTTGTGCTATATTGCCTAATGCCTTTCTCCTTACCTTTGTATATCTACTCTAGATTTTGTTTTGTGGTAATTATGAGGGTTACATAAAATATTATACAGATATAAACTTCAGTTTTAAGCAGACAGCAACTTAACATTGATCACATACAGAACTCTGCTTTTATCCCACACATGCATGTATTTTGTAGGTTTGATGTCAAAAATACAACTTTTTACATTATGTACTTAATAGAATTGTAGCTACAGTTTTAAAAATAGTTTTTGACCTTTACACTAGAGTTAAAAGTATTTGACACACCACCATTATAGTATTAGTCTATTCTGAACTTGAATATATATTTGACTTTACCAGTGAGTTTTATATTTTTATACATTTCCATGTTACTAATTAGTTTCCTTTTATTTCTACTTGAGGAACTCCCTTTACATTTCTTATAATCCAGGTCTAGGAACAAAAGAGCTTCTTCAGCTCATGTTTGCCTGTGAAAGTTCTCTCTCTCTCTCTCTCTCTCTCTCTCTATCTCTCATTTCTGAAGAAAATCTTTGCAGATAATGTATTATTATTATTATTATTATTATTTGCATTGGAGTCTCACTCTGTCACCCAGACTGGAGTGCAGTGGCATGCTCCCGGTCACCACAGCCTTGACCTGCTGGGCTCCAGCAATCCTTCTGCCTCAACTTTCCAAGCAGCTGGAACTACAGGAGCACACTACCACACCTGGCTAATTTTTGATTTATTATAGGGATGAGGTCTTGCCAAGTTGCTCTGGCAGATCTCGAACCCATGTGCCCAGGCAATCCACTCACCTCGGCCTCCCCAAGCTCTTGGATTACAGGCTGAGCCACCGAGCCTGGCCTGATAATGCATTATTGATTGACACTTTTTTTTTCTTTCAGCATTTTGAATATATCATCCTACTGTCCCTCAGATTGCAAGGTTTCTGCTAAAACTTCTGCTTAGTCTTACAATGGTTACCTTCCACATTATAAATCTCCTTCCCTTGCTGCTTTCAGAATTCTATCTTTGTCTGTTTTTGAGTTTGACTGTGTATGTCTCATTGAAGTCTTCTTTTGGTTGAAATAGTTTGGTGATGTTTTAGCTTCATGTACCTGGCTATTCATATCTCTCCTAAGACATGAAAAATTTCAACCATTCTTTATTTTTTAAAGGTCTTCCTGTCCTCTTCTTTCTCTCTTCTATATATTACAGTACCATAAGGCAAAGATTATCTCTGTTAATAGTCTTCCATAGACTTGTGGTTTCTTTATTCTTTTTCATTCTTTTTATCCTTGACTGGGTAATTTCAAATGACTTAACTCTGAATTTGGAGAGTCTTTCCTTTGCTTGATAGAGTCTGCTATTGAAGCTATCTGTTGCATTTTTTACTTCAGTTATTATATTATTCAGCTCCATAATTGTTATGTTTTATGTTACCTATCACTTTGTTAAACTTTATCTTTTGATTGTGTATTTTTTCTGATTATCTAAAAATTATTTATTGATATTCTCTTGTTCACTGAGTGTCTCTTGAATAATAAATATATTAAATTGTTAGGGAATTTGTGGATTCCCATTTCTTTGGGTTCGATTACAGAAAGTTTATTGTGCTTTCTTGTCAGTGTCTTATTTCTCTAATTCTCTATGAACCTCATGGCTTTGCATAAGTGGCCTGCATTTAAAGAAGTAGTCACCTCTTTGAGGTATAATAGATTGGCCTTTGATAAGGAAAGACCTTCAGTGTGAAGTTGGGTGGAGTATGATATAAGGGACTGGCACATTGGAGTGTGCTGTGGAATTGGGTGTCAAACTGAGCATATACAGTGGTTTCAGGTAGGGAAAGTGAGTGGTTTGTCAGCTCAGGAAGCTGGGATCCACAATGTCAACAATCATATGGCCTTTAGTGAAAGCTGTGAAGGGCAGTGGTGAGTGTGAGGGCTATTAGCATGGGTCCAGTCGTGAAAGACTAGGTTCAGATATAGTGGCGTCTGGAGCCAGAAGTATGCACATGCCCAGTTGTAAGTGGTGGCCACAGGCATTTATGTGACTGAAATGTTTGAGGTCAGCTTCATGTACACACACTACTGCAAAAGTCAAAAAAAGCAGTGGGTATATGCATAGCTTTAGGTGACCATGTAGTCATGGGTGCTGGCAGTGTGGTTGAATTTGGCTGTAAACCTGCATGTTCCTATGGAATCAGCCACAACTGCACATGAAGCGTTGGGATCTAGGGTCAGTAATAATTTATTTTTGAAGGAAGTGACCAAATTTGCAGTTTAACCTAATCTCTATGACTAAATGTGGAAAATTATTTGAAGAAAGGCGACCATAGTTAAATTTATATTTATTGTTTTAATCACTATTCAGCTAGTTTATCTAATCGACTGCATCCAATTTTCTAAGTCTATTTTTTGTTTTCTTAATTTAATACAATATAGCTTTAGAATATATAATATTTATTATATAGATTCTAATTATCTATTGGATGTCTTTATGCATTCATTTATTTGAATAAATCTTTTCATATGTCTTATTTGTCATCTTGATTATTGCTAATTAAAAATGCTTGTACACATACTACTTGATTGGATTATTTGACTCATTTTTATTTGTGATTTCTTTTGATCATTAAGTATATTTACTTGGCTTTTTACAAACCTAGCATTTTTTTAAATGCTAGATGTTGTGTAAATAAAGAACCACAGACCACATGATATTGTCTTTTTCCAGAGTAGATAGCCCCTTTCCTCTGACAAACATATTAAACTGTGTCAGTTATGGATTGCAGTTTTGTATGACCCACTTTATCTTTGATTAATCTCTTTTCTCTGAATATATCCCTCTTAGGATGTTGTTTATGTGTCTGGGATATATATGGCTTTCCAGAACTAACTTTGATCCAACTTTACTCTGTAATTTTTCCAACTCAGTTCTCCAGCTTCTTACCCAATGTAGCCTCAAACTCTGGCTAATGCTTTAACTGGATAACTGGCAATGTGTTTGGAGTCCAACTCTTTCTCCCAACAGGTTTTTAATTTAATTATCAACAACAAAGTCTGGGAGATTTATCTTTACCTTTAGTATATTTGGGTGTAACTTATTGGCCTACACAGTTCCACAACCCAGTAAATGTTCTGTAGGGAAAGCAGCCATACATCGTGGACTCCCAGTTTCCAATGCTTTTCATTCCAGTCCCTCTTTTCTACACACACACACACACACACACACACACACACACACACACACACACTTGAGATTTTTCTTTTTACTTTAGCAGTAACTCTTTGTTTGGTCCAAGCCAAATATCCCGTCCAAAATAAGGTTTAACACATTTCCAGAAAAAAAATGAGTGAGAAGGAGGGAGAGATAGGCTGCAATTGTCAGTATTATCAATTCATTTCAGAAAGTCTTTCCTCATTTTGAAATTACATAAAATCTATTCCTCCTGCTTCTGTAGTCCTCTTATGATTTCTAAAATGTATGATTTTAAAAACATATCTAGTTTTTTTCAGTTACTTTACTGGGTCATTGACCCTTAACAATTATTGCATTCAAAGTAGAATACCCAAGAGGCTTGAGTTTTAGGGAAAAGAAGACTGAAGAAATGGCAAGCCTGAATTCACACATACACAAACACACACACACACACGCACGCACGCACACACACGCACGCACACAAACAAATCCTGAACCCTTTTAATGAAAATATGCACTTTAAAAAGACATACAAAAGAAATGTGTGTTTTTCTTTTTAGTTGTCTTAGCATAACTTAAGGGTGACAAAACTCTTGGCTTAATCTCTGAATTAACATAAATTATCCCTGGGGTAATAGTGTTTCTAGCAAAAGAAATTACAAATAACAGAAATCATTATCCTTACTTGAAAGATAGGATGTCAGAAATCATGGTATGTGGTGATATCAAGATTACCCAAATTATTATCAATACTAGTATATAAAGTGATGTATAGATTGAGAACAAAGCATTGGGTGATCAAAGAGCTTTTAACACTTAGTTACTTTTGTAAAAATGGTGATTACAAAGGCAGTGATATGCTGTAACTTCTCTGACAGCCTTGAAAAACTCACATGGGGAAAAGAAAAATCAAAGCCTTGAATTCCCAACTAATATTATAGGTGGAAAAAAAAGACAGTTTTTATTTTACAGTTGAAGGAGATTCTATCGCCTTTAGCTTCAGGTCAAATAAAGCTGAGGACTGAGATAACAAAATAGACTCCATGGAGCTATAAAAATAAATGAAAACAATGTCTATGAACTGCGATAGAGAGAATCCAGAATATATTTTTAATAAGAATATAAAGACATGATAGAAAAGGATATACATAAAGTGGCATCATTTTCTTATGTAAAGGTAAATAAATAAATATGTATATGTGTATATTTTCATACTTTTGCAAAAATTAAGAAAGAATGAATTAGAGGCTACTCAAATTGATTATGAATTGCAGATAGAAATTGTGTTAAGTAGACAGAACAACAACAAAAAACTCCCTTGCTTTTTTTTTTGGTTTATGTGTTTTTAAAAAATACTTATTTCAATAAAGATTTAAGCTTTAAGATGTGATTGTCCCAAGGTTGTACAACTGAGAAGAGAAAAAAGAATTGTAGCATGGGCAAAACTGCTTACTGAACAAAGAGCAGAAGATAATCCTGCCAAAAAGACAGAGAGATGAACATGAGTTTTAGAATAAAAATCAAGGGAGAAAAGGTATTCTGTATTCAATAACACAGAGAGGGAATTTGACAGTTAGGAAGGCATTAGCTACGAGTCACAAAGAAATTAAGAAAAAAGGGGGAAAGCTATGAAACAAAGAAGAAATTCAAAATGTTTCTGAAAGCACTGCTTTACCATTTTGCCCAAGGCTTATGCCAGAAATAATGTTTGGTAACCTGTTTTAATTCAAATTCTTCAATGTTAATACAAGTTAAGGGGGGAACAGTAAAACAAAATGAAACAAAACAAAAAGAAGATAGAAAGCAAACAAGAAAATCCCAGATGATAGCTTAAATTAATCTCTTTACAATAACATTGCTTGTGTTTTCTTTGTTTCCCTATGCTCAGATCTGAGTGTTTTTCAGGAAATCATGTACAGTGCTAGAATAATTCTCTGAAGGCCCTACACTGAAAATCCTTTCAGGATTTTTCAGTCATTTTCTTATGCACTCTGTGCTTTGCCTCTGAGTCCATTGTTTGAAATGTCTATTGCTCTTCAGGTCACAGAGGAGCAAATATTTCAAAGTGGCCACACTGGCTTAGCCCGTGGAGAGGAAAGTCAGCACTAGAAGTTCAATGACTGTGAATTTAAAATAGAAAAAAATGTCATAGTTATGCTCAACTAAAATGTATTCATGATTCAAAAATGGATTTTTTGTTTTGTTTTGGATTTCTACTCATTCCTATCCTGCTGTTTTCCTAGGGGCCAACTCAGTATTACCAATGGTGTTGTTCTACTCAGCTGTGACCAGAGTAGTCATGGAGACATTACATGAACTTCCCATAAGAGATCCAGATCTGCAATGAAAAAAGTTCTTTATAAATGAGTCCTTGAGTAAAGGCTATTGATGTGTATAGAAAGAAAATAATAATAGATGATGATAGACAGATTAAAAAATAGATGATACACAGAAAAGGAGAAAGAATGGAAGAATGTTATTTGAAGTCTTCATAAGAGCAGAAACTATTGATGATTTTTATCATAAAATCAGGGACATCACTCAGTAGTGGAGGCAAAATATAATCTTGAAGACAAAGTTCATGTTCCTGTTAGTGTTGGAACACAGGTCTCAAACCCATGAGAAACAAGGATGTTTCTAGTTCCCAGGGCCATCATCTCAAACAAATTTGTAGTTTTGCAATAAAATCCTTATCATTGCCAAGGATCATAGCATAGTCTCAGTGATGTCTATAGAAAGAAGACTAGATATAAAAGAGAAAAATTCTTAGTTCAATGAACAGAGTCATTCTATGCTAGTTGTATATAGTTAGGATAATTATCACCAATGTCTATAGAAAGAAGAGTAGATATAAAAGAGAAAAATTCTTAGTTCAATGAACAGAGTCGTTCTGTGCTAGTTGTATATAGTTAGGATAATTATCACCAATAATAAATAAATTAAAGTATTTATTTTACAAGTTGAGCCACTTGTGAGAAGGAAAATGGTCGAGGGAAAAGAGAGGAAAAAAAGGAAAAGAAAAAGAGGGTGAAAATGGAATAAGGAGGGAAAAGAAGGAAAGGAAGGGGGAAGAAAAAGGAAAAGAAGTAAAAAGTAAAGAAACTCTACAGGAGGTAGCGCTTTAAAAAGACAAAGACAAACCAGAATTGTTCTAGGCAAACCAGACAACATAATTAATCCATCTATAGTCTGTAATCAGTGTATGTAAACTCTACCAGGGGAAAAAAAATGCAAGAGGCTAATTTTTCAAAAATTAGTTAGCAAATCTGAGGTAAGGGTGGATTGGGTACAAATCTACCTACACCTGCTGTCCACAGTTTGAGACTGTATCATTAAGATTTTTTTGTAGTTGTGTCAGATTAAGTTCCAAGATCTTATTTGTAAATAAGAATTTTCAAATCTTAGAAATTCCATTTGTTTTTTTTTTTTTTTGAGTCTCTAACATTTTTGTGAGTAAACATCTTAAATTGTGTCCCATCATGGTTACAGTTACTGCCTGTTTAGGGAAAAGTGCTAAGACCATCAAAGCCTTACAGCACTTCAAGAGAAAGATTCCTTTTGTTCATCAATGTATGCCAAAGGAAGTGTTTCCATTAGTAGATTAGTAAAATAAAACTTCTTAAAATGTAGCTAAGCCTGTAAGGGTCTGGCCGGGCTTGGTGGCTCAGCCAGTAATCCCACGCTTTGAAAGGCTGAGGTGAGTGAATTGCCTGAGCCTGCGGGTTCGAGACCCGCCTGGGCAACTTGGTGAGACCTCATCTCTGCAATAAATCCAAAGAAAAAAAAATTAGCCGGGCGTGGTAGCGCGCGCCTGTAGTTCTGGCTACTTGGAAGGCTGAGACGGAAGAATCACCAGGGCCCAGCAAGTTGAGGCTGCAGTGGCCGGCTCCAACTCAAAAAACAAAACAAAACAAAAACCTATAAGGGTCCACGGGAGGGTTTTTTACTACAATACACATTATTCAAGAGGATATCTTTTCTGGAGACAATAAACAGGTGTTAGTGGCATATGTTTCTGATAAACTTTTTGCTGTTTTTTTTTTCTTTTTACTTTCTTTTCCTTGCCTTCTTTCCCCCTCCTTATTACCTTCCCTTTATCTTTCCTTTTTTTCTCTCCTTTCCCTTCTTTTTCCTTTTTTTCACTTCCATTTCTCCTTTTTTAAAAAATGTCTTTCATTTCCTTTTCGTTTATGGCTTTGACATAGAGTGCTAGTATTTTGTTTTGCTGCTGTTCACTTATGTGCTTCAGGAAAACTCAACTGATTCAATGACAATTTTACCTGTATGTTAATTTCCCTTTCCTACCATAAAAGCAAGCACTGTTTCTTAAATCTGAAATCCTACTATTTTTCTCTTTAAGTTCTCACTGAGACACTTTTCTAGGCTTCATATTTAGGAGATGTACTTTTTTCTTGATGTGTTGTTTTTGTATTCTCCCTCCCCCCACACTCCTTTTTTTTCTTTTTTAATACTACCTTAAGTTTTTTGGAATACCTGCTTCCTTTTTCTTTATATTATTTTACCTTGAAGTTCACCTAGTAGTCCTTTGAGTATTTCATGTTAATATCTTCATGTTTTCTTTTAAAACTGCCTAATATTTTTCTATTTGGTTTGTCTGTCTGAAACTCCAAGGAGTATTAATTGATTTTGCTTGTATTGATTTTCCATTTATAAAATTAAGAGGCATGTTTCAACAGATTTCTAGATTCCAGCTCCTTCTTGAGGAGTGATATCAAAATGAGCACAGAGATACTGCCTCTTTTCCTCTTTCAATTGTGTTCTGTCACTAGAGAATCACTACAGAAGTCAGGACTTCCATAGTAAATAGATGCCAGAATTAAATTATGACAATTCAATAATATAACAAAGGGACTATTTACAAAAATTTAAGCACAAACTGCACCCCTTATAGTACCCCAAGACTAAAAATAGTAAACTATTACCATGCCTGAACTTAAATGGAAGAGAAGAGGGAGTGATTACCAGAAACTTGGAAAAATAGAGTAGTGCTGTTAATTCCCTGAGGCCTAAAGGAATGCAGGCAAGGAGGAGTTACTAAACCCAGCAGAATTATACGAAGAGGGCCATATGATGCAAGGGCTACCTTGAGAGGCATTATAACCTTCAACTGAAGGTTGTGCCCAACCTAAGGAGGGGAGGTAGAAAAAGGCAAGTTATTAGATACTCCGTTTTCACTTAATGTCTATTCTTCCCTCTGATCTCTTCCTGAGCTCCTTATTGACTGAATCCAAATGAAATCAGAGGACATGGGAGTTCTTTTGATGGTGCATACAAGTCAGCTTTCCAAGACAGAGCAGGATGGAGAAAGGTGGAGGGTTCTGAGGGACAAATGTAAGACAATGTCAGCAATCTATGTCTTTTACCATCCTGCACACACTCTGTCACTTGGGTAGTGCAAAGTTTTTATCTCAGTCACAAAAGACCCATAAATTACTATAGAGCTACATGATCTCAGGTTGATAGTAAATGCATTGTAGACAAAATTTGAAATCTGCAGCATTAGTCACAGTGGGTAGTCTCACCTTCTTTATTAAAAAGTATAAAATTGAAGACAATGTTATAAGAGATTCTATAGCTATTTTTAAGGCATTGAGTTACTGAACAAATATTAATACTGACTGAAACACTAAGAAAAGGATACAAAACTGTAGCTGAAATATACATGCATTCCAGTACCAATAAAGTTCCATGTCTCTGTGAGAAAGAGGTTCAAACATAATGCACCTAACACTGTGGAGTCAGGTGGTCTTTTCAGAGAATGGTAATGTATTAGGGATTTAGCATTAGCTTCAGCTGTTGTTACATTGAATGCACAGCAGAAATAATAATGAGATCCTCATTTGAAAAAGAAACTCAATGTTGTTGAGTCTATTTATGTCTACTTCCTTTGCTGCTGCTCTGGCCACTCATATAAAAGTTTACTGAACAACTTAGAGGGGAATTTATACTTTACAAAAAACACATCAAGAAAAAAGAAAGATCACAAGTTAATAGTCTATCGCCTGAGGGAGCTGGAAAGACAGAACCACCAAGACCCTAACTTCAGCAGAAGAATCCAGATCACCAAAGCAAAAGCTCAAATATGGAACGTAAAAGATAAAAATAAAATAGAAAAAAATAAACAAAACAAAAAGCTGGCTCTTTGAAAGCTTAAACAAGATTGGTGGACCCCTAGCCAGACTGACAAAGAAAAAGAGAGAAAAAGTCAATAAACACTATCAGAAACACAAAAGATCAAGTCACAACCGGTTCCAAAGAAATAGGAAAGATTATTAGGGATTACTCTGCATATCTGTATAAAAACAAACTCGGAAACCTAAATGAAATGGAGGACTTTCTGACATCACATAATCTCCTACGGTTGAAACAAGAAGAAACTGAGACACTAAATAGAACAGTAATGACCCAGGAAATTGACTCCATCATAAGAAAATTACCTACAAATAAATATAAATAAATAAGCCCTCGATCCTATGACTTTCCAGCAGAATTCTGCAAAACATACCAGTAGGAGCTGATACCAGTCCTATTGAAAGTATCCTAGGCAATCAAGAAAGATGGAACTCTTCCCCAAATCATTTTATGAAGATAACATTACACTGATACACAAACTGAGTAATGATTCAACAAAGAAAGAGAACTACAGGCCAATATTTCTGATGAACATAGATGCAAAAATTCTCAACAAGATTCTAGCTAATCAGATCCAACAACACATCTCAAAAATCATCCACCATAACCAAGTAGGCTTAACCTCTTGTATGCAGGGCTGGTTCTACAACCACAAGAACATAAATGTAATTAAATACATCAACAGATGTAAAAGCAAGAACCACATGATTAAATCATTAGATGCAGAAAATGCTTTTGATAAAATCCAGTATTCCTTCTTGATAAAACCCTTGAACACCTAGGCATGGAAGGAGCATACCTCAAAATAGTAAGAGCCGTCTATGAAAAACCCACAGTCAACATATTGCTAAATGGATAGAAATTGGAAGCATTTTCCCTTAAAGCTGGAAAAAGACAAGGCTACTCACTCTCACCCCTGCTGTTCAACATAGTATTGGAAACATTGCTAGTGCAACCAGACAAGAGAACAAAATCAGGGGTATCCAAATAGGAAAAGATGAAGTTAAGTCATCCCTCTTTGCCAATGATATGATCCTTTCTATCCCTTGAAAATCCAAGAGATTTTGTCAAAAATCCCCTTGTATTGATAAAGGACTTTGGTAAAATCTCACTGTACAAAATAAATGCACAATTCCATTTACAGTAGCCACACACAAAAAATGAAATATCTTGGCATCTACCTAACCAGAGATGTAAAAGACCTTTACAATGAAAACTACAAAACACTTCTCAAAGAAATCAAAAGTGACACAAACAAGTGGAAAAATATTTCATGCTCATGGATTGGAAGAACCAGCATTGTTAAGATGTCCATATAAGGCAACCTATAGATTTAATGCAATACCCATCAAATTACGAGCAACATTCTTCTCAGACCTAGAAAAAACAATACAGGAATTCATATGGAAACATGAACAACCACGAATAACCAAAACAATCCTCAACAAAAACAAAAACAAAAAAACAAAACAACAACAACAAAAAAAGCAGGCGGTATCACACTCCCAGACTTTATACTATAAAGCTACAATAATCAAAACAGCCTGATATTGGTACAAGAACAGGCATATAGACCAATAGAATAGAATTGAGATCCCAGAAGCAAAACCTCAATTTCTCAACCAACTCATCTTCGACAAAGCCTCCACCACCCACTACTGGGGAGAGGAGAACCTATTCAGTAAATGGTGCTGGGAAAACTGGCTGACCAACAAGCAGAAGATTGAAACAGGACCCCTACCTATCCCCATACACAAAAATTAACTCTAAATGGATCACAGACCTATATGTAAAACCTCAAACTGTAAGAACCTTAGAAAATGCAGGATCCACTCTTATGTAAGTTGAAATGGCAACCAATTCCTGATTAAAACCTGAAGTGCCCAGGCCATAAGAGATAAGATAGACAAGTGGGACCTCATTAAACTGACAAGCTTCTGCAAAGCCAAAGAAACCATCAAGAGAGCAGGGAGACAACCCACAGACTGGGAAAAAATATTTGCTAACTCCATGTCTGACAAAGGCATAACATTAAGGATCTACAAGGAACTTGAACGTGCTGAAAAGAAAAAAAAAACAAACAGTCCCATTACAAAGTGGGCTAAAGATATGAATAGACACTTCTCAAAAGAAGGCATATGAGCAGCCAACAGACACATGAAAAAATGTTCAGCCTCGCTAGTCATCCAGGAGATGCAAATTAAAACTACAATGAGATACCACCTAACTCCAGTCAGAATGGCCATCATCAGTAACTCAAAAAATAACATGCTGGAGAAGATGTGGTGGAAAGGGGACACTTCTACACTATTGGTGGGTGTGTAAACTAGTGCAGCCTCTGTGGAAATCAGTGTGGCGATTCCTAAAGCTCCTGAAAATTGACCTTCCATGTGATCCTGCAATATACGTGGAAGAACTCAGGTTACTCTATGAAAAAGATATCTGCACATGTATGTTTATCGCTGCGTTGTTCACAATAGCAAGAACATGGAACCAAACGTGCTACCCATCAAAAGAGGACTGGATTAAAAAAATGTGATGCATATATACAATGAAATGTTACTCAGCCATAAAGAAGAACAAAATCATGAACTTCGCAGCAACATGGATGGAATTAGAGCTTATAATACTGAGTGATCTCTCACAGAAACAGAGAGATGAATATCACATGTTCTCACTCATAAGCGGACCTTGAACACCTACCATATTACTGTAGGAAAGGGATTGAAAGTAGCAGGAAACTGCGGGGAGGGGGATGGGGGTGGGTTGTGGGTAGCTTGGATTGACAGTAGTTGCTATCTACCTGGGGAAGGGGGGGCACACCTCATCAATAATGGTACCTGCACAATGAACATTTGTATACCTAACCCTGAACTGTACCCCACAATTTCAAAATAAAATTAAAAGAGATAAAAATAAATAAATGTGCAAAAGACAGTCACATTCTTATACACCAAGAACAAACGTGAATAGGACCAAATAAAAAGCACAATCCCATTAACAATAGCCATACACAAAAAGAAATAATTCAGCATCTTCTTAGCCAGAGAAGTGAAAGGCCTTTACAATGAAAACTACAAAACCCTGCTCAAATAAATCAAAGAAGTCACAAACAAATGGAAAAATATTCGATGTTCATGGATTGGAAGAAGCAACATTGTTAGGATGTCCATCCTACCAAAGGCAATCTACAGATTCAAAGCAATACCCATTAAATTACCAACAGCATTCTTCCAGACCTGGAAATGACAACACAGAAATTCATATGGAAACATAGACAACCACGAATAATCAAAATAATTCTTAGCAAAATAAACGAAGTGGAATGTATCACACTTCTGGATTTTAAACTCTACTAAAAGGCTACAATAATAAAATAGCCTGGTATTGGCACAAGAACAGGCATACAGATAAATGGAAAAGTATAGAGATTCCAGAAGCAAAACCTCAATTTCTCAACCAACTCATCTTCAACAAAGCCTCCACCAACAATCACTGGGGAGAGGAGAAACTATTCTGTTAATCGCGTTGGGAAAACGGGCTGACCACATGTAGAAGACTTTAGAAACAGGACTCCTACCTATCACCATACACGAAAATTAATTCTAAATGGATCAAAGACCTAAATGTAAAACCTCAAACTATAATAATCTTAGAAAATGCAGGAGACACCCTTACAGAAATTGGAAGAAGCAACCAATTTCTGATCAAAATCCCAAATGCCAATACCATAAGAGATAAGATAGACAATTGGGACCTCATCAAACTGAAATGCTTCTGCAAAACAAAAGAAACCATCAAGAAATTGGAGAGACAATCCACAGAATGGGGGGAAAATATCTGCCAATGATAGACCTGACGAAGGCCTAACATTCAGGATCTACAAGGAACTCAGATGTGCTGAAAGGAAAAAAATAAACAGCCCTATTAAATAGCGGATAAAAGATATGAATAAATACTCAGAAGAATACATATGAGCAGCCAACAGATATGTGAAAAAATGTTTAGTCACACTAATCATCAAAGAAACGCAAATCAAAACCACATTGAGATAGCATCTAACTATGGTCAGGGTAGCAAAAACCAATAACTCAAAAAACAACAGATGCTGACGATGATGCTGAGAAAAGGGAATGTCTCTACACTGTTGATGGGAACATATACTAGTACAACCTCTATGAAAAAAACTGTGGTGACTCCTGAAAGATCTAAAAATTGACCTTCCATATGACCCAGCAATTCTCCTGGGAATATACCCAGAGGAAGTTCAATCATTCTATAAAAAAGATACCTGCACATGCATATTTATGGCAGCATTATTCATGATAGCAAAAACATGCAACCAACCATACTGCTCATCAAAAGTGGACTGTATAACAAAAAAAATATGATACATATGCATGACAGAATATTAAGCAGCCATAAAGGACAAAAATTATGGACTTCACAGCAACTTGAATTTAGAGTCTATCATACTCAGTGATCTTTCACAGAAAAAAAAAAACTGAGTATCACATGTTCTTACTCATTAGTGAATCCTGAACATTTATCATAGTACTGCAAGAAAGGAATTGGCAGTCGCCAGAAACTCTGGGGGGGGGGGGGACACATGACATCAACAAGAATACCTGATCTCAAACAAAATGAGGTGGAGACCAAAGGGAAGCCCAAACTTTACCTGTACAATGGCTACTTATGTATCTAATCCTGAATTGTACCCCACGTCTTTAAAATAACGAAAAATAAAAAACAAAAAAGGGAACTGCTAAATAAATAAATAAAAATTTACCAACCAAACGCTGGGATGCTGGTCATCTTATCCTACTGGTTAATAGCCTTTTCTATGTTGGATACCCTCATCTGGGCATTTATTTGCAACCTGAATATCTTTACACTATGCCCATTTTGAGAGTGGCTTATTTCATGGTCTTTCCCAGCCCTTTGTCATCAATTTCTAAATTTTTACTACAAGTTTCTAACTGAACAATCAACCTATATGACTATAAATTGCTGTAAATGTATATAACTCAAGCAATTTCTCCTTTCACACTAGATAATCAGCTGATATAGCATCAAAATTGTGTCAACTGGGAATTTTTTTCTTCAACATGTAAGTATAAAATTACTGCTAAGTGGGGTGTTAGTGTGAAAGTCATCAACTTCAGCCTAAGCCATCATGCCATGAAGGCCTAACCATTAATCATGTCACTGCTATTTCCTCTATGTTAACTGTCCATGAAGCCAAAGGTGTAATTTGTGATAGAGGCAGTGAAAAAATAACTCTAGGAGTCTGTGCTATGATTCCTCTTTGGGGTTTTCCAGACACTTCTACAATATATCTCTTTGCCTTAATGTTTCCAGTATTTTTTGATCTCTGGTATTAAATGACCCAAGTTAGTGGGCTAGTTTATAGTACAGCCTGGACCAGTTATAGAAATTTTCACTCTAGGTCTCAATCATACTGACATCCATAGAGGTTATCTAACAAATGAGTAGAGGAGAATGATCAAATGTAGAACATGCTGCTATCAAAATCTAAGAGGTCTCATCAAGCACTGTGACTTTTTCTTTGATAGGTAGTGTAAAGTCTTCTATTACTTTAATGAGGACATTGCTACAAGCTTCATACAATTTGATCAGTAGAAACTTCATCAGTAGAAACTTCAGTAATATGATAGGTCTTAAATTTTTAAGGCTTGTTTACCACACTCTTGGAGACATATCTAACAGCAAGGCAGCTAGGTTTCTTGCTACTTACTGCTTGTTATGTTAATTAGCATTACATCATCAATGTAATAGATCAGTAAGTTGTTATGGGGGATATTAAGATAATCAAAAATCTTCCAGGTAATTTTATAATGAAAGAAAAAGCATAGCAATTAAAGGTGTACTGTTTTCTGTGCTACGTAAATGCAAAACACTTCTGATTTTTCTCGCTTAATGGGAATGTGACCAACAGTGTTTGGCAAGCCTGTAGCCACACACCAGGTGCCAGGGTTGTGAGGATTTTTTTCAGTAAAATATTGCATCCAGTAGACCAGCTGCAATTGGCATTACCACCTCATTAAATTTATGAAATTCTACTACCAAGTTCCCAAGTACATTGGACTTTTACAAAGGCCAAGCAGGTGATATAAATGGGGATGTGACAAGAGTCACCATCCATGCATCTTTAAGATCCTTGACGGTAGCTCTGTATTCTACATTTGCCCTAGTGCAGCTGTATATTTTAATTGACTATTTTGCTGGAGATTACTGGAGATTCCAGGGCTTTTACTCACTCCATCCTGCCATAATGACTCTAGTTTTACAAGTCAAGAAAACAATATGGCAAGTCTGTCAGTTAATATCTATTTCTTTTATTCTGTCTAAAATTAAGAAATAATCACAGAATGGGTACAAAATAATACTATCTCCTCTTGAAGCCAGATTCATTTTTTTTCAGTCTAAGTTAAGACAGGAACTATGATGAACACAGCAAAAGGTGACCTCCAATAAGCCAAGCCTTATTATGGTAAAATCTGAGACTTGCTTCTGACCAGTTGAATATGGCAGGGATGGTGTGACAAAATTCCCTAGATTATTTCATGTTATGTGGCAAAGGAGGAAAAAAACTGTACAGATGAAATTAAGGTTCCTAATCAGTTGATTTAAGATAACAAAAGAGAGAATATTGTAGATGGGCCTCTCTTAATTGCCTGAACTGTTTACAAGAGGACAGAGATTCCAAGAAGCAGAGGCTGTCTTTCAGTCTCTATTGATGATTTTGAAGACACAAGCTGCCATAGATTCTATGGTCACAATTAAAGGACATCTGTGAACAATCCGAGGGAGACTGAATATTTCTCTAGCTAAACATCCATATAAAAATGTAACCAGCCAAGCCAAAACCTTGATGTTAGCCTTCTGAGACTTTGAGCAGAGAATCGAGAGCTCTGCTATTTCATGCTCTGATTTCTAACCTGTAGAAAATGCAAGATAATACAAGACTATGGTTTTAAGCCACTATGTTAATGGCAGTGGGTTTCACAGAATTAAAAAAAGAAAAAGTAATATAGGAACTAACTTCTTCTACAGTCTTAAAGCAGGATTTCTTTGACCATAGACTGTACCAGACACCTCTTTGTTGTCAAGGATTATCCTCTGCATTGTAAGATATTTAAGTCGCTGGTCTCTATTGATTACGTGTCAGTAGCACTCATCCTCCCAGTGTGACAACTAAAAAGATTTCTCCAGACACTAACAAATGTTCCCTGAGGGACAAAAATCATTCCAGGTTCAGAACCACCAGCCTATAGGCAACAAGAAGTGGCAAAGATTGGTCTATGATAGAATGACCACGCCCTTGTGAGGTCGTGAGGCAATCATCAACAGTGCACGTATTAAGATTTTGCTTTTCTTTTCTTTGGGGAGAAATGTAAATCATTGCCTAGATTAGCAAATATGCATCAGAAAAATTTAAAATTTCTAAGTTCTGTGTTGTTCATAACTGCCTATAAATCTCCATGCCTTGGGAACCTACTCCTTCCTAACAGTGCCTTTACCTCAGGATTAGAGAGAAAGATGATAGATTTAACACTTAGGAAGTTAGAACTCTACAATCCTAACAAGTGATTCTGGGCTTTGTTCTTAGGCATATCTGTGCTGTGATTAAAGAAGACGAAAGACTTCTTCAAATTGCAAATGATGACTTCTGATTCTCTATATGTTTTCTTAAATGCATGTTCTGAGGTTTAGTTTTCTTATTTTCCCTATACATTTTCTAATGATGAAATACCACAGTAATTTCCAATGCCATGTCTTCCATCTGCACTTCATCACATGCCATCACCAGTAGTATAGCTGGAATCAGCACAATAACACTGCATTCCAGGGATTTGCTATGATGGTCAGTCCCCATGGATACGAGGTAATCCCTGACCTCCTCAAATATATGAAGAACATTTTCGCAGAATCTTATTTTAAGTGTATATTTTTGGGAAGCCATTCCTTGACATCCTTGACATCAGTTGGTTGTCTGAAAGATAATATATCTCATATTACACCCTTAAATTAGGGTAATTCAAAACACGGATTTAATAAGGAACTATTTGCAAAGATATGTATAGACACAGGGAAATATGGAAAACACAGAAATCCAGGTGAGTGAAATTGCAGATTTAATAATCCCTAGTTTTTTGTTTACTTTCTTTTTTTTTAATGATCTTGCCAAACTGGCCAGTTATTTTGTACTATTTTTTCCAATTTGGATTTTCTGGCATTTACTCATGGTTAGATTAAAATTATGCACTTTTGATAAGAATTCAAAAATGCAATGATTGACACTTTTCTGGGCATAATATCAGGACATAGATGGTGCCCATAAGTCCTACTAATTTTTAAGCAGTAAAATTAACATTGTTTTCTTGTAATTAATAATTATCTTCTGAGAGATACTTTATTTATTTGTTTGTTTGTTTGTTTGTTTGTTTTTGAGTTGGAGTCCCACTCTGTTGCCCAGACTGGAGTGCAGTGGCCGCTCCTGGCCACCACAGCCTCGACCTGCTGGGCTCCAGTGATCTTTCCACCTCAGCCTTCCAAGTAGCTGGAACTACAGGCACGCGCTACCACACCCGGCTAATTTTTTTGATTTATTGTAGAGATGAGGTCTCACCAAGTTGCCCAGGTGGGTCTCAAACCCACACGCTCAGGCAATCCACTCACCTCAGCCTCCCAAGGTGTGGGATTACAGGCTGAGCCACCGAGCCTGGCTCTGAGAGATACTTTAGAACTATGCAAATATCTTGTTTCTCATCATTGTTTCTCTTGTAAAATGTAATATTCATTGATGATTCTTGTCTGCAATGTCTATTACTGTAACATTCGTCTAATGGTGATTTTCTAATTTTATTATTCTTTTGTCATGCTTCTTCATTGGAACTATTCTATAAGGAATAGCTATTTCTTCACCTCATGTATTTTTTGTCTTTATTTTTAATTTTGGTGTAAATGTTTTTTATAAACTATAAATTTATTTCTTATTGTTGTCATTTCTAATCATCAAGTTACAAGGAGAAGTGGACATTCTAAGAACTAGAGAGAAGACATTCTTAGAGAGAGAAGCTATAATCATTGAGGGAAGGACACAACTGCCATGAGGTAACTCTGCAGAGCAGGAGATGGAGAGAAATGTTCTCCCATTATTTTTCTTCCTTCTGGCCTCCACCAGTGTTTCTATTAATAAAACTGAACTGGGAGCCAGGAAACAAGGTACTCTTTTAAATGTTGCCCATACAGATTAGCTATCTGGGACAAGAGCAGAGTGAAGGAAAATAGTCAACAATTCTGGGGAGATGAACAAGAAATATCATACACAATTAACTTTCAGATCTGGTAACAACTAAAACATTTTCATTTTATTGCAGTATCTCAAGTGGGTCCCTATTCTTTGCTATACATTAATAAATAAAATCTATACCCTCTGAGGGTGAAATCCTAGTTTTTGTCTTTGGCTATGGTCAGGTCGAATTTCATTTATAAACAAGTTTTTTAAAGACCCTGTCATGGGAAGTGAAAACAGACTGAAAACTATACAAGATCAAGCAATATGTGAAAAAAATATGTAATTAGTTCTAAGATTGATTTCATTGGCTTCTTAAAGTTTGTGGATATGGACACAAAATGTTATCACTACAAAGAGTGTTAAAGTATTTCTATAGTCTATTGCAAATTTAAGTAGCTCGATAGAGGAGTGTGCTTAGAGTCATAAAGGACTAAATTTAAATCCTCATCTTGATGTTAACTATGTTATTTTGAGCATGTAGTACCTCTGTCTCAGACTTACTTTACTTATCTTTATGATAATATCCTTCTAGGGTTTTTTCAAAGAATTGAATATGCTACATTTAAAACAAATGCCTGATAGCAAACATTCAACCATAAAAACTACTCTTATTATACTCATAAAAAAAGATTAACCAACTGAATTAACTAATCCACAGATACTGTATTTGTTGTTTCTCTTTTTGACATTTTTTGCAATATTGTTTTCTTTTTAAATCACCTGAGTTTTTCATTATGTTCACTGACATATACACATCTGTTTACAAAATGTATGACAAAATTTTTATTAAGTAGCACTAGACCCTCAGAGCTTATGCACCTAGTTAAGTTTTATTTCTATTGTAGTCATCCATTAAATATTCAGTTTCATCCCAAAGAAGTAAGATGTCAAAAAATATAATTATCTGCACTAACATAAAATATTAGATATGACTAATAAGAATCACACTTATTGACATAAAATTTGTCCAGCAGTTATTATATAATAATATTTTGCTTATTCATGTCCATATAATGCCTGTTAAATGTGAGATCATTGTATTATTCATGTATGGGGGAATAAGGTGGGTTTTGTATCTATTTTCTTTTTAAAGATGTGGGGTACAATTCAGGGTTGGGTATGCAAACATTGATTATGCAGGTACCCTTGTTGATGAGGTGTGCCACTCCCTCCGCTAGTAGTTTCCTTAAGTTGTCATTTCCACCCACCCTCCCCTGGCAGTTTCCCACTACTGCCAATCCCTTTCTTACACTATTATGATAATTGTTCAAGGTCCACTTATGAGTGAGAACATATGGCATTCTGTTCTTTGTTTCTGTTATAGATCACTGAGTATCAATGTTGTTAATTCTTTCAAAGAACCAGCTTTTTATTTTGTTGATGTTTCCTATGATGTTTTTGACTTCTGTGTCCCATATTTGGGCTCTTATTTTGGTGATTTGGATCCTTCTGCTAAAGTTGGAGTTTTGATTCTTTTCTTTCCAGCTTCCTTAGGTGATTTGTTAGTCTCTCAACTCGTGATAATTCCATTTTCTTGATGTGTGCTTGTAAAGAGATAAATTCCCCTCTTAGAACTGATTTCATGACATCCCAGAGGTTTTGGTAAGATGTTTTTTCATTTTCATTTGTTTCCAGGAATCTTTTAATTTTGGCTTTGATTTTGGTGTTGACTCAGTAGTTGTTCAACATCATGCTGTTTAGTGTCCTTGTCTTTGTGGGCTTTGGGAAAATCTTGTTGGTATTGATATTTATTTTTATTTCACTGTGATCTGAGAAGGTGCATGACAATATTTCAACCTTATGGAATCTGTTTATACTTGATTTATGTCCAAGGATGTGATCAATCTTGGAGCACATTTCATGTGGTGATGAGTAGACCATATATTCTGTAGTTGTTGGGTGGAATAATCTGTAGGATCTGTTAAGTCCATTTGGTCAAGTGTCAAGTTTAGATTCTGGATCTCTTTGTTGATTTTTTGCCTTGATGATCTATCTAGGACTTTTAGTGGGGTATTCAAGTCCCCTGCTATAATAGTGTTACATTAATACCTTTTTAAAATTTACTTAGTAATTGCTTTATAATGCTGGTGCTTCTGTGTTTGGTACATATATGTTTAGGATGGATATTTCTTGTTGATGGATTAAAACTTTTATCATTATGTAGTGTCCTTTGTGTCTTATTAGATTTTTGATAGTTTAAATGTTGCCATGTCTGATATTAAGATCATGACTCCTGTCTTTTTTTGTAATCCATTTCCCTGGAAACTGGTTTTCCATCTTTTAACTGTGAGTCTATGTGTGTCCCTAATGGTGAGATGAGTTTCCTGGATGCAGCAAATAATTGGGTCATGGTTTCTTATCCAGGTTTCCATTCTGTCCAGGAAATAAATAACAAGATGACAATCATGGAAAGTAATGGTGCATTAAGTTCATTCACATTCAGGCTGATTATTGAAATGTGATTGTTTATCTTTGTCATGTTCTTATAAAGTTTTTTCTTTGTTTGCTTGTTTTCTTTTAGTTGTGGGGTTGATGTATGCGTGTGCTTCAAGTTTCTTGTTGTGCTGTATTCTCTTTTGATTTTGTGCTCTGTTGTTCTCTTGGGAAGTGTGTTGTTATTCTTTTTTTTTTTTTTTTTTCCTTTCCTCTGTGCTTAATACCTTTCTAATTGTCTTCTGTAGAGCTGATCTGGTAGCTGCATAATCTCTTAGGGATTGAATGTCTGGGAAGGATTTTAATTCTCCATCACGGATGAAGCTGAGCTTCACTGGGTAGGAAATTCTTGGTTGAAAGTGTTTATCTTTGAGGACTTTGAATATTGGACTCTGGTCCCTTCTTACTTGTAGTGTTTCTGCCGATAGTGTTTCTGCTGCTATTCTGATTGGTTTTCCCCAGTATGTAGTCTGACTTTTCTCTCTTGTTGTCTTTAGGATTTTTTCTTTTGTTCCTACTTTGTGTAAGTGAATTACTATGTGTCTAGGGATTCTTCTCATCTGATGTCTTGTGGGTGTACTCTGTATCTCTTGTGCTTGACTGGCCACACCTCTGGTGAGATGGGAAAGTTTTCTTGGATTACCTCCTGAAATACTTGCTCCAAGTTATTCTCCATTTCCCTTTCTTCTTCTGGGATACCACTCAGGCATAGGTTTGTCCTCTTGATATAATCACACATCTCTTGTAGGCTTTATTCTTACTTTCTGAGTCTTCTTTTTATGTTTCATACAGATGTGGTTAATTTCATGATCTGGTCTTCAAGTTCTGAGATTCTTTCTTTCCTAGATTAATTCTGCTTTCCATGATTGTCATCTTGTTATTTATTTCCTGGACAAGATTTTTTAATTGTCCAAATCTCTATGACAAGTTCTTTCAATGTCTTATCTTGTCTTTCTTGGGTCTTACTCACTCTTTCCATCCATCCTTAATCCCTGTTATATTCTGGGGTCAGTAATTGGTGATTTTCATTGTTTGGGACCCTAGGTCTGATTTTTCAGGAGCTTTCTTTTTGTTACACTTGAAATTACCTGTGGTTTTCCTTTGGCTTTTCCTTGTTTGTGACAGATCTCTTGTTTTCTTCTTTAGTTCTGCTATTTCATGCCAGTGGGAGAGGCTTTCCCTTCTGATGTTAGCTCAGCCTTCTGTGCTTCCCAGATCTAGGCTCTGGATTTGTTCTATTTGAAATAGGACTGGGGTAGCAAGCATTGCTGTCTCTTTTAGCTTTTGACAGTTGAATAAGGTTGCAAATAGGGTGCTAGGAGTCAGAAACTACTTGTAAAATACAATGTCCATTGACTGTGGTATGTGTTCCTTGAGGCCCACTCCCCACCACCACTCTATATGATGATGCAAAACGTATCAATGCAGAAAGCAATTGAACACACACATTCAGACACACACACGCCCAAAAACAAACTGAAATTACAACAAAGGGAAACAAAACAAACAGCCTCAAAAGACCTAGACAACTGAAAACACACAAACACACCTATCACAAAGTGAAGGGTGAAGAAAAACAGAAAGACCAGAAAAAAAACAGAATTCATATTGAACCCACACATATATATTGACATACACCTTAAGCTATAAAAAGCAAAAATAAAAATAAACCAGAAGAACAAAAGAGCAAAAACAAAACAATAACAGCAACAAAATAGAAAGATGTACACCCAATCATTCACATACACACATAAACAGAAAGCAACAAACAAAAGAAGAAAGAAACAGAAAAAGAAAAAAAGAAAAAAAATTGGAGGAATGCAGATCAAACCCTCACTTACACATTCATGTACAAAGGAAAAATATTTTTTAAATAGATGAACTAACAAACAGGCAAAAAATTTTATAAAATTTTCAAACATTAAAAATTAAAAAATAAATCCGCCCTCTTTTGGCAGACTCCGTAATTGTTCCTCTAATCTGGTCTCTCCTGCAGAGCTTTCACCTCTTTCACTCTGTACCCAGTATCCGGAGCAGGGATGAAGGGCAGTGGAGGTGGGTGGGGGTTGCAGTTCTCCCCTCCAACTCCCTGTATGATCAGGGAGATCTGCACTGGTGGGGAGATACAGGATTGTCTCTTCCCCAGGTATATACTCACAGGTGGTCCCCCATCAGGCCTATCCTAGAATGGAGTTCTCCTATTGTGATTAATGTTCAGGTTCCTCCTGGGTTTGTCCCTCTTAGCTGTGGTCCTGCTGTGTGGGTCTGATGTTCAGAGGATTGCTGGGGAGGAGGGGTTTTGGTCAGACCTGAACTCACAACAGATCTCTTTGGAGTTCTTCCTCATCCTTTTCTGTCCACACCCTTTGTTCTGTGACTGGATCAGTATAGGGGGTGGGGTGCCTGGGACTCAGCACTCATCAGGTCCCTCCAAAGTTTGTTCTTTCAGGATTTTCCCTCTAGGTCACAATCTATCCCTGAGTAGTCGATTCACCAGTCACAGAGATTGGGTCTGTTGTTCTGTGGTGAGCAAGTTGAAGCACTTTCCTGTCCCACATTCAAGATGGTGGAGGGGTGCCTCTCTTATCCTCTTCAGTGGGATTCTCCTTCTGGGCTCCCTCTGCAGCCCCTACTGTCAGTTTCTGACAAGATGTTGAAGTGGTGAGGCAAAGCCAGGAACCAGCCGTCTCTCCTGCTGCAGTGGTGAGGCAGAACCTGGGGCATAGTCTCTCCCTGCTGTTTCTTCTTAAAAAAACTTTTGCCCTTTAAAAAAAAAAGTGGCCCTTGGCTTCTGTGATCTGGGAAGAGTCAGGGACCAAGCAGAAAAGTTGCAGCACCATCTGTTGCATCAGTACTCGGGTCACTTGCTCATGAACCCCTACTTAGTCAGTCTCTCCCAGTATTTTCTTCCCAGGAAGGGTTTTATTGATTTTTTAAAAATGGTGCTCGACTTCTGCATCCCAGGAATTGCTAGGGTACAAGCCCAGCAGCTGCACACCACTTGCTGCACCAGGAAAGTACTGACCACTAGCTCTCTCGCCCTCATCTCGCACATTCACCAACACATTCACAAAATTTTCCATACACTCATTCACTCACACTTGGACTTGCATAGTCTGACTGGCTCGGTTGCCATCTTCCCTTGTTGCCCACTTTTTTTTTTTTTTTTGGCCTTATATTAGTTATATGGGATTTAGCTATGAGAAAGACAGGGGTGTCATAGGGAAGAGCATGCTGTAGTCCAGAGCAACAGATGACAGCCCAAAATAAAGCTGTGAAATAGGACATTCTTCTCTTTTCATTTGGAAGGAATCTCATTATATATTTTGTGTACTTTGAAAGACAAAAGAGGCTGAATCTTCAGTGGTTAGACCAAAGCCTTGGCTTAAGTAAGCTGGGTACTATGGAAGGAAGTGAGGCCCTGAAGAGTTGAATATAGGGACATATGTCCAGGGACCATAGCTACTGCAGCAAAGCCGATAGAGATGTTTACTTCAAACATTTGCGTTGGCCTGAATGTTAAGAATAGCACCTAAGACCATATACAATGTGATAAAGGGATTGCTTTTTGAAAATAAAGTTTTGCTGACACTAATGTACATAACACTGACTAAAACATAAACACTTTTAAAAATGTGAATATTCATTTATGAATGGTTTATAACACTTTCAATATAGGAACCTTCCTTTGAATGGAAACGTTACTCTTCCCCAGGGCTTCTTACTTGAAACTCTCCACTTCTTGCTCATTTGTGTCCCTGGAAGAGACCATTCTTAACAAAGACTCGGTTTTTGGTCTGATAACTCTGGACCAAGTGTGAGTCTTGATTTGGTTCCTCTACTGAGCTGTACCTCTTTGTGTTTCAGCCATTTGTACAATTTGTTCCATTTGATCAGAACATGATTTCTTCTACCTGGCTAATACTCAGTAACTAATTAATTCATTGATTAAATGTTTCCTCAGATAAACTTGTTGCAACCAACCAGGCTAAAATAATTCCTCCTTTTATATGCTTTCACAGCAATTGGAAATTTATCACAGTTAAAATAAGCAGGTATATTTTCTTTTTTCCCCTCCCTACAGATTCCATAGCAACAAGTAGATTTCTTTCTTTCCATTGAATCTAGGCTCATGTGTATTTTAGATATCTCTAATTAGATGTTCAAGGTCTCTCATAAACAAAGCCTTGCTTCCACCTGAGCTTAATTTGAGTTCTCTATCTCTTTCACTCTTCATCTATACAATGTCCTAAATTATCTATTTCTCTGAATTATGTTATGGGCTACCCAGGCTTGTAATGCTCTCTTTGGAATCCTGGAATTGCCCACATAAAATGTGAGACATCTAATTCTATATTTGTGGATCCAAAACATTCCAGAGGAAATAAAAATCATATAATGAATGGTATTTAAAGTAAACATATATCACTTGAATCTTCATTAGTTAACTTTATTATTTGTGATAATTAGTTTTACATTTATACTTGCCAACTAATTCTAACTTGCCAACAAAATTTTTATTTTTTGTGTGTGATTGTAAATAATTATTGCTTTGCACATAAATTTAAGTCATTTTAACAATTTTAGGTGTTGTCAAACTCTTGCAATTCTTAAAAGCTGAATTAATTTTTCTTCAAAAGAAAACTAGATTTTGTTCACTGCTTTATTGCAAAATTCCTTATCTCACAGTAGAGGAACATTACAAAACTGCCATAAAAATTACCTAAAAGGAATTTGTCTGAGATCATTGAACTCCTGAGAGAATTAAAGCGTCTTCTCAATTCATGTCTGTTAAACAATACTCAGAGTATTTACATCTCATATGGAAAGCTTTTGAAATTATCTACGGATAATTTAGCAATTACAATGAGAAAATTAGATGAGGAATAAAGGGCTGGGTGGATAACCATTTGTCAGGCAGTCAGTAAAGTGCAGTACTCTATGGTACAGTGCTAACTGATTTTGATCATAATAGTTTAACATATTTGAAAGTAAAACAAACAAAATTAATGTCATTGTGTCAATGAGATATAGTATATTGCAAATATACTGTCTCTCTATATATTGCAAGTACATATCTCCATGCCACCTACAAGAACTTTAGAGTATCAAAATTCTGTCAGTAGGACAAATGTGAGTCATAAAAAAAATGACTGCAACACCAAGGAAAATTTATATGCCATTAGGCACATTTGCTTCCAGCATTATAGCTTGAAGAATGAGGTTACAGATAACAATAACAATAAGAAATGAAAGTGAGAGGATTGAGATAAAATTCTAGAATTCAATAATCTGAGTAAAAATGAATAGCTCAGGAAGAGACAAAGTTTGGGGATCATAGGGATTTAGAAACTTGTGATTGTCTCTTTTCTGCACCTAAGGGAAACAACATTTAGCAGCGTTCCTTTACAGCAGTGATTTATCACATCATGTGTCCTCCTGAAAAAAAGTGAATGCTATCTTACTCTCCAAACCAATGAACCAAGTAGGCTGTACTGCAGATCTTCAGGTTAAGAGAAACATGCCAGTCTCTTTGTTTGGTCTGTTTCTCCATGCCATTAATATCCATTTGTAGTTGACAAAGCTTAGTTCTCATAAAGGACATTGCTTCTAAAGAATGAAAACATAAGAGGTCATTTTATAATCAGAACTACATGGAGATAGCATAATGTTGGTAAGATCTTTGCTGCCCTACTTTAAGCTTAGTCTTCTATACAAATAGAACAACTGCAAAGGACACTGAGAAGATAAAAATGCTAGTCAATAAAGTCATAAATTGGTGTTAATTATATATAATAAATAATTTAGGAACACATCTTCATTAAGACTACTATATAATAAACAACACTGACACATTAATTCAATTAGAGGTCCAACTTCTAGGAGTGAATTTTTACCTTCCCAATTATTCACATAAACGTAGTCTACCTGTATTGCTAACTTCATTTTATTTTGTCAACAATAAAATATTTTTAGAAGAATTGACTGGATAAGTAGCATTATTACAAAATATAACTTGGTTTCCAGAAGAAGAGACTTTAGTTACTATAGCTAGCTGCTATCTTTTATAAGTCTGAATCTATTTATGATTAGGCAAAAAACCAGATATATCCTACTGTCTCACCAAATATAAAAAAAGAAACAAAATTAATTTAACAATGGAGTTTATACTTTAAGCAAATGGCAGAGTAAAGCAGTGATAACAGAAATGGGAAGCAAATGGAATGAACCCTACATTTGCCCCAGTTTTCAGTCCACACAGTCCAATTTTCAGTCCACACAGGGAGAAGAAAATAAAATAAAGACTGAAAGTCTTGTTAGCTGGGGAGACAAAATTGAGAATTTATGGAGGTAAAGACATCTAAATCAATCAGAGAAGAGCAGAGAGGAGATAGCAGAGTGAAGAATCTAAGAGACCTTCAGGAAATTTTTCCTCTTGAGCACCAATCAGTAGCATGTAAGAAAACAAATCTGACTGAGAAAGAACTAAGGAAAAGAAGGGGATGAAATTAATCTTTGTGCACCTGCAGGGCTGGAAATAAGTTGTGCTTCCATCAGGCAGAGTGACAAACATTCTAAAACATGAGGTCTTTTAAGAATTCTCAGAAGGGTACTGGCTATGAAAGGGGACAAAATTAGTGATAGACTGAAGGCTACTCCAAAACACCTCCACACATACACACATGCACAAATTAAAGCCACCTTCAAAAAAGAATCATACTCTTTTCTTCACTTAAATTGATTAACTGCACCCCAGAACAAAGCCCAAGAATATTTAAAGAAATACAAAGCGACCCAGTACCCCAAAAGATAAAATTTATACTATCTGGAGAAAAATGGAAAATAAAAGCATTGATTTTGTATCCCAAGACTTTACTAAAGTCATTTATCAACGCAATGAGATTTTTTACAGACTCTCTGGGGTTTTATAAGTATAGAATCATATAAACTGCAAAAAGAAATAATTTGTTTCCCCTTTCCTAGTGGATATCCTTAATTTCTTTCCCCTGATTGTTCTGACTAGGACTCCCAGTACTATGTTAAATAGGAGAAATGAGAATGAACATCCTTTTCTTGTTATGGTTCTTAGGGGGAATGCTTTCAATTTCTGCCCATTAAGTAAGATGTTGTCTGCAGCTTTGTCATAGTTGGCTCTCATTATTTGGAGGACTGTTCCTTTGATTCCTAGGTGTTTGAAAGTTTTTATCAAGATTTTGTTGAATGCTTTTTCTGCATCTAATAAGATAATCATGTGGTTCTTGGTTTTATACCAGTTAATGAAATAGACAAGGTTTATCAATTTACATATGTTGAACCAGTCTTGCATCCCAGGAATGAAGTTCTCCTGGTCACAGAGGATAATCCTTGAAATGTGCTGTTGGATGCAATTTGTTAGAATCTTGTTGAGAGTATTTGCATCTATGTTCATCAGAGAATCTGGCCTGTAGTTTTCTTTTCTTTTTGGATCTGTGCCCATTTTGGGTATCAGGATTATATTAGCTTTATAAGTTGACCTAGAAAGAATTCCTTCCTTCTTGATTCAATTAGATTGATATTAGCTTTTCCTTGTATGTCTTATAAAATTCAGCTGAGAAATCAACTGCTCAAGGGCTTTTTTTTTTTTGGTTGAGGAGAGGTTTCTTATACCTGAGTCAATTTCTTGGATTGTTATTGGTCTGTTTAGAGTTTCAGTGTTATCCTGTATCAATCTTGGGAGGTTATGTGATGCCAGGAGTTCCTCCATTTCCTCTAGGTTTTCTAGTTTATTTGCATTCTGATGTACATAGTAATCTCTGATAATCCCTTGCATTTCTTCGGGGTCAGTTGTAACATTGTCTTTTTCATTTCTAATTGTGTTTATTCAAATTCTCTTCCTCTATTTTGTGTTAAATTATCTATCTTTACAGATGATATAATTCTATACCAGAAAATTTTATTGGTTTCACAAAAAAAATTCCTAACACTGATAATTGACAAAAGTCTTGGGATACAAAATCAATGTGCAAAGGACTTCTGGCAAGATGGCGATGGGGCAGCATGCTCTGGGAGACCTTCTGTGAAAGAGAACACTCATAAAGACCCTAGCTCTCTCCCAAGGGCTGCAGCTCCCATCTTTGGCAGCCTGCTCTTCACAGGGAGCTCAGCCACCACTGCCACTGTGGTCACTACTCAGACATCACGGTGGTCTGGGCTGCTTCTGTAGCCACGGATGCTGCTACTGAGGTCATTGCCCGCCCATGCCTGAGGTGACCCATGACTTCAGACTGTGAAGCCCCCACAAGCAAGATCTTCTGAGACTGCTGCTGCCCGGCTGCTGCTGCCACTGCCACTGCCACACCATGCCCCTTTCCCGGAGCCAGGCCTGTGGAGCTCCCCCCCACCGTGTACAGGGAGGTGGCCACCACCAGTCATGGACAATAGCTCACTGCCTGCCGGACTGCAGGCTTTAGCAGCTGAGGCGGTGAGATAGCACCATCTGCTGGGGATCCAAGGTAACAACATCAAAACGGGAATGACAGATGCTCTTCCCCTTGATAAATAGGCAAGGCTAGATCTCAGTAATAGACTGGGCAGGGAGCCCATATCTGAACTGTTCTTCACAGCAGGTCAGGGGCAATTGATCCTAACTGTGAACAATTCTACCAGCCTGCAAAGACAGCTAGAAATCGGAGCTGAAAGGACATTGAACTTAAAGGAAAAGTCTCAGAGTGTGCTTGGTTGGTTTTGTTAGTCTACTGACTTTAATCTGCCCCCTTTCCCTTTTTTTTCTTCTTTTTTCCTTTTTTCTTATTTATCTGTAAACCACATCTTTGTATAGAGGAATAGCACACCAATAAGGAGGTTGGTCAGCATGTACGTTAACATCATTGTATGTTTTAGTTTTTTATATAGTTGGTTAGTTTTCAGTTGTAGTTATTGTTTTTCTTTATATTTGTTTCAGTATTTGTGTCTATTTTCACTTGCCAGTCGGTACACTCATCTGTTTTCCCTCTAACTCCTCTCTCTCTCCGCCCCCCTCTTCCCCTCACTTCCTGCTCCATTCTCTTCCCTCTGTTATCCTCATTTTGCTTTCAGGGAGTAAACCTACAACCCCACTGCATGGACAGACTACAAGGCAGTGGGAAATGGGTTTCAGACTATCTATACACCTGTTGGTGGATACTGGGATCTGCAAAGAGATTTTGAATCACAGCTCCCCCCTTAATTAAATCTCAAAACTGCAAAAAGGACTGCCTTTAACCAACAGTCCAACTCCAGAACTGAACAAAGCAAGAGGAAATACATTTAGGAAGAATAGGAGATTGAACAAACAGAAGTAAAAGCAACCCCTCCACCCCTGAATAACAGAATTAAAGAAGATGGGGAAGTGGAAGGGAGGGAAAAGTAGGGAAGAAAAATCTGCATAAATGAAGAAAAACCAAAAGAATATAGGACTCACACAGACCCCTGGGAGGTCAGACACTGAGAAAACAAACTTTGGGACACAAACAATGAAGAGTCCCCAGAATGACTGGTCACATGCAACAAACCGAGACATCAAGACATTAATAGACAGAATAAAAAACTGAGGAAAGGCAAGAGGAAAATAGTAAGGAGCTGATGACAGAAAAGTAAAGAATACTGTGATGACCCGGGCTTGGTGGCTCAGCCTATAATCCATGCCTTTGGGAGGCTGAGGTGAGTGGATTGCCTGAGCCCGTGGGTTTGAGACCCACCTGGGCAGCAAGACCTCATCTCTACAATAAATCAAAAAATCAGCCGAACGTGGTAGCCTATGCCTGTAATTCCAGCTACTTGGAAGGCTGAGGTGGAAGGATCGCCGGAGCCCAGCAGGTCAAGGCTGCTGTGGCCAGGAGCGGCCACTGCATTCTAGTCTGGGTGACAGAGTGAGACTTCAATTTAACAACAAAAAAAAGAATACTGTGATGGAAATAAATAACAAACTAATAAGAATGGAAAGCAGAATTAGCCAAGCAGAAGAAAGAATCTCAGAACTTGAAGACCAAAATACAGAACAAAACCAAACTGTCAAAAACATAGAAAAGAAGCTTAAAAAGACAGAACAAAACCTTCAAGAGATGAATGATTACTTTAAGAGACCCAATCTAAGAGTAATTGGCCGTCCTGAGGTAGAGAGAGAGAGTCAAGGGTCACACTAAAACAAACATATCATGAAATCATTCAAGAAAACTTCCCTCATCTCAATAGTAATGCAAAAATTCAGGCACAAGAGATTCAGAGAACCCCTGCAAGACAACAAATGAGAAGACCAACTCCCAGACACATAATTATTCACCTAAACAAAGTAGCTATAAAAGAAAAATCCTAAAGGTAGCAAGAGAAAAAGGTGAGACTACCTACCAGGGAAGACCAATTCGAATACCAGCAGATTTATCTATAGAAACCCTCCAGACTAGGAGAGCCTGGAGCCCTATCTTCAAAGTTCTAAAAGATAAACAATTTCAACCAAGAATAACCTACATAGCCAAGCTAAGCTTCATCAGTAAGGGAGAATTGAAATCTTTCCCAGATATCTAATTCCTAAGAACCTATGCTGCCACCAGACCACCTCTACAAGAAACACTTAAGAAAGTACTGAACACAAAAGAAAAGGAAAAAAGAACAACAACATTCTTCACAGGAGTACAGGCAAAAGATTAAAAACACACATGAACCAACTCCAAAACCAAAAGAAAGACAACAAACAAACAGGAACAACAACTTTGCAAGACCTTATGACAGGGATCAACTCTTGCATTTCAATAATTAGCCTACATGTGAATGGACTAAATGCACCACTGAAAAGACATAGAATGGCAAAATGGATAAAATATCACCAGGTAACAATCTATTGCCTTCAAGAGACTCACCTCACTAGAAAGGAAACTCACATATTCAAAGTAGGAGGATGGGAAACAAACTTTCAGGCAAACAGTACACAAAAGAAAGGAGGAGTCGTGATCTTAATTTCAGACAAAATACCCTTTAAGCTATTAAAAATTTAAAAAGATACAGAAGGCCACTACATAATGATAAAAGGTTCAATCCATCAACAAGAAATATTCATCTTAAACATATATGCACCCAACATAGGAGTGCCAACTTTCATAATGCAGCTTCTATGTAAACTCAAAAAAGATATCAACTCTAACACTATCACAGCTGGGGACTTCAATACCCCACTCACAACCCTAGACAGATCATCAGGACAAAAAATCAGCTACAAGATCCAGGACCTCAATGTGACTCTTGCCCAAATGGACTTAATTGATACCTACAGAACATTCCATCCAACGACCACAGAATATACATTCTATTCATCACCACATGGAACATACTCTAAGTTCAACCACATACTTGGCCATAATCAAGCATAAGCAAATTTAAAAGGACTGAAATTTTACCATGTACCTTCTCGGACCACAGTGGAATAAAAATAAGCATCAACACCAACAGGGTCCCCCCAAAACCCACAAAGACATGGACACTAAACAGCACAATGCTAAACAACTCCTGGGTCAATGATGAAATCAAAACAGAGATTAAAAGATATCTGGAAAAAAATGAAAATGAAGAACCATCTTACCAAATTATCTGGGATGTCATGAAAGCTGTACTAAGAGGGGAATTCATATCTCTACAAACACACATAAAGAAAATGGAAGGATCACAAATTAACAGTCTAATAAGCCACCTAAGAAAACTGGAAAACCAAGACCACTAAAACCCTAATTTCAGCAGAAGAATCCAGATCACCAAAAATAAAAGCCCAAATCCAGGACATAGAAGAAAAAAAGATAATACAAAAAAAAATCAAGGAAACAAAAAGTTGGTTCTTTGAAAGGATAAACAAGATGGATGGTCCCCTAGCTAGACTGACCAAGAAAAAGAGAGAAAAAGCCCAAATAAACAGTCACAAACACAAAAGATGAAGTCACATCTGACCCTGAAGAAATGCAAAAGATCATTAGAGACTACTATGTATACTTGTATGGAAACAAACTTGAAAACCTCAAGGAAATGGAGGATTTTCTGACATCAAACAACTTGCCTAGGTTGAAACCCTAAGAAGAAATTGAGACCCTAAATAGACCAATAACAATCAAGGAAATTGAATATGTAATAAGAAAACCACCTACCAAAAAAAAAGCCCTGGACCAGATGGCTTTCCAGCAGAATTCTACAAGACTTTTATGGAGGAGCTGATACCAATCCTACTGAAGGTATTCCAGGTGATTGGAAAAGATGGAACTCTCCCCAAATCATTTTATGAAGCTAACATCACATTGATACCCAAGACAGGTAAAGAGACAACAAAGAAAGAGAACTATAGGCCAATATCTTTGATGAACATAGATGCTAAAATTCGCAGTAAGATCCTAGCAAACCGGATTCAATAACACATCTCAAAAATCATCCATCATGACCAAGTAGGCTTCATCCCTGGGATTCAAGGCTGGTTCAACATTCGTAAAACCATGAATGTAATTAAATACATCAACAGATGTCAAAACAAAAACTACATGATTATATCATTAGATGCAAAAAAGCTTTTGATAAAATCCAGTACCCTTTCTTGATAAAAACCCTCAAACATCTAGGCATACGGGGAACACACCTCAAAATAGTAAAAGTCATCTACAAGAAACACATAGCCAGTATACTCCTAAATGGACAAAAATTGGAACCATTTCCCCTGAAAACTGGAACAAGACAAGGATGCCCACTTTCACCCCTCCTATTCAATATAGTATTGGAAGTCCTGGCTAGAGCAATCAGAGAAGAGAAGGCAATCAGGGGTATCCAAATAGGAAAAGTGGAAGTCAAGTTATCTCTCTTTGCAGATGACATGATTGTATACCTTGAAAACCCAAGAGAATCTGTCAAAAATCTCCTTACACTGATAAAGGACTTTGGCAAAGTCTCAGGATATAAAATAAATGTGCAAAAGACAATCTCATTTCTTTACACCAATAACAAACAGAAACCCAAATAAAAAGCACAATTCCATTCACAATAGCCACAAAAAAATGAAATACCTTGGCATCTTCCTAACCAGAAACGTGAAAGACCTTCACAATGAAAACTATAAAACACTGCTAAAAGAAATCAAAGATGACACAAACTAGTGGAAAAATATCCTATGCTCATGAATTGGAAGAATCAACACTGTGAAGATGTCCATCCTACCTAAGGCAATCTACAGACTTAATGCAATACCCATCAAATTACCAGCAACATTCTTCTCAGACCTAGAAAAAGCAATACAGGAATTCATATGGAAACACAAACAACCAAGAATAGCCAGAACAATCCTCAGCAAAAAAAAAAAAAAAAAAAAAAAAAAAAAAAAAGCAGTAGTTATCACATTACCAGACTTCAAACTTTACTATAAAGCTACAATAATCAAAACAGCTTGGTATTGGTACAGGAACAGGCATATAGACCAATGGAATAAAATTGAGAGTCCTCAATTTCTCAACCAACCTCAATTTCTCAACCAACTCATCTTTGACAAAGCCTCCACCCCCTACCACTGGTGCTGGGAAACTGGCTGACCGCATGCAGAAGACTCAAACAAGTCCCCTGTCTATCCCCAACAAAAATTGACTCTAAATGGATCAGAGACCTAAATGTAAAACCTCAAACCATAAGAACCTTAGAAAATGCAGGACACAATCTTATGAAAATTGGAACTGATATCCAATTCCTGAACAACACCTGAAACCCACAGGCCATAAGAGATAAGATTGACGAGTGGGAGCTCATTAAACTGACGAGCTTCTGCAAAGCCAAAGAAATCATCAAGAGAGCAGGGAGACAGCCCACAGACTGGGAAAAAGTATTTGCCAATTCCAGGTTTGACAAAGGCCTAACATCTTAGATCTACAAGGAACACATATGTGCTGAAAAGATGAAAAACAAACAATCCCATTATAAAGTGGGCAAACGATATGAACAGACACTTCTCAAAAGAAGACATTCAAGCGGTCAATAGACACATGAAGAAATGTTCAATCTCACTAATCATCAAGGAGATGCAAATTAAAACTATACTGAGATACCACCTAACTCCAGGCAAAATGGCCCTTATCAATAACTCAAAAAATAACAGATGCTGGAGAGGATGTGGTGAAAAGGGAACACTACTACACTGTTGGTGGGAGTGTAAACTAGTGCAACCTCTGTGGAAAGCAGTGTGGCAATTCCTAAAAGCTCTAAATATTGACCTCCCATAATACCCTGCAATCCCCCTACTGGGAATATACCCTGAAGAACTCAAATCACTCTGTCAAAAAGATACCTGCACACGAATGTTTATCGCAGCACTGTTCACAATAGTAAGAACGTGGAACCAACCATGCTGTCCATCAAAAGAGAACTGGATTTTTAAAATGTGGTACATATACACAATGGAATACTATGCAGCCATAAGAAAGAACAAAATCATGAATTTTGCAGTAACGTGGGATGGAACTAGAGTCTATAATACTGAGTGACCTCTCACAGAAACAAAGATCTGAGTATCACATGTTCTCACTCATATAGTGGACCATGAACATCTATCATAATACTATAAGAAAAGGACTGACAGTGGTGGGAACCTTTGGGGGGGCATAGGGAGGGGAAGGGTGTGGGACTAACGGTAGTCAATATCTGTCTGGGGGCGGGGAGACACCCCTTATTAGCAAGAGTGCCTGAACGATGCACATTTGTATACCTAACCCTTAACTGTACCCCACAATTTTTTAATAAAAAATATGTTCATTAAAAAAAGAATATCTCACTATTTGAAGAGAAATATGAGAAATAAAATATAAACAACTATAATTATTAAACAATATACCAAGGGATAATTGCACCAAGGATATTTAAGTGAGGCAGAAATAAAAAATACTGACTAGAATGTGGTCAACTTTCAATACTTTTTATTCTATTATTTTGTAATGAGAGAAAAAGGCTTATGAATAAATTCTAATATTCAAAAAAAAAAAAATCAATGTGCAAAAATGAGCTGCATTTCTATACACCACCAACAAACAGGCTGAGAAACAAACAAAAGATACAATCTCATACATCTTAGACACACACACAAACACACAGACATATACCTCAGTATTCATCTAATCAAAGAAGTGAAAGATTTTTACAAAGAGAACTGCAAAATACTGCTCAAAGAAATCAAAAATGACATAAATAAATAGAAGAACACTCCCTGCTCATTGATGAGAAGAATCAATATCATTAAGGTATCCATACTAAGTAAAGCATCTACAGATTCAACACAATGTTTATCAACTACCAGCAACAATTTTTTCACAGACCTGGAAAAGGCAATACTAAAATTTATATGAAAGCAAAAAAAAAAAAAAAAACCCAAATAGCCAAAACAATCCTCAGCAAAAAGAATGAAGCTGCTTGCATCATAACATCATGACACTAGTACAAAAATAGACACATAGACCAAAAGAACAAGGCAGAGAACCTGGAAATAAAACCACAGTCCTACAGCCAACTCATTTTTGACAAAAACTGCTGAAAAACAAAAATTTGGAAATGAAATCTTATATAGCAAATGGTGCTGGGAAAACTGGCTATCCATATGTAGAAGAATAAAACTGGACTGTGCATATAACCATATATAAAAATTAACTCAAAATGAATCAGGACTCAAATGTGAAATCTCAAATTACATTGGTGAAAGGACTTTATATTTATTGTGAAGTTGTATAACATTACAGTTACTCAAAGGTGAACTGTGACTTGTTAAATATACTATAAACCCTAAAGCATTCATGTTAAATAAAAAGAGACAGATTAACAAACAATATGAAAGGGGCTAATGACAATAACAAATCCAAAACAAGGTGGAAATTTTAATGAAATTATAATGGAACAAATAAAAAATAATTAACAAGATGTACATTTAAAACCAACCATATCAGTACATTATATGTAAATCTTTTATACAAAAAAATGGAAGAAATTGTCAGAATGCAGTAAGAAAGCATGACCGAATTACATGCTTTCTATTTGGAAATCACTCTGACTGTAAAGACACAATAGCTGAAGTATAAAGGATAAAAAGTTATTCATAATGAGGCTATTATAAAGAATGCTTGTGTTCTTTCAGATTTTATTTATATGGGCATTTATTTATATTAGTATCAGTAGATTTCAGAGTAAAACATATCGTTAGGGATAAAGAGGAACACTTGACTATGATAATGTGTCCAATTGCCAAAGAAGGCATAGTAATCCTAAATGTTTATGCAGCTAGTAAAAGAACTTCAAAATATTCACAGCTACCATTGGGAATTTTATTTTAACAGTTTTTAAGCATATTCTATAAATTACATTACACATTTATATAAGTTGGATAGTAAAAATATATGACCCATGATTCACTTTAATAATTATTTATTTTTTAAAAATATTGACCCCCACTTACAAACTTTCTCACTATCAACATACCACACTAGAGTGGTTCATTCATTACAATTGGTGAACCTACTTTGATACATCATTATAACCCCAAATCCATAGTTTGCATTAATGCTCACCCTTGGCATTGTGCACTCAATAGGATTGGATAAATGTATTATAATGACATGTGTCCACCGTTATAATATCATACATAATAATTTCACCTCTGAAAAATATCTGCTGTGCTCTACCTGTTCATCCTTCCCTTTCCCTATTCCTTGGCGACCACTGATCCTTTTATTATCTTAGTTTTGCCTTTTCTAAAATGCCATATGTTGAAATCATACAACTGTTCCAGATTGACTTCTTCTACTTAGTAATATTCATTTTATCATTGTTCATGTATTTTTATTACTTGATAGCCCACTTCTTTTTAATGTTGAATAATATTCGTTGTCTGGATGTACCACCATTTATTTATGTATTTACCTGTTGAAAAACATCTTAGTTGCTTCCCGGTTTTGATAATTATGAATACAATCACTACAAACATCCTAGTGTAGGTTTTTGTGAAAAAATTAATTTTTAGCATGTTGTGGTAAATACCAAGTAGTGCTATTGCTGGATCATATGGTATGGTAAGAGTTCATTTAATTTTGTAAGAAATTACCAAACTGTTTTCCAAAGTGGTTGTACTATTTTTTATTCCCATCAGTAATAGATGAGAGTTCCTGTTGCTCCACATCCTCATCAGCATTTGGTATTGTCAATGTTCTAAATTTTAGGCATTCTAATAGGTGCATATTTGTATTTCACTGTTGTTTTAATTTGCATTTCCATTATGACATATGATGTGTTTTTTCATATGCTTACTTGCCATAATATCTCTTCTTTGATGAGGTGTCTCTTAAGGTTTTGGCCTATTTTTTCATCAAGTTGGTCAATTTCTCTGCTTAATTATCCCTCAGTTCTTACATGTTGCCTATGTATGTAAAATAATTTTTCTTGAATTTTTAATGACTGTGATAATCCAGATCTCAGTGCTGTCAGATGAACTCTCACCTTCCTTCTCCTTTCTTCTGCACAAGTTCTGTAACCATGTGGGTCTTGTAATAGTTACAGATTTATCCCCTTTTATATTTTGTGGTTCATTGGGATGTTATTTCTTTTTTTGTTTGTTTGTTTTTGTTTTTTGAGTTGGAGTCTCACTCTGCCGCCCAGACTGGAGTGCAGTGGCCACTCCTGGCCACCGCAGCCTCTACCTGCTGGGTTCCAGTGAGCCTTCCACCTCAGCCTTCCTAGTAGCTGGAACTACAGGCACGCACTACCACACCCGGCTAATTTTTTGATTTATTGTAGAGATGAGGTCTCGCCAGGTTACCCAAGCGAGTCTTGAACCCAGTAGTTATGGCCATGATTTGTGATATTGGGGAAGGTTGACACTGATGACTTCCCCAAGGGTACCTGCATGATCAATGTTTATATACCTAGCCCTGAAATGTACCACACATCTTTATAATAAAAATTTTTTAAAAAACACATGCTACCAAAAATGTCATCTTTCTTGCTTCCTTTTTTGTTTGTTTTTGTTTTGTTTTGTTTTGTTTTTTTAATTTTACTTTAAAGATGTGGGATACAATTCAGGGTTAGATATACAAACGTTCATTATTTCAGGTACCCTTGTTGATGAGGTGTGCCCCTCCGTCCCCTGGCAGTTTCCCTCAACTCCAATCCCACCCTCCCTCCCCTGGCAGTTTTCCACTACTACCGATCCCTTTCTTATAGTATTATGATAATTGTCGAAGGTCTGCTTATGAGTGAGAACATATGGTACTCTGTTTTTTGTTTCTGTGATAGATCACTGAGTATGATAGGCTCTAATTCCATGCTGCGAAATCCATGTGTTCGTCCTTTATGATTGCATAATATTCCATTGTGTATATATGTACCACATTTTTTTAACCAGTCCAGCTTTGATCCTTTTTAATACAAATTTTTGAAATCATTTATTGCTGTGTTCTGAAAAGACCATACTAATCAATCGGAAGCAAATCTTTACTTAATCTTCTGAACTTAAATATATCTCAAACACTTTACATTTTTAAGTGTATCTTACAAGCAAGAGTCTCTCAAAAGGAAACATACTCTATGTTACCTGAACAATGAATCAGCAGCAACCTGGAGCCTACTGCTTAACTGGAACAGTTGCACTCAAATGCTGTTTTACTAGGGTCAAGTGTCTTACTTCTCCTGGTAGAAGATGTTGTCCTTGAACCCAAATTCTCATGAATTTCAAAGTATTTCAGGTAATGGGCAACTGTCTTTTCCAGGCAATGACTCGAAGGAGCTAGAACTGCAGTCAGACTAATTGGTGATGTAGTAATCTAATTATTCCCCTATTGAAAAAGTTATTTTTTTTTTAAGAAACTGAGGGCTGTAGCATTCCCCTTCTACTGTCAAAAGTGAAATACATCACTGCTTTTTCAGAAAGTTCCTTCATCGTGCATTTTCCTACATGGGCTTAATGGGAGGACCAGGAGGAAATGTTCTTTTCTTATTGAACACTTACCTTGTACATTTCCCCCAATAAATTCCATTCATTAGAATATAGCACATGCTTTAGAATTGCCCTGATTTAAAATATGCAGTGATCACCAAAGGACCCATTTTGCACAATGCTTAGATAATGCCCAAAATACTTGGAAATACTTTCTAAACAGAAAAGGAAACCCTATTCAGGTTGAAAAATATGACTTCAGTTCAATAAATTCTCTAAGTAGTTTCAGTAAGCAAATGTTTAAACAAATTCTTACTATGATACTTTTTTCAGCTAAAAACCCTACAGTGATAATAGAGATAATGTTTACAAAGAATAGAGCAAAGTATGCTATACTACTATATACTATATGCACTATGTATTTGCTATACTACTGTATACTATATGCACTATGTATTGTGCACCATACTATATATTGGCACTATGTATTGTACTATAAGAGTAATTTATGTACATACCTTAGCATACAAAGCAATGCAGACATCTTTAATTTTACTGGTATATTATTTATGTCAGAAATAGAATTGTCTTTCTACAGTTTCTGTCCTTAGCAACTTAAAAAATAAATTGTTCTGTATTCAGTGATGAAAAACGAGCTCTAATAAATGAATTGCACAGGCACCACCAGTTAGAAAAAGCAAGAATGGTGTCTACAGTGTCAACTCTATTTTGTGCCCTTTTGTACAAATAGCCTGAGGCAGGTCAGAATATTTTACTTTCATTTGAAATCAACCCGTGATTTTAGATAATTTTTTATTCTCTGGTACCATTACCAGCAACAACCTACCACCTCATTGATTGATTGATTGATTGATTTATATTTAAAACTCTGTGTTTAACTTATTGGTGGATGCAAGCTTCTTACAAACCATAGCAATGTTTTGCAAGATTATGTATGATTATCTCCATTCTCTGTATAAGATTATTATAGTGAAAAAATGTAAAAAGAGGCAAATCAAGACAAATCTATTTCATAATTCCCATCTAGCCCTGAAGCATACATTTTTTACTATTTCAGTATTAACTTTACACTCTATTGTTTCCATCTTTTTCTATACCAGGTAGTTTACTCTACAGCCTACACAAAATCCGTGCAATATTACTTGCAAACAGCTATTTTTAAATATGATTCATGAATAATTTTGTCTTCCTATTATTTTTTTTAATTGTTTTTTGAAATCAGCCCTTCCTCTATTTGCATTCAAATCCTTGACCATCCATTCAGTCAGAGCACTCTATCCTACTGGACCAAAGTTTTGGTGCAAGAGTATGCACATGGTTCAAGAAGGTTGAATTAAGTATGTTTTGAGGAGATCAACATAAGAGATGAGAGACAGGACTGTCTTTTCTTATAAGAGGGTGAGCTATAAGTATCATGTAAGCCCAAGAGGCTGAAGAATTCTTTCCAACCGTGGGTAGAGTTCTTTCTGGAGAATGAAGCCAACATAACTGAGAGCAGAGGGGGGAAAAGAAGCACCATGACACCACTTTATAGCAAAGAAGGCAAATATATTTTATTTTTGTTTTATTGCAGCTTTAAGAGTCAGCTTGATTCACTTTTATGCCATTTGGAGCTGAATGACTGATTAATATCACTGTCCTATATAACGTAAGATAAATTTTTTTTCCCTACAAATCAGAATTCTGTTTTGGCCTAGTTCATTTATTAAGGGGTAAACAGAGTATTTATAAGGCTCCTAGTTAAAAAATATTGACAATCTCAATGACTAAATTGAAAAGAATTATTTGAAAGACTATTTATAGAGGTCAGGGTCAGAGGAACCAACAAGTTATGATGAAACTGACAGGAATGAGGAATGATAGAAAGTCACTCTTATCCCTGGACTCCTAGAATGGAAAGGGTAGTGAGTCTTATCAGAAAGTGGTGATGGCTGTAGCAAGAGCAGAGGCCTATTAAATTATATCTCTCTATATACATATATATGTGTAAAATTAAAGATCATTTTTAAAACTTAACTTCTGCCATAATAAGTGTGTACTTCTCTGGAATAACAAGTATGGCAGAATATTGCTCTACATTTTCAAATTTTAATTTCTATTATATAGGTTTTTCATAAATTGATTCAGCATGATAGATTCACTCTTTATCATCGCTCCCTTCACATTTCCTAGAATTTCTATTTTCTCTGTTGATAGACCATTAAAAAATTGAAAGACATTTTCTTGGTGAATTTATATTAAATGTTAATATTTTACTAGGGTATTGCCTCATAAATAAATGTTACAATTGACAATGATCAGAGGAACTAGATTTCAGGAATGAATCATCAACTCATACAAATATCATTTTAACTTGTCTTCTAATTGACCAGAATCAGTGAAATCAAACAGAAGTTTTGTTTACTTGTACACGTACTTAAGCTCCCTTTTTTCATCTGTTGCTTTTCCAAGGGAACCTGTCACTAAAGCAAAACCTATTCTATCAGAATTCTTACTCATTCCAGGATATCTGTTCTCCCAGGATTGTTATAAATATGGCTTTTGCTTGTTTGTTGTTAGTTTCTTCTTTTTCTTTCAGTCTTCCCATTTATTTTATAAAATGCTTTCCCCAAAATACCATAATAAATGTCATAAATAAATTATTTCTAAGATGTTAATGGAAGAGAGATAAGCCAAATGCCCTCTAACCCAGAGTAATATACATGAGGTCAACTATATCCTCCTGGAGGCCACTATCTAATAAAATTCTACTAGAAATCCCAGGCCAGAGATTGAGGAAAATCTATACCAGTACTGCAGTGTGATGCTAGAGAACATATTTTGGGTGGGAAGTTCCTACTAAATGTTCAAAATAATTCACGTAGACAATGGTATATTCCCTCTCTAATTACATCAACTGATTAATACTCCTCACAGGTCACATTCACCCTAAGATAGATTTTGCTTTATTCTCTACGAAGTGTTAATATACCTGGTATTTAAAGATAGAAATAGGTACCAACATTTCTATCTTTACATTTAGAAAATAAAAGATTTTTTACAGTCAGTTCTAGCTTTCCCACTTCTGAAAGATTGGACGTCAATTAATTGGATGAATTTCTATTGGGGCTTTCCATTTTAAAAGAAAACTTTACAGTTCATGATCATCTACCTATTCCATGGTTCACCACCATCTATTGTGTTCAAAAGCCAAATTGCCCTATCACTCATCATGACATGTCTACTGTGTTTCTTTTCTTAACACAGTGTTAAGAAAGAAAGTAAAATGTTTCTTGTATTCTTGTTTATTGAAAGTGGAAAAATAAAAAATAATAAACCTAAAAAAAGGTTGTGGATTTCAAGAAAACGAAAGCAAGCATACTTTTTTCTAAGAAAATTAAAAGAAATCATATCTAGCCGAGCTCGGTGGCTCAGCCTGTAATCCCAGCACTTTGGGAGGCCGAGGTGAGTGGATTGCCTGAGCCCGCGGGTTCGTGACCTGCCTGGGCAACTTGGCGAGACCTCATCTCTACAATAAATCAAAAAATTAGCCGGCGTGGTAGCGCGTGCTTGTAGTTCCAGCTACTTGGAAGGCTGAAGCGGAAGGATCGCCAGAGCCCAGAAGGTTGAGGCTGTGGTGGCCGGGAGTGTGCCACTGCACTCCAGTCTGGGCGATGGAGAGAGACTCCAACTCAAAAAAAAAAAAATTCATATCTGGTGATGAATAAGTTGTGTCTTTGTCAGAGTGTTAATTAACATGATTTTATGGAGTCAATCTTGCTATTTATTTCTTTTAATCATGGGCATTCCTTTCCTGACCCTGTCAGCAATGATATTGCTACACCTATTTATCCATTGGCATACAAAGTGTTTAAGTCATGTTCTTTTTCTTTTACTCTCCTATTTTTCTTTTCCAATCCATGTATACTCCCGTTTCCTCCTACCACACACACATTCACATTTACAATATGAGGGACACCCAAAAAATGGAATTAATTTATACAAAATTGTGAATTTATCCTTACATGTTTAAACTTCAGTCCCCTTGAAAGTACCCACCATTCAATGCAATATACCTATTGAGACACTTTTTTCATTACTCAAAACAGTTTTTGAACTTGTCAATTTTGAGGCCTTTTACTGTCTATGTCATTTTTTGTTTCACCTCTTCCACATGACAAAGTGTTTCACTTTGAGGATTTTTTTCATCCAGGAAAACAAACAAAAAAGTCATTTGTGGCCAGATCAGGTGAATAGGGCGGGTGGGGCACCAGGGCCATGCCACTTTTGATAAACTTGCTGAACACTCAGCATGGTGTTGGCAGGTGCACCCTCAAAGCACCCAACATAAAATAGGCAAACTCATTGAAAGTATCTCCAAAAAAAAAAATTCCTGAAGCCAAACAGCCTTTCACCAAGTTAACTGGTGCACTTATGCCAAGACTCCTATAACACTTATGTAGAAGGAGAAGTCTGTACTACAAGGGGATACACCTTTCAAAACACAATTCATTTTGGGGGGTTCCCTCTTGTATGTACCTCAGACTTAAATTCTGCTTTATCTTCTTAGTTGCTTTGTATATACGGACATTTTAAATTCTCAAACCCTGAAAGGTATAAATAGTTATACTTATTTTATTAAAAAGTGTATCAGATAGAGGATATTTTCTAAAATCCTAGTCTGTAAGTAATATTCCAACTCTGGGATTAAAATCCATGGTGGTTGCACAACTCCAAAACAACATTTCACTCTGCAATTTTCACATAAATGATAAATATTTTGAAAAGTGACTCAATTTTCTAAATGGAGGAATTATCAGGAATCCAAACAACTATTAGCAAGAGGCAAAGCTAGAATCCAACTCCAGGACTTTTATGCTTCAAGTCAGCTTCTCTTAATCATTATTTTACACTTTCACTCTTGCTAAGAAGAAATACAGTATAAAAGAAACAGTAAGAAATACAAAAGAGTAAAAAGATTTAAAAATGGGAAATAAGTTAGATAAACTAATACAGAAAGATAAAAACCAGTTACTGTAACTAAAGAGACTTTTCTGAGGTTGTTATATTACTTCCTTTAAGCATTTTTAATGACATTTCATGGTAGGCATTACTAGCATTCACATATATTGCAAATTTTCTCCTGTATTCCTAGACACTTATACCCTCAGAACTCCTTACAGACAGGTAGAGCCATGTGAGTAGTGGTAGCCAATGAGTTATAACTAAAAATGGTGCATGATTTTTATGGATCGAAGCATTTAAGAGCAGATAAGAGCAACAATGTGGAAGATCTTTGGATGTTTGGATGTTTGTGTGGAGCAGAAATCCCTGACAATCCAAAACGAATAAGTTACCTAAGTAAGATTTAAGACTTTGTTTTCTTAAACTCTTGAATTGTGGAATTAATTACTACTACAACATAGTCCAGCCCATATTCACTAATATATTTCATTTTGAATACAGTTAGAACATTATTAATAATATGTGTATAAATACATTGCCCTGATTTCAAGAACAAGAAAGGGAGAGAGAGAGAGAGAGAGAGAGAGAAAGAGAGAGAGAGAGAGACAGAGAGAGAGAGAGAGAGAGAGGGAGAGACTGACTTTTAGCAATTAGTTCATGTGACTGTGGTAGCTGGGAAATTTGAAATTTGTAGGATACTCCAGTGGACTGGATATACAGGTAAGAGTTGAAATCACAGTCTTGAGTTTCAAAATCTTCAAAGTCAGTCAGTAAGCTAAAAACTCTGGCAGGATTTCTATATTGCATACTTTTAAAAAATGTATTTGAGACAGGGTTTTCAGACAGGGTTTTACTCTGTTGTTCAGGCAATTCCTGGGCCGAAATGACCCTCCTACCTCAGCCTCCTGAGTAGCTAGGATTGCAAGTGCATGCCACTATGCCCAAATAATTAGAAAAATTTTGGAGAGACAGGTCTCACTATGTTGCCCAGGCTGGTCTCAAACTCTTGGTCTCAAGCGATCCTCTCACTTCAGCCTCCCAACTGCTGGAATTATCTGTGTTAGCCACAACACCTGGCCTATACTGCAGTCTTGAAGTAGAATGGCTTCTTTCTCAGCAAACCTATGTCCTTTTTCTCAGGGTTTTCAACTAATTGAATAAGGTCTACTTTTTTATGAAGACTGATTTGCTTTATGTAAGTCAACTGATTGTAAATGATAATCACATTCACAAATAACTTCACAAAAGCATCTAAATTAATGTTTTACCAAACAACTTAGTACCATAGCTTAGCCAAGTAGACACATAAAATTAACTATTACAATAAGTAATGAAAAATAATATTTACCATCTTATTTAATAGCAATATTCACAACAATATTGATGCCTTCCATAGGAAATATTTCTGGTGGAAATTTCTCATGGAAGTTCAGGCTGTGCTTATGCATAAATACTCAAAAATTATAATAGAAAATAACTCAAACTATTAATCTAGTTAGATATGTTGCATAGTGATATGGATTTAACTGTGTATCCTCAAATTCATATGTTCAAGCCCTAACCCCAGTGTGACCTTATTTGGAGATAAGGATTTTACAGACGTAGTAAATTTAAATTGAGGTCACAAGTGTGGGTCTAATACAATATGATTGGTATTCTTATTGAAGGGAGAAATGTGGACACAAAGATACACATAGACAGAAAATGAGGTGAGGAAACATAGGGAGAAAGCCATCTGTGAGATCTCTCTCAACCCTCAGAAGAAAGTAACCCTGCTGACAATTACATTTTTAACTTCTGTCCTCCAGAACTATGAGGCAATTAATTTCCATTGCTTATCATCCCCAGTCTGTTAGTTCTTTGTCACAACAACCCTAGCAAACTAATACGCATAGTGAAAGTAAAACATTTCAATGAACTCTTTATCATTGAATCTAACTGACACATTTATAGTGTTACATATTTGCATTGTTTTCTTTTCATTGACATTTTAAAAAATTCCTGGTAGAGGAATAAAACAACAAGATGTGAGTACATTTAGAGTTCTCACTGAGTGCAAAGTCAGAGTACTATGTTCAATATTTCCTCTTGAATTAAATTTCAGCGACAAATTTGAACTTTGCATGTGGTAGACACTAATTATAGAAAGTTGCAACTCTCTGTTATTAGAAAAGATACACAGGGTTAGTATATGTTTTTAGCTATAAGACTTCTCTAATGTAAACATTTTATATTTGGCTATAGTTTTCCAAATTATTTAAAAATTGTTAGTTAGAAGGAATATTCTATATTTTTCACTGTTGACATCAAAATGCTAATTCTCCATTGACATTCAAATATTTTTCTTTCTGTATCATCCCAAAGATGAAAATCAAAATTTCCTTCCAAAATGGTATTAATATACATGAAATAGACTTTTACTTAAACAGGAAAATATTATGTATAAGACTGTTTAAAAATTGGGTTAAAGGATAATACTCTAAAAAGACAAATATAATACTCTTAAAAAAACATGATATGTGGAATATTAATCTAAAAAAGATGTCCTAAGGTTAATATGATATTTAAAGTTGACATATTATTTAGTATGTGCTTAAAATATTTAGATATTTTTGCATTTCTCTTTTCACTAGTGATATTTCATAAAAATAGGTGATGATAAACTTTCTTAAAAGGTCTTGTAGATGCTCTTTAAAAAATAATTGCCAAAAATTGAAAAATTCACTAGAGATATTTTTCTATTAAAAATGTATTTGTGAGAACTAGGAAAAGAAAATTAAACAATAGCCAAGCTCTCTAAACTAATTAGAATCTTTCTAACATTAATAATTTTTTTCTTCACAGAGCCTATCAAAACAGAATATGTGTAATATTTAGAAAGTTTTTGTAAAAATATAATATCTACTTTCAGATATGTTTCTTAGACAAGAATTGTCAAATATCCCTTAAGTCTACTTGTAATCCCTGCTGCAGCTTACATGAAAAAGAAATGTTTCTGGTTAACTAACTATTAATTTATTTTAAGTGTAGAATACATAAATGGTCAAATTATTTGTGGAGAATATACACATAAAATTATAAAATTCATTTTGTAAATAAAATAAATCATTTATTTTTGTATAAGTTATACTTATACCTTGTTACTAGCTTGGGTTGGAAATAGTCTCATTTATCTTTAGTTAATTTTAAAAAATATATATATTATTAGAAACAAGAAGAAGCACAATTATAGTATATGTGTTTTCTAAATATGCCAAACATACTAGATTCATATATTAATCACTTTAGGGGTCCAGTTTCTGCATTATTAGAATACTTGTCTGAGCCAGTCATGGTGGCTCATGCCTGTAGTCCCAGTACTTTGGGAAGCTGAGGTGAGAGGATTGCTTAGGAGTTTGAGAGTTAAGAGTGAGTCTAAGAGCCTAGGAGTTTGAGAGTGGTCTGGGTAACATAGGGAGACCTCATCGTTACAAAAACATTAAAAAAACAAAACCTAACTGGGCACAGTGGTATGCATCTGTAGTCCCAGCTACTTGGGAGGCTGAGCTGGGTGTATTGCTTAAGCCCAAGAGTTTGAGGCTGCAGTGAGCCATGATTGAGCCTCTGCTGTCCAGCATGGGTGACAGAGTGAGACTCTGACAAAAAAGAATTATTGTCTGGTGTCATTTGCTTTATTCACTCAATTTTCCTAAATGAAAAGCTATAATGTCATCTAATATGAACAAAATCCAATGAGTATCTAAAAACTTGTTTCAGCATATTGGAGCACTGGTGTTTTAGAAGTGCTGGTGTGTTCATGTCAAAATGGATTCTTATTGCAGCCATTTGTACTGGAATGCAATTCAATACTGAGTTCTGTGTCAAGATTAGAACCGAATAATATTAATCGAACTCTAGGCAATTGACTAATTTTAGTACTTATTAAGCTGAAATCCAGATAGTGTAAAGAATTTAAGCAGTAAGTAGTTAAGCAATGAGTAGTTAAGAGTAAACCCAGAACTACAACCCAGGTATGAATTAGAAATGTGTTTATGGATACTTGGTGGAGACTTCACAGAAAACATAGCTACTATAAAGTACAACTACTTGATCCCTGGACTTAGCACTAGGCGGAAAATCATTAGGTTATTGTACTTTTCTTGGTAAATTGTATCACTTAAACAAGTCTCAACATGCTGATTGTAACAATGTGCCAAGCATCTAGGTGTCTCCTCAGAACCTGGAATTGTGACTTGCCCCTGGCAAGTGTTGAATAAGAAGCTGTACTGTGGATCAGTGTCAACCTTCCCCAATATCATAAATCATGGCCATAACTGCTGGGTTTATTTTTACCATAAGTGTCTATCTCTGAAGAATAGCTATTGAGTCTTAAAATTCAACTTTGCCTAATATTCTTATACCTAAACATAGTTAGCATCCCATGTTGGTAATAATTTATGTCATTTAGATATTGATTTCCAAATACTTTGAATTGTGACTTCTTAACAAGTGGTAGTGAATATTTTTTTAAAGATAAGAAAAATGTAACTATATTCATGAGACAGAAACACCTCATATTCATTTGCAATAGGTAATAAAGGATATTGACTGTTTCACTCTGTACACTGAAAAATTTTGGTCAAGTTGATGTGATAACTCATATTGCTGGAAGTTGTGATATGATGGTGAGAATGAACCTTGAGCTTTTTTTAAAAAACACTTTACAAGTTGGGGAACAGAAAGTTCTCCATTAACCCAGTGATATCTTTGCAGTAGGAAATTTGGTTGATGGCTTGAATTAATATTTTGTTATTATTAAAAGAGAGTAGAAGGCTGGGTACAGTGGTTCATGCCTGCAATCCCAGCACTTTGGGAGTCTGAGGTGGGAGGATTACTTGAGACCAGGAGTTTGAGACCAGCCGAGGAAACATAGAGAGAACTAATCTCTACAAAAAAATGAAAAAAATTAGCCAGACATGGTAGTGCACACCTGTAATCCCAGCTACTCTGGAAACCGAGGCAGAAGAATTACCTGAGTCCAGGAGGTCGAAGCTGTTGTGCGTCGTGATCATACCACTGCACTCCAGCATGGGCAATAGTGAAACTCTGGCAAAAACAAATCAAAACAAACAAACAAACAAGTAAATAACAACAACAAAAATGAGAGATTCTGAGACTCTTCAATTAGAGTTGTAAAATGCAGATCTATTTCATACCTTTTATCATTTCCTACCTTTCGTCAAATGTTCAAAAGCAGAGGGTCTGCTAGAGAAAATATAATATAAAATTATCTTTTCAAAAAAGCATATCAGTTATGATAAGCAAATTGTTGAATTATCTTTTAAACTGCATAGCATTAAAAATGTCAAAGCAATAACTAAGAGGGTAGTACACAAAAATAATTATTTAATGAGAACTGATGCATCAGGAAATACTTCAAGAAAATATAAGATTGTAGCTGGTATTCCATGAGTAGTTATAATTTGAAGTTGGTTTGACTTAGAATGCCTGGACACAAAAATATTGTAGTACTTGTAGAATAGGCGTCGAATTTATATTTATCTTTTAAAGATAGATTAGATAGATAATTTTAAAACTTAAAAATTGCTTAGCATTTTTACTGAAAACAAGTAACATTTATTTCAGCAATGAGTAGTTAAGTATATTTTCTTCTCCAATTAAACATAATTTGAAGGATTTTGACCCAAAACATTCCTTATGTCCTCAGAGCAGTAATATTAAAAATTAGCTTCTGGACCAATTGTAGTTAATGATCTAACTCAGGCAGGTATTATCTTTTGGCACTTACATTGAAATCAGAATGATTTTATGTCACTAAGTTAGAATATGATTTCAAGAGCCCATGGAACATGCCCAAGGACATCTACTCTGCCATCTATTTCTGTCAAGTAGAGAAATCTGCCTGACTGACTTATACTGCAGCACATTTAAAAATCAAAACTGAGGGAAATGGCTTAACTGGCTGTGTGGCTTCTGTGAAAGAAAGTAATTTAAGTCTTTAAAGTGGGTTCTTACTTGTTTAGAAGACTGAAACCTTGTTTCCTTTTCATGACAATGCTCAACTAAGAATTACTCAGTTGTTGATTCTCAGCCACATTTTAGGAGGCTCTCAGAGTTGTGACTCATACATTTGATTCTCTCTGTAATGTTTCTAATAAATATGGCACACTCAAAAGCAACTGAGCCTGAGCTGGTCACTGAAAATGAGGAGCAAAGTATTTGATTCCATCCTTCTTAAAAGGCATGGTAACTTTTTGCAAAACCCCCAGAGCCCTCAGCATTACTTCATCTGAAATTCTTTTCTGCATATACTGCTCTCAGCATGAAACAGTTCCAAAGACATTAGAACTGTGAAATTCAGGAAACCTTCGGATCAAATAATTACCATTTTCTTCATTATATATTAATTCAGGATGGCTTCTCTTTTGTTTCTTAAGCATAATTGGTGCTGCATTTTTTCTGAAACAGTTGGAATATGATTCTGTTCAAGGTGATCTGCAGCTGCTTAGGCAACTAATTCTCTCTCTCTCTCTTTTTTATTTCTCCTTGATTAGATGTTGAAGGACATTATTTGGGAGTGAGAAGACAGAGGCAGCTTATTTTCAAATATCCTTTTATCCAAGAATGCCATATCATTATTTCAACATGTTTTTAGAAAATAGATACTTCATCTTTCAAATAATATTTCCCACAGGGTCACAACAATATAATAAAATGTATATGCCAACACACATAAAACACATGTACATACATACACACACTGCTGATACAGGCAATAGAACAAAAATCTACATGATCAAAGGCATGTTTTATCACACCTTGATAGTTACTCATCAAAAATCATATCTATAATTTAAGATTAAGGCAGTCAGTAGACACACATGATTATCTAGCATGGACCTATTATTGTGCCCCTGTTTGAGGTAGTTGGGTAAGACATAAAGTAAAATGGCACAGTCTCTGCTCTTGAAAATAAGACTGCCTAATGTGTAAGAGAGGTAAGTTAACACAATGAGATGAGCATCATAGTAGAGCCATACAAGAGAGTGTGACTAGCACTACAAAAGGATTTGTCTTCACTCAGTGAATTATGATTAAAATCAACTTTGAAGAATGTATAAGAATTCCTTTGTTCAACAAAGAGAAGAGGTATTTCAGATAAAGTTACCCAACCTATAGATATGAAAAAAAAGTCACACACGTAATGATAGAACATTCTAAAAGGAACACCAAAGTAATAAAATCTCAAGGGGACAGAAAATAAGACTGTGATAGATTACTCAGTATTATAGACTCTAAGTCCATCCAAGTTGCTGTGAAGTTCATAATTTTGTCTGTCAGAGAAACAAGGAACTGAGTACCACATGTTCTCACTCATAACTGGCCCTTCAACAATTATTATAACATTACAAGAAAGGGATTGGCAGTAATGGGAAACTGCCAGGGGTGGGGGTGGGGGGGAGGCACACCTCATCAACTAGGGTACCTGCATAATGAACATTTATATACCTGACCCTGAATTGTCCCCCATGTCTTTAAAATAAAAAATTATATAAAAAAAGAAATAAGACTGTGACTGTTTTTTAAGATAAGAAAATATGCAGTTAGATTTAGAATGATTAAACACAAGGTTTCAAACCAGACCCCAGAGATAAGTATCACAACATTCTGCATTAAAGCAAAACAAAACAAAGCACCCTGTGGCAGACATATATTTAACAAGAGGCTACTGAATCAACCTAGTAAAATAGTATCATTCTAAATAAATATCTACCTGCATACCTACTATTGCATTCATAATTTTGTAATTTTTTAAAGAGAGTGCTTCTAACTGCATAAGTTTTGGCCTCACAAATCCTGAATTCACCCTGCCTAGGAAATTAGACTATAGTAGCACCATGAAAGGAATAACTGGAAGTAGACACGTCCAAGTAAATGAATTAACTTGAGAAACTAAGTGATTTAATTATAAGACATCATTACTGCTATTGGCAATATAAGATGGACAAAAGAGAAATCTATTTATATCACCACCTCCAAATAGGCAGTGCCTTTTTCACATCAATGGGAATTTAACTGCGATCTTCAACCACCCATCCCAAACCCAACTGGGAAAGAAGTCTGCCACTGATCAGAAGAATGCCTATTCCCTGATTCCTGAGAAGCGGGTGGGCATAATTTAAAGAGACTTAAAACTTAGAAATGTTTACTTGTAGTCCATAACAACATTACAAAGAACATAAAGGGAGAGAGAAAAAATGTATTAATAAAGGCTCTATCTTACTATTGAAAAATGGTGTCAACAGGGTCTCAATTTAGTAAGAGTTCTGAGATATGGAAAAAGGGTGATACCAGTGCAGGATAAGGCACATGAGATAATAATCAGTGAGAGAACCACAAGCAGATGACCAAGGCCAGATGGCCTCAACAGAGTTCAGGATTCTGATGCCAGGGAATTGTATGAAGGATGCTAAGCATTTTTTAAAAAATATTCTTTCCTATGACTTGAATTACGTATGTTTGTAAGTTCTATTTATTGTATTTAATTATTAGGACCAATTTATGCAAAGTTCAAATAATCTTACCTATTGAATCCTGTATGTAAAACAAATGGGGACACACTGTCTAGCAGATCATTAACAATATTATGCTTTGAAAATAAATAGTGAGATAGTTTATGATGTTCTCAAGTAAACTTTAAAAATAGATACATATGGATTAATGACATATATATTAGTACATGTAAAATCAGTTAATTTTCTTTTCTTTTTATTTTTTTGAATCAGTGTCTCACTCTGTTGCCCAGGCTGACGTGCAGTGACACGCTCAGGATCACTGCACCCTCCACATGCTGGGCTTAGGTGTTCTTTCTACCTCAGCCATCCAAGTAGCTAGAACCACAGGCGTGTGCCACCATGCCCAATTAATTTTTTTGATTTATTATAGAGACAAGGTCTTGTCATGTTGCCCAGGCTGGTCTCAAACCCATGGGTTCAGGCAATCCTCTTACCTCCGCCTCCCAATGTGCTAGGATTACAGCCGTGAGCTATCGCACCTGGCTAAAATCAGTTAATTTTCATAAAGTAGATGCCCTTCTGTAATTAACAGCCAAATAGAAAACAGAATATTCTGAACACCTCAATGAAATGCCATTGTGCTCCCTCCTATTATTCCTCTCTCCTATTATTCCTGCCTAATACAACCATTATCCTAAATAGTTATGATATCCTGACAGATTAGTTTTGTCATCTTCTGAATCATGCACTGCTACTCTTTTGTTTCTGACTTATTTTGCTTAACAGTATATTAATAAAGATACATTCCTTGTGTTGAATATAGTAGCAATTTGTTCATGCTTGTTGCTATACTGAATTCCATTGAATAAATACCTATTTTCCTATTTTTTTTTTTTTTGAGTTGGTGTCTCACTCCATCGCCCAGACTGGCACACTCACAGCCAGTCCAGTGTTGACCTGCTGGACTCCAGCGATCCTTCTGCCTCAGCCTTCCAAGTAGCCAGAACTACAAGTGTGTGCTACCACACCCGGCTAATTTTTCATTTATCGTAGAGATGAGATTTCGCCAAGTTCCCCAGGCTGGTCTCATATCCATGGGCTCAGGCAATCCACTCTCCTCAGCCTCCCAAAGTGCTGGGATTACAGGCTGAGCCACCGAGCCCAGCCTGAATACCTATTTCAAATGTATTAATCCATTCCACTGTTAATAGACTTTTGGGATATTTCCAATGTGGAGCTGTATTGAAGCTCTGCTATAAATATTATTGGTTATAAATGTTAGTGAATATATCTAACATTTCCATTGGGTATATGTGTGATTGCTGGGTAATGCATTAATCACATATACAACTCTAGTAAATACTGTCAAACGGAGTGCTTGTCAAATTTATACTCAAGTAGCAGTCTGTGAAAATTCCAGTTACAAAACAGTGTGGAGATTCCTAAAAGTTCTAAAACTCGACCTTCCATATGACCCCGCAATCCCCCCACTGGGAATATATCCAGAAGAACTCAAATCACTCTATATAAAAGACATCTGCACACATATGTTTATTGCAATATTGTTCACAGTAGCAAGAACATGGAATCAACCGTGCTGCCTATCAAAAGAGGACTGGACAAAAAAGATGTGGTACATATACACAATGGAATAGTACACAGTTATAAAGAAGAACAAAATCATGAACTTCCCAGCAACCTGGATGGACTTAGAGTCTATAATACTGAGTGATTTTTCGCAGAAACAAAGAACTGAGTATCACATGTTCTCACTCATAATGGACCTTGAACAACTAAGGTAATACTATAAGAAAAGGTTTGACAGTAGCAGGAAACTGAGGCGGGGGTGGGGTGGGGAGGTGGAATTAGCAGTAGTGGGAATCTGCCAGGGCACACCTCATCAACAAGGGTACCTGCACAATGAATATTTGTATACCTAACCATGAATTGTACCCCCAAAATTTTAAAAAATTTAAAGCGAGAAAAGAGAAAATTCCAATTGCTCTACATATTCACCAACATATGTGATTGCCACTATCTTTAATTATTGCCATTCTGATTGTTTAATAGTATATCACTGCTGTGATTTGTTTTGCAGGGAGAATAATGAGAATTAATGTGGTTGAACCCATATGACATACATTTCTTGATCATTTGTATATCTTCTTTTTTGAAATGCTTGCACTAGTCTATTTTCCTGTTCAGTTGTCTTTTACTTTTTTAATTTAAAGCAACATTTTATGTATTTTGGATACAAGGACTTTGCCAGATACATGTACAGAAAATGTCTCCTCCCATTTGGAGGGCTTATATTTTCACTGTCTTAGAAGTATTTTTGATGAACAAATGTTCTTAATTTTAATGCAGTGTACTTGCATTTTTCCTGTTTTTGACCTGTAAAAAAAGAAAATTCAGTTTAGGAAAGGATATGTTGTCCTCTATGCATAAGATACCAGTGAACGCTCTTTGTACAGAAATTTTTATTTAAAAAAAAAACAAGTAACTTTGAGGTCAAGAGAAAATGTTTTGGTTGCATATGACAAAGTAAGTTGATAGGTAAGCATACTTTTCTTAGATAATTTAAATTCACCCTAAATAATATCACTAATTGTTATCTACTGATAGAAGAAGCACATGATGAAACAAAGTTCTTTAGTTTTGCTTTTAACATGTATACATTTGCAATCTCTACATTCTTTTATTTACTTGCTTTTATATTGTGAATATCTATATAATATTTATATTGTACATATTGATCTATATACAATGTATATTTTTTATCTGTGAGAGATATTTTTTCAATTCGATTGTCTGACGATAGATAGAATGATATCAAAAAACTCTTAAGTTATTTTCTAATCACATCTATAATTGACTGAAAAATTTGTTCATCAGTGTACCTAAACAGTAACACAGTAAAAATAGAACAAAACAGTTGAAGTTACTCTTTGATGTATATATGATTTTTAAAAATTGTGCCACAATAATTAAGAAAAAAGATCAACAAGAAAAATATACTTTTCTTTATTTGAAAGAACAGGAAAAATGGATTTTGTAGAATTATGGTAATTCACTATAGTGATATAGTCATATTATCACAAAACAAATATTCAACCATCTGCTTCAAGAGTAGAACTATGTGGTTGATCTACAGCTGCTTCAATAAATGCCATTTCTGAATTGAATTGGAGTGGTCATATTGTTCTTGTCTATTACATAAAATGAGTACTTTTTAATTTAAATGTATACATATATGGATTAAATATATTATTTTACGGATATGCTGCAGAGATATCAAGACATTGCATGGCAGAATGTTACCTACAAGGTATTTTTTTTCCCTCATCATTTGGAACCATAATGTTCATGACCATACCTTTAAAAAACATCTATCCAGAACAATCCCACTAGAACTGTAGCTTTTATCTAATGAGAGGTTTGCTTAGATGTGTGTGCTTAGAATTTTGTTTAGAATGTGAGAAGTTTGCTTAGATTCTCTTTTCCAGCTTCAGTAATGACACATATTGAAAACTTATCAAACTCCACCATTTCCCTTGAAGCAGAAAATGACTAAATTATCTAAATCAGCTTGGTGTGATGGCACGCACCTATAGTCCCAGCCCAGGCATTCAAGAGGCTGAGTTGGGAGGATAGCATCACACACACACACACACACACACACACACACACACACACACACAACACACATATATAGAGAGAGAGGAATATAGACAAGGTATAGATAGATGTAGACATAGTTATAGGTATTACGTAAGTCAGAATGTTGTCATTCTTTGCTGAAAGAACTTTGGGAATAGATCTCAAGATCTTGCAGTAGCACTTCCAGGGTTTTATGATACTTGTCATTTAAGATGACTTTTCTTAATATTTAGCTAAAACTCTGGATTTAGAGTTAAATTTCATGGATATGGTTATACACTCATGCAATTCCTTGTCTTACCTGTAGCCAATAATTAATTTAATCCACAGTTTTTATTTTTTTCTTTATTTAAGCTAGATATATCCAGATATTACCTTTCGTAACAAGTTAATTCCATTCATTTGGTCATTTCTAAAATTAGATATGAATCTTCATCATCTTCACCATTATCTTTTTAGGATTAGTTACAATGTGTTCATAAGTTTCTGAAACTTGGCTTTCTGAGAATTTTTAAATAATCTGTGATGTCAAGAATACATAATAATAATTAGATGCAGTGTCATGGTGACTGCAGAGCAGAAAGTAGCCACACCAGGGGCAACAGATATTTCAGGATTTGAAAAAATCCAGTAGTGGCTTTAGCCACATCAGAAACCTGGTGAAGTAACATCAGCACAAGTGGACGTAGAATGGTGGATTGACGCCGATAGAGTCTGTAGAAGACATTGTAAACAACTGCCAATTTGTATGCATCAGTTACTTGTATGTATAGTTCCCTTCTGAACGCTTTCCCTTCCACAACTCTCAAAGAGAAATGATAGCAGAAGAAATGAGGGCCCACTGCTTGATTGCTGAGAGGTTTTAATTGCCGTGATTCCATAGGCTAGGAATCCAAAAGAGATTTGAAAAATACTTTAAAAATAATAATTTCTTTATGCAGGACTTCCAACATTATTATAGAATTTGTTGCATATATTCCTTCTTGGGATAAAAATGTATTTGTTAAATAAAAATCTAACAAGCAAAAATATGTATTTGATCACAAATAAAACTAAAATAAATAGGTTTTGCAAAGTAGTTATCTTCAAAATTTTTTAGGTCATATTAAATTAGTCAGTGTTGTTATAGTTTCAATTCCCAAGGTATAAAAGCAAAATAAAATACAAATGGTATCTGAACAGATAAATTGAACTTCATACATTACTTTTATTTTTTTCTATTTTATAGTTCAAAGTTTATGATTGTAGAAATGGGAGTAATTTGTAAAGAACACATACATGAGATATTTGTTTCCATCTGAGGTTTTTCTGCCTGTAAGTGAGATCCTTACCATGACCTGACACTGATTAAGAGAATGATATAACATTATTTAAGATCTCATAGTGGTGAACTCTTCTATCTGAGGTTACATAAATAGTAGAGCCAAAATTCAAAACTATCACCATCATCTTTTTTACTATTCATATACCCAGTAAGTTTTTTTTTTAGTCTCAATGATAAGAAAATAATATAAAATATATGTTTTTTTAGTTTTTAAGAAAGTCATTATATCAATTTATTAACTTAAACTGCTCCAACAAGTAAGCCATATGTGCTATGTGTCAAAACAAACATTTTTGTACAGGTTAGGGGATCAATTATCCCCTGTGCCATCGTTGAAGAACTCAACTTGACTGAGAATAGGATATACTCAATCAGTGACTTCCAAGGTCACCCCAAACATCTCCATGCAAGCCAAACAGAAGGGTGAAAGAGCTTGGTGGAATATTAGCTGGATATAGACATGGCATACACATATTCTGTTCCCTTTACTTTAGCAAGAACTCAACCAAATATAATCCCCTGGCTATAAAGGAGTCTGAGAAATGTGGTCTGGATGTGTGTCCAGTGAGAAGACAAATAGAATATGGTTGAATGAATATCAGTCTCTGTCAAATATAAACAAACACTGTTTAAATATGTATATCAAGCCCTCATGATTCAGATAAACAATTTTTAAGAGTATAAGATTTTAGTCTCTGCCAAATAGCTTGCTAGTATCCATAATCTTAACCTCAGTGTTGGTTTTCTCTTTATTCTTTGGAAAATAAGTTTTATTTTTATTTGTTTGTTTATTTGTTTGTTTATTTATTTTGGTCCTAGCTGTAGCATCTAGGAAAGACAACTTCAAGTTTGATAATAAAAATGAGTCTTAAATATTCATTTCTGCAGAAGGATTGCCAAATGTCCAGTGTTCAGATAGCACAGTACAGACTGCAGTTGGAATCAGCAGTCACAGAGCCTTTAATAATTCATTAACCTTAATTTGTTCTAACTTGGAACTTATCCCTTTGAATTGAATCTTTCTTTCATAGTGTAAATTTGCCAAGTTCTCTTTGATATCAGGGCATGAAAAGCTCTCCTTGAGTATGCAATTTTCAATATGACTTATTTTCCTGGAAAAAAAAAATCTGTCATATTGCATTTAGTTTCTAGCCATTTGCACATGTTATCTCAGAAGGAAACTATGTGTGTTGAGATTCAGTCACCTTTAAGTTCTTGTGTTATTGTCTCTTGTTTTTCTTCTCATTTGTTTTGTGGTCTGTGTATTCAAACAAGTTTATTACACAACATACAACATTCTTAAACTTCATAAACTGGAGTTATACAAATATTTTAATTTTAACTTCTCAGAGTTACCCCAATTGTTCCTGGAAAGTTTGAATATTAATACATAATAAGGGTGATTAATTAATCAGGTCAGTTAATTTAAAAAATGAATAATGCTGGTGAGACTGTATCATCTTTATATGTAGGAGAGTCTACAAAGTTATAAAGGAGCATGGAGACAACTGTTAGTATCTATCAGCAAAATGATTTTTATATTTAGTTTATGATCTGACTGAATTCCAATAAATGAATTTATAAATTCTTATTGCATGCACCATAGAGCTTGTTGAAATATTTTTTAAAAAGAAGATTCATTATGCCTTTACAAATTTTAACTTTTTATTACCATTGTTTTATTTTATATTCAAGCGATAAAGTGCATGTTCATTACCTAGACATATTACACACTGGTGCAGATTGGGATTCAGGGGAACCATTCCCCAGTCAGTGAACTCCGTACCTAAGAAGTAATTTGTGAACTTTAACCCCTCCTTTCCACCTCCCCTCTTTTAATGTCTCCAGTGTCTATTATTTTAATCTTTAGGACTACTTAACCACTCTGTATCTTTTAAGTGCAGCATTTAGGCCATTTACATTTAGGTTTACTTCAGTATTTGAGATTTTGTTCCAACCATAGTATTGTTAGCTAGTTGCTTTAGTGTTTCAAATGTGTAGCTGCTTACAGGATCTGTAAGCTTTGTATTTATGTGATCTTTCATAATGGCAATCGTCATCATTTTGCTTTCCCATTTAGGACACTTTTAAGAATGTCTAGTAGAGCTGGTTTAGTGGAAATTAGTTTCCTTAGTGTTTGCTTGTAAGGGCAGAATTTTATTTCTCCTTCATTTATGAATCTTGCTTTTTCATAATATAAAATTTTTGGCAGGCATTTTTTGCTTTAAGGAGGTTTAAAATAGGCCCTTGCTCTCTTCTGGTTTGTAGGCTGTCTGCTGAGAAGTCTGCTATCAGTCTAATAGGTGATTGGGCACTTCTTTCTTGTTGTCCTTTGAATATTTTCTTTCATGTTGACTTGGTGATGCTCTTCTTTCAATATATCTTGCAGGAGTTCTCTGAACTTCTTGTATCTGGATGTTTAGATCTCTCTCAAGATCAGGAAAGTTTTCTTGAATTATTTGTTCAAATATTTTTTTCTTTTTTCTTTTTTTTTGAGTTGGAGTCTCACTCGGTCGCCCAGACTGGAGTGTAGTGGCTGCTCCCGGCCACCGCAGCCTCGCCTGCTGGGCTCCGGCGATCCTTCCGCCTCAGACTTCCAAGTAGCTGGAATTACAGGCATGCGCTACCACGCCCAGCTGATTTTTTGATTTATTGTAGAGATGAGGTCTCACTGCCCAGGCGGGTCTCGAACCAGCGGGCTCAGGCAATCCACTCACCTCAGCCTCCCAAAGGCGTGGGATTGCAGGCTGAGCCACCGAGCCCGGCTCAAATATTTTTTTCATGCTTTACACTTTAACTTTGCCTCTGGAATGCCCATGTTTTGTAAAAGTGATTGCTTTACATAATTCCATACTTCTCAAAAGCTACATTCACATTTAAATTTGTTTTTATTTTTTTTTATAACTTGGTTAATTCAAAAGATTTGCCTTCTAGTTCTGAAATCCTTTCTTACACTTGTCTAGTGTTATAGCTTTCAATTGGATTTTGTAGTTCCTTCAATGAGCTTTTTTAAAAGGTATCAATCTCTTCTCTCACACCCTGTTTTGTTCTACTGATTTCCTTTTGTTGGTTTTTAGCTTTCTCTTCACTTTCATTGAGCTTGTTTAAAATCAGTATTTTAAATTCATTATCTGATATTTCAAGGGATTCATTTTGCTCCTAATTTGATGTTTAGAGTTGGTGTGTCCCTTTGGAAGGGTAACACACTGTTTTGTTTTTTTTTTCATGCTTTCTAAGTTGTTTCTCTAGTTCTTTTCCATATGGATGTACTGTCTCTCTGTATTATCTTTTGACTTTGTCTTCATTTGGAAGTGAATTCCCCCTCTTGATGAGATGGCTGTAATGAATGTTGTGTGCCATCCTTTGTCTTTGGTTCTGGTTCTTTCAGTGATAACTAGTCTGTATAACTTCATTGAATATAGAAAGTCTGTTGACTTTCTTGATGCTGGTTGTCATAGCAATGTACTGGGGATCTTGGCTTGCTCACTGGCTTCTGTGGGGCCAGGTTGGCAGAAATCTCAGAAAGTTTGTCTTGATCCTCAGTAGTGTGCACTGGTGTCAGTAGACTTCTTATTGTGTTATATAGTTTAACCTCCATTCCAGTAGGCAGTGCCTTTGGGTAAGACCTGGCTACTGCTGATATGAATGGTTATTTACTTGATCCTTGTTTACTGGAATAATTTCTCTGTCGTCTCAAGCAATGAGTTGATATTTCTCTGCTTAACACTGTCATGGGGGCTGCTTGCTGCTTGCCCACTGTTTCCTCCCAGGAATTTGCGGTGACCTTACTCTTCCATTTAATTCTCATTTTTCTTTTTGAATTGAAGTTTATTGAGTTCATCTTTCCACATTACTTTGCTATTTTCAGGGAGGTGAGTCACTGAAAACCTCTAGTCTGCCATTTTAGGAGGAAAAAACTTAATCTGTTATTTGGTATTTATTTTTAAATGTTTATTATTTAGGTTTTATTGACAGGAAGATTAAGATTTTAGTATTAAGGTTTCAGTGATGTAATAATAGACAAATTATAGCAACCAAAAAATGTAAATTTCCTAGATGCCTATGAAGACTATTTAAATAAACTTTTGTTATTTATAAATGTATTTAATAAACATTTAATATTTAAATTTCTAATTTAAAATATTTATTGTTTTAGTTGTTTTAAGATATGGCACAGAAATGAACAAATCAGTAAAATTTAGATATGGATAGAAACTATATAGTTTTCTAGAGCTAGTTGAGGAATTAATTCCCATTCACAAGGCAAACTCAAGAGAGTAGAATGAATCTTCCAATATATGTAATAAAACAAATCACCAGGGATATGCTCTTTGATTAAGATTCCAAATAACAAAAGTAGTGCCAGGGAAATTATAGTGATATATTCAGATGCATTTTTCTTATGTTACATAAAGGAAGCTCTTTGAACAAAGCGACTTGTGAAATTTACCACTGTTAATCTATTAAAACAATTCAACTAAGATAAGCATGCAATGCACTTATCAGTAGTTAGAATCTAAAATTTTATTGATAGTTTAGTTTTTAGAAGTAGGGTCTATAAAGCTTAGGAGGGACAATGAACGGGGGGTAGAAATCTTGTTTACTTATTAATCTGCTTTAGTCTGCAGTATTTCTTGAACACTAATAGAGTTCTACACACAATTATAAGCCCTAGACATACAATAGTGAGAAATAAAATGATGCTTCCTGTGCTTATAGAAGTAGTGGTGTAAAAATATAGTATTTAAACAATAAAATAAGACAAGTACAGACTATGAAAGATCTTCATAAGAAAGTAAATTACACCGGGCTTGGTGGCTCAGCCTGTAATCCCGCGCCTTGAGAGGCTGAGGTGAGTGGATTGCCTGCGCCTGAGGGTTCGAGACTCGCCTGGGCAACTTGGTGAGACCTCAACTCTACAATAAATCAAAAATTAGCCGGGTGTGGTAGCGTGCGCCTATAGTTCCAGCTACTTGGAAGGCTGAGGCAGAAGGATCACCGGAGCCCAGCAGGTAGAGGCTGCGGTGGCCGGAAGCAGCCACTGCACTCCAGTCTGGGCAACAGAGTGAGACTCCAACTCAAAAAAAATAAAAATAAAAATAAAAGAAAGTAAATGACTGTGAGGGTCATAAGGTGGGGAGATGGACTTCAAAGAAAATGGTCCAGGGAAATTCTTAGGAGTTATGTAAGGAATGAGTGGTGTGTTCTATTTATCAGAGAACAGAAAAACCAAACCTGGAGTTGGTTGAGAGCTAGAAGATGAAGGAGATGGTGCTTTTAAGCTGTTGAAGATTATAAGTGAAAACATAATTGAGCAGAAATGTAGAATATAAAGCTAAATAGATGAGCCATGTGTAAAACATTACATAAACCACATGAAGGATTTTTGAAACAATGCTGAATGACTTAACAAAAAACATAAAACAATTGAATTTGTATTTAATAAAGATCATCTGATAAGGGTATTATTGCAAGGAAAAGAATAAAAATGAACATTAGGAGACAAGTTTAGAAGTTCCTGAGGCATGTATGCCCAGGACTTCAACTTATGTGCCAATGATGGTCATTGAGAGATTCAAAAGGATTAGGTAATAAAATAATTTCTAAAACCATTGTCTCAACCTGTTACGACGCAAGGATTTTGTCAAACTGTCATGATTTTGTTGTCTTTCATGTGTTAAGACTTAATAAAAAATTATTCCTAAATTATAATATACAGGATGAACTTTTGTATTTTAAAATTTGACTTTGTTGTCAGTTTTCCAACACCAGGCTTTTAAAAAATGCCAATTTCTAATTTTTAAACAAATCCCTCTGACAGAGTAAAAATCATAATCTCTATGCCAGAAATTTGATTGGCTGCCTTTATTTTTGCAACAGGACCATAAAAAATAACAGTTTGAATATCCTTGAAATATTATTTATTGCCTTCATTCCGATGAACATTATGCAGTTTTAAAAGCACATGGTACATATTTTCTATTAAGCATTTTATAAGCTTCCACAAGACAGCAATATTTTATTATTTATTGACTTCTATATAGCCCTTTACAAGTTGTGTAAAGCCTTTTTAAATGCTTCCCATGTGCTATTCTATCATGTAACAAGAAAATAGAATAAGAAGACAAAGTTTTACATTCAATTCAAAGACCATTTATGTAACTGGTCTCCTGTGCAAGAGATATGATCAATTAGAAATTCATATTTTTATGTAAAAGATTACATTCATTTAACACTGGTTAAGCATAACATAAATGCAAGGTTCCAGTACATAAGTTTTGGTCAGAATGTGACTCAAAGCTCAACTGGTGATGCAAAGTGCTTTGAGAGAACTTAGAGAAGAAAATATATTTATCATGTCAAATGTAATAAAACTTCTTACATGAAAAGGCATTTCCATTTAATCTTGGAAGTTACATTAGCTGAGAAAAGCAAAATAGTTACTGCATCATTTCTATACCCTTTCTATGTTATATTTTGTGTAAATGGTGAGTATGTATATAAAGAGAATGCATTTAACTTAAATTGTGTTATGTTAGAAGTTACTGTAAGGTCTATAATTCAGAAGATTTTTTTTAGGGAGAAATGCATAAAGACATACTGAACTATGGAGAGTAAATTTCATAATGATTTCTCTTTTAATTTCTCCCATAAAAAAGTGTAATATATGATGGCAAGAATTTAAAATGCCAAATTTAAAATCTTATTCCTTCTGCAGTTCTATCCAAGTAATACAAAAGAGTATGCTGTGGCAATATAACCTGCAAATTCTACTACTCAAGTCCAATTTTTTTTGCAGTGGCAGTTTACAAATTCATATGATATATGATGGGTCTCTGTGAAGATATCTTTCCTTCAATTTAATACCCCCTACCTGAGCTTATTGCCATATTCTGAAATTCTGACAATACTGATAATATTCATTAAGGTACACATTACACTATTTACATAGCTATTTAAAATTTAAGCATTCTTGGAAAAGACAAATATTGGAGTCACTAGCGCCTTAGTGCGTATAAGTTTTTTTTTTCTTATTTTCTCTCTAGATATACAATTGTACAACCAAAAGTTAGATATACACTGTGTCAAATAAGTAGTAAAACATGCAAATAAAGCAAGTCTTTCTATGCAGCCTTACCTAAATATGCATTCATCTCTTCCACCTCTCCCCATAGGTAACATCTATGCTTAGTTTTGCAGTTACCATTTTTATGAATATCATCACATGTTTATTAAATCAGTATTAATAAAAATGTTGTACAGAAATATTTTGCATGTTTAAAAATCTTCTATTTAGCTGGGCTCGGTGGTTCAGCCTGTAATCCTGCGCCTTTGGGAGGCTGAGGTGAGTGGATTGCCTGAGCCCGCGGGTTCAAGACCTGCCTGGGCAGTGAGACCTCATCTCTACAATTAATAAAAAAATCAGCCGGGCGTGGTAGTGCACGCCTGTAGTTCTGGCTACTTGGAAGGCTGAGGCGGAAGGATCGCCAGAGCCCAGCAGGTCGAGGCTGCGGTGGCCAGGAGCGACCACTGCACTCCAGTCTGGGCGACAGAGTGAGACTCCAACTCAAAAAATAATAATAATAATAATCTTCTATTTAATATATAATATGTTCTGACCTTACAATTATTTTTTTTATTCAGTATTATGCCTGTGGTCATCATACTCAATAAATTAGTACTAGTGAATGTATTACCGACTCTGTATAACATTTTATCATATGAATATATCATAACTACTTACTGAGCATGTACGTGATTTCCAGTTATTACTATGCCTGATGCACTAGTATAACACTTTAATACATATTACCACGTGCACCTAGAGGATTTATCTAGGTGTATACCTAGGAATGTGACTGTCATGTCTTAGCACTAAAAATTGCCATTCCTATGAAATGGCACTCTTACTAGCAGTTTATAAGAATGTACATAGTTCCACATTAAAAAAAAAAAAAACACACATCTACATACTTTTTTTCCAATATGATAGCGCTGCTATGGTGTCTCTTGATTTTTATTTTTTATATTCAGTAAAATAACCATTTTTGGTATGCAGCCTACGGATTTAAAATCATTTATAGATTCACATAAGCACCACCACAATAATTATGTCAAATAATTGTATTATCTTAAAAAATTCCCGCATACCACCTCTTCATAGCCAAACTGCTCTTTGGCCTCAATTCCTGACAACCTCTGATATGTTTTCTGTCCCTTGATTAGTTTCTTTGAGTAAATTTTGTTAAATGGAACTATGCAGTATGTAACCTTCTGAGAGTAACTTCTGCCACTTCGTATAAAGTTTTTGAAATTTGTTTATGTTGTTCAGTTACAAATAATTTATTATTTTAAATTATTTACTCATTATTTATTTGTTTGTTTATTGTACAGATGTATATAGTTTGCTTATCTATTCACTCATTGAAGGCATTTAAGTTGTTTCAGTTTGGGGCAATTAATAATGAAGTTGCTGTGAACATTTTTGTACACATTTTCAAGTGAATATAAGTTGTTTTTTCTCTAGAGAATACACCTACAAGTGAGATTTTTGTTTGTAATGGTGGGTTCAACTATTCAAGAAATTGTTAAACTCTTCCAAACAGGCTGTACCATGTTTGCATTCCCATTAGTGGGCTATGAGATGTCCAGTTGTTTTATTATGTTATCAGCACCTGGTATCGTCAATTTTATCATATCAAATCCTAACAGGTATGTAATATTACTGTTATCTCCTTTTGGTTTCTATTTAAATTTCTTTGTTGGATCACTATGTTGAGCATCTTTTATGAGCATATTTGTCTTCTGTATATCCTTTTTGATAAAGTGAGTTAAAATTTTTGTCTATTTAAACATTTGTGAGGTTTTTATTATTTTGTTAAACTTCAACTTTTCTTTTGTGGATTATTTTGTTGTCATATATAAGAATTTTCGCATAACCCAAATTCATTGAGATTTGTTTCTACTTTTTAAAAATACTTAATAATTTTGTATTATAGCCTTAGAAACATAATCCAATTTGAGTTCATTTTTGTAAAACTGTGAAAAAAGGTCAAGGCTCATTTTCATGTGTATATCTATTGTTCCGAAACATTTGCTCAAGAGACGATACTTTCTCCATTGAAATTCCTTTATAATTCTGTCAAAACTCAACTGACACTATTTGTGTGGGTCTGTTTCTAGACTCTTAATCCTTATTCTAATACTTCAGAGTCTTCATTTTTGTGTCTATATGGCCATCCTTTAAATCATATAGTATGAAACCCCAAACTTTGTTTCTCATTATCAAAATAGTGTTTACTATTATTTGGGTTTTTACATGAATTTTAGAGCATATACTCCACATCTATGACAATTATCTATTTATGTGGTGGTATAATATATTTCAGTAAAATAAATGTTGCTTTCCATATATTTATATTTTCTGAAAATTTTATATACCATAGCAATGATCTGATCCTTAAAATTCATTAGTGAATCATTTGCCTTGAAGTCTTGCTCTAAAGGTAATATTTTTGCTGCATTTTTGGATTATTTTAATTGCACTAAGCCTTTACCTAAATTTAGAGTAATTGTCATTTGAACTGTGCTGAGTCTTCTAATATATGAGTTTGATATATCTTTGATAGTAGATTTATTCTTTCTATCTGATTTTGTATTTTTAGCATGCAGATCATATACAGGTTTTATTGGATTTATACCTCAGAATTTCAATATTTTAAAGATATCATAAATACTGTGATACATTAATTGGCCTCCAAATGTTGACTTTTCCATATAAATAAATAACACTGACTTTTGTATATTATTTTGTACATCCCCCAACAATATTTTAGACTCACCTGTTAGTTTGAGATTTCTTGTAAATTCTTGAGATTTGTTTACTTGAACAATTATTTTGACCATAAGTAAGGAGAATTTTAGTCCTTTATTTTCAATCTTCATGAGTTCATTTTTTTTGCTTTATTGAACTTGTGAAAATATCTAGCACAATGTTAAATGGGAACAGTGTTTTCAATTCTTACAGGAAAATAATTTAGACATTCACAATTAAGAATAATGTTAGGTTTCAGTAGATGTCATTCATTAGATACTTTACTGTGTCAGAGAGTCTGCAAAATGATATTGAATTTTGTCAATTGCATATTCTGCATTATATCATAATTGATATGATTATGTGATTTTTTCCTTCTACTTTCTTAAATGGTGACTTATATTGATTTCTTTTTGAATGATAAACTACCCCTTCATTCCTGGGAAAAACTCCAACTGGTCATAATTAATTTTCTAATTGCTCCTTGTTTGTTTTAACTAGTATACCAATTAAATTTGTTTTAACTAGTATACAAATGCTAACTAGTGTACAGATTTAATATTACTTATTTACCTGCAAGTGTTTCTCTGCCCTGCCATTAAACTATAAGCTATACATTTTTATTATGTTACATTCTAGATTTAGTCCAATGTTAGGCACAGACTTGGCAGTCCATATATAATTCTGAAGAAAAAAGTGGAAGAATAAAAGACAAAAAAATACCAAAACAATAAAATTGTGTTTCTAGGATAATATATCTTTTATCAGTTATGTGACTACTATTCAGTGCCCTAAATGTACATAAGTGGTACTTGCCAGAAGTGGAGTTCATATTTAGTCAATTAATTAAACATTTAAGTAAAATTGTTGTTTCTTACAATATAAAAATAGCTGAGTATTTCAGATAGACATATTCTGAGACATCAAAAAACTTGCCTTAGAAAAAATTCCACACACATTTTCTAGAACACTATGTACTCAACATAGCAAAAGGGCAAAATAGATAAGTAATATAAGAGTTGTATTATTTTTTTAAATTTTCCAATTAAAATAAAGATGCAAGCTGGGCTCGGTAGCTCGACCTGTAATCCCGCGCCTTGGGAGGCTGAAGTGAGTGGATTGCCTGAGCCCACGGGTTCGAGACCCACCTGGGCAACTTGGTGAGACCTCATCTCTACAATAAATCAAAAAATTAGCCGGGCCTGGTAGTGCGTGCCTGTAATTCCGGCTACTCAGAAGGCTGAGGTGGAAGGATCGCTGGATCCCAGCAGGTTGAGGCTGCGGTGGCCAGGAGCGGCCACTGCACTCCAATCTGGGCGACAGTGTGAGACCTCAACTCAAAAAAATAAAATAAAATAAAATAAAAAAATTAAGATGCAGGAGAATGAATTGCATCATTGATAAAATATGATGCATTATTAATTCCTCAGTAAAGCACAATTCAACATTATTTTAAGATATTCTATATTCCATAGATGTATTCACACATACATTGCACATTCATTGCACACATAGCATATGTGAATATAACGATAAAGTGTGAACTGATTATATAAATGTTGGTTATATATCTTTTGTTGTTAATTATTATAAATATATTGTTACACTATTATAAATCTAACTTATTAATCTTAGGTTCACACTTTTTTCTTAATTTATAATTATATAAAACTTTGATCTAAAATGAGGAAATGTTCTGACACAGAAATTATGTATCCCAGCTTATGTAATAATTATATCTTCATCCCATCTAATTTTTATAAGACCACTAATCTCAGCTGATGATCCTTTATCATAATAAAAACCTCGTTGGTTACTATCAAAGAATAGTCTCTCCTTAATGCAAAATTATATAAACATTTATGACATTTAATTAAATTTCACGACATCTTCTATAAGATTGATTTAACTTCATATTTTTAACATGCTGAATGTTGAGTCTGTATAAGTAGTTAATGTTTGGGTAAGTTCAATATACTGGGAATGTTCTTCTGGATCTATAATGTAACCCTCAACTTGATCTTCTGGGGAATTACCATTATTAAAATTTTGATTTTTTGTTAAAGACTATTTATTTATAAGTGAAAATAGTCAATAAGATAAAGAGTGCATTAAATGTTTTCTATCATTTATACAGCATAATAGACTAATGAATAAGATCTTCTCCTGAAATAAAGATTGTCAAAATTGGAATAGAATAAAAAGTTTCCCGAGATTTGAGCCAAGTGCCACTATCATGAAAGAATTTTGAAGTTTTTGGTCTTACCCAGAATGGCAGGTGACAAAAATGTCTATTGTGGAGACAGAGCTCCACTCTTACATCACTGGAATCTTATGGAATTCCTCTGTGAAGTGTTAAATTTCACTTTTGAGAATCCTCTCACTGTAATATTTAGATGAAAAGTTGTGGGTGACTTTCATTTTTCCACTTGGGACCAGATAGAATGCATGTACTTTTTTAAACCATCTGTCATGCAGCACTTTAATCTTACATCAAGTAGAGGAGAATAAGAACATCTGACTTTGCAGAGATAAAGTTAACATGACAAGACATCAACCAATATTTTTTATGTGGGGCTTCCAACATTTTGTCAAGTCACTCTGAGATCTTTTCAGGTAGCTTTCTTATAAATTTAAGAAATCACAGTGCCTATTTAAGAAGCTGGTAAATGTCATTGCTTCCTTGCCAGTATGTTTTTTCTTTTTCATTTAATTCTCTAGAAGGTCATCCTGAGCTGAATTTTTCCCTTTTAGGTAATCCTGCCTTGGTTACATTTATTGAAACACCGCCAATTATAAAGTTTATATTCTTGACATCAAATACAAATATTTTCTCTGAAAAGAAACTTAGAAGCAAAGCTTAAGTATAAAAGAGGTATAATATAGTCATCTTTTACTTTTAAAAATTGTATAATTTAGAGTCCCTCCCTACCAAAAGACAATAGTACAACTAAAATAATTGAGACTAATGAAAGGAATTTATTTACAAAGAAGTAAGCAGGATTAAGGGAAATCAAAGAAAACACCTCAGAAGTAACAAAAATTAAGATTTGTCACTCCCAGTCCTGAAGAAACTAAGGAAAGGAGAGTTTACCAGAATGCAGAGAGAGTTAGAGCTTAATTAACAGTAACTGTGGCCTGAGGGAGAAAAATGCAGCCTCATTCAGTTCAAGAATACCAAGAAGAAAAGTGGGAGAAAGTATACACTGATCTCTTCCTCTCTCATCTCACTTTACCAGTGCCCCTCATTTAGCTAGAAAGTAGTGGCAAGATGTCTGATGCAGGCAAAATAAATAAGTTTCTTAAAGCATACTAAGTTACAAAGAAAGGTAGGGAGTGAATCTAAAGCGGGAATTAGAAAATACCCAACTCAAAAATCTATTGTAGGCTTTGTATTAGACTCACTCTCTCAATATATTGACAATGGAGTGTGAAGAATTATTCAGTCAGCCAATTATCAACTGAAATACAGAACGGAAGTCTGATGAGAAGAGCCATCAAAACCTTACTTTTATTTATTTTTATTTTAAATTGTATTTTAAGGTTGTGGAGTACAATTCAGGATTAGGTATACAATTGGTCATCGTACAGGTAAAGTTTGGGTCTCACTTTGGTCCCTACTTCACCTGGTTTGATGAAGTGTGCCCCCGCCCTCTCCTGGCAGTTTCCCATTACAGCCAATCCCTTTCTTATAGCATTTTGATAATTGTTCAGAGTCCACTTATGAGTGAGAACATGTGGTACTCAGTTCTTCATTTCTGTGAAAATCTCACTATTAAAGGCAATAGTACTAGAATTTTCCAATAAAATGTGAACATGTAGATGTGTATTGTGTTACACTAGATCACAATAATAGACTACATTTTGATGATAGAGGAAAAATGCAAGATATAATAATTGTCCTAGAAAAGCTAGTGATCTAATTAGATAAAAATAACAAACATATCAGAAGTAACTACAAGGACAAATATAAATCATTGTTTTCTTCCATGGCCTAGACTACAAGTATTATAAAAATCAAGAAGAGATAAATAAGTCATATAGTAGTGGAAAAAAACTAACCAAAACATCTGTCTCCAAATGAACTCAGACTATGTAGAAAATAGAGGATATTAAAAAAAAAAAAAAAGAAAAGCAAAAACTAAATATATAATGTCAAATTAGAAACCAGAATCGTCAAACATATGGAGAAATTTTGGAAAAATACTTTTGGATAACTTGTTTAGGGTTATATATCAGAAAAGAAGAGACAAGCTTTTTTGTTTTGTTTTGTTTTTATTTGTTTGTGTGTCTGTTTTTTTGAGTTGGAGTCTCACTCTGTCGCCCAGACTGGAGTGCAGTGGCCGCTCCCGGCCACCGCAGCCTCGACCTGCTGGGCTCCAGTGATCTTTCTGACTCAGCCTTCCAAGTAGCCGAGTTACAGGCATGCGCTACCACGCCCGGCTGATTTTTTGATTTATTGTAGAGATGAGGTCTCGCCAAGTTGCCCAGGTGGGTCTCGAACCCATGGGTTCAGGCAATCCACTCACCTCAGCCTCCCAAAGCGTGGAATTACAGGCTGAGCCACTGAGCCCAGCGAGACAAGCTTTAAAAAAAAAAAAATTGCGACTTATCCAGAAATGTTTAGCTTTTTTATGACACGTAATAAAGCATAATGAATATTAGTAAAGAAGTTAGCAAAAAGATACATTTTTCAAGGTAAAGAAAAAGTACTGGCTGGACTTGGTGACTCAGCCTGTAATCCCAGAACTTTGGGAGACCTAGGCAAGGGATTGCCTGAGCCTGCGGGTTCGAGACCAGCCTGGACAAACTGGCAAGACCTCATCTCTACAATAAATAAAAAATTAGCCAGACGTGGTAGTGTGCGCCAGTAATTCTGGTTACTTGGAAGACTGAGGCAGAAGGATCGCCATAGCCCAGCAGGTCAATGCTGCGGTGGTCAGGAGCATACCACTGAACTCCAGTCTGGGCAACAAAGTGAGACTCCAACTCAAAAAAAAAAAAAAAAAGAAAAAGAAAAAGTACTAACGCCCTGACCCTGAAAGATGTGTACAGGAACAAAAGTATATCTCCAAACTAACGAAAATATTTTTTCTAAGTCTACTTCATGCACTGATGGATCTATATTTGAGCCTATATCAATTATTCAATGAGATCTTAAGGAAAATCTCAATTAAGCAATAAACAATCATATGACTACCACAATTTAGTTTTAGCAATCATTAAATCTCTCTTTGTGATAGTTATGAAGACCATTATACATATAAATTAAAGAAGTCGCTCAATCATACTATGCCAGATAGTGATTCTGCATAAATAAGAATTATTTTCTTGTGTTCGGATTAAATATGAAGTTGTATTTTCAGTTAAAACTATCCAGAAATCTAAAATCCATAAGCCTTTAACATGAGATTAATTTTTATTATTCAACTTTAAACCTCTGGGAGAAATTTTAAGAATCAAACTATAAGAATCCTAGAAGAAAATGTAGGAAATTCCCTTATGCACTTTGGAGTAGGCAACAAATTCTTGATCAAGTCCCCCAAAAGTAAATGCCATAAAAGCTAAGATAGACAAGTGGGACCTCATGAAACTGAAAAGCTTTTGAACAGCAAAAGAAACCATCAAGAAAGTAAGGAGATAATCCACAGAATGGGAAAAAAATATTTTCAATTATGTATCTGACAAATGCCTAACATCCAGGAGCTAAAAGGAACTCAAACAAAGCAAAAAGAGAAAACAACCCCATTAAAAGGCAGGCAAAGGACATGAACAGACACTTTTCTAAAGAAAATATACAAGCAGCCAACAGACACATAAAAAATGCTCAGCATCACTAATCATCAGAGAAATGCAAATCAAAATTACAGTTAGATACCACCTAACTCCAGTAAGGATGGCCATCATTAATAAGTCGAAAAACAACAGATGCTGGCATGAGTGTGGAGAAAAGGGAACGCTTCTACACTGTTGGTGAGAGTGCAAGATAGTTCAATTTCTACGGAAAGCAGTGTGGTGATTCCTAAAAAAACTGAAAATTGATCTCCCCTATGATCTAGCAATCCCTCTTTTTTTTTTTTTGAGTTCAAGTCTCACTCTGTCACCCAGACTGGAGTGCAGTGGCCGCTCCCGGCCACCGCAGCCTCAACCTGCTGGGATCCGGCGATCCTTCCACCTCAGCCTTCCAAGTAGCCGGAATTACAGGCATGCGCTACCACTCCCGGCTGATTTTTTTGATTTATTGTAGAGATGAGGTCTCGCTGCCCAGGCGGGTCTCAAACCCGCGGGCTCAGGCAATCCACTCACCTCAGCCTCCCAAAGGCGCGGGATTACAGACTGAGCCACCAAGCCCGGCTAGCAATCCCTCTTTTAGGAATATACCCAGAAGAACATAAATCATTCTACAAAAAGACACCTGCATATGCATGTTTATTGATACACTATTCACAATAGCAAAAAGGTAGAACCAATTCTGCTGCCCATTGAAAGTGGACTGAATAAAGAAAATGTTATATATCATCATACTAAATGATCTCTCACAACAACAAAGAACTAAATACTGTATATTCTCACTCACAAGTGAGCCCTGAACATTAATCACATTAGGACAAGGGTAGGGATAAGCAGTTGTTGGGCATTGCTAGGGGAGGGGTGGGAAGGAGAATGTAAGAGACGTGATAACACAGAGTAGCTTGTCCTACACCAGGGGAAGTGAGGGCCAGTTAGAGGTCCAAACTTCACCTGCATGTAGCCTAGTTAATTCTCATTTGTACCCTACATCTCTATAATAGAATAAAATTTGATGAAAAATAAAAAAATAAGATGTGTGCCTCTGATTCCAACATCTGACTAACTATAGAGATGATTGTGACTTAAATGTGTTAGCTCTTGTTGTCATATTTTACTGGTTTTTCATTTGGATTGCCTCCTGGACATGGTGGGTTATATTTTTGAATATTTTAAATTTGTTACATCCTTTTGAGGAATGTTGATGTCTTGGAAGCAGACAATTAACAGGTTAGACTTACACCCCAAGCTCTGTCTATTTAAACTCCACAGCCCAAATCAAATGATACTTTTCTGAGTTTAACTGTTTCTTGGAATCTGTTCTGGGCGTGCATGAGTCATCACTCAGTCAGTCACTAGAGCAGCATTTGAGTACATTCATTTTTTTTCTGTACTGACGTTTAAAAAAAGATCAAAAACAGTTTGCATTCGTGTTGAATGGACCACACTATTCATTTCTACTTTGCCTCAGGGCTATGTTAGCTTGGCTGCCGCATGTCAAAGAGAGCCAGAAGTGAGCTGGACCACCTGGATAAGCCCAGAACTTCACATTGATCCACTACATCAATGACAGTATGCTGATCAGGTAGAAGAAGTAAGAGGTGGACAGTATGCTGGAGGCCTTGACAAACCACAGCACTGCATAAGGAGGAGTAGAAAACCACCACTTCACAGATGTTAGGGATGAGATAGCCAGTAACATCCCTTACCAAGTAAAAGATAATTGATGCATCAAGCACCCACCACCTCAATGAAGAAGTACAGCATGCAGTAGGCCTCTTAGACTTGGAGGCAACACACATTCCACGTGTAGGCACACTGCTCTGACCCATACCTGGTGACATGGAAGGAAGCAAGATTTAAGTGGGATTCAGAGCGATAAAGGGGTCTACAGCAGGTTAAGCTGCCCTGCCATTTAGGCTCTGTATTCATTCCTCTCTTAGCTTCTCTCCTGCTTCTTGGAGGATTACATTGACACAGTTTAAGAAATAATCAGACACATGATTTATAAATAAAATTTCAACAGTGATATAATAAAAGTCTCCAAGAAGAAAGATAATACAAAAACAGACTCATTGTAAAGTTGTATCATAGTATAGATATGAATGGCAAGTTGATCATGCAAATAAAACAATATGCTTTACGAAATATTTTTGAAATATTTTACCAATATATTTATAAGTTATCCTTAGTCTCATATATTAAAAGTAAGCTAAAAAATATTAAGATAGTTGCAGTTTCTTTTGCCCATGTCAGCTCTGGCATATCTCCCTTCCTTTTCTTTCTTCTTTCTCTAATAAATTTTGTTTTGAAACTTTTAAATATATATATATAAAGATGGCAATGTGTCTGGTAATAGAGGTATAAATCAATAGAAACATAGACACACGAGTTACAGTGACAAAATACATGCATCCCTTACATTTCAATGTAAACATCTATTCCTGCTATAAGGCCATTATCTTATTTTATTTTAATTACATTGAGTACTGATATATGAGGGGGGACCAAAACCAAACTATAATCTATTTATTAAAAATTATGTATTTAGTCTTACATGTTTAAGCTTCAGTCATCTCCATTTGATACAATACACCTATGGAGATACTTTATCCACTGCTCAAAACAGTTTTTGAACTTGGGTCAATTTTTTTTTTTTTTAGTTGGAGTCTCACTCGGTCAGCCCAGCCTCGACCTGCTGGGCTCCAGCGATCTTTCCACCTCAGGCTTCCAAGTAGCCGTAATTACAGGCATGCGCTACCACGCCGGCTGATTTTTTTGATTTATTGTAGAGATGAGGTCCCCCTGCCCAGCCGGGTCTCAAACCCACTGGGCTCAGGCAATCCACTCACCTCAGCCTCCCAAAGGCGCGGGATTACAGGCTGAGCCACTGAGCCCGGCTGGACTTGGGTCAGTTTTGACACCTTTTAGTGCTCCTGCTGTTTTTTGTTTCACCTCTTCCATATCGGCATAATGCTTCCCTTTGAGCATTTTTTTCAACTGGAAAAACAACAACAAAGTCACTCTGGGCAAGACTGGGTGAATAGGGAGGGTGAGGCCCAAAATAGGCGCCGTGATGTTTTGGTCAAAAACTGCTGAATACTCATGGAGTGTGGGCAGGTGCACTCGCAAATCACACATTGTGAAATGGGCAAACATCTTGAAAGAATCTAAAAATAAAACATCACTGAAGTCAAATGCAGCCTCTCACAACAACACTAGCTGGTACACTGATGCAGGTGGGTTCTTAAAACACTTCCCTACTGGGGAAAGCCTGTACTACAAGGGACTTGCCCTCCAAAAAGATTCTAGTTTTGAGGGTTCCCCCTAGTTTTGAGGGTTCCCCTACTAAGCCTCCTGGAGTACCCACAAGACTCATTAGTTTAGAGAGTGACTGCCAAACGAAGTTATTAGTTTACAATTCTAATAATAGCTAGTTTTGTTGGCCTTTATTATTTCTACTATTTAACTGAAATGTTTCTTATTTAGATCCACTTATGTTGTGAATTTGGTTTGATTACTCAATCTATGCATTAGACTAAAGGGAGAGGTTTGGATAACCCCCAGGAAGAGAGTACAACTCAATAGTATACAGAAAGAGCTAACAGAGGGTTTCCTCCTGTACATATGTAAAGACCATGTAGAGTTCAGAGCTGTATCCAAAAAAATGTCTACTTTTGTTAGTTATAAAAATTTTATAATATTAAACAACAGTTTTACTTTTGGGGGGAAAATAATCTTCAAAATCAGTTGGTTATACAGTTCTGAGAAGCAATTAGAATTACAAGTTTCAGACAAGCTGATAAAGCAAATGTAAAGTGCTATTACTATTCATAAATTATCAGGCACTGGGTACACAATTGATGTATGTGCTTAAAGAGGTTACCAACTATTGTGCATTCTAGTTCCTCGGTGAAATTATGACGCCTAGAAGACTTTGCAAGAAGGTTTGCTTTTCTTTTATTACATTTTTCTCTCATGTCTTCCAATAGAACTATGTGAAAGAAGAATAAAAAATGAAAATTAATTCAGAAATGCCTTGGTAAATAAGTCATGGGAGAGATTTCACAGAATCGTATTAAAATATAATTGAACTTCTACATAATTTAATGATCATGAAAACATGTGGGTTTCTCTTTTGTGGCAGAATTTTACTACATGATCTGAAATCCTATTCTTGAGTAAATTTTTAATGACTGATTAGAATAAGTAGGTAAATTATACTGATGATTCATTTACCTTCCAGTTTTTTTCTAACTTGTTACATATAATGAATAGCATAGTTGTTCCTAATTTTTGGCATTCTTTATAAAATATAAATCAAAGTTAAACAAAAACAATTTTTAGACCTGGGAAAGTTTCCTAGCAGGATGTTTTATTGAGAAAAAACTTTTATTATATGAGCATTCATTATATTTCCTCTATTTACCACTTTGATGTTTCACAAGGAAAGATTGTCTAAATATAAGATGAAACTAAAAAAATAAAACAAAGGCTAAGTACAGGCACTTTGAGAGGCTGAGGTGGGAAGGTTGCTTGGCACCAGAACCTTCAGACAAGCCTGGAAACATAGTGACACCCTCTCTACAATATAATAATAATAATAATTTAAAAACCCGATATGCAAAAACTCCCAAAAGATAACAACAATAAATCTTTTAATATCACAAGAACCTTCTGAATGAGGAAAGTTACTGTCTAACTCAGGCAGGTTATTCTGTGTAGGTTAGAAATAGATAAGTTTCCTAATGGCTGTTTAAATTAAAATAGGGTAAGCATTCAGACGTCTTTCTTATTGACACACAACCAGGTACCAGACCTGATCATTTTGCAGTTTGGGATGTGGATTTACCATTGCAGCAAATCACAGAAACAATAGGAAATTACCCAAAACACAGACATGATGGTCTATGAAAAGCCCAAATCTAGTCAGACAATTACTTTAATTATTTAGAAGATCCTCATAATCTTAGAAAGTTTAGAGATGGCAATCAAAACTTGTGACCAGACATGTGCAGTCCACCTTTTGCCAAGTGCGGTGTGATGTTGCATGTTTCCTTTTGATTCACCACAGAAAAGACTTCAGAGTGACTCCAAGTATAGTTTATGACAGAATTTAAAGGAAAGAGTTATGCACAATGGGCCTGGGTGACTTAAAAGAAAGAATGACCACTTGCCTTTGACAAAAAGCTTTGTATACTTTCCATACTTCTACAATGATTATTAAGCTAACCATGAACTAAGAGGGTGGGCTGCAGTTTGGTTACCATCTCTCCACCTTTGATGAGCTAAGAGAATGGGCTTAAGAACATTATGTCTGTATTTTGGGTGATTCCCTATTGTTTCTGTGATTTGCTGCATTGGTAAAACAACATTTCAGCCTGCAGGGTGATAAGGTCTGGTATGCCCGGCCAGTTTGGTGGGAGTCATATACCGTAAGAAGGATGTCTGAATGCTTACCCTATATTAATTTAAACTGCCTACAAGAAACTTATCTACGTATGTCTAACCTGTGCTAAATAACCTACTTCACACCCCCTTAGCTTGTTGTTAGCTTAATAATCATGGTATATAAAGTGGTATATAAAGTATATATCATGGTATATAAAGTATATAAAGCTTCTTGTCAAAGGCACACATGCTTTCTTTTTGTTAAGATGTCTATGTTCATTGGGTATGTCTCTTTCTCTCTAATAAATTCTGTCTTAAACTATTCTTTGGATTCACTCTGAAATTCTTTTCTGTGGTGAGTTCAACGAACCCATAAAGCATCACACCACACCTCATCTGGCATCATAACTAGATTTGGACTTTTCTTAGAACATCAGATCTGTGTTTTAGGAAATTCCCTATTGTTTCTGTGATTTACTGCACTAGTAGTTACACATTCCAACCTTCAACATGGTCAGATCTGATATGTCTAGTTAGTCGGGTGAAGGTCATGAATAAATAAGAAAAATGTCTGAATACTTCCCTATTTTGATATAGACCTGCCTAAAAAAACTGCCTAATTACTTCTAAGCTAATGTTAACTCTGCCTGCCTCAAAAGGTCTTTTCTAAATTCCAAATGTTCAACAATAATAAGACAAAAACACCCATGTAAAATGGAGAAATGTTTACAGATGAATCTTTCAATGAAAGATTTAGTAGATTAAGACATTCAATGTATTATACTGCTGAACATTCAAACTGAGAGAACTTACAATGAATCAGGACTAAAGAAACCAGAAGTTTGCAGTGAGTGACTTAAGCAACTTAAGATCTTCAGAAAACTAAGATCTCCTTAGTAGGGAGAAAAATGTTTAAGGTTAATGATAAAACCTGAATAATCTACCTGAAATCCATTTAAAATGGTAGATAATCACCACTCTTTCTTTTGTAGATACTGAGGCAAGGTAGCTAGCACAAATTAGACACAGAAAAATTTCCCATAGGCAGGTTTTAGGAAGTGTTCATTCATTTTTTAAAAATTTTATTTTACAGCAGGCTGCAGCCTACCCCACCCCTTGGCAAATCAAAAAAAAAACCCCATCAGATGTAAGAATAGGCCAGTCCAACCAACCTTTCAATTCATGGTTTAGCATAATAATCACTAAGAATCTTTCAGGTTCCCTGTGGGAGGCAGAAGGCCCAATAACTCTTCTTAACTAACCAAAGTCATAGAAATGATCATAAAACCACATTTTTACCTCATGAACTTGTGAATCTGACAGGTCTCCTGCAAAAGACAATGTGGTCAAGAAAAGACCACCCCTCTTCTCCTCCCCTCCCATCAGAAGCAGAGAGATGTCAGTCTCCAGAGTGGCAGTTACCTAGGTTCAACCCTCTTTAGCATACCAATCATTGCAAAGGTACATCAGGCCTGTTGTAAGAAGCACAAGGTGAGGTTTCTCTAACCCATGCCAGCTCTGGCATGTTTCCCTTTCTTTCCTCTCTTCATTCTCTAGAAATTCTGTTATCAAATTTTACTGGCTGCTCTAAAATTCATTTCAAAGATGAGACAAGGTATCCACAAGTTTTGCTCCAACCCCACCAGGTGTCAGATACAACCAGAACTATGAGTAACACTAAGAGGCATATGGAGTACATAATATGGAGAGAGTTGGGTCATATTAATACTTGCTTTTAATACTTTATACTTATAATAAATTTCTCATCTATACATTCCACGAGGTTTGCAACCTTGCAACCTTATAACCCTAGTTTCTACCAGAGTATTTATCATAAAACTGCTTTTCAGTGTATACCGATGGCTGTAAGAATGAATTGATTGAAATATCAGTCTTTACATATGAAAAGATGCAAAATATTTACCACCAAATACGGCATTTTGCTTCAAGGTCTCTCTGACTCATCCCCAGCACCCACTGTCTCTCCCAAGCTGCTGCTTCTACCTATTATCAGGAAAAGAGAGGAAGAATGTAATCAGCCCTGGCCCAACTGCTTTATAACATAATTTGCCTGTCTCTTAGATTCATTCAGCTTCCAAGGAGAACTATTTGCAAATAATTCTCAGTTTCCCCCATCCATTCATTCTTCTAATCATGTTACTCAATAGAATTACTCTTCTTCCTTCTCCCCATAACCCATTTTACCAGAATGCAAGCCCCTGTTCTTTCTGTAACCTCAAGACGGTATTTAAGTTTTTGTAACTCATTGAAAAATCGGGTCTTCATTCTGAAAAATCGGGTCTTCATTCTGAAGGTCCCAGTATATACATGTAAAATAAAATTTGCATGTCTTTTCTCTCATTAATCAATCTGACTCATGCCAGTAATTCTTCAGTGAAACTTAGGAGGCCAACATCCATGGTTCCCACATGTATTTTAAGAACATATATTGTTTGCAAAGTTACTATATTGATATTACAAGAGAGGAAAACTATTAATTCTTCCATTTGCCAGGATGATGAAAAATTTTGCTTACTTGGTGTCTCCATAGAACAATTATTTCTCCAGTTCTTCCGTATATCTATCTTCTTTTCAAAATCTATACAAGGTCACAAAATGCTGCTGCCTGCCTCAACATTTTCACAAAATTTGCCTCTCAAATTTTCTATCTATTCTAGTCGGCCTTCAAAAAACAAAATGAGAAATTTGCAATAATGGGAGTGAAATATTTAATTAATGAATAGCAAATTAATGAATAGCAAAGTGAAGAAGTGGTGGCATAATATTCATTGATGAACTTTGCCAAACGAACATATTGACCCACGGGTATCACTTATTTAGACTCTCTTCCCATCCCTCTCTTTCTCTCCTTCCATACCCCTATGTCTTTTCTCTCCTTTCTCTCTTCCCCCTCTCTTTGCTAGAGTCATCAGAGAAATCACCGCAGGAGTTTGCTGCAACCATTCTCTTTGGCAAATACTAGACAATTTATAAACAAATATTTAAATACATCATTAACTGGCTCCCTAACAAAATCTTCTTTGAAAAGCAAATTATTTTTGTATGTAAAATACCATTTCTCTGTAGATTTTAAGTGAGAATGTCATAATAATGGATTTACAGTAATGCTTTTATTAACAGTATGATGACAGAGACCAGTGTTGAATTCAGCAATCCTGGGGAAATATATAATTAATCCTTTAGCTCAACTATAAAAGAAAAAGTTGGTTTTTTTCCTCAATTATCTCTTCATTCAAGATCCTCAGCTCCTCTCTGTTTTTAGGTGTACATGTTAGTCAACAAAATTAATGAAATTTTATATTCAGATATGTATGTATACATTTTTATTTGACTCCTAAGAAACAATTTTTTATATTTCATATTATCCTCGACTGCTATAACCTATATAAATTGTCAGTTATACTTATTTTTGGTATTTCATAAAGATAAAGTGCAGTAACAAAATATTCTATTTTTGCTTGCTGATAAAGGAACAGAAGGCTTTGAAATTTCCAGAGTACTAGCATGCCACAGTGACTACAAAGTAACCCAGAATGTTAGCATTTATATCCTAGAGTACTGGTGGTGTGTCTCAGAAAACGCATGTAAATAAGGTACAGATGTCCAAGTCCATGGCTGACTGAGACGCCATACTTTTTTGTTGTAAGTTATACTAGACGTAGTTTTTGGCAAGTGGTCTTTAAAGTTTTACCCCAGACTTAGTTTAAGCCAGTAGAATGTGCAGTGATTAATGGAAAAAGAATTGTTTAAAAAATCAGGTGTGTCTTGCCCGAAAATTATATTTATGGGAAACTTTTTCAGTAGCTACCTTAATATTACCTATCCCTCACATGTATAAAAGGCTTCTGTTCTATACTTGAGCACATAATAACACATAAAACTTACTCCTCTAAGTAAACACTTTATTAAAATGTCTGATGAGTTAGCTGACTCTATTGTTATCATAGTTCTATTTTTCTACCATAATATTTACACTGAAGACTTAATCATGTAATAGCAAGCAAGCATTAAAGAACTGAAATATTTAAAATGCAGTTAGTAAAGTCTGTTTTGTACTATTCCAGGTAGTACAAATTTACTGTATTTATATTAGCTTGCTATGGCTACCAGAACAAAGTTCCACAGACTGGATTGAGAACATAAATTTATTGTCTCACAGTCCTGGAAACATAAAGTTCAAGTCAAAATGTTAGCAAAGTCAGTTCCTTCTGAATTCTGTAAGGGAAAGATCTGTTCCAGGCCTTTCTTCTTGGTTTATGAATGGTTTTCTTCTTATATCTATTTGTGCTTTCTTTTATGTGTGTCTCTGCTAAATTTCTTCATTTCATGACGTCATTTATCAAACTGGATTAGAATGTACCCTAATAAATTCACTTTAATTTACTTCTACAAAAACCGTATTTCCAAACAAGGTCATAATTGGAGGTTCTAGGGGTTAGGACTTCAACATATACATTTTGCTTAGGAATAATTTGACATATAACCACACTCCATGTAATACAGAAAATGATGAATCAATAATTAGCTTGGTGATTAAGAGCAAATACTCTAGATCTAGATTTTATGAACACAAGTTCTTTCTCTACCTGGAATTTCCATTTTCTCTCTGTGTGTGTGTATATATATATATATACAGGTATTTTATGGTTCAAAATCATTATCTGTAAAACAAGGATAATGATAGTGTATGATTTTGGGGTTGTTTATAGAATTATGATTGCACTCACACAGATATTCTTGGTAATTAAAAATGATGTATAAGTATTTGTTATTTTTATTAATTTGATGTTAATCTTGCTTTCTCAAATAGATTAAAAATGCATACTATCTTTTATCCTCTATTATATTCTTTGATGCTATAGCTACATAAAAAAGAAACAATGCCAAGGTATTATTACTGCAAGGTACATAATTTTTAAATGACCTACTAAAATAAAATAGTGTGTTGTGCAACATTCAATTCAATCATTTTGATGATGTACTAGTTGTATAAATTCATGTGTTTTCAAATAATGTTATAGTGCAAAGAAAAAAGACAGTGTAAACATAAGTTAAAGAAACGATGTAGCTTACTGGTTTCAGAGAATAGGCTTTTTTTTTTACTTCCATGTCTATTTGATTTTAGACAGGTTGTTTAATCTTTTGAAATCATAATTTTCTTAAGGATAAAATGGAGAAAATACAACTAACTAAGGGATTAAGTGGCAGTGAGCATTAAATATCATAATAGCGAGCAAATAAGGCATTTAGCAAATATTGTCTTTCATTGTAAGTTTTCAACAAGTTGTCATTGCATATTTAATCTCGGGAAAAATACTATACTCTTGAAACTGAAGTCTTTAATGTACAAAATTGTGCCATTACATTTTTGCAAAAAAAAAAGCATCATTGGTATTTTGATAGAAATTGCATGTGTAGACTGATTTGCATAGCATAAACATTTTAATGATATTGACTTCTTCCAATACATAAATATGAATATCTTTTCATTTTTTGTGTGTCCTTTTCAAATTTTTTAAAATCAATGTTTCATAGTTTTTACTTAAAGATCTTTGACCTTCTTGGTTAAGTTTATCCTAGGTATACTTTTAGCTATTGTAAATGTGATGACTTTCTTGGTTCTTTAATCAGATTTTTCACTGTCCACATATAAAAACGCTACTGATTTTTGTATATTTATTTTGTACCCTAAAACTTTACTAACTTTAAAAATCAATTCTAATGACTTTTCTAAATATAAGAGTATATTATCTGCAAACAAGAATAATTTGATTTCTGCTTTTCCATTTTGGATGTTCTTTATTTCTTTTATTGGCTAATTGCTCTTGCTAGAACTTCTAGTATAATGCTGAAGAATTCTAAAATTTATACATAACCACAAAAGATCCAAAATAGTCAAAGTAATTTTGACCAAAAAGAATGAATCTGAAGACATCACATTTTTTGACCTAAAATTATACTACAAAGTTAGAGAAACAAAAACAATATTGTACTGGCATGAAAATAGACACATAGATCAATGGAACAGAATTGGGAAGCCAGAAAACATTCACACTTATGGTCAAGCTATTTTCAACAAAGATGTCAAGTACATACCGTAGGCAAAGAACAGTCTCTCCAATGAATAGTGCTGGGAAAACTAGATATCCATATGCAGAAGAAATAACTAGACCCCTATCGCTTGCTATATACACAAATCAAGTAAAGTGGACTAAAGACTTAAATCTAAGATCTAAAACTATGAATTCTACTAGAATAAAACTTTTTGGAAAACACTCCAAGAGACTGGTCTGGACAAAGATTTCTTTAGTAAGACCTCAAAAGCAAAAACAACCAAAACAAAAATGGACAAATAGTATCCCATTTAACTAAAAACCTACTGCACAGCAAAGAAAACACTCAGCGAAGTGAAGAGACAACCCACAGAATGGGAGAAAATATTTTCGAACTACTCATCTGATAAGACTGTATAATGAGCTCAAACAATTCAATACAAGAAAAGGAACCAAATAATCTGATTTAAAATGGGCAAAATACTGAATGAATACTTCTAAAAGCAAGACATACAAATGACCAACAGGTATATAGAAAATGCTCAACACCACTAACATCAAAGAAATGCAAATGAAATCTGTAATAAGAGATCACATCACCCCAGTTAAAATGACTTTTATAAGAAAGACAGGCAATAACAAATGCTGACAGAAATGTAGAGAAAAAGGGACATTGCTGGTGGGAATGTAAATTAGTAAACCAATATTGAGAATATTATAGAGGTTCTTCAGAAAAATAAAAAAATAAAACTGTTGTATATACTGCTGGGTATCTATCCAAAAAAAAAAAAAAATCAGTTTATCAAAAAGATAGCTGTACTCCGTGTTTATTGCAGAATTATTCACAATATCCAAGATATGGAATCAGAATCAACCTAAATATTCATTAGTGGTTGAATATAGGAAGAAAATGTGGTACATATAAACATTGAAATACTATATGGCCATAAAAAGGAATGAAATCTTATTATTTGTGACAGCATGGATGGAACTGGATGGTGGACATTATGTTAAGTGAAATAAGCCATGCACAGAAAGACAAATATTACATGTTCTCACTCTTATGTTGGAGCTAAGAATATTAAACTCATGGAGATAGAGTATAGAATGATGGCTACCAAAGGCTAGGAAGGGGAGTGGGAAAAAGGAAGGATAAAATGGGAGCAACTAAATGATATAAATGCAACAAGATAAAAGGAATAAAATTTATTGTTCAGTAACACAATAGAACCACTAAAGTTCACAATAATGTATTGTAGATGTCAAAATAACTAAAAGAGTGGAATCGAAATGTTCCAAGCACAGAGACATGATAAATGCTTGACAAGGTAGATGTCTTAATAATGAGTTGATCGTTACATATTAGATGTTTGCATCAAAATATTACATGTACTCTACAAATGTGTAAAACTATGATGAATTCATAACTAAAAAAGAATTAAAAATAAAATAAATGAAATTTATATAACAATTTTATAATTTATAAAACAACTTGAATTACACAGGAAGTACTCAATTTAAAAAAGCAATTTTTATTTTTTGTGTCTATATATTTTCAGATCTTTATTCATAACATAAATCCTTATGCTTAACTTCCAATATCTTTTTTTAAATTTTTTATTTTTTAAAGATGTGGGGTACAATTCAGGGTTAGGTATACAAACATTGATTACACAGGTACCTATGTTGATGAGGTATGTCCCTCCCTCCCCTAGCAGTTTCCCTCAACTGCTAATATCACCCCCTCCCCTGGCAGTTTTCCACTACTGCCAATCCCTTTCTTATAGTATTATGATACATGTTCAAAGTCAGCTTATGAGTGAAAATATGTGGTACTCTGTTCTTTGTTTCTGTGATATATTACTGAGTATGATTGACTCCAAATCCATCCAAGTTGCTGCAAAGTCCATATATCTGTCTTTCTTTATGGCTGCATAATATTCCATTGTGTATATGTACCACATTTTTTTTTAGCCAGTCCAGCTTCAATGGCAGCTTGGTTGGTTTAATGTTTTTGCTATTGTGAATAGAGTTGCAACAAACACACGTGTAAAGGTATCCTCTTTGTAGAATGATTTGAGTTTCTCTGGGTATATTATCAGTAGGGGAATTTATGGGTCATATGGAAGGGTCAATTTCTAGTTCTTTCAGAAATCACCACACTGTCTTCCAAAGAGGTTGCACTAGTTTGCATTCCCACCAGCAGTGTAGAAGTGTTCCTTTTTCTCTGCAACCTCACCAGCATCTTGTTTGTTTTATTAATGATGGCCATTCTTACTGGGATTAGGTAATTTCTCAATGTGGTTTTGATTTGCATTTCTCTGATGGTTAGTGAGGCTGACCGCCTTTTCAAGTGTCTGTTGACTGCCTGTATAACTTCTTTTTAGAAGTGTCTGTTCATGACTTTTGCCCACTTTTTAATGGGACTGTTTTTTTCCTTTCGGCACATTTGAGTTCCCTGTAGATCCTAGATGTTAGGCCTTTGTCAGATATACAGTTGGTAAATATTTTTTTCCCATCTTGTGAACTGTCTCCCTGCTCTCTTGATGGTTTCTTTTGCTTTGCAGAAGCTCATCAGTTTGATGAGGTCCCATTTGTCTATCTTATTTTTTATTGTATGGGCACTTAGGGTTTTGATCGGGAATTGGTAGCCAGTTCCAATTTCCATAAGAGTGTCTCTTGTGTTTTCTAAGATTCTTATAGCTTGAGGTTTTGTGTTTAGGTCTTTGATCCATTTAGAGTTCATTTTTTTGTATGGTGATAGGTAGGGGTCTTGTGTCAATATTCTGCATGTGATCAGCCAGTTTCCCCAGCACCATTTACTGAATAGGTTCTCATCTCCCCAATGGTTGTTGTCGGAAGCTTTGTCGAAGATGAGTTGGTTGAGAAATTGAGGCTTTGCTTCCAGAATCTCTATCCTGCTTCACTGGTCTATATAGCTGTTCTTGTACCAATACCAGGCTGTATTGATTACTGTAGTCTTATAGTAAAGTTTGAAGTCTGGAAATGTGATACCTCCTGCTTTGTTTCTTTTTGCTAAGGACTGTTTTGGCTATTCATGGTCATTTATGTTTCCACATGAATTTCTGTATGGTTATTTCCAAGTCTAAGAAGAATGAAGTTGGTAAATTGCGTTGGATCTGTAAATTGCCTTTGGTAGGATGGACATTTTAACAATGTTGACTCTTCCTATCCATGAGCATGGAATAATTTTCCATTTGTGTCTTGTTGAATTTCTTTGAGCAGTGCTTTGTAGCTTTCATTGTAAAGGTCTTTCACTTCTCTGAGGTTAGGAAGATGCAGTTTTTTCTTTTTTTGTGTGTGTGGCTATTGTGAATGGGATTGTGCTTTTAATTTTGGTCTCTGCCTGCTTATTGTTGGTGTATAGGAATGCAACGGTCTTTTGCACATATATTTTGTATCCTGCAACTTTGCTAAAGTCCTTTATCAGCACAAGGTTTTTGACAGATTCTCTTGGATTTTCAAGGTATAGGAACATATCATCAGCAAAAAGGGATAACTTGACTTCCCCTTTTCCTATTTGGATACCCCTGACTTCCTTTTCTTGTCTAATTGCCCTAACTGGGACTTCCAATACAAAGTTGAATAAAAGGGTGAGAGGGGGCAGTCTTGTCTTGTTCCAGTTTTCAGGGGACGTGTTTCCAGTTTCTGTCCATTTAGCAATATGTTAGCTGTGGGTTTATCGTAGATGGCACTTACTATTTTGAGGTATGTTCCTTCTATACCTAGGTGTTTGAGGGTTTTTTATCAAGAAGGATGACGGATTTTAACAAAAGCTTTTTCTGCATCTAATGAGATAATCATGTGGTTCTTGTTTTTACATCTGTTGATGTATTTAATGGCATTTATGGTGTTGTGAATGTTAAACCAGCCCTGCATCTTGGGGATGAAGCCTACTTGGTCATGGTGGATAATTTTTCCCATGTGTTTTTGGATCTGATTTGCTAGAATCTTGTTGGGGATTTTTGCATCTATGTTCATAAGGAATATTGGCTTGTAGTCTCTTTTTTTGTTGGATCTTTATCCAATTTGGGTATCAGTGTGATGTTAGCTTCGTAAAATGATTTTGGGAGAATTCCATCTTTTTTAACTGCCTGGAATACTTTCAACAGGATTGGTATCAGCTCCTCTTTGAACGTTTTATAGAATTCTGCTGAAAAGCCATCTGGTCCAGGGCTTTTTTTTGTGTGTGGGTAGTTTGCATATGATAGAGTCAACTTCCTGGGTTGTTATTGGTTTAGTGTCTTGATGCCTTATTGTTTTAATCTGGGGAGGTTGTGTGATGTCAGAAAGTCCTCCATTTCATTTAAGTTATCAAGTTTGTTTCCATATAGGTGTATATAGGATTGTCTGATAATATTTTGTATTTCTTTAGGGTCAATTGTGATTTGATCTTTTGTATTTCTGATTGAGTTTATTTGGGCTTTTTCTCTCTTTTTCTTGGTCATTCTAGCTAATTTTTATTTTTAATTCAAATAGTACTATTAAGTCAATTCTTGTTTTTTAAGTGATATAGTATTTTTCTGTTCATGATTGGCTTATTTTACTTAGCACAATGGTCTCAAGGTTCATCCAGTTTTTATTGATAAAAGATTATTTTTTCTTTTAAGGTTGAATAATATTATAATATACATATATACTACATTTTGTTTATTCATCCATCCATCAATGGACACTGGTGTTGCTTCCAATACTATTATTATCATAGTTTTGCAAACATCTCTTAAAGACCTTGTTTTGCTTAAAAATGGCAAAGATAGTAAATTTTAATGTAATGTGCTTTTTTACCACAGTGAGAAAGAAAAGGTAAATAGTCCCCATCAACATTTACTCTCTAATGATGTTTATTTCTTGTTCAAAATATTCAAAATTTTAGCAAAAGAGAAATTGATGACAATTAAAATTTATAAATGCAAAAAGTGAAACTGACCAATGAGTGTTTTCTTATGTTCAAAAATTAAAATTTCAGAAAAATGATTATTTTATACTTTTCTCTGTATTTTATTTAAGTAACTCAGTATTCTACAACTGTTCCTAGTATTTTAAATCTCAATCAGGGTCTTTAAAAAACTACATTAAAATATAATGTGATATTCATTAGTTACTTTAGCACAAGGGAGGGATTGACAGACAATGGACACTGCCAGAGGAATGAAAGGAGGGGCACACAACATCACAAAGGATATCTAGTCTTAAACCAGGGGAAATGAGGGCTAGTTGGAGGTCCAAACTTCACCTGCACGATGCTTGCTCATGCAACTAATCCTGACTTGTTCCCTGCATATCTATAAATATAATTAAAATAAAATTAAAAACATTACTTTTGTACCATAAATTAACAAATAAAACACAGTGTGATGTTCATACTGCTGTGGATATCTCTCTTTTTTTTTTTTTTTTTTTTGAGTTGGAGTCTCACTCTGTCACCCAGACTGGAGTGCAGTAGCCGCTCCCAACCACCACAGCCTTGACCTGCTGGGGCTCCAGCGATCCTTCCGCCTCAGCCTTCCGAGTAGCTGGAATTACAGGCATGTGCTACCACGCCCGGCTGATTTTTTTTTTTTTGATTTATTGTAGAGATGAGGTCTCACCAAGTTGTCCAGGTGGGTCTCGAACCCGCGGGCTCAGGTAGTCCACTCACCTCAGTCTCCCAAAGCGCGGAATTACAGACCTAGCCACTGAGCCCGGCTGTAGATATCTCTTGTTACCTCTATGACATACCTGAGATTAGGACTTGAAAAGAATGATGCAACTTTCTTATTTCTGTTGAGAGTTTTATAGGAAAGTTATTTTTGAATAATGAAAATTCCTAATAATAAATAGACCTTGTTCTTGAAAATGTCACTTAGAAAAGATGAAATACCTACAGATGAATGTAAGATTTTTCTTTTTAAAAAATTTTGTTGATTTTTTTTCTTGATATCATAATATGGTTGAATCCATATAATTAAATTTAATTATCAATGTAAATAATGCAGTTAAACCTATAGAAGATTAATACTTTTTTTTTTTAGAAAAAAAGTCTACATAACAAATAAATCTTCCCTTCATGTGGGATAAATGTGATAAAAGAGTGCACTGGACTGAAAACCATGGAGTACGAGTTTTAATCTTTGCTCAGTCAAACATTTTGGCATATTGTGACCTATAGCAAATTATATACAGTTTTAAGCCTCAGTTTTTTTCTTTTGTTATCTTGCTTCACATAAAAGTTAGATAAGTACAACCAGAGGCAGAATCCAAAAATAATCTTAAAAATTAAATGTTAACAACTATTACTAGCTAAAATGCAATAGATAAAATGTTTTACACCGTGATTCACTCTATTATATTTTATTGTTGAACAATACAGCCATTGCCATTAAGTAAAGAATTACTAAATTATTTCAGAGATTGTTAAGTTTTTAAAATGCCTTATGATTACAGCACTTCTAGAGTTATAGTATATTGGTCATTAGCAAATTTTAAAGTATCCTAAGAGAAAAAAAAACAGAACTATAGTAGTTACCATATTGCCTATAACATGGTAGACACTCAGTAAGTATTTGAAGAATCATTATTCATTAGAACTATGAAGCATTTATCTCCACAGAGCATAAAAATAACTGCCTTTGGAAAGAATAATTTTACAGTTATTTTCCTTTTGTCAATACAGCAGTAATGCAAGCCAGTGTAATAGAAAAAGCACAGGATTCACTGTCTTATACACTTGAGTTTAAATCTATTTTTTTTCCAAAAGGCATGATTTGAGCAGATAATCAACTTCTTTGGTTCTCTTTTACTTATCTACTAAAAGAATAAATAATAATATTGTAGTTATAAAGAGGAAGATGTAGATGTAGCAATATTGAAACTACAAATCAAAAGCCTACTCCCGTTTTTTTTACATCTATTGAAGAAAAATATTCCATGAGAATGAAGGGGCAATGAAGATATTAATTTGGAGCATACCAATGAATAAGTTTTTCTCCTGAAGAAGTTTTTGGTATAGTTGAAAATCTAAGATATGTACATTGGACGTAAAACGTAATATGAATGGCAGATACAGTTCAAATAAAATTTAGGCCACAAAAAAGTAAAAACCAATATATAGTAGTGTTTTTCTTGTTTTAAAAGTAATTTTATTTAAATATTTGTATGCTTTTGTTAAAAAATAAAATTTAAATATAGTACATACAAGAAAAATGTCTAAATGCTCTGACTTTACTAGGATGATGAACGTCCCTACTACTCACTCTTCTCATTACATTAAAAAATTCTGGGGGTAGAAAAAAAAATCAACTAACTGAAAGCTCTTACAATTAAATCAAAACAAGCAGAATATGGAGAGGAAAACACTTGAAGAAATGATTCCATGAAGTGATTATACCATTATTTCTTATTGTTGCTGTTATTTTCTTGGATTCAACATTGCCCTGAATTGGAGAATGTAAGCCACAGAGTGATGGAATATGTACAGACCACAGTTTGATAGAACCTCTGCTCTCTTCACAACCAGAGGAACAACGGAAAAGAACATGGCAAAATGGAGTAGGAACTTGAGATGGGGAAAGATGAAAATGAGATCTCAAATTCTGACCATAAAGCCACACAAGTAACATTTTAAACCTTGAGCCAAACACTAATGGAAGAGACTCAAACTAGCATAAGAAAGGTCTTAAAATGGATTTAGACTAGAACCATTGGCATAAGCCTCAACCTCCCTAAATCATACATTCAGGGGACACACTCAGTTTAGATTAGTAAATGATTTGAATACTTAAGTTAGATTTAAGCAAAAGGTAGAAATCTCAGCCTAACCCCCAAATTATGCAAGTGCAGAAGAAAATCAAAATAGCAAAGAAGGTCTTGAGGTCTGAAATGATACTTGAAACACCACCTCAGAAGCCAGGGCATAAAGTCTCAAGCTACTTAAATTAAGAGCCTACAAAAATTGAAATACCACCTATACATCTACAGTACTATAATGGGACCCAGAATCTACAAAACATAGCCTTCATAACAGCCAGAAGAAAATATGAAATAGAACACATGAAAAGAAACAGGAAAATGTGGACAATTATCTGTTTAAAAAGTCAACATCAAGATTATATAAAGTTTACAATTATCAGAATATCTATATTTATAGCTGCCACTACCACTATTTTCCATGAGGTAAAAGAAAATACACTTAACGTGAATGAAAAGATAGAATTTTCCAGAACAGCTCTAAAATGATAAAAATAATAAGCTGGTATTTTAAAATGGAAAACTCTGCAATGTGAAATTTAAAATATTACCCATAACAGAATAAAGATGATAGGAAAAATATCAGTTAACTAGAACATAATATAGTAAATAGGAATTTATCTGAACAACAGCAACAAAAAAAATAGAAAGCCAAAAAGTGCTTTAAGAACAAGTGAAGAGATATTTTAAAAAATCCATTATACCCATAACTGAGACACACAGAAGTCAGAAAGCATGTTTGAGGAAGTAATAATCCAAAATATCAGAAATTTGGTATTTCAGGAATTAACACAGTTTTCAATGAGAAAATTTTAAGCAGTAGAAATTCAAAGAAAACTAAGTCTAAAAATATTGTAGTTTATCTACCGAAAACCTAAGATGATGAAGGAAACCTTGATAGTAGCAAGAGAAAAAGAAGTCCTCACAGAAAGAAGGATGGTTTGATTGACTGAAGCTTTCCCATTCTAGAGCATGAAGACCTGAAAATAGTGAAAAATATTTTAAGTTGCTGAAAGAAAAAAAAAAGTGTCAACATAGAATTCTACAAATGTTAAAATATTCTATAAGAAGAAGGAAAGAATAATAAAAATATTTTCTGATAAAGAGAAATTCAGTGACCTTCTCAAAAGCAGTTCCATCCTACAAAAAATATACTTAAAATTTCTTCAGCCAAAAGGGAATGATATTAGAGGGAAGAGTAGATCTTAAGAAATAAAAGAACAATAAAATCATATATGTTTGTATAAATATAAATATATATAATATCTTATAAATCTATATACAAGCATAAATATATGCAATGTATATCTGGCACATATGAAAACCAAATACAACAAACAATTGAAGGGTGATAAAAAAGTTTTTAGTTGAGAGATTTTGACATTTTAAAATAAATTTGTACAATATTAACTCAATACTAATCCTTAGAGAAAGCTTTAGGAAAAATAAATAGCCTCAAAGTAAATACAAGATAAGGGTAATACTTACACAATTCAAATAATTAGAAACCAAAAAAAAAAGTAAGGTAAAGGGAAACTCAATATAGATCCAAATCCAACAAATAAACTTAGTAAACATTAATGGTCTAAACGTTTTAATTTGAAGGCAGAAAGTAGAATTCATAAAAAGAAGAGGTAACTAGGTTTGGCCTTTGAGAGGTTTACATTAAAAAAAACAGGTTGAAAGGAAATGAATGATAAATGTTCATTATGCAAACACTGAGCAAGAAAGTAAGAGTTATATTAATACCAGTTAAAACTGACTTGCAGAAAAAGAGTGACCAAAGACAAAGAAAGATATTTTATAACATTAAAAATGACAATTCATCAATTAAACAAAATTATAAATGTGTATGTACCTAATATTTTAAGTTCAAAACACATTAAAAAAAGGAAATAATTAAATGAAGAGTTAGATAATTCCACAAACACAGGCAACCCCCTCTGAGCAATTGGAAAAAATGAAATAAAAATAATTAAGATATAAAATGTTTGAATGAATTATGAACTACATTGTTATACCTTTTATTTATAGAACACTGCATCTCTCTCTTGCTCTCTCACACACACACATATCCAGTATGTATAGCACATTCAGCTAAAGGGATCATACTGGGCCATAAAATAAGTGTATAATCTTAACACATGTAATTAAACTAGAAGTCAATAGCACTAATATATTAAAGTACTAGTGAGAAAAATTAAGGTACTTCATGAGAAAAAGAACAATTTGTTTAAGTTATTCAGTAAAAGTGAAATTACTAATTCACAAAATTCTAAAGCTAAAACCCTGCTTAGAGATAAGTTTATACATCAAAATGCTTCCAATCAAAAGAAACAGAAGTAGAAGCAGCAGCAGAAGCACATGGAAGGAGAGAAGGAGATGGAGGAGAAGGAGAAGGAGAAGGAGAAGGAAGAGGAAAATGTATAGAAGGAAAAGGAAGAGAATGAGCATCTGAAAGAAATCGCCAACATCAAGAAGGAGATGCAGTTATGACCACAGATCATAAAAACATTACATAAAATTAGGATAAATTTATGAACAACTCACGTCAAATAATTGTTTAAAAAGGATCAACTTTTTAGAAAACATATATTATCAAAATGTATACTAGAGAAACAAAAATATCTACAAAAATTCCACAATTGAAGAAATTGAATTTCTTTTTACAAAACTGAAATCAGAACTACAAACATAAATGGTTTTACTTGTAAATTGTATCAAACATTCAATGATTAAATTATATCACCTTACATGACTATTAAAGAAAACGCAAGAAGAGGGAAAACTATACACTCGTTTTATAGCACCATAACACCAAAGTCTGACAATGTTAAGGAAAAAAAAATAATAAAAGTTCAGATAGACCAATATCAGTCATGAATGTAGATGAAAAAGAAATCTTAAATAGAATATTAGTGTTTGAACCAAATTCATCTGTCCAAAATCAAAGGATGGATATGGAGGCATAGAGTACAGCAGAAGCAAGACTTTTATAGCAGTCTTGCAAGATCAGGTGTCTGGTAGGTAGACACACCCAAGAACACTACAGCAACCGATTTATTCCCTAGCATTCAAATTCCTCCCCGTTTCTTCATTGGCTGAGTACTATAGGGTGCACAATTTTCCCAGACATCGCCTAAGATCCATTTTTTTCCCCTTATAAGGTTATCCTTGGTTCCCTTCCCTGATTAAGTTTTTATTTTTTTAAGAATAGCATGTTGTTTTCTCATTGGCCCATTTCCATCTCCTGATTGCTTAGGAGCCTGTGAACAGCTGGTGGCTAAAGATTGCTATGTCCACCAGACTGCTTAGACAGGCCTTGTAAATGAGCCATCAGAATGTTTCTTACATTAGCACATAAAACTGAACAATATATAAAAAGGATAACATACGTAATTGATGCTTTCTGGGAAGAACAAAGCAGGCCTCCCAGGGTGGTCAGAGCAAAGAGTAACAAAAGGATACCGGGCTGGTATTTATTGCATGGGGTACAAAAGTTCCTGTGTCTGTATACAGGATGGAACTTACATGACTGGATTTCCTGCCAAATGACACCAGAGGAAGTAGCACCCAGGCTTTTTGGGATCTTGCCTAGAGGTGAGGCAGAAAAGGAAGTGGAAAAGATCAGGCTTAAAAGCTGTCAGCAGTCAAATATCAAAAAAAGTGTAATCAGCCGGGCGTGGTAGCGCATGCCCGTAATTCCGGCTACTCGGAAGGCTGAGGCGGAAGGATCGCCGGAGCCCAGCAGGTCGAGGCTGCGGTGGCCGGGAGCGGCCACTGCACTCCAGTCTGGGCAACAGAGTGAGACTCCAACTCGGAAAAAAAAAAAAAGTGTGCGGCGTTGGTGGTATAGTGGTGAGCATAGCTGCCTTCCAAATATCAAAAAATAAAGCTTGACTTCAAATAATCTACTAGACAGTAATATGAAATTAATTCTAATTATGACAAATATAAACTTGAGTTTTTAGATGGGTAGGTTATTTCTTAAAATTGAATTTGAGGGGCACTTAATCATTTAAAAAAATATATTTTGTACCACCTCTCTTTCTTCCTCCTCTCCTTTGTTTCCCATTGCATGTATATTGATACACTTGAAGTTGTTCCACAGATCTTTGAGTCTTTGTTCATGTTTCTCCATTCTTTTTTTTTTTTTCTCTAAAGCTGGGAAAATACCTCAGGCAGGAAGGTGAGGCAAATGTAAGGCTTTCCTTGTCCTCTTTCCCTGCAGAATTCACCACCTGTTACCCAATTATAGAAAACTGCCATTGCATTATTTCACATATGTTGTCCTATTTTTATGTGTGTTAATAGTGGATAATTCTCATAGTAGTTAATAATACATAAGTCCATTTTGAATCATGTGAGTATTCTGTATTTACATTCCTGCTTCTCTATTCCGAAAATAGAGTCGCTGTATGATTTCACTATAAATTTAAATTAAAAAATCTTAAATTTCAACTGTTTCTAACAATAAAAAAATCTGTATTTTAAAGATATATTACACAACATTCAAAGAAATAAAGACTTTTTATATACTTTAAATGAAGTTTTTAACAATTTTCCTTATGGAAAATTAACGGGTAAATATATACAAAAGCAAAACTGGCACCTGTGAAATAGAGCAATTAAAATTGTATTTTTAGCTCTTCAAGTGAAAAACACAAAAAAGAATAGCTGATGCAAATGATATGTTTTTTTCCCCTAATAATTTGTGATCCTGTGGCTTCATTGACTTTCCTGCAATCTAATGTTACCACCTTCTAACATAACCTGCCTACTATAATAATGTTGGTAATAATTACATCCCACTGGCTTCCCTTACAATACGTTCTTATAGCTAGTCTCTTATTATTATTTCTTGCTGAGCTTTTTTCCTTAACATTTTAAATTCCCCACTGCCTTTATTTAAAGTTACTGAAGCATATAAGCAAAAATATCACTTCCTTTGAAAATAGCATTTTGAGGCTAGTAAAAATTCTAAATCTCTCCCTCGTTTTTGGAAGAAAACTCAAACAAACCTCAAAACTCAGTATTAGTAGCATAAGTCTTCTAATAAAAGACTTGTTCACAGGCCATATAGTAGTTTGAAGGGCTACCCAGAGTTTTGCAAAACTAAGTTCTGTGTATGTATTATCTTTATCATGGATAAGATATCACTGCACAGAGCACAATAGAATAGCTTAAGATATTTGCACAGCAATAAAAAAATAGTGTGGGTTTTACTACTATCCAATTTCAAACCCAACTTTAGCAATTCATATATTTGTCGTATTCTTTTTTTTTTTTTTTTTTTTTTTGAGTTGGAGTCTCACTCTGTCACCCAGACTGGAGTGCGGTGGCCGCTCCCGGCCTCCGCAGCCTCGACCTGCTGGGCTCCGGTAATCCTTCCGCCTCAGCTTTCTGAATAGCTGGAATTAAAGGCGTACGCTACCACACCCGGCTAACGTTTTGATTTTATTGTAGAAATGAGGGCTCACCAAGTTGCCCAGGCGGGTCTCAAACCCGCGGACTCAGGCAATCCACTCACCTCAGCCTCCCAAAGGCGCGGGATTACAGGCTGAGCCACCGAGCCCGGCTTGTAGTATTCTTAAAACAAACAAAAATTTGTCTATAAGAACAGATCTCCAAAGGCCGTAAGTTCTCTTAAAGTCATCCCTTTGAAAATAACAACTTATCATAGAATTATATTAAAGCTCCAGAGATATTTCCCAAAAACTATTTGGTGACATTGCTGAAAAAAATCATTAGACATATGACAAATACACTGTCCTTAAAATGTTGTATTAAAACAATAACAATATTTAAGAATTCCACTGGCAACCCCCTCAGGTCCCCTCTCACTGTGGGAGATTTTCTGTCCTCTGAATAAATCCCGCTTAATTTTAAAAAAAAATTCTACTTTGTATAACATCTTCATTAAGATATACTTTACATACCCTAAAATTCATCTATTAAAAGTGTACAATGACACTAGCTTTCAGTGTAAGTGTCCATCACTAATATCTAAGTTTAGAACACTTAACAAACCCCCAAAATATCCCATACTCATTAGCAGTCAGATTCTATTTTTCCCTCCCTGCAGCCACTGAAAATGACTAATTTTCTTTCTGTCTCCGTAGATTTTCTTTTTCTAGATATTTTATATAAATGGAATTATACAATATGTAATTGTGTCTGACTTCTTACTTCCGATCTGTGTCTGTGTTCCAACAGAATTCTCCCTCCAAAATACTTCTCTAATATATCCAAGTCTCCTCAGTACTACTACTATGTATCTATTTCAAATCATTGTAGTTTTTACACAATTTAATATATTCATCTACTAGTTTATTTTGTTTGTTATCTATGTACTATCAGTCTCTGACACGTCTCAAGTTCATTATGAAAAAGAGAAGGGAGAGAAAAAAGATGATCAAAAGGGAGAGAATGAATGCTTGCTTTGTATTTAAGTTATAACTATCTTCATCATGTTTTACATTGACTACACAAGTAAGTTGCTAAAAATATATGATTTGTATATGTGTTTGAAAGGATAAATGAATTACTGAATGAGTGAATGGTTGCATGCATGACTGGAAGGATATATCCATGTTTACTATCTGTAGACTGTTGCCATAGTGATTTGTCTAAATGTAAATATAATTGTCACTCTCAAACTTAAAATCTTTTATTCCATGGCCTTAAATATAAGACCCATATCACGTGGGATCTAAAAATATCTGTTTCATAAGTTTTCACCATTCTTCCACATAACCTTTACTTAGTTCATTCTAGTCATTTGATTTTTTTGTCTTTCTCTGAAATCACAATTGTATGTATTGCCATAAAAAATATAAATGACACATCCATGGCACTTCTTTAGACTTTCCCTTTCTGAAGTGAAGTTGAGCACACTGCTTACCTCTCTCACGGGGCTATTGAGTTCTACAGTGAGGTTTGGTTCACTGTTTGCCACATCTTTCCTCCCTTTAGAAGGTCAACAATTCCGGGTAAGGATGTCTTTATATGCTTAGGGTCTTATAGACCTCTCTTTCCTTAGTAGACAAATACTTTGAATTAAAAAAATAAATTAGTTAAGATACATAACAAAAAAATTCACTGGTAAATGTAGGCACTAACACAAAGCTTAATTCGGACTAGACATCATTAGAAATCTGTTTGTTTGTTTGTTTTTCTTTCCTCAAGTACCTAAGGAATTTAATTGTAGATTTAAACCAAACAGCTTGAGAAATGAGGAAGTTGAGAGTTAATATTTATGCCTTGCTCTGTTTATAAATAAAAAGTACAGTTGACCCCGAACAACATGACTGTTGTCAAAGTGCAAATGTGGGAATGAAGATCGTTTTGATGATATTCTTCCTTTGTTATGAATAGTGAATGATTTATAATCTTTATGATTTTAAAAATAATATTTTCTTGTCTCTAGAGTACTTTATTATAAGAATACAGAATGCAATACATGCAATGTACAAAATATATGTTAATCAGTTTATATTATTGGTAGGGCTTCCAATCAATGGTAGGCTATTAGTAGTTAATTTTGGGGGTGAGTCAAAAGTCATAGGTAAATTACTGAATGCACAGGAAGCTGATTCCCCTAAGCCCTCTGTTGCTCAAGGGTCAATTATATAGATATTTTAAATCAGGTTTAGGGAAAATATGGCTACAGATTTTTTTTTTTAAGAAATTGGTATATTTTTATTAAATAGATTTGATTTCGCCAGGCATGGTGGCTCATGCCTGTAATCCCAGCACTTTGCGAGGCTGAGGCGAGAAGATTACCTGAGCTCACGTGGTTTCAGGACCAGCTTGGGCAACATGGAGAGACCTTGTCTCTACAGTAAATAAAAAATTAGCTGGGTGTGGTGGCACACATCTGTAGCTCCAGCTACTTAGAAGGCTGAGGAGGAAGGACTGCCTGAGCTCAGCAGGTCGAGACTGAGCTTGCCACTGCACTGTAGCCTGGTGACAGAATGAGACTCTGGCTCAAAAAAAAAAAAATAGATTTGAATTTGTTGATCTTACTCAAAAAGTATTACTGACTATTTTAAATATGTATTCAAACCACAAACTAATAATCTGGCTTTTCAAGGACATAGAAGAATTTGACAAATCTGGTATTTTCTCCGTTTGCATGATATTGGAAATTAGTTAAGTTTAGTATTAATATAGCCATGCCAGTTCTCTTTTGGGTATGATTTGTATGATATGGCATCATCATATTATAAATTTGCTCCAAGATAACTCTGCTTGCCTTTTGTGTTATTATTGTCATACAAATTATATCTTTTAAACATTATAATTCCATCAGCACAGTTTTATATGTGTTGCTTTACATAGGGTACTTTATGCATGATAGGACAAGGACAAAGTTACAAATACAATTTTTTATACGATTTTTAATAGTTACTGATGTAGTTACCTTTTCTGGTACTCTTTTGATGTAGAATTTAGTGTCATCCTATTTTTCAAAAATTCAGCCTGAAGAATTCTTTTTGTTATCCATTGTAGGAAGTTTCTGCTATTAATAATTTCTCCCAATTATTTTTAATATGAGAAGAGCTTAATTTTACCTTCATTGTTAAAGAATAGTTTTGCTCAATGTAATATTCTTAGTTCACAGTCTTTCCTTTAGCACTTTGCTATTGTGTCCAACTGCTTTGACCTCCACGATTTCTGAACAGAAGCCAAAAGTTAATCTTATTGAAAATATCTTGTTTGTAATGAGTAATTTTCCTTTTTCTGCTTTTAAGTTTATCTTTGTCTTTAGTTTTGACAGTCTTTCATATGACTAGTTGTATCACTCTGAGTTTATCTCACTTGGAGTTTAAGTTTCAGGGATATGTAGTTAATTATCTGGACCAAATTTGAGATCTTTTTTGGCCAGAATTTTCTCAAATAAACCTTCTGCCTTTTTTTCCCCCTTTGAGACTACCATTGCATATATATGTAATAGACCATACTTTCTTATTTCTTTATATATCCCTTATCTTTCTTGTTGAAAACTGATATTTTCAATAATACAATGTGACACCTCAAAAAATCAGATTTTTCCAAATTTGTTTGGGATTTTTATTGTTGCTGGATGTTGTTCTTGATGTTTTTTTTTGTTTAGAACTTTATCTGGACGAATTCTTTATAGTCTATATTCTTTGTAAAATGCAGTCTCTGCTTCATTATCTTAGTGGTCAAATAATGATTAGGCAGAAATTTTCTTACATTTCTTTAACCAATAGGGCTGCCAGTTTCTGCTTGTGACTTCTGACTGCATTGGGGAATGCTTTTAATGCTCCAATAAGAAATTTTCAGATTTAGGATTCATTTTCTGCTTGCATAGGCCTTCAAGGTCAGTCATAGGTGAGAACTTAGACCCTTCCCAAGTTTCACCTAAACTAGCATACAGCTCAACACCCTGGTACATTCTTTACAACCCCAAGATATGTCACAGATTTGCAGAGGTACCTATGGAACTCTCTCAATTATCTCCTGACAAACTTTTGGTCAGACTATTGCTAGCCCCAACTTGTATCACCAATTCAGTCAGCAGTGATGTTAAGCCATTGCTGCTGATTGTGTTCAACAAGTGGTCTAGAGATAAAGTTAACACACAGTTATTTCTGAGACAGCACAAATTAAAATTAACACAGATAATGGAATTAATTATTCAAAAAACTGCCAGCCATGTCACATGATAACAATTCTCTATCTTTTATTTCTGGTGTCTGCTAGGTTTCTGGTTTTCATAGATACATTACTTAAAAAGTTTTTGGTTTTCTGGACCTCCATATAGCTGAAAGAAAAGTATGTAAATTACATAAATTAAAATGGCAAACATTCATATTTCTTCCTGAGATTCAGTTACTTTTCTTGAATAAACTCTTCTTGAAGGGTTATAAACTTTTGGGCAATTTTCAGAACTTTTTGAAAATTTTGATTTTTGGCAACTGTTGTACGTGTTGTCATTGTTTTTCGAGAGGAGTAGATTTTCAGTTCCTATCTCCACCATTCTGGAAGTGCTCTCCTCCAGGCATAATACTTTTTAATTGAATAATTTTATGTATAAAATGATACGTGTGAAACATAAAATTTGTATCAAATACTATTATGCAGACTGAAAAAAAAATAACAGAAAAAATAAAAGAGAAAAACAAACTCTGATGGCTATTTTTAACCTTTTTTCCGATGTCCCATTTTTTATTGTCAGTTTTTAGATAAGCAAGTGAATGTGTGTGTACTAAATTGAAAGAGAGAAACAGAAAGAGCTGCTTACCATGCTGCTTTGGACTTTGTGAAAACATAGATTCTGAAGATAAAGAAAATGAATGCCCTCCGTAATTTTATTATCCTAAAACCTTCTGGTATTAATGGAATTTGTTTTATAAGAACTCGTTTTGGTCACGTTTGCATTTGCTCATATAATATCTGTGTCGGGTTCTCCTGTAGCCTACCAATAGCCAGCAGTGCCATGGAATTTCAATTAGTCGAGTGATGGTCAGCTGCAACCCAGAAGAATGAGATCAGATAATGTGCAGGGTTTTGTCTTTATGTTTGTCTGAAAAGCTTAATTACACATTTCATTAATTTACATGGCTACTATATTATTAGTGTAGATGCTGTTTTATTGGTGAATTTTAGAATTACTATTTTCTTCCCTTGAATAGTTTAGTGACTTAGCATGTGGAAGTCTAGTATTCTATTGGAAGAGAGAAAGAGAGCAACAGAATAAAAAAAATAAATAAAAAATAAACTGTCTGATATTAGCAATCCCAAGGCTCTTCAGGGAAAGAAAATTTCTTTTCATTTTCTACATAATAGCCATGACTTTATTTTATCACCTGTGAGATTTAATTTATCTGGTAGTTCTTTTTTTTGGAGTTGGAGTCTCACTCTGTTGCCCAGACTGGAGCACAGTGGCCGCTTCCGGCCACCACAGCCTCGACCTGCTGGGCCCCCGGCGATCCTTCCGCCTCAGCCTTCTGAGTAGCCGGAATATGCCCAGCTGATTTTTGATTTATTGTAGAGATGAAGTCTCGCTGCCCAGGCGGGTCTCGAACCCGCGGGCTCAGGCAATCCACTCACCTCAGCCTCCCAAAGGCGCGGGATTACAGGCTGAGCCACCGAGCCCGGCTTATCTGGTAGTTCTTGATCTAGTCCAATCTGTTACTAAAGTACCAACTTGATAAAGAGAGGTAAGAAGGGGTTAGAAAAATCTTAGACTGCCATAATTTATGAACGTATAATTTGATAAGTATCAAAGAGGAATTTATTTTTCTTTTTCTCTAAGGAGAGGCAGGGTTTTTGTTGACTTTGATATTTTTAAATATAACATATGCTTTATGTACGCTATAATATTGTGTACTAAATGAAGATAAATGTTACATCTATGTATAATTATATTCTCACTACTATTCTACAGGTAATTTGGATAAATTTACATTTATCATATTGTCTTATGATGGAAATACATATGTGAAAATATAACCAAATAGTTTAGCATTATAAAGATTGATTTTCAATGGCTTCACGTTGAGATTCCTAATATTCCTTCTATGGCTAAATTAAATCAGACTTATTTTAAGATAATGCTATGTATACCAGGAATGGTAACAAGAAAAATCTCAACATGGAAACTAAAAAATTATTTATTTCAAAATGCTCTGTTTTAGCCAATTACGTGTAAAATGATGTTGAGATAAGTAGCACAATATACCCACTAATAACCCCATTATGGACTTTTAAATTCACCCCTATTATCATTTACCAATTACTTGATTCATGGTCACTTCAGATATTTTTATTTGAACCCACAATATAGCTAGTATAAGTCTAAAAACATTGACATCACATAGGACTAAATAGCATTTATTAAATGTATCATTACTTGAATGTACTGCACAAATAATTCATTTCCTCAAAAATGCTGAAGAGACAGCTCAACTCACTTTTCTTGAATCCATTTAATGACATACCTCTTGATGTTTTACAAACACAAATCAATTTGTCTATTCTTAGCTAAAGAATATTGCCAGTGATTCTTCACAATGTGCTCTTGCCTCTAGAGTACCCTACTATAATCTTTGGATTTAAACTCTAAGTAGATCAACAATTTATTTTGTAACCTTCATTAATATTTTCATTAATATTCAAAATCCCATACCTCCTCTTCAGTGCTTGTTGTCCAGACTTCTAATTAATTGGATGAGGTCCATTCACATTATTGATGAGAATAGTTTTTACTCAAAGTCAACTGATATTGTACACAACCACATGTTCACCACATCTATATATTGCCTTCACAGGAACAACTAGATTAGTGTTCGTCTTAGTCCATTTGTGTTGCTATAAAGGAATACCTGAGGCTGGCTACTCTACCAAAAAAGGACATTTATTTAGCTCACAGTTCTGAGGTGTGCAAGAAGCATGGTGCTGAAACTTGCATCTGATTAGGGCCTAAAGATGCTTCATTTAGGGTGACAGAGAAAGGGGTACCAATGGGCACTCAGAAATCCCATATGGCAAGAAAAGAAGCATGGTGGGATGCAGGAGACAAGGGGAGGGGAAGACTCCAGGCTCTTTAACAATCAACTCTCACTGGAACTAATAGAGCAAGACCTCACTCACTACCATGAGTACAGCACAAAGCCATTCACAAGGTTTTAAACACCAAGATCAAATTCAATAGGTGGTTGGCAAAACAGACATCCAAACCATAGTAATGCTTGATTAAATCACTGGGTCCTGTAGCCATGTTGACATATGAAACTAACTACTGAGAGAGGAGAAAGGAAGAAATCAGATAAGCAAACAGAATAGGGTGGGTCCTGACAAAAACTTCTGCTGCAAGCCCCATGGACTGGAGTGAAAACACCTATTTCCAGGTCCATAGACTGCCCCTTTCACATGCTTCTTCTTGATTGCCCTTTTCAACTCTCTCCCGATTGGTTCATTTTAATCCCACACCATGGTGCCTCTCTCTGATTGGTGCTTCTACCAATCAACACACTCTCAAGACTAAATAAGCCTCTGATTGTAGGAGCATTGTTGGCAACCCTCTTTCCCATCCCCTCCTGCTGCCAGGAGCTTTTCTGGCAAGTCCTGCTTACTCTCTCCAGTGTTGGCATATCTCATTATTGCTGGGTATGAGATAAGAACTTAGAACTGCTGAACTAGGATAGCTGCACACACCGGACTGGAAGAGCTGGACCCCATGCTGAGAGAGCTTCAACCCTCCTTGAGGGCCTGAATGGCCCACCCAACCGGCAGAACTGTAAACACTTCTTGGGGCTCAACCCACCAACCCTCAAACTCAGCTGTAATACTCCTTGGGGGCTCTGCAGCTGTTGGCATCCCTGAGTTCTTGGGTGCCACCATGTTCCCCTATCCAGATGCCATTAATAATTGGAATATTTTGTTTCCTAAACAAAGATGTCTTCTTGATACAGAGATAATTTATATTGTTAGAAAATATTAATTGTTGAATTTATAGAATTAAATAAATTTACACAAAAATGAAGGCATATATATGTATATTTTAAACTAATATTTTAACTACTTCTTTAGTAAGTCAATTAATATTTCATTGCCTCTTGTTTCTGAAGACTATATTTTCTATAAATTTATTTTGTTTTCTCTTAGCATTAGTTGGATTTATTTTATATTAATGAAACTAAACGTTTTCTCTCAGGGCAGCTTGCTTATTAATGATGTTGTTTTCACTTTCTCTTATAATATTAAATACTATATTTGAAAAGAACTGACTGTAGCAATCTCAAAATAAAATACTTTTCTTCTTTTTCTAAGAAAATGTGTAGTAGCCATAGAAGTTTTGACAAGTTCGCATAGAAGTGTTAATGCATACCTAACTGTTTTAAATGTTTGTTTTATTATTTAAAAGTTTATAAATACAAAGGATAAATTATACATATATAAATTATAAATATTAACAAAAACACAAGCATCCACTTATGCTCAGCAAGCTTGGACAATAGAACATCTCGTGTATTTTCGAAGGTTCCGGAAGCCATTCCAGGATACAATCAACCCTTCCAGAGATAAACAATATGCCAAATTTTTAGCTTATTAGCTCATTATTGTATATTTATATATGTGTTTGTGTACATGAATGCTTTCTAAAGAGTTACTTCAATGTCTTATACTTACATGGATTCTGAAAAGAAGCAATGTTTCCTACATTTGTTTCCTTCATATCTCTTTGTGTAATATATCTTTTTTCTTTGACTTCAGGATATTTTTGTCTTTAGGACATTTTTATCTCTCACCACAATATGTTATTAGTTCTGTCTACTTTTGAACTTTATATGCATAAATTTTTCTGTGTTTGGGTACAAGAATACCTCGGATGTTAAACTAGTGTTTACTTTGCTACTTAACAAAATTTCAATTTTATGTAAATGATTTTCTAACCAATTTAACATTGTTCTAAAGTGATGCCAATAATTAGAGAAAATGTGCTCATTAGTCTCCACAAACATTTACCAAAATATCATGTAGCTCTTGTATGTTGGCATTGAATGACATCTAAAATCTATAGTGTAAGAACATCTTGAGTCACACAGCTTAAATTCTTTACAGTCTTACATTAAAAGCATAAGAAAATAGAAAGGTAATTTAGATGTCATAACCCACATTGAGGGTAGAGAGAAAGTAACAAGTTATATATTTTACGTGATATAAATGTATTAAGTAAAATGAATTAAAATCCTGTGATCATTTCAATGTGGTTTTGATTTGCATTTCTTTGATGATTAGTGAAACTGAGCACCTTTTGATGTGTCTGTTGGCTGCCTGTATATCTTCTTTTGAGAAGTGTCCATTCCTGTCTTTTACCTACTTTTTAATGGGGTTGTTTGTTTTTTTCCTTTCGGCATGTTTGAGTTCCTTTTAGATCCTGGATGTTAGACCTTTGTCAGATATACAGTTCTCAAATATTTTTCCCCATTCTGTGGGCTGTCTCTCTGCTCTCTTGATGGTTTCTTTTGCTTTGCAGATGCTTTTCAGTTTAATGAGGTCCCATTTGTCTATTCGTCTCTTATAGCTTTGACTCCTGAGGTTTTGGTCAGGAATTGGTTCCCTACTCTGATTTCTATAAGGGTGTCCCCTGCATTTTCTAGGATTCTTGTAGTTTGAGATAAGAATGACCATTGTTATTAAAACAAACAACAGTAGATGCTGATGAGGATGTGGAGAAAGGGAATGCTTCTACACTGCTGGTGGAAATGCAAACCAGTTCAACTCCTAAGGAAAACAGTGTGGCTATTTCTAAAAGAACTAAAAATTGACCTTCCATATGACCCAGCAACCCCCCTACTGGGAATATACTCAGAGGAACTCAAATCATTCTACAAAAAAGACACCTGTACATTCATGTTTATTGCAGCACTATTCACAATAGCAAAAACAGGGAACCAACTGTGCTGCCCATTGAAACTGGACTGGATTTTTAAAAATGTGGTACATATACATGATGGAATATTATGCAGTCATAAGGAAGGACAAACATGAACTTTGCAGCAACTTGGATGGGTTTAGAATCTATCATACTCAGTGATCTATCACAGAAACAAAGAACAGAGTTCCATATGTTCTCATTCATAAGTGAACTCTGAACATTTACCATAATACTGTAAGAAAGGGATTAGCAGTAGTGGGATACTGCTTGGGTGGGGATGGGGACACAACATCAATAAAGGTACCTGATCTCAAACCAGGCAAAGTGGAGATCAAAGGGAGGCCTAAATTTTATCTGTATGATGCCCACTTGTATACCTAATCTGAATTGTACCCCACATCTTTAAAATAAAATATATACAAATAAAAAAATTATGTGACTATTATATATTCTTACCTGAAAGTTCTTGTAATCACTGCTTTTATTCCAACAACAAATTTAATTTGAGTTATTTGTCAAATGTTTCAACTCTTCTTACTGCCCCTTACATAGTCGGTCCTGTACTGGGTAGTGGAAATCAAACATGAGCCTTAGCTAAAAAATAAAAATAAGAAACAAAAAGAGAGAGAGTTCAATCATGAGTCTTGCAAACTATTATTAGAGAATGAGATAAACATAAAAATTATGTAAATATTTAAATGCATGTAAACTATTATAGGGTTCTGAATAAAATTTAACTTGCGGTAGTGCTATGCAATATAATTGATTTTACTAAAGAAGGACATTGACAGCAGAAAACAATGATTTTTCTTACTTTATTGGTAGGTAAAGGTGTAGAAAAGTAAAGCAGCATATAGTAAAATCTTGTTTTTTAAAAAATCTAAATCTGCTAGTCTCTGTCATTTGATTATCATATAAAGATTTTATTTTAAAAGTGATTATTGTAATGAATAAATTAAAATCTAGTATTTTGCTGGCTAATTGTAAAATATGTCTGGTCTTGTTTTTGTTTCATCCTTTTTTTCTATCTTTTTTTAGGTAATTTAATATTTTGATGATTGCATTTTATCTCTATTTTTAAAATTTAGTACTGAAACTTTAAGTTTTTTTAAACTGTTTACCCTCCCTTTAGCAATATAAATTTCTGATTGATCAAAGTATATCTTTAAGTTCTATTATAGTAATTTACAAGTAGTGTAAATTTCTTAAAACAGTACATTCCCAATTTCTTCCTCCCATCTTTTTTTGCAATCATTGCTGTACCTTTTAATTTTATTATCCTAAAAACTCAAAGTACATACTGCTATTTTTGTTTTAGATAGTCATTTACTTTTAGAGCAAATAAGAAAATAAATTTTATTTTACCCATGTTTGTCCTCTATGGGTGTGTATCTCTGTATGTACAAATTCAGGTTTCTGCATAGTATTTTATCTTTTCTGCCCCCTCAACAAAATTTCTTTAATATTTTTGTAGTGTAAGTCTGCTGGAATTTAATTATATCAACTTTTATTTGACTAAGAAAGTCTATCTTTCAACTTCATTTTTAAAATAATAATTGAACTGAATACAGAATTCTGGGTTGGCAGAATTTTAATTACTCTTAACATTCATGTCTGGTAGTTGCATGGTTTTTGACAAGAAGTCAGCTACATTCATTGCGTTTATATTTCTTTGTGCAATGTATCTTTTTTCTTTGGCTGGCTTTGGGATAATTTTATCTTTAGCTTTTAGCTGTTTAAATAAATAAAATAAGTCTATGGACATGTGTGCATGTGTGTGTTTCTTGCTTGGTAATCTTTGTGCTTAATAACTCTGTCATTAAAAAAGAAAATTAGCCATTTATTTTTCAAATACTTATTTTGAAATAGGGACCAAGCATTTAATTCACAGACACCAACAACAAAAGTACAAGTTATAAAAAGGAGAGGTTTATTAGCCAAGAGCCGGCTGGTGGCCACTTGCCTACTGGACATGCCAGTCCCACAGCAAGGACCCCCATTTGCTGTAGGGACTTGCTTAAATGGGGCAAAACCACATTGGGACTTTCCAAGTGGGCCAAACCGCAACATCCTGGAGGCCTAGGTACTTTTCAAGCAATGCTAGCGGGGTTCACAGAAGTGAAAAAAAAGCTGTTAAACAGTTTAACCTATCCAGCAGGTGCTGTTGCCAGTTTCCAGGAAGGGAACTTTTTAACTGTGCAAAAGCTGAGTACATGCGTAACTGTGTAAAGGCTGAGTTTATGCTTAGCCTAATTTTTGACATTGTAAGTTTTTTCTTAAGCCCCCTTCCACATTTCCCCCTTTCAGTTGTTCCTGGAGTCAAATCATTTACTCTATACAGGGGATTATATTGAGTTCTGAGGACCATTAATTTTACCAATGACACACTATTTTTAACATAACCAAGGAGGCTTATGTATGGTCTTGGTTTTTCCAAGGAGCAATAGTTTCGCACCCCCATGCAGAGCAGTGGTATTGTCCTGCTTTGTGGCAATGGGCTGGTCCCGATGCTGGACAAGCATAAAAACCAACAGATTTAAGTCCTTTTTCATAAGCTAAGGTCCTGCACTCATCAGTGTGTGTGCCCCCAAGAGTTAGACCTGGCCATAATTTACAAAGGTCAAAGTTAAAGACAGGCCACCCGCTTCCTCTGTAGGTGGCAATTATGGTCCCAGTGATGGTATTTCTCAGTTCCCGGGAATAGTTCCCTGGAGTATAGGGATTAAGTGGGTTGGGTCACTAGGCCTCAAGCTGGGGAAAGTATGCAAGGAATATGATTAAGATACCAGGGCCCACAAAAGTCTTATCTTTAGAGGATCTTCTCCAGTAACTGGTTTGATGACTTTCCATGTCTCCGGGGGTGCGGTGGTGGCTGCCTTTTACTTGTGAATGATGAATCCAGGGGCGGACACCACTGACATTGATGGCTGTAGGAGTAGTAAGGATTACTATGTGGGACGCTTTCCACCTTGGGGTGAGGGCCTCAACATTGTGCTGTTTTATCCAGACCTGGTCACTGGGCTGGAATGGGTGTGGATGTTCCAGAACCGGTTTCTGGAAGCCTGTTTGCACGGTCTCAGTGACAGCTTTCTGAACTCTTTGAAGAGCATGCAGTGACTGAAGCAAATTATGGTTAGACAGTTCTAGTGTTTTTTCCAGTCCAACTTTTGGAAGTAACAGTGGGGGCCATCCAAACAGAATTTTGAAGGAGGTTAAACCCTTGATGTAGGGGGTACACCTGGCCCTTAAGAGGGCATAGGGAAGGAGTATTACCCAACCTTCACTGGTCTCCAGGGTTAATTTGGTCAAGGGCTCTTTAAGCATCCAATTCATTCTTTCTACTTGTACTGAACTCTGGGGATGATAAGCAAAATGTAAGTTCCAATTTATCCCCAAGTTTTTTGCAACACCTTCAGTAAGTTTAGAAATAAATGCTGGGCCTTTATCTGAGCCTATTGAGATAGGTAGACTATATCTTGGTATAATGTCATTTAAGAGTTTCTTAACTGTTACAGAAGCAGTTTCAGTTTTTGTAGGAAATGCCTCAACCCATCCTGAGAAGGTGTTTACCAAGACTAAGTTATTTATATCCATATTGCCCAGGTTTGACTTCTGTAAAGTCTATTTCCCATTGTCACCCAGGGGTTAGTCCCCTATTTCGGACTCCTTGGGTGGATACACTGACCTTAGCATTATTAGTCTGCTGGCATGACACACAGCCTTGAATGAGCTCCTGGGTGAGCTGGTCCAGATGAGGGAGATAGAATTCTTTTCTCACAAGTTCGGTTAGTTTTGTTCTTCCCAAATGAGTCCTTCGTGGAGCTGTCTTAGGATTTGTTGTCCCAGGATTCAAGGAAGGAAGGTTCTGCCATCCTGAAGTTGAAGCCATCCATCTGGGTTTGAGGTTGTCTGCAATTTTTGTGCAGCAAGGAGCTTCTCTTCTGTATATTTTGGTGGTGCACATAGAACTGGAGGAGGCAGCATCAGCAGGCAGGTGGCTCTGCGGTAAGCAGCTTCTCTGGCTGCTTGATCTACTTTTTAATTTCCTATTGCCTCTTTTGAGTTTCCTTTTTGGTGGCCCGGGCAATGGATGATGGTGACTTGTTTGGGGGCCCATATTGCTGCCAGGAGGTTTAAGACCTCCACTTTATTTTTTATAGTTTTCTCCTCTGTGGTAAGCAATCCCTGCTCCCTGTAAATTGTCCCATGAACATGTGCAGTTGCAAATGCATACCTGCTGTCAGTGTAGATGTTGACAATTTTTCCTTCACCTGTTTTTAGGACCTCAGTTAGGGCAATGAGTTCTGCTTTATGGGCCGATGTTCCCTGTGGAAGAGGTTCAGTCCAAATAGTTCCCTGTAGAGCAACCACCACTGCCCCTGCATACCTTACCCCATTCTGGGTGAAACTGCTGCCATCTGAGAAAAGCATTAGGTAAGGGTTTATTCTTGGGACATTGGTTAGGTCCTGGAACTCAGTTGTTCATAACAACAATGTGGTGACCCCATGGGACTTTATTCCAGTAGTAAAGTTGCGGGGTTCAAGCTGGGGGTATGCTGGAACTTGATGCGGGGTAGATCTAAAAGCAGTGCTTGATAATGGGTTATTCAGGCATTCAACATTCATTTGTTAGTGTCCCCTCAGAGTAAAGACTCCACTGCATGCATGGCCGTGACAGTCAGATTCTGCCCCAATGTTAGTTTGTCGAGTCCTTTACTAACATGGCAATGGCTGCTATAACCCTCAAGCAGGGTGGCCAGCCCGAGACTACCAGGTCCAGTTTTTTTGACAGGTAGGCTACCGGCCTGTTCCATGGGCCGAGCTTTTGGTTAGGACCCCCCGGGTTATGCCTCATCTTTCATCCACATAAAAGTGGAAAGGTTTTTCAATATCCAGCAAGGCCAGGGCCAGAGCTGAGATCAGGGTGTTTTTAAGGGCTTGGAAAGTTTTGTCCCCCTCTGGTGTCCATTTAAAATTAGCCTCTGGTCCCTTGGTTATTTCATAGAAGGGTTTTGCTAGTTCAGCAAACTTAGGGATCCATAGTTGGCAGTATCCTACAGCTCCCAAGAATTCCCAGACCTGCCTTTTGCTTCCTGGAACCGGGATGTCTGCTATAGCAACAAATGCGCTGGGCAGTCAAGGGATTTTTTTGCCTCCTTCAAGGTTATACCCAAGGTATGTGGCTACAGTTACACAGAGCTGAGCCTTTTTTGCTGATAAACAATACCTCAGAGTCTGAAGTTTTTTAAGCAGGTGCCTGGTGGCATGCAGGCATTCACCCTCTGATGTAGCTGTGATTAACAGATTATCTACATACTACAGCAGAGTCACTTCAGGGTGCTGTTGCTGGAAAGCTCAGAGGTCTTGGCGGAGAGCTTCATCGAACAGTGTGGGTGAGTTTTTAAATCCTTGTGAGAGTCATGTCCAGGTTAACTGGCCATTTTCCCCTTTTTCAGGATCTGTCCACTCAAAAGCAAACAAAGGTTGGCTCTGCTTAGCCAATGGGATGCTGAAGAAGGCATCCTTAAGGTCCTGCACAGTATATACCTGCCTCTCTGGAGTTAACCCGCTGAGGAGGATGTATGGGTTGGGGACTGTGGGATGGATATCTTCCCCTCGCCTGTTGACCTCTCTGAGGTCCTGGACAGGGTAGTAGTCTCCCATGCCCAGCTTTTTGACAGGACAAAGCAGGGTGTTCCAGGATGAGTGGTACGGCACTAGGATTTCAGCTTCCCAGAGACACTGGGTGTGGATTGCTATGCCTTTTCGGGCCTCTGGGGATATAGGGTACTGTTTTACCCTAATGGGCGTTGCCTGACTTTTGAGCTGTACAATGACTGGCGGTTGATGGGATGTCAGCCCAGGGGAGTTTAATCAGTCCAGACTTAGGGAAACTCAGTCTGCAGCTGAGCCAGCAATATGGCATTTGAAGAGTCAAGAGGGGCCCCACCTTCTGTTAACACGTATTCCTCACTTAGGGAGACAGTAACAAGAATTTTTGATTTCCCTGGTGGATTTAGGCATACTGCTGCCATGGTTTCCTCAAAACCTATGTTGGCCTTAAGCTTGTGTAAGAGGTCACACCCAGGCGTGGGTACGGGCAGTCTGGCATTACTAGGAGTGAATGAGTTGCTTCCCCTTTTCTCAAATTCTTCAATTTTCTGCAATTTCTTTCTTATATCAGGGGCCGACTGGGAGACAAAGGCTATAACTAAAGCCCTCTGATTTTGTGGAGCCTCTGGATCTATGGGAGTATATGTCCAATAGGCCTCCATAAGGCATTCCAAAAAAGTTGTGGGAGATTCCTGTGGGTCCTGAGTTACCTCACTTACCTTAGACAAATTTGTGGGCCGCCTGGCAGCGGCCCAGAGACCCCCTCATTAAAAACCAGCGATAGGTGGTGAGACACTCCCTACCATGATAGGTGTTTGGGTTTCAATTAGACCTCTTAGCAGGGAAGATATGGTCCACACAGTCCTGCTCTGCCGGTCTGCCATCTGATCCCAGGACCAATTTCCTTGCCTCCTGATGGATTCATTTTCTTTCCTTCATAGTAAAAGGGCCTGGAGGAGCTGTTGGCAGTCATCCCGAGGGGTCTGGTGGGTGAAGAAAATAGTTTCTAAAAGGCCTATGAGGCTCTCAGGTTTTTCAGAGAATGCCGGATTTTGGTGCTTCCAATTGTAAAGATCACTAGTAGAGAAAAGGACATAAACCATAAAGGGCTGGCTTCCCGAACCTCCCATGTCTAGTCCCAGGGCCTGTCTCAGGGGGAGAACCATGGATGTTCATGGTTCTAAGTTCCCTGAAGATGAATTGGGGCCACTCAGTTTATTGGGGGTGGTTGAGCCCTTGGGAGATGCATGGGGAAGAAGGGGATAAAGGGGCTGATACAAGGACCCACTCTTGATGAGTGACGGGCTGAGAACCTTGTGGGCCCCCTGCTCCTGCTCAGATGTAGATTGGGGCGGGGGAATTTCATCATCCTCCAGTGGGCTCTGGAGGATCGGAGGTTTGACTTTTGGAGTTTCCTGTAGGGCTAAAACACGAGAATAATTAGCTTTCTTTTTGGCTTTCTTCATCAATGATAGCTTTTGCACTACCAGGAGGTACCAGGCAGTGATATATGGGATCTGGTCTAGTTGGCGTCAATAGACGAACTGTTGGACCTTCCCCATTATGGCAGGGTTGAAGGTCCCCTCTGGCAGCCCAGCTACAATTAGGAAATGTGGGCCATTTGAGGGAACAAAAGGTGGTTAGATTTCCTTGGTTTACGTGATAACCTGACTGCTGTGTCGCTCCTTGGAAATCCTGGAAGTGGCACAAAACCAGTTGCAGAGGGGTGTCAGACTTACAGCACTGCTGCCCCATAATATCGATAGCCATGACAGACACAACAGTGACTAACGCTGAACAAATAAAGACAATAACACAAACTGATCAGACAGACCTAACTGCCCGAGGGCAATACCAGAGGGCCCAGTGACATCTCACTGGGACCTCAGACCCAGGAATTAGTACTTTGTCCAACTTTCCTGTGGGACCAAACAGAACAGGAACTTGACTCACCTCTCAGAGGGTTCTGGGGACATTGTGAGTCTGCCAGAGATGACAATCAGCCATTTGTGAGTTCACAGACTCACCAGGCCCGATGAACACTGAGGTTCATGGGTATGCAGACCCACAAGTTCAGCTGGTGATTAGGGCTGGGGATTAAGCTCTTGAATCTCCCGGGCGAGCCCCCAAATGAAATAGGGACCCAGCATTTAATTCACAGACACCAACACCAAAAGTACAAGTTATAAAAAGGAGAGGTTTATTAGCCAAAAGCCAGCTAGCGGCCACTTGCCTGCTGGACATGCAAGTCCCACAGTAAGGGCCCCATTTGCTATAGGGACTTGCTTAAATGGGGCAAAACCACACTCGGACTTTCCAAGTGGGTCAAACTGCAACATCCTGGAAGCCTAGGTACTTTTCAAGCAATGCTAGCAGGGTTCACAGAAGCAAAAAAAAAAAAAGTTGTTAAACAGTTTAACCTATCCAGCAGGTGCTGTTGCTAGTTTTCAGGAAGGGAACTTTTTAACTGTGCAAATATTGAGTACATGCTTAACTGTGCAAAGGCTGATTTTATGCTTAGCCTAATTTTTGACATTGTAGATTTTTTTTAAGCTCCCTTCCACAATTTTGCTCTGCCCTCTTTTTCTTTCTAAAATTCCACTGTTCTTGTATTAGACCATTGTGGTTTCCCATAGCTCATGCAAGTTCTATTCTGTTTTTTTGCCCACTCTTATTTTACTTTTAACTCTAAGTTTGCCTAATTTCTTTTTATATCCCTTTAATTTCATCCATTCTTTTTTCAACTGTGAGGAGTATACTGATAAGTTTTTTAAAACCTTCTTTATCTCTGTCATGTTTTGTTTAATTTCTAACAGTTTGGGGCTCTTTCTTATAGTTTGCATCTCTCTACTAAACCTTCGCATTTCATTGAGCACATTTCCAATATAACCTTCAACATATTAATCAAAGTTGTTTAAAATTTTCTTATTATTCCAAAATCTGCTATACTGGAATCTGGTCAACTGGTTGATGTGTCATTGAACAGTGTGTTTTATTCTTGACTTTTCATGTGCTTTGTAATTTTGTATGGGGAACTGGACATCTTCTGAATGGTGCTAGACACTAAGATAAATAGTCATTTCACCTCATTTTACTTCTGCGAGGCCTTTAGTGAGTTAATGTTAATTTGTTCTAGCAATGTCTTGCATTTAGGATACGAACTAGTTGGCAAGAGAGATTTTTTGAGTCTCTTCTACACTCAACTTTACATCTTCACTTTATGTTGCACCTCAGACAGGGTTTATATGCTTTTTACATTTTTACAACTCTTGCAGAAATATTCTTTTATTATTTGTTATTCAACACTTACAAGCCTATTGATGGGGAATGGAAGTATTCTGTTTTTCTGACAAAACATCAGTCTGCTGGTTTCCTTATGCTTGGGAGTATGGCCTTCTTAAGGTTTCTTCTACTTATGCACTTGTAATTGTGTGTCCCACACTTCCCCTAGAAATATAATATTTTTTTCCAATCCCTTCCCTCAAGTGTAATGGGTTTCCCTCAGTTTCCTAAGCATGTCAGTGTTTATCTCCATTTCCTCAGCAGATTAAGCCTTTAAGTTCATAGCTGAGGCAACAGATAAGTTTCTGGGTGGGGTTTCAAGCCTATCTCCCTTTGACCACTGTTTCCCTCTACCAGGCTTTTACCATGGTTTCTCAAATCCCATTTATTTATTTATTTACTTATTTATTCATTTATTTTAGCTCCTGCTGAAGTCTGTACAGAAAAGTTTCGTAGACTGTGCAAATTTTGCCGCATCTATGACTTTTAGATATTTTGTTTTCTTTTACCAGTTCACAATTAATCTTTACTAATTTGTTAACTTTTGTAGCTAACTTCTTATTAGTGCCCAGATGTGTCTTCACAACTAAGTGGTTATATTCTGGCCCTCCTTGCAGGTATTGACTCTTCTATTTTGGACCAACTGGTTGTCTTGCATGTCAATATATAATAATTTGTATTTGATAATCTGGAAGGTCTAAGTTAATGTAAAACATGTTTTCATCCTATAAAAGTGGTTACCAGTAGAACTCACTAGCCATAGTTCTGTTTACTAAATTATTGGGATATGTCACCATTCAAATTTTTAGTACATAACTTATTAATTTGATATACACTATTAAGTGGGCAGAGGAAGGTATTCTTCACTAACTATATAATTTTTATTTTTCTGGGATTTTTTTGTTGTTGTTACCATATGATCAGTTGTGTGTGTGTGTGTGTGTGTGTGTGTGTGTGTGTGTGTGTGTGTATGTGTTTTGCATGCTTCTACATTCTATCTGGAAGCTGAAGTTCCAATTATTTTAAAAAGAGAATTCAAATAAGCTAGATGGTTACTAGCTAGATGCTGAATTTAATTTTCCTGATTCCTTAGAAAGCACTTTTGTTATGACTGCCACTGATTATTTTAAAACAAAACAAAGATAAATAACTTTAAGAAATTTATCCATATTCATAACAAAAGCAGCTATTTTATCAATGGAAGCTAAGCAAAAATATCTATGTGCTATTTTTTTCAGAATTTTATTTCTTACTTGTGTAGAGAACCGAAATATATTTATTAATTGAAGACTCCAAACTGTCCTCATTTATCAAAGAGTTCCTTGACACGCTTAGCTGCTTGTCACCTCAGTGTCACACTGAGTAATGTTGGCACTCAAACTACAGATTGCTTTCATTTATTATTTGTTTACTTATTTATCTATTCACATTTAAATTTTTTTATTTTAAAGATATGGGGTACAATTCAGGTCTAGGTATACAAATGTCCATTATGCAGGAACTCTTGTTGATGAGGTGTCCTCCCCTACCCTGGCAGTTTCCCACTACTGCCAATTCCACATCCCTGCCACAGATTGCTTTTAAAGGATTATTTTAGTCATTGCTAATTTTTAAAAAAAGGAGTTATAGAAAAAGAACTGCATAACAGACACAGTATCTTTATTATTTTCTGAAAATAAATTTTTCCAAATACCTTTCAAAAAGAACATGTAGGTATATCTTTGTTCTACAAATAATCATAGTTTAGTTGACAATTCAAGAAGGACAAACAAGTAACACTTGATAGAAATGAATTCTTTTAGCATTGCTCAGTTGGAACAGAATTTAGAATATGGTATTACTGCTGCAATTAACTGATTACTCACTTTGAGCAACAAAAAGTACAATAATGATTTATATAGCAGTAAAATTCTCAGTACTCTAGACAATAGCTCTTATCTAATTACTGAATTCACTGAAATAAAGTGGAAATATATTCCATAATGAATGCTACTAACATGGATTTGGGTTTATTATAAGGCCACAATATAAGGTGTTTTAGAAATAAATCTCTTTATTTCTTAACATTCTTAAAGAATAATTATTTTGTTAAAAACTTTCATTGTCTAAGTTAAATATGCCTGGGGTAGAAAGTTGGGGAAAATAAGTGATTTGAAAAAAATAATTCAATACTAAATTATTATTATTAATTTGTACTTATTCTAACATTTATAAAACTAATATTTGATTACTTTAGGCAATTTTCTAGAGTTTAGTGTTTTAGAAAATAAGTTAATAAGTTAATATTCAAGTCATGAGAAGAGCTTGATAATAAAAAGTATCCTTTATTAGTTTGTGCTACGTACCAGGGTCTGTGTCAAGAGCTTTATATGCATTATCTCACCTATGTGAAATGTGTAATATCAGTTCATTACTTTTCCACGTGGCTAGGGTCTTGGTAAACAATATTGTTATGGCAATAAGGAGACAACACAGATAACAAGTAAGCTTGAATATAGATTTTGAGAAGGTCAGTATTAAGATATTTAAAGAATTCACTTTTTTCTTTTTACATAAAACAAACTGTTGCAGAAAATTATCACCATGCATTTTTTTAAAAACTAATTCTTAAAAAACAATTGCATAAATAATCTAAGGTAAAACAAATTCTCAAGTATTTCAGAAAAAAAAAGAGTATGTCTAGCTTTAATGTAAGTGATATTTTAAAAACTAAGAGCTTGGTTGCAAATCTCACATCTTTGTGTGTGTGTGTGTGTGTGTGTGTGTGTGTGTGTGTGTGTGTGTGTGTAGTTCCAGCTATTTGGAAGGCTGACATCTTTTTTTAATGAAATAAATCAGACAGAAAAATCATTGTTTTGTGACATGGAAAAGTATCATAAGAATACTCTAACTCTTTGAAATAAAATCACTATCTAATCACCTCTTTGAGAAAAGGTTTGATGAGTTCTGAGTTGTTACAGTATAGTCTAGAAATTTGTTTTAGTTGGGAAGATCAAGTTGAATTTGAATATATGAAAAATCATACAACTACCCGAGATATGTCACAAGTGAGTATATAAGCAACCACTGAATGCAAATAACCAAGCAGAGAGTGCTGTGGGTTCTGGACCAGTTAGTAGGTGCATCACAGTAAAGGAAAGTAAGTTTCAAGGATAGCCTAGAAAAGAAAGAAAAGAAACACTCTATTGTGAAGAACCCTGACAAAGATGTATGGTTACAAGCAATGCATTTTGTTTTTCTCAAGGTTCTTGGTTATGATAAACATATCTGAAAATTTGCAAACTACTAAATTTAAAAATTAAATGTAGCTTGTACATTTATTATGAGTATTATTTCACTTTAAGGGAAGAACTTTTTTGTTACATTCTCATTATTCCAATGGATTACTTTGTTTTGTAAAACACAATTGGGGAAGGTTCAATTTAAATTATACTAGTTTGCTTGTTTAGAAGATATATGATTTTTATGTGTAAGGTATGTGATTTGGTAGTTACCTTTAGTCTTTAATATTTATAATAGTTCATAAAATTTCATCCACCATTCCTAGTTCATTATTAAATTTGTAACATTTTCAGCTTTTATATTAACTGTTTTTACTACTTCCATTTAATTTCTAAAACTACATAAAGCCCAAAGTTTGAAATAGTGTCTAAATTAAAATAGAGAAATTATTTTAGTTATAAAGTATGCATACCAGGTAAATAGAAGAACAGAAAGATCTTATTAAGAGCACATTCAGATTGATTTATGGTCACACTAGGCTTAGAAGTTTAGGGGAAAAAAACTGTATATATACATTTTCCCCTCCTTTTGAATCTCCTGAATATCAGAACTATTCAATATAATATAATTTTTTTTCTATTCTTTCTTCCTGTAATTGAGAATTAATTGAGTTTGAGGGGAAAATGCCTGCCTCACCCATACAGCAAGAAGAAAAAACAAATGAATAAAATTATAATTTCCTAATGAGATAAATCAAATCAGAATGAAATGTCAACCAAAATTCCATATTTCTACAGTAACCAGCAAAATGATGAAAGTAGAAAACGAGATAATATGCAATCCAATGTTTACTTCTCATTGGTAAGAACCAAAGTTATTTTAAAGAAGGACTATTGAAACTGAAGTCTTCAGATTTGAGTTTGAGGACTCATTTTGTTGCTCTGGTGTTCCTTAGTCACTGAGTGACTTTGAAATTGTTTTTTTCATTTGCACAATTATACATCTCATTATCTGACACCTTCTTAATAATTTTATTGCTTATATAAAATAAAATAATACATGTTAAAATATAAGGTATCCAGACAGAAAACTTGTTTAGAGCATTGCATAAGTAAATGAACATCATCTTTATTTTACTTCTACTATTGTTTAAATTCATCATTGATATTCAAAGTTGTTCCTATCTCAGACCTTCAGAATCAGAATTATAGTATTTTGCTGTGCTTATTTTTTTCTCTTATATGACTTTTTAATTAATTGCTTTGTCTTTCTTTCAGAATATTTACAAACTCAACTAGTGAACAGTTCAATACAAGTAATGCAACTATAACAATTAATTTTTATACTGCACCTATGGGAATATGTGAATAGCCATCCTTCTAAGAAAGGGGATAATTTAGTATCCTTTCACTATTTTCATATTAGTTATGGATGCACTCAGCAAATGAAATGAAAGTAGGAGCAGTTTTAAAATGTCTTATCTGAAAATAGCCTGAGATGAGGTTAGATGAGTATGCATTGGTTTGGATTATAACTTTCTATATTTTAAAAACATTTTCTCTCCTAACGCGTTGCTTTAATGAAAATAAAATTTAAGCCGGGCTCGGTGGCTCAGCCTGTAATCCTGCGCCTTTGGGAGGCTGAGGTGAGTGGATTGCCTGAGCCCGCGGGTTCGAGACCTGCCTGGGCAGCGAGACCTCATCTCTACAATAAAAATCAAAAAATCAGCCAGGCGTGGTAGCGCATACCTGTAATTCCGGCTACTTGGAAGGCTGAGGTGGAAGGATCGCCGGAGCCCAGCGGGTCGAGGCTGCGGTGGCCGGGAGCGGCCACTGCACTCCAGTCTGGGCGACAGAGTGAGACTCCAACTCAAAAAAAAAAAAAAAAAGAAAAAAAATTTTAAAATAATTATAGAAATATAAAAAAGGAAAAAATTTTTCTTATCAGAAAACATAGGACCAGCACTTAAAATAGTATGATAAGAAAGTTTTGATATTCCAAGATATTTGGTGTACATAGAAGGAAAAGGGGAAATTTTGTTTTAGACCTTTGTTTGTGAAAGGGAACAAAAATCATGGAGTTTTACTGTTTGATCTTATCTTTTTTTTATCTGTAATCAGAAATAGATAAAGGTGAAAGGATACAACAAAAAATTAAACTCAATTCAACCATCATTTATGTGTTACCTGCTATATAGCATACATTACATTGTATTTGGTATTAGGGATACAAAGATGAAAATATTCAAGTAAATATGGATAACTTTTCCAGTTGCCATTGTATCATCTATATTTCTTTCTTTTTTTTTTTTTTCAGAATAAAATGAGGCAAAGGAAAACTGTAATAGACGAGGCAGTCACAGGAAGTAGGAAACTGAGTAATGCCCAAGGAATAAAAAAGGAACAGTTATGGGAAAAATTATTAGAAGTACCGAAAGCAGGAAGATCAGAGGCCTTCATTCATAGCTTAACATATCCAGGATAAAAACAGACAATATAGCAAGTGGAGCAACAACTGAGAGTAGTAATGAGAAGTAGGCAGAGGCCAGGCTTTGTGGGACCTTGGGGTCCGTGAAAAGAAGTTTTCAGGATATTATTCAAGGTGCAATGGAAAGTCAATGGGAGAGAAAAGGTTAAAGCTCAGAATTATTTGAAAAGATAATACTAGCTGTAGTGAGGAGAATGCATTCTGGGAGAAATGTGAAAGCAGGGGTATCAGTTGAAGGCATACTGCCTTTAGTCTGCTGTATTGGTCAAGGCAGCACAGCTTATCATGTGATAACAAACACCACTGACATCTTAGTGACTCACCACGACAAAGGTTTAATTTTCACTCACACATCATGTCTATTGTAGACTGGCTGAGGTCTCGCCATATGTTGTCACTATCCTTAGGCTGGGATCAAGGCTGATGGAGCATCCATTCTCTGAAACATTGTCACTTGGCTATTTCAGAAGGGAGGAAAAAAAAAAAAAACCTGGGTGAATCATAGACATCTCTTAAAGTTTCTGCTAGAAAGTGACATGTCTCATCTCTGTTTGTAATTCATTTACTAAAGCAGCTCTATGGCCAAACCAGACTTCAGTGGGTCTGAGACATAAAATTCTCCCTTAGATTAGGAAAGTGGATACTGATGAATACTAGAACTGTCTACTGCATCAGACATGAGGTGGTGGTAGCTTTGGCTAAGGCAATAAACAAGGCAGTACAGCCGGGCTCAGTGGCTCAGCCTGTAATCCCGCGCCTTTGGGAGGCTGAGGTGAGTGGATTGCCTGAGCCCGCGGGTTCGAGACCCGCCTGGGCAGCGAGACCTCATCTCTACAATAAATCAAAAAATCAACCGGGCATGGTAGCGCATGCCTGTAATTCCGGCTACTCAGAAGGCGGAGGCGGAAGGATCGCTGGAGCCCAGCAGGCGAGGCTGCGGTGGCCGGAAGCGGCCACTGCACTCCAGTCTGGGCGACAGAGTGAGACTCCAACTAAAAAAAAAAAAAAAAAAAAAAAAGGCAGTACAATAAAAATAAGTGAAAATATTCAAGATCTGTATTTCGAGCTAGAACTAGTGAGACTTGATGAACTGAATATGAAGGTGGAAGGTATGAGCAGACTCAAGAATGACATGTTTGGCTTGAACAGCTTATGGTAATGGGTCCGTTAACTGAGATGGACAAAAATCAGGAAGGTCGAAATGGGGAGGGAACAGAAAATATGATTATATGATAATTCATTCATGAGAATGAGTAGTATCTAGAAAGTAAAATGCAAGTGGGGGCCTAAGAAAAATATCAGGACTGTATGTATCTACATCAATATCTATAGTATATCCAATCATTAGAATATGAGATTTAAGGCCAAAGGACTATATGAGATCAGAAGATAATTCATATAGACAAGTAAAGAAGGATCAGAAAAAAATCCCAAAGCATTCACAAGTACAGGCAAGGCACAAAAGGCACAACTAGAAAAGAAAGCTGAATTGTAGCCATTAGCTAAAAGGATAAAAGCCAAAAGATAACCAAGAGAAAAGTGTGTCAAAAATAAGGGATAAGTCCACTGAGTGAAAATGTTGCTGTGAGACCCACAAAGATGAGAATATAAAATAAGTTGTTGCTTTTGATAGCATAGAAGTTGTAAGCAACCATGGCAAAAGCCGTTTGGAGGGAAAGGACTGATGTAAATAATGTGGACACACTAGAGGTTAGAAGCAATAGGCATACAGGTGATATTAGAATCCAAGGGATTGTATTAAGCCATACTTAAAATACTTAGGTGAATGGACCAGAGTTTAGAAAATTGGGAAAAACCAATATTTAAGGGAAAAGAAAACGAAAATAAACACAAAAACCATGATGAAAGAAGATAGGAAAGAACTTAAAATTTAAAAATAATATACTGTCATAGAAACCAAGAGAATAGCAAGTATGAACAAAAAGAGAATAAATAATAGTGCCCAAATGAAAGTAAAGCCTATTAAATAATCAGTGAACTGATTATCAATGGAGTCTCACCTTACTGTGAGCAATTTGAGTATGGAGTCATGTTCTACTTTGGACATGTCACAGAGTAGGAGGACAACAATCTCTCAGTGCAAAAGGAAGCAAGCCAGCAATAACTAGCTTAATGTTACCTGGATGCTGGAATATAGAGTTGAGAGAGGGACTAACATCAGAGCTCACCATAAATAGAATAACAACAACACTGTTGGATAGCAGTATTAAAGACGCTAAACCATGATTCTAATCTGGGGGGACGATGATTCTTCAAAAGACTGTGCAGGGTTAGAGTATTGAAACTGCTGGATCTGAGTAATCCTTATATACTAAATTTTCCTAATATTCGCTTGGAATATTCTGACCCTGCTGTTGCTCAAGGAACAATCCCCCAATACACTATACTTCCTACCTTCCTCCTTGTCAATCCTATAATACTTCTTTGTCCTTCTTAAAAATATTATAAGTCTGGTGTCTTACTGAATTTCACTGAGCTAGAATATAGGATTGCCCAGGATGAGATTGTATTTGTAAATTGGGGCCATATTGTAGAAATCTTTGATAAGCAAAAAGATATTAATTTGAAGTATTATTTCTCACATGAGTAGGAGAAGAACATGGTATCCCAGGCAAGATTTTTGAAATAGAGTTAAAATGAAACAAAGACCAATGATAATGAGACATAACAGCAAAATAAATAGATAAAAGTCAAAATTAAAATTAAATCACACTTTCACGATTATTATTGAGTATACGTATTAAGGGTTAGACTTAAAGACATGCAAGTGTGTGATTGTATAAAAAATATGAAGAAAGCATAGTAAAATCTAAATACAGAAATCCAACAATTACAAAGAAAAGATTATTAGATATTGTGATATAGGAGAGACGAGGAAAGCAGCGAGAAATTTTAAATTCCTCCATTGGTTATAGCCCAGTATAATGTCTTTGCTTTATTCAAATTTACCAAATGGCTACTTAATAACATATGCATATGTAAAAAATTCATATAATAAATGATCTAACATTGTAAATTTTTATACTCAAAATTCATTGAATTCCTTGGCTATTATGAATTATGCCTACAATGAACATGCGAGTAGTGCTATCTTTTTCAAGACACTTTTTTCATTTTCTTTGCATTTATTCTCACAAGTGCCATTGCTAGATTATATTTTATTTCTTTTAGTTACATCCACACTGCTTTCCATAATGGCTGCACACATTTGTATTCCTACCAACAGTGTACAAAGAATCCCTTTTCTCCACACCATTGCCAACACTTATCTCTTGACTTTTTAATAAAAGCTATGCTAAAAAGCATGAGGTGATGTCTCATGGTGGTTTTTGTTTGCATTTCCCTGATGATCAGTGATATATTGAACATCTTTTCATACACTTGTTGACTATTTATATGTATCCTTTAAAAAATGACTATTCAGGCTGGGTGCAGTGGCTCAAGCCTGTACTCCTTGCAACCTAGGCAACTTGGTGAGACCTCATCTCTACAATATATGGAAAATTTAGCCAGGTCTGGTAGTGCACCTGTAGTTCTGGTTACTTGGAAGGCTAAGGCAGAAGGATCGCCTGAGCCCAGTGTGTTGTTGGGGTGGCTGTGAGCGTGCCACTACACTCCAGCCTGGGTAACAAAGTGAGACTCTGATTAAAAAACAATAGACTATTCAGTTCTTTTGCCCCTTTTTAATAGGATCATTTGTTCGTTTGTTTGTTTTACTATTGAGTTATGTTTCTTATATATTTTGGATATGGATTTCTTACTGTTGTACAGTTTGAAAATATCTTCTTTCATTCCACAGGGTAAAGCAAATGGGGAGATAAAGCGTACAAACATTCCATTTTAAGGTAAGTTCCAGGGATCTAATGTACAGAATAATAGTTATTTTTAATAATACTGTATCACATATTTATATTTTGTTAAGAGAAATCTTGCCGGGCTCGGTGGCTCAGCCTGTAATCCCGCACCTTTGGGAGGCTGAGGTGAGTGGATTGCCTGAGCCTGCGGGCTTGAGACTCGCCTGTGCAGCGAGACCTCATCTCTATAATAAATTAAAAAAAAAAAAAAATCAGCCGGGCGTGGTAGCGCATGCCTGTAATTCCGGCTACTCGGAAGGCTGAGGCAGAAGGATCGCTGGAGCCCAGCAGGCAAGGCCAAGGTGGCGGGAGCGGCCACTGCACTCCAGGCTGGGCGACAGAGTGAGACTCCAACTCAAAAAAAAAAAAGAGAAATCTTAAGTGTTCTCATTACAAAAACATAACTATGTAGGTGATGAATGTGTTAATTAGTTTGGTGATGGTAGTCATTTTCTAATATATACATACACCAAATCAACACATTGTACACCATATATATATATAAATATACATATATATATACACCGTTTTTGTCAATTATACCTCATTAAAGCTTTTGTAGTCTCCAATATCTATATGTTCATGTGTACCTATTATTTAGCCCCCGCATATAACTGTAAGCATATAGGTACTTATAATATACTTATGTAGTATAATATGCCTCAACACATTGTACACCTTGTATATATACCATTTTTGTGAATTATACCTCAATAAAGCTAAAAAATTCATTTATAAGTTTGGAAAAGGTATACTTTGCTGGCAATGGATATAATTCTGAACATAAACACACTTTAAAGACTAAACTTAATAGTACATTTCATTCTTTTGTCCCCTCTGGGTTTTTTCTTGATATTCCATGTGCTAAAATTCTTGGATATAAAAATAAAATTAAATGTATACCATATTATTAACAATATTAACGCATTCAACTAATTTCTCTTGAGGTATATATTGCTTTTTGTTGCTAAAGGTATCACTATTAATAGAATACATCCCATGTTACTGTCCAGTAGAGGAGGTGAATTGCACTCAGTTTCTAACACTTTCACGTCAGGTGTTTATTATGAAAAATAATAATTACTTTAAATGGTTACCTTGTGAAAAATCAAAGACCAGGAAATGAAACAAAACACAATAGTTACTGTGAAGGTTAAACACACTAATTTTTTAAAAAAATTATTTTTATAGATTTAGGAGCTACACGTTTAGTTTTGTTACATGGAATTGTTGCATAGTGGTGAAGTCTGGACTTTTTTTTTTTTTTTTTTTTATCACAGTCTCACTGTGTCGCCCAGACTGGAGTGCTGTAGCACGCTCAGGACTACTGCAGCCTCGACCTGCTGAGCTCATGAGATCCTTCCGCCTCAGCCTTCCAAGTAGCTGAAACTTCAGGTTTGCGCCACCATGTGCGGCTAATTTTTTAATTATAGAGACGAGGTCTCACCATGTTGCTCAGGCTGGTCTTAAGCCGCTGGGCTCAGGTAATCCTCTCGCCTCCACCTCCCAAAGTGCTGGGATTATAGGTGTGAGCCACTATGCTGACTTTTTAAAACATTATTTTTATAGATTTTGGAGCTACATGGAATTGTTGCATAGTGGTGACGTCTGAACTTTTGGTGTTTACCTGTCATTTGAGCTGTGAACACTCTCTCCCATGGGTAGATATTCTAACCTCACTCCCCTTCTGCCCTCTTTCCTTTTAGAGTCTCCAGTGTCTATATGTTCATGTGTACCCATTATCTAGGCTCCGCTTATAAGTGTATACTTATAATACACTTAAAATATAGTTATATAGTATAATATATCTCAACAAAACTAAAAATGCTTTTTTTTTTTTTGAGTCAGAGTCTCACCCCATCACCCAAGTTGGATTTCAGTGGCACACTCACAGCCACCACAGCCTGCACCTACTGGGCTCAAGCGATCCTTCCACCTCAGCCTTCCAAGTAGCTGGAGCTATAGGTATGTGCTTTTTAAAAATTTATTGTAATGATGTTGTCTCACCAAGTTGCCCAGGCTGGTCTCAAATATCTGGACTCAGGCAATACTCTTGTCTTGGACTCCCAAAGTGCTGGGATTACAGGCTTGAGCAAACATGCCCAGCCAAAAATTCATTTCTAAGTTTCAGAAAAGTATACTTTGCTGGCAATGGATATACTTCTGAACATAAAAATACTTTAAAGACTAAACTTAGTAATACTTTTCATTACTTTTGTCCTCTCTGGGTTCTTTCTTGATATTCTATGTGCTAAAATTCTTTGATATCAAAGTAAAATTAAACTTATACTAAAACAATATTAAAGCATTCAACTAACTTCTCATGAGAAATATATTGCTTTTTGTTGTCATATAAATATATTATACTATATAAGTACTTATAAGTGTAGGTATTTGACCTTCTGTTTCTGAGTTATTTCACTTAATTATCCTGCTAAAGACATGCTTTCATTATTGTTTATTGTTGAGTAAGATTCCATGGTGTGTGTGTATGTATCATATATTATATATTTGTGTGTGCGTGTTTATCTAATCATTTGTTGAAGGTCACGTAGGTTAATTCCATATCTTTGCTATTATGAATACTGCTGTGATAACTATACAAGTGCAGGTGTCTTTTTGATATAATGATTTATTTTCTGTTGGATATATACCCAATAGTGAGATTGCTGGGTCAAATGGCAGCCCTATTTTTAGTTATTTGAGAAATCTCCATAAGGTTTTCAAAAAAGATGTACTAATTTACATTCTTACCAACAGGGAGTAAGTATCCCCTTTTCCCTGCATTCTCACCAGCATCTGTTGTTTTTTGACTTTCTAATGATAGCTGTTCTGACTAGTATAAGGTAATATCTCATTGTATTTTTTACTTGCATTTATCTGATGATGGTAACATTGGATATTTTTTCATATTTTTCCAGCTATTTAAATGTCTTCCAGCTATTTAAAAATGTTCATATCCTTTGCCTACTGTTAAATAGTGTTATTTGTTTTTGTTTGTTTCTTTTCTTTTTGAAATGTTTTAATTCCTTGCAATTCGGGATATTAGTACTTCGTCAGATGAATAGTTAGCAAATTTTTTCTCATTCTATAGGTTGCCTGTTTACTCTGTTGATTATTTCTTTTGCTGTGAAGAAGCTTTTTAGTTTAAGTCCCATTTTTTTCTTTTTTGGTATTGTTGCTTTGTTAATAGACATAAATTGTTATTATTATTCTTTTTTTTTTTGAGTTGGAGTCTCACTCTGTCGCCCAGACTGGAGTGCAGTGGCTGCTCCCAGCCACTGCAGCCTCGACCACCTCAGCCTTCCAAGTAGCTGGAATTACAGGCGTGCGCTACGACGCCCGGCTAATTTTTTATTTATTGTAGAGATGAGGTCTCGTCAAGTTGCCCAGGTGGGTCTCGAATAAATGCGGGCTCAGGTGATCCACTCACCTCAGCCTCCCAAAGGCGCATGATTACAGGCTGAGCCACTGGGCCAGGCCGACATAAATTATTACTCTAAGCCAATGTCGAGAAGAGTTTTTCTTATGTTTTCTTCTAGAATTTTTAGAGTTTTAAGAATTACATTTAAATCTTTATTTCATCTCAAGTTAATTTTTGTATATGGTGAGATATAGGAGTCCAGTTTCATTCTTGTGCATATGACTATCTAATTTTCTCAGCAGCATTTATTGAATAGAGTGTCCTTTCCCCAGTGTAAATTTTTATTGACTTTGTCAAAGATTAGTTGGTTGTAGATGAGCAACTTTATTCTGAGTTCTCTATTTTGTTCCACTGTTCTATATCTCTATTTTTATATCAGTACCATGCTGTTTTGGTTACTGAAACCTTGTAGTATAATTTGAAATGTGGTAATATGGTGCCTTCGACTTTGGTCTTTCTATTAGGATTGCTTTGGCTACTCTAGGTCTTTTGTAGTTCCATATGAATTTTAAGATTTATGTTAATACTGTGAAAAATAATGTGTGATTAGATACAAATTGCGCTGAATAATCATTTTAATGATATTGATTCTTCTGATCAATGAGCATGGAATTTTTTTTTTCCTATTGTTTGTATCACCTGATTTCTTTCTTCAGTGTTTTGTATTCTCCTTGTAGAGACCTTTTGCCTGCTTGGTTAAATGTATTCCTATGTGTTTATTTATTTTTAGTTATTATAGACATGATTGAATCCTAGATTTTGTTCTCAATTTGATCATTATTAATGTATAGAAATGCTACTGAGCCGGGCTCGGTGGCTCAGCCTGTAATCCCGCACCTTTGGGAGGCTGAGGTGAGTGGATTGCCTGAGCCCGCGGGTTCGAGACCCGCCTGGGCAGCGAGACCTCATTTCCACAATAAATCAAAAAATCAGCCGGGCGTGGTAGCGCGCGCCTGTAATTCCGGCTACTCAGAAGGCTGAGGCGGAAGGATCGCCGGAGCCCAGCAGGTCGAGGCTGCGGTGGCCGGGAGCGGCCACTGCACTCCAGTCTGGGCGACAGAGTGAGACTCCAACTCAAAAAAAAAAAAAAAAAAAAAAAGAAATGCTACTGATTTTTCTAAGGCTATTTTGTAATGTGAAACTTCACTGAATTTGTTTATCAATTCTAGGAGTCTTTTCAAGGAGTTTTTAGGGTTTCCTAGGTATATAAACAGATCATTTAACTTCCCCTTTTCAATTTGATTGCTTTTTATTTCTTTCTCTTGAATGCCTACTCTAGCTAGGACTTCCAGTACTGTGTTGAATAGGAGTGATGAAAGTGGGTATTTTTATCCTGTTTTGAAATACACTACTTTTATTTCTCTTTTGGTATATTCTAGTCAACTGAGTCATGTAATGTAAGAACAGTCATCAATTATTTAATGGGAGTAGTGTTCCAAGTTATTCCAGGTTCAAAAAGGATGAAGCATGACTCTGGAAGGGTGACTGTTTTGGAGTAATGTTTGAACCACTTACATAAAATATCACAGACATACAACAATCTCATTAGTCATTAGAATATATTATTTGCAGACAATAGGAAGTCATTAAATTGTATTCTGAAACATGGTGCACTGAATTTTACCTGAACAAAGGGATCATATAGTTTCTCAGAATAAATCCCAAATAAATCAAATGGTGATAATTAACTATTTCAGTATTTTGATTTTATAAAAAAAATTAGAAGTAAAACAATAAAAATAACTTTCATTTGAAGGTAATATATGGGGAAAAGTATGTGGGAAAGAGCAATTGTATGTGTCAAACAATAATAAAGTGCAAACTTTCAATCTGAGATTCTCAAAATTACCATTTAGAGAGCAATGAGTAGTAATTAGTTGATTCTTTGTGTTGAATTGTTTTATTCTTTAAGTATATGTGTGTGTGAGAGTGAAAGAGAGAGAAAGACAGAGAGAGAAATATTTATGACGGCCTCCATTAAAAACAGAAGTTAGAATAGATTTCTGTTGAAGTGAAGCATGTGCAGTATTTATTCAGAATATTTTAAGCACTTGACACACACATGATTCCATTGTATGGTTTTGATACTGCCTGAAGTCTGATCTCATTTGCTGCTCCTAGGAAAAGGAAAAAGGGCAAGTATAAAGAAGGTTCTATGATTCTTATCCATGTTTTTCAGCTATTATGCTTTATCAAATGTGGACATTTAGCCTTCATTATTTTTGCATGTCTATAGTGCAGAAATAACTCAGACATACAAACCATACCACTAGTAATTAAGTAATGCCTGAAACATCATTTTTGTTGAGAGCATGGCTTGGGTGAATGGGTTTTTCTTCCATAATTAATCAATTTTCATATAATACAGTACCTCTGTCATCTTATCTCCCAGTGTGGAGTCCAGTGTTTCCACTACTGCTATTTCTAAGAAAAAAAAAAATAGGTACAAGCCTGGTTTTTAAAAATAAGAATATTATCTGCACAAGAATTCTCAATTTTAAAGCAAGCAAACCTCACCTAGCTAAAACCAATCCTTTCATTTACCAGAAACCACAAGAGAATAAAAATAAACAAGATTGGAGGGAATGATTTGATATTTTGACATCCTACTTTACTCAAGATGACTAAAGATCTGACAGGAAATAAAACAGGTTTTAGAAGTTGGATGAAGTGACAAATTTTATCAGATGATAACATTTATAGAAAGTAGTAACCTCTGTGGATAACCATTTATTAGAAATGGATCAACTAAGTTTAACAGGTATGTCCAGCATATAACGCGATAAAATCATAGTGAATATGTAGAAAAATATTTTTACAAAGTATGAAATCTTTGGAAATATTTTTCAATGCACTATTTTATTTCTTTCAATATTTTAGAAAATGAGTATATCAGGAACAGATATCAATGTTGTCACTACCTAAACAACAGTGATCTTTTTTTCTCTCAGATTCCAGGGTCCACAGTTCTTAAAAAAATATCATCCATTTTACATTCTACTTTGCAGCTGATGTAGTAGTTATGCTTTCAGTCAGTAAGTTCTTGTTATGCATGCTCTGCATGCCTAATATTATAAATACACACACACACACACACACACACACACACACACACACACACAGAGTAAAAACTTGATTAACTAGTAAGTTTGTAATTTCTTAAGAATATGCAAGAAAAATACTTACATTATTTTTAGTAAATGATATGACATTACTAACGGCCGACCACTAAATATCAGTTTTTACATTTTAATAATGTAAGTTTGTTAGTTTACTTGGTTAAATAGAACTTATATTGACTGTTTCTTTTATTTTGCTTTGATTATTTCAATACTAATAGGGGGAGAATTTTGTTGATTTCTGTCAAACCTAAGAAGATTAGAGCAGTTTTTAAGAAATTTTTTATGTGTACACATTAATAGAAAACACATGGACAGTAGAAAAACTTGATGAAAGCAGAAATAATTTCAGAAAAATGCATAGTTGTTGAAAATTATTCTTGGCTCTTTAGAAACTACTGTGATAGCACTTACTTTTTTGTGATATGCTTCTCTTTTTTAGCCAATAGAGATTATATTCCAAAACTCTCTTTAAATGACTATGACAAAAAGTAAACTCCTTCAGAGTATGCTTGCATTAAATAAAAATGCCTCAAAAAAGATCTTTCAGAAACCACCAAAATAAAATTGATGGAATGAAAAGATATAATAGTAACTCAGGTACAGGGAGTTCCATCTATAATCTTTTCAAATTACACTCAAATCACATCTTATGTTAGGACAAGTTCTATAAGGAAATAATCTTAGCAAGCCAGATGAATATGATGTAGCAAGCTGCCAAATGTCCAGAGAATTTAAAGAAAGAAATAAAAACAAAAGCACACATTAGTTACATTATAGAGAAAAATCTTTATAAGTCCTTGGAATATAAAGTACATCCACATGTGTCTTCACCTCAAAAAATCAAAATCTGTGGCTTCTAAGCTTCTGAGAAGGATGCAGCTCTGATTACCAGTCTGCTCCACTAGAGAATTTGACTAAGGCAGAGGTCACAGGTGGGGCCTCTTTAGACCACTGGAAAAACCGCATAAGATCTTTTATGGTCACTAGGAGGACACTGAAGAGATATTTGAGTAGTTATGAGGGGCTATATAGATTAAACAGAAAAGTATCAGACACTTCAACAAAAATTAGGAGAAAGCAATTGAAACATCTGCAGTGGCAAAGAAGGAATTGCTTCAGTAATCTTGTGAATGACAAGCTCCAAAATCAACAAAGAGCTCTTGATGTGTGAATGGCTTGCACATGCTTTATATCAACTGGGAGAGGTAAAGCCAACAAGAAGTATGGAGAGAGGAGGAAATAAGTATATAGATGTACTTTGGCCCCAAGGGCTGTGCTGTTGAAATGATTCAACCTCCCAAATAACTTGCGGTGTAATCGGCAAGCCATAGAAAAAGACTAGGCTCAGGGTTCATAAAAGGCATGACAAATAATTAGCTACCTCCCATTGTCATCTTCTGAAGCTAGTCATCCTAGGGGTCTTCTTTATTGAGAATATTTTCCTATCAGGTACAGTGGCTCACACCTATAATCCCAGCACTTTGGGAGGCAGAGGCAAGAGGATTGTCTGAGCCCAGAGCTCAGCCTGGGACCAGGTTTGAGAACAGCCTGGGAAACTTAGTGAGATCTCATTCCTACAATAAGTCAAAAAATTAGCCAGGCACGGTGACATGCATCTGTAGTTCCAGCTACTTGGAAGGCTGAGGCAGAGGGCTGTCTGAGCTCAGCAGGTCAAGGCTGCAGTGACCATGAGCGTGCCACTGCTCTCCAGCCTGGGCAGCTGTGATTCATAGAAAAAAAATTATTTTCCTAGCCTTGAGCTATATGCTACTGGGTGAAATCAGGTCTTCCCATGTTATTCGTGCCACGTACACCCTGGATAGTATAAAGGAATTAAGATAATTTTTTTTTTCATTCATGAAAAATCAGGTTCAGAACCAGAAGGCTCACTAGATAGCCATACACACAGAACAATGTTCAAGTAGCAGATTTTTATTACATAAAAGTTACTGGCCATCAAGGTAACAAAGGCTGTGTTCATGAATTTTAAGAAAAAGAGGGAGAAAGAGGAGAAGAGGAAGAAAGAGAAGAAGCAGAAGGAAGGGGAAGAAGAGGAAGAAGGAAGGAAGATTTGAGTTATCGAGGAAAAAAGTGGCAAGCATAAACCGAGCATAGATATTGGACAAAGCACTGTGTATATGAAAGAGAACATAAAAATTTCCTTAACTAAGAAAGCAAGCTTAAATTCAGGGCCATGGCAAAGGTTTTAGTCTCTATGCCATTAGCAAAGCTATTCATTAAGATTTCCTGTGTAGGAAGTAGTAAGATGAGCGCAAAGAGTCAAAGGATAATAGCTTCTCGGTGTGAACTGGGAACTCACAGGGCAACAAGTTTAACCTCTTGTTACATGTTATGTACCTGTTAAGGATTAATCTTGCAGTTTAGTTATCAGAATAAAGAAAAGCTAGTGATTTGTTAATATTAATTTCTTAATGATTACTTGAAAGTTGATTAAACAAAAGAGGACTCCTGCTTTGTGAAATCCTCAACTTTAATACATTTCATAAGTACCATGGCAAAATGAAAAATATTTGATTAAGTTCTATGTCTGCCCAAGTAAGCAGGACTGCATTCACTATTCATTATTTTTACTTTTCCTGAAGTATCTTCACAGAGAATTTACATATCACAACTCCATCCTAACTGACTATTAAGAGAAACCCCAATTCAACATTATATATGAATTAGCAGTGCTTTGGAATTGCTCACTAGGCTGGATAAATGCTTCTGCAATGTAGCCTAATTAAAGGAGAATCCCAGCACAGAACAAATTATGCAGTGGTGATGCAAAAGATAAAGTGGCAGACTTAATTCTCAATATTATTTAGAATACCATGGGAATGGAATTTAAGTTCTTGTTTTAGAATTTAAACTTTATAGCGAACATAATTTTGAACTTAATACCACCAAACATCTGTAAAATCTTAGTTTAATTATACTATATTTGGGAGAAATACTCTAAAGGATACTTCATCCATTTTGCTTAACTTCTACTATAAAGACTCGATTGGCAAAACACCCAAGATTAAGTGTTGTATCTCAGCACTATTTGATTAGCTCCAACTTGCCATGTGCCATTCCCACTACACCCTAGCCAACCACACACATTCATGACACACACGCACACTGACATACACATGCCACATGCACCGAATTGATTTTATTGATTGTATTTTGGAATGAGGACATGAAATTACATTGAGGGTTACAGTGAATCTTGCTGCTAGAATTATTTTAAAAAGTCTTTGAAGTTGAATTGTGCAGTACAGTATTTTTTTAATGAAGATTCTTGGATGAAAATAATCTTAGTATCAGGAATATTTGTTACTTTTCCAATTGATAGTTTGCTTCCTTCTTTTTTGGAACCTCTGAATTAACTAAAAGATAGCTTAAGGTTTACTGGTGTTCCACTGTTAATAGATATAAAGTTGTATTTCTTTTCTACCTAATTAGTCCTTTTCCTCTATTTCTAATGTTTGGTATGTTGCTTCATGTCTATACATTTTATTTACATTAAACAGTTTTGTAAATAATTTTTATCAAAAACATTTTCCACCTAAAATAAGAGATGGGAAGATGTCAACTTTCCTAAAACCACATTCTTTCTTTCTTTTTTTTAATCTACCAAGCATTTTGGATTGTTGTTGAAAATAATAACTCAATATTCAGTATGTAGCAGTATCACCAGGAAAGACTTTCAGACAAAATATAAAGGTCATTAGAAAAACATACTCGAAAGCTTTTTATCCTTTCATAAAGAAACTACCTAGAGAAGAGTTTGCCACTAAAGCACTTTTAAAATCTAATCTTTCCTCAATATAATTAAATTAAAAGTAAACCGTAAATTTAATTAACATAAAGTTGAATTTGTTTTTAACAATTTAGATACAGTTCAATAAAAGCTCAAATGTTTTCTTCTATGAAAAGTCCTAATCAAATCCATAAGAAGCTTCATTTCCCCTTTCTTCATTCTGAGAACAAGTATGCATTTCTTGTGCAACTGTCTTGATTTTAAAAAGCATTGTGTTATACAAAGTACTTCTGTATCAATGTTTGATGTTATTATCATATTACAGTGAAGAAAGTTCTTTAAAATGACTTTTGAAAAATGTATATTGAGTTCAACACTCCTTTGGATATGTTCATAGTACTAACTTTCTAGTTTCAGCAGAGGTATTTTAATCATATTCTCTGAAAGGAGTTAAAGCATCTGTTTAACAGAATAATTTGAAAATATATTTTGAAGAAAAAAGTACAAGGGTAATAATATATCAAATTGCTAAATAAAGTATCTGTGGTTAATCAAAGGGATTTTCAAGATAGAGTAGGAAATGTACTTTATAGCAATAATCCATCAACTAGAACTAAGGGCCAAAGGTATAATAAATTGTCATTTGATGGCATGTTATATCTCCTCTAAGCCACTGGAGCATCATTTATAAATTTTATGAAACTAAAAGACATATTCAGAACTGGTTAATCTCACATAATGAAGGTATTTACTTCCTATAAAGTCCTATATCTCTAGGACTTTAAACTTCTTAGCTTGACCCTTGTGAATGAGCCAATAGAAAACACCTTTCTACCTCAAATAAGGCAGGTGTGGCAATAATTTAACAATTTTTTTTGCCAAGGAGAAATAAAAGACAGTATTAATAAATTTATTATCTACTTGTTTGATAATTAATTTACTCTGATACACAACAAAACTAAAATTTGTGGCTTTGTGATTCTTCAAGAGAAACTTTTTTTGGTTATGAAGCTTGCCCTTGCTGAGATTACTTTGCTAACTCTGGATTCTCTATCCTTGATAAGATTAAATTATTGTATGATCCTGTGAAACAATGTCTTAAAGTCAAATTGTTTCTAAAATATTACTAATATTACTGCATGGTAGCTATGACTTTCTAAAATTACTTATTTGAACTTTAAACATCAGGCCTTAGAATCAGGCCAGCAGTGGATGCTGACCATGATTACAAAGAGAGGAAATAGCTAACTTGTTCCCTTAGACAAATACTGAAATAATTTGCTAAAGAATCTAGCAGTACTGAAATCTATGTATGAGAGAGGACCCCAACAAAATGAAACTATTTTTTGCAAAGCGGGCCTCTTGTAGTACAGGCTTCCCCCACTAGGTAAGTGTTTGTTGGTATCAGCGTACCAGCTAGCATTGTTATAAGAGGCTGAGTTAGGCTTCAGTGAATTTTTTTTGGAGAGCCTTTAAAGTGTTTGCCCATTTCTTGATGGGTTATTTACACAAACAACATGCCCTCACTACAATGAGTGTTCAGCAGTTTTTGACCAAAAATCGCATGCCCCACTTTCTCTATTCACTCTTCTCACCCTGAGTGACTTTTTTTTTGTCCTATTGAAAGCTTTCCAGGCAATTGAGAAAGACGGAATGCTCCCCATTTTATGTAGCCAACATCATAGTGATACCCAAACTTGGCAAAAACCCAACAAGTAAAGAGAATTATAGGCTAATTTCCTTGATGAGCATAGATGCAAAAATCCTAAACAAGATTCTAGCAATTTGAATCCAACAACACATCTCAAGGATCATCCACCATGACCAAGTGGGCTTCATTTCTGGGATGCAGGACTGATTCAACATTTGTAAGCCCATAAATGTAATTCAGCACATCAACAAAATCAAGAACCATATGATTGTATCATTAGATGAAGAAAGAGCCTTTGACAAAATTCAGCATCCCATCTTGATAAACACTCTTGAGCACCTAGAGATAGAAGGAACATTCCTCAAAACAGTCAGAACCATCTATGATAAACCTACAGCCAATATTTTGCTCAATGAGCAGAAATTGGAAGCATTCCGTCTAAGAATGGGAACTAGACAAAGATGCCCACTCTCACCGCCTCCTGTTCAGCATAGTATTGGAAGTCTCAGCCAAGCAATCCGGCAAAAGAAGAAAGTCAGGAGTATCCAAATAGGAAAAGAGGAAGTCAAGCTATCCCTCTTTATGGACAATATAATCCTGTATCTTGAAAACCTTCAGGAGTCTGTCAAAAGCCTCCTTGTACTGATAACCAACTTTGGTCAAGTCTCGGGGTACAAAATCAATGTGCAAAAGACAGTTGCGTTTCTATACACCAACAACAAGTAGACAAAGTGCCAAATAAAAGCACAATCCCATTCACAATAGCCACAAAAAAATGAAATACCTTGGCAACCACCCAACCAAAGAAAAGAAAGACCTTTACAATGAGAACTACAAAATGCTGTTCAAACAAATCAAGAATGACACAAACATATGAAAAAACATTCCAGGCTCATGGATTGGAAGAATCAATATTGATGACCATCCTACTCAAGACAATCTACAGATTAAATGCAATACCTATCAAATTACCAGCATCATTTTTCTCAGACCTGGAAATGACAATACAGAAATTAATATGGAAACAAAAAAGAGCATGAATAGCCAAAACAAGACTCAGCAAAAGGAACAAAGTGGGAGATATCATACTTCCAGACTTTAAACTTTACCACAAGGCTACAGTAACCAAAACAGCCCGATACTGGTACAAATAGACATATAGACCGATGGAACAGGACAGAAATTTCAGAAGCAAAAACTTGATCTCTCAACCAAATCATCTACTACAAAGCCACCAATAACAACCATGGGGAAAAGGAGACCATATTTAGCAATTGTGCTGGAAAAATTGACTGACCACATGCAGAGGAAAGAAACAGGGTCCCTACCCATTGCTATATACAAAAATCAACTCTAAATGGATCAAAGACCTAAATGTTAAACCTCAAACAAGAAGCGTCCTAGAAGAAACCATAGGAAACACTCTTACATGCACATGGAGTAGGCAACCAATTCTTGATCAAATCCCCAAAAGCGAATGCCATAAGAGAGAGGATACACAAGTGGACACTGCCCAGGGTAGGGGGCAGCAAGGAGCATGTAGCATACAAAGGGTACCCGGTCCTAAACCAAAGGAAGTGAGGGCCAGTAGGAACTCCAAACTTCACCTGCAAGCAGTCTGCTTGTATAGCTAATCCTGACCTGTATCCTACACAGCTAGAACAAAATAAAATGATATATATATATAGAGAGAGAGACATAAACATAAATAAATAAAAGTTAGAAATTATAATGGGGATAAACCATTCCTGTTAGCAATAAATATTATAAAATGACAGGGAAGAAGCTTAATAAAAACAGCATGAAAATATTTGAGAAGTACACAAAATAATACTGACATATACTGAAAGCATTTAGCAACACATGGTAACAAATTTAACTATTGATCTTGACTAAGGATGTCATCAAGATATATTTTTTCACCTCTAGTTAGATAAATAAACCTCTAGCTAAACAGAGGGAAATGACTACCAGATTATAGGTAAACCCTAGAAACTGTGTTAATAAAAATAACTGCATAAATTGGAGAGTGGAAAAGTTGATATTTATCTAAGACAAAAATATAAAGTATTGTGTGACTAAGTTGTAAAACATTGTTTTGTTAATTATGAGAAAAATAATTATAAGAAAGACAGATTAGTTTATTGCACATCAGTTGAGTTCAGGGCAATTAATTTTTCTTTTGATAAGTTTACAATCTGGTAAATGAAGAAAATGTTGTAAACAGTCTATCTGAATTTCAACAAGGCATTAAGGAGGTTTTAGACTGTATCTTAATGAACACAATAGATAATTGTTAATCAGACTGGCATGCAAGTATTTGATCCACATATTTGAATGACCATAACTGAAATTAATTATTTGATTTTTAATATCAAATTTGAGTAAGATTTCTTAGGGATAGGTAAAGAATTCTATCCTTTTCAATTTTTTTGTTCAAGCTTTTTACATTCCACTCATATAAAAATATAGAGGTCTTCTTGTAAGTATATATTAGAAATACCACCTTTTAGTTTTTATTAAATATAATCTTTGAGTAAATAGAAACTTTTGCCAAACAATTATTCTGAAATTCACATACAATGCAGAATATGTTATTTTGTGTTTAATTCAACATTTAGTATAATGAGGAACTGAGCAAAGTCTGTATTATCCAAAGAGCCAAATATAAGCAAAAGTCTCAGTAAGGGTTTCTCCAGTTTTTCTGAGGTGCATGGTTATATAATTTAATCATGTGTAGAGATAAACCAATGCAACAGAGCTTCTGTTTTTACTATAATAGACATCATAGTATAGGTATAAAAAGAAAAAGTCATGACGTTGTGGAAAAGGCAGATATTAGAAAGATAACAGAGAGGCACTATCAACAAAACTCACCAGTGCCATTCTTCGTCTTTTGTTAATTTGACTATCAATATTTAAAAGGCATTGGCTAAGTTTCAAATCATTAAGACTGAACAAGTGCTAGAATCAAACAATATTTGCAAAAACATATGACTGAATAACATTTACAATATAAATGTTCATAATACAAAAATGTTGATATAATATTTGCAGTACTATATTCACAATAAATATAAACTATATTACAATAAAATATTTACAATTTACATATCTGGCAAAAGATTTCTATTCAGAATATGTGACATGCTTACATCTCAATAATAAGCAATAAATGATCCAAAAACCTGGGCATAGTACATAAAAACACACTTTAAAAAAGAAAATATAGAATGGACATGAGCATATCGATTTTCAGCATCATTAATACTCATCAGGGAATTTCACACTGAAAGCTCAATGAAACACCTTAGTAGAAGAATTGAGTTAAACAGTTGAACAATACTAACATTAAGATGTGGTGCAAGACCTTCCATACATTTCAAGTAAGAATGTGAAATAATCATTCTGGAAGTTTGGTATGTCCTTATACAATTAAATATATACTTACCATATGATTCAGCCATTCTATTCCTAGATATCAGCCAAAAAAAAAAAATATGAAACATGACCTACATATCTAGTGTGTGAGCGTTCATAGAAAATATGATGGGGGACTCCCCCCCCCAAAAAAAGAAATTATTTTTTGGAGGATGAGCACCCTGTATTACAAGCTTTCCCCATTAGGTTAGTGTTCTAGGAACCCATGAGCATCAGTGTACCAGCTAGAGTTGTCAAAAGAGATTGTGTCTGGCTTCAGTGAATTTCTTTCCTTTTTTTTTTTTTTGGAGATTTTTTCCAACGTGTTTGCCCATTTCATGATAGGTGATTTACCAGCGCACTTGCTCACACCATGCTTCGTGCTCAGCAGTTTTTAACCAGCAGGGCATGAACCCCATGCCTCACTCTCCCTCTTCACACGATCTCGCCCTAAGAGACTTTTTGTTTGTTTCTCTGGATGAAAAAGTTGTCAAAGGGAAACGTTTTACCAGTGTGAAAAGAGGTGAAACAAAAAAGCAACAAGAATTACTAAGACATAAAAATTGACAAGTTCAGAAACTGTTTTGAGCAGCGGAAAAGGCATCTAGATAGGTGCATTGCATCAGATAGAGAGTACTTTGAAGGCGACTTACGTTTAAACACATAAGAATAAATACACAATGTTTTATAAATAAATTCCAGTTTTGGGGGGACCCTCTTGTATACCCATAATAGCCAAAATCAGAAGCAACCCAGATGAACAGCAATAAGTGAATGACTATACCTACAATGAGATCTATCTAATGAGACACTACTCAACAATAAAAATAAGTAAACTGCTGATACATACAACAACATGGAGTAACTGCAAAAACATCATGCTGAGCAAAGTAATCTGGACACAAAAGAGTATACTGTATAGTGTATGATTTCATTTAACTAAACTAAAGAAGAAAAATATTATCTAAAGGATCAGAAATCAGATTAGTGGTTGCTTAGAGTGGTTGCACTCCTAAGTTGGTGCGTTGACTTAACAGTATATAAGAAAACACTTTGGAAATATGGAAATGTTCCATATATCTTTATGGCGGCTATAGTTATATGAAATGTATGCTTATCAAAAGTCATCAAAAGATACCTAAAATGTGTGTATTTTATTGTATATAAAATATACATGAATCAAGTTAGTAGAAAACACTTTTTATAATACATTAAAAATGTAAAATATTTACAGACAAATTTAATGCTAGATGGGCAAGACATATACATTCTCATAAAAAGGGACTAAAAAGTTGATTTTGTTGAAGTAGAGGGTGGAATAGAGGTTACCAGAGGCTGACGCATGTAGGAAGGAGGGGGAAGGTGCACACAGGTTGGTTAATGGGTACAAAATTATAGTTAGCTAAGAGAAGTACATTCTAGTGTTCTGTGGCACAATAAGGTGACTACAATTGAAAATAATGTATATTTCAAAATAACTAAAAGACAGGATGTTGAGTGTTCCCAACACAAAGAAATGATAAATGTTTGATGTGATGGATATGCCAATTACTGTAATTTGATCATTATACATGGTATACATATATTGAAATAATACATGTACTCTATAAATATTTACAGTTGTTCTGTACACTTAAAATCAATAAGTAAATAAACATGAAGAATATAATCTATATGGCAAAGATGTTTCCCTTGAGGGTAAGGGTTTACCGTTTCCTTACCAATACTAATCTACAGAATGATATTAACATAAATACATACTAGATGCGAACAGTTGCACATATAGATGGCAGGAGAGGGGAACCAGGTTTCCTGTTGTTGGAGTGGAAGTTTACAAATAAGCAAAAAGAAAAATGTCAAATAATACATATGGCAATGGACTAGAGTTGGAAGCATCAGTATGAATTTATGCTCGGCTCAATATAGATACAAGAGATTACCTATAAAATATATATAAATATTTACATATGCATATGTTACCATACACACACACATATAGACAAATATTTTGCACTGTCAACTGAGAAGTTCTAGAGGTAACAATACTCTAGTAATAATGAACCTACCAAGGATCTGGACCTTGGTTTCTAATACTATTATCCAATAAAGGAAACCAGACCTCCTTGGAGAAATGACTAATTCTAGGAATGAGGGAGGAAATTCATATGAATTTGAGGTATCTTCTAGTGACAGAATATAAGGAATTCACTTATAAAACAAACAACATAAACATGATGAGGGAGTATATTAAGGAGACCTAGGAACCAACTGAAAGAGCTCTCAGTGGCCAAAGCTAGAACAATTTGAACAAAAAAATGAATAAGGTAGTACTATATTATAACCCAAAGTCTAAAATAAATATTCATTATTTTACACTGATCTAAATAAATAATTGAATAAATAAGTGGAGGAGAGTAAACACATTTCTGTGGTGAAGAATTGCCAACAGTTGATATAGATATCTGTCATCTGGAAGTAGGAGCATACCTCTGCTCTCCATGAGTGTGAGCTGCATATGGAGACTTTCAGAGAATACAGTAGAGGAAGAAAGAAAGCAGTTATTACAGTGAAGAAACGTAACACACACTCCATTATCTAGGTGGTCAAAGTTAATGTCAACAGTGATTAGTCATGTTGTTAGTAAATTACCCTTTATATGATGTGATGAAAATGACTTTACGTCTGTGGTTTTCCTCACAAGAAAATATAACCCTAGTCTAAAAAATGAGAAAAAAACATCAGATAAAACCCAGTTGGTGAATATTCCACAATACATCTGACCAGAATTCCTCAAACTTGCGAAAATAATATTTTTTTAAAAAGGTAAACTCTGAGAAAGTGTCACACCCAAGGGAAGCCCAATGACATGCGTCAACTAATTTTTAATGTAATGTGGTATCCTGGATGGTCTCCTGAAACATAAAAAAGATATTCAGTAAAGAAATCTGAGTAAAAGTATGGACCTTAGTAATAATGTAGCAATATTGGTTCATTAATTGCAGCAAATAGACCTTACCAGTGTAAGACAGTAATAATGGAGGAGACTGAGTATGGAGTATGTAAAGTATACCTGTACAATATTGCAATTTTTCTGCAAATCTAAAACTATTCAAAAATTTTTTTAAAAAAATTAAAAGAAAAGTACTATGGGAGTCAACTTCCTAATGAGGAGCTGCCTCATACAGGTTGCTTTTGTTTGTCAGTTGTTTCAACATTTCTTTCTTGGTTTTGATAATAGTTTTGTTTGCTTGTAGGTTGGTTTGGGCCAGCAACATTTCAGAGTGTATAATTATTAAGAATAGGTTTTGCACTTTGGCATTTGTTGCAACTTATCTGCTCTTTTCAATTTTTGGATCTGCCTTTAAGCACGGGTTTGATTGAAAGTTTGTGAGTGATACAGCAAAGCTTTTCATAGTGTACAGGCTGAAAATGCATTGTACAGGCTGGAAATACATTGTCCATTCATGTAGCAAGCATTTCAGATCATGCATAAGCACATTAAACACCCCTAGGAATCATTGTTGATAATCGTAGCATGCCTAATATTTATTGGGTAAAAATACATGTACATGCTATATGGATAAATTGTTTTCGATACTGAAAGAATTGTGCAGCCCCATGAGTACACACGGTGAGGTATTGTCTGGACATAGACTGTTTCCCCCTATATCTCTGGCTTCTTTCTGCCCCCTCCTTCAGGGAGTGGCCTCTGGCAAAGGCTGGTCTCTGAAGGGTATGCATATCTCCAGTAGTGAGTCATGGGATGCAAATGACCAAGCAAATAATGTAGCCATCATTCTTAATCGTTATAATGGTACACTGGATGGAAATTTGAAGGATAAACTTGATTACCTTGATTATAAAACTGCTTGCCATACTGCCCGAAGAGGCAGATTCTTCACCAACCTGCCACCATCACCATCAGTGCCTCCTGTAAGTTGTAATAAACTAATGTCTTTGTTCACTAGAACTCCGGGTGACTTTGGAATAGGTAAACATTACGTGCAAGCCCTCTCAGATTTAGGGTTACCTCGTTAACATGGATTAAACCTTATTAGCCTACTGCATACTGGAAAGAGATCTGGCACTCTGGAAATTCTTCTAAGTGACCAGGTCCCCTCTGAAGAAGCTGAGAAAAACCAGGGATCATGGGGTGCTTGGTGGTGTCAGAACAAGGAAGACAGGCAGCTTTGAGAAATTCACGCCTATTCATTTGCTTCTGAGAGAACTTTTTCTAAGAAAATGAGTGGGGTAAATCCATATACCTGCTCATTCCTGAAATCAGTAAGCAGACTTTATCTGAATTTCCACTCTTCATTCAAAACTTCATGAAACCAACAGTTTCCTTGGAATAGAAATCTTCTCAATCCTGCTTGCATATTATAATCCTCTCTGGAGCTTTTAAAATTACCCACGCCAGTGCCCCATGCAAGGCCAATTAAATCAGACTGTCTGGGCAGGACAGAGCACAGGCACTAAGATTTGTTAAAATCTCTAGGTGATTCTAATGCACAGACTTGATTGAAAGCCATTGCAGTAGATAAAGTTTAAATCCCTGTGAACCTTAGCCTTCTGGAAGTGAAGCTGCTTGTGTGGGAAAGGCATTTGGGATTTTGCCTGATCCTAGTTTTAAGCTTTTGCAAAGCTTAATTTAAAAATAAAAGGTAAAATAATAAAATCGAAAAGAAAAACCCACAAGCACATATAAGAATCAGAGAAAATGTTCTTGAGACATTCTCAACATCTTCAGACATGACCTTAAAAATGCTTACATTTAAAATTCTACCACTAACCCTACTTTTTTTTTTTTTTTAGCATTTCTTGACATAATTAGGCAGAGTAGGCAGAGACATATTCCTGACTGACTTCTAAAACAGTTAAAAAATCAATCAGGGCTTGAGTCATTGAGCCTAGAAGAGAACCTGGGAAAGAAAAAAGGGATAGAATATTTACTTTTTAAAATCATAAAGATTAGAGCACATCCCTGAAGTACCCCTTGTGCTTGGTAACCCCAACATCACTGACATCATTGTGTTCCTAAACATGAAAATTATAGTTCTATTATGAAGATAATAAAAAAGCCTCAGATACACGATGCCAGGACTCTCCAAGCAGTACTGAGGTTATTGGATCTAAGTAGAAATGAAAGCTTAAGCTTTCCAAGACAATTAGCATTAAGGCAATAGAGGAGATTTATGATGACGTTCAAATGTAAGCAGAATGAGAAGTTTTAAATATTTTTATAAACTTTTGCAAGTGTGACAATTTGATTCTATGCATTTAACTGCACTGTTTTAATCCAGAGATAACTTGTTTCTGTGATCTTAGAAAAATTAATATCACTGGATAAGCAGTGAATAGAGGCACTAAATGAGCCTGTCTCCTTAAAAGTTGCTTATAGATGAGGATAGAACCTATAAATCTGTCCATCTTAGCTATAACCATCGTTTTTAGACAAATGGAATTAGATTAGCACAACCTGGAACTGAAATAATATCTTAATAATTTCCAAAATTCAACTAAGATGGGTATGATGTGGTAATCAGAGCATTTTATCAAACCTTCTAGTACTATAGATTGGCTCTTCAGTGGCGACATAAGAGAATGTGTTTGGCCAAGAAAAGATCTGCTAATTATCTGCAAACTCACAATGATCCTTACACTTTCAGAGTAAATGGTTCTCAGCAGGATACTTGCCCTTCTAGCTCCAGATGTTCCAAAGACTGTAGGAAACTTAGTCTGGTGACCCCTGAGAAATGTGACGAGTGTTAAGTTCGTATCAGTTTGGGAGAAATCTCACTGGGAATGTCTTCCCTCCTCTCCAGTCAATACAAATTATATTTAATTAGCTACAAAACACCCGAAATAATAAAATATATTTTCTCTCCCTTTCATATGTTAAATTGTTACTTTTTTGCCCAAGAGTATACCAAGCTCATTGCTCACTGTCAGCCCAGGTTCTAACTCTCAATAAATATTTGATGCATAAAATCAATGACCAGAAAAATGAGTATATTGCTCAAGCAATCTTAATCTAAACTCAGTAGTTTGGTTTTTGTTTTTTTCTCTTTAATTTAATTTTATTTATTTTAAAGATGTGGGGTACAATTCAGGATTAGTTATACAAGTGGTCATTGTACATGTAAAGTTCGGGCCTCCCTTTGATCCCTACTTTGCCTGGTTTGAGATCAAGTACGCTTATTGATGCTGTGTCCTTCTCCCTCACCCCGGCAGTATCCCCTGCCAATCCCTTTTTTATAAACCCAATAGTCTAACAATAAACAGTTATAAAATATTTCCTACATACCAGGCACTGTGCTAGATTCTGGGAACATAAGGTTGAATAAGAGGGTTGTTTGTTTGTTTGTTTTAACACATTTCAGAATGGAAACTGCTTGCCATAAGAATTCTAACATTTTATAATAACTAATAGCAGATAGCAAATAAATATTTTATATACATAATTTCAACGAAAGCTCAATTTTTCCTACCTCTAAAAAGTACAATTGAGAAAATAACTGCCTGTGAGAGATTTAATGCCAACGTCAGTATAATGTGCTAGTTAAAAGTAAACCTCTGAGTTCAATTTCCGAATCCTTTGCTACATGTGTGGTTTTGAGAAAGTTTCTTAATATTTCTAAGCTGCAATTTCCTAATCTGTAAAGTGGAGAAATAGTGATAGTGTTTGTCTCAAAGGTCCTTGTGACAATGAAATTGAGTAATCTACATCTGGAACTGATTACAAAGTTAATAAAAACTACTACTATTAATTATATTCAGTGGTAGGGTCAAGTTTTCAAAACAGAAAGCTCAAAGGAAGTGATTTCTAAGAGAAAACAAGTTTTAAGCTGTATTTATAGAACAATATACAAATAATTGAGAAAATATTGCTCATAACAAAGAATGATATAAACATTATTTGGTGATGGTCATGTTATACAAAGGAGGGAAAACTGAAACAGCTTATGGGTACTTACAGCTTCATCAGACCTTTGGTGGCTGTCACCATTATTACTTATCACTTTATGTTACCACTTCATGAGGAGTAAGGAAAATACTTCATGGTAAACTCTGCTACATGCCAAGTTTTCCAATTTTTTTTAGTATTTTAAAAAGAAAACTGGTTATGAGTATAAAAATGCCTCCTCTCACGCTGTTGACTAATTTTTTAAAAAATTCTAAGGGATATGAGAAGCTTCAGTAGGACATCTCACTATCAGCACTCATTCATTCATTCACTCACTCATTTGTTCATTCACATATAAAAGAGTAGCAATTTCTAAGAGAAGGATTAATTGTGAAACACTTTTTAAAAATCTCACACTATTGCTATTATAATGACCAAATTAAACTTAATTTATTCAAAACCAAGTTCTCTGTAAACCTCCTGCTGAAAAAGGAACAAAAAGAGGTTGCTGAGTAGGCTGTTTCCTAAAAAATAGAAAAAGACGATAGGTTCATGTCAGTCAGCAGGTGATTCCATCAATGTCTCTGTATGGTTGTGTTCAGTGGGGAACAGTAGCAGGGTGAAATTTTAAATTAAACATAGATTGATTTTCTTGAACATGTTAAAAGCATTCTCCATAATTAAATATATATGATATGAATGGTGAGAAGGGCAAAAACTTCGTCAGACACTACAAATTGCAATTTAAAATTACTGCAGGCTCAAATGTGATCTACATAAGTGCTGTGTAGCATAGAAAGTTCTTTTGTGAGGTTGTATCACTGCGGCAATATCCTACTGTCATTCCACAGTTGTAGAACTGTCACTTTGCCACAGAGTCCCATCCATGGGCAAATATAAAATCTATTATTAGTTTTTAAAATTTGAAATTATCAACATTGCTTTGTCATTAATTTCTGTGCTCTTATCACTCAGATAGTGAATCACTGAGAATTGCCAGCTTTGCCACCATCACCCACAACTAGTGCACCCTGATTTTTCCCACCATTGTAAACTCAGTGTACTCTTCTGGGTACACATTTGCACTGTGGGGTTCCTGCTTTGAAATGACAAGATCTGAGCACCTCGGAGCAGCGTTTGTAAACCTCTACCTTCTCTGTGACTGCTTTTCCCTATTGCCTGTGCATCTTGTTAGTGTCATGCTTGAATCCACACCATTAGAGCAGTAACACAGCTGCTGTCATTCTCAGTTATCTAGTTCTCCTGCTAATACAGATCAACTCTGAGAAAATGCTCTGCCCTCCATTTTATCACCTAGGGAAAAAACCTTAAAAAAAAAGTCCTAAAACCAATTACTTGAAATCTTCCCGTGTCTCATAGGATAGGGCCAATTGCCCTTCTAGACTCAGAAAAAGAGCAGAATTAAAGAATCCAGGACAGGTCAGGACTGATCAAAGCCAACATTCAGACAAGAAGAACCAATTAGGATGGTTGCAGGAAGGGAATGCAAGATACCAGAGATGCGGGTATTTATATTTTCTTTTACATTTGAGACTAAGAGAGAATTCAAGTAAAATTTCCATCCTAATCCACAATTCAATAATTTTTTGTTTAATTTTAGGTGTATTTCCCCATCATCACTTCAGGAAACACTACAGAGATTATGCCTAATATATACAGAAGGTGCCAAAAAAATGTGTACACATTTTAAGAAAGGAAAATACTGTATAAAATTGTAATACTCAATATATACCAATAACAAAAGATGAGAACAAGTCATGTTTGACTTCTGTAATTGCAAGAGGTGCTCAAAGTGGTTACCATCAGCATCCAGATACTTCTGATGACACTGAACTAAAAGTATTACATAGATAACATCTCTTAAAATATGTATACTTTTTTTGGCACCCTGGTAGTGCAATAAATTAAAGTGTGATAAGAATTTCCTTATACTTAGCAAGAAAAAGATGCAAATATCTTTCATGGGTTTAAGTAAACTTTTGCTTGCAAACGTTTTTTAGCTAATTTGGGGACTAGTTACTTTTTCGTTAGATGGGTTTTGAGATTCAATAAAGTTAATGTGAATGTTTAAATTTGGGCAAGGATGACTTGACAATAGGTAAAAGCACTCTTAAACACTAGCTCTTCAACATGGTTGCACTTAGGAATCACTGGAGAGCTTTAGAAAATCTGACATGAGGTCTACCTCAGAAGTTCCGATTTAGTTGGTATGGTGTATGCCTTGGACATATGGACCTTTTAAAACTTACCAGATGATGCTACTATGTAATGACAATCAAGAACCTCTGTTCAAAATGTTCCATTTTTTAGATTTTTTTTTACATATGTAATTAAAATAGCACAAAATAAGACAAGTAGATAATTTGATTATGAAGTAGCGATTGGCAAATAGCACAAAATAAGACAATTAGATGATATAATTATGAAGTAGTTATTGGTCTAAAAAGAAAAAAGTTTGTGAACACAGAATTATTTGCCACAAAGAGATCAACAAAGCTCTATTAAGAGCAGTAATCAGCAAACAATTAACTATTTAGAAGGATCTTATAATGGTGACTATGGTAATAAAACAGATCCACAAAGTTTAGAAGTTGGAATGTTTTAAAACAATCATTTCAAATATACCTATTAAAAGTCATATGCATTAAGATGATAATGATTGTAAGATGCTTAATTATTTTATGCCACTACAAGAGAAAAACACTATCAACTAAATTATCATTTACCATCAATTGTAAGATGTACCCCAATTAAATATGAAATACAGTAAGACCTAATAACAACTGTAATAGTAATTAAATAGTGAAGCCTGGACCATCATGATAACTATGATGTTGACTTTGGAAGTTAGCAGTCAAGGAAAGTAACCAAATATGTCTTAGTGTTAGAAAAATGAGTACAAGAGTAGTGAACACAATGCCAAAAATAATTGTGGAAAATCTTATTTGTCTCTCAAACTATGAGGTACAAAAGGGAAATGCTGTTATTTAGCTAAAGGTAAAGGGATTTGTGTGGCACTAGAGAAATAACAACCATATAAGCCTTGAGAATATAATCACTTCTCTTATTATCTTTTGGAGTCTATAAATAACAGTATTTTTTAAAAATATAAGTAAATGATTTGAACTTTATATTCAAATAAATTATCACAGTTTGTGGAACAATTTTTTACAGTCACATAAACTATGTGAAGACAAAAGAAAATGTCAAGGATATGTGTTACATTGTAATCTGTTTCTTTTTTTTTTTCTGAAAAACATATGACATTGACAGCATCTCATAACAGATGTACTATTGGTACATGCCTTTTCCATCACCAAATCATCACATCTGTTGACATGGTATTTTTTCCTTAAAAAAAAAATTTACATTGTAGAAGAATAAATAAAGAAGCAGTTAAACTAAATTAGGCCTAAAACTGTCTTCATATATAATGAGCTGTAACCTAACTTAATGTAATCAAATTGCAACCCAAATCGAGAGTAGATCCTTGCCACAAGTAACTGAGTCTGAGCCAATCATAGCAGCTGATCTTTCAGCCAGTCACAGGCTGCAAACTGCCAAAACATGTCCATGTAAGGGAAATACCCAGCTATAACCAATCAGGCAATTTCTTCTCATCAGTTTCTTTTTCTGTCTGTAAATACTGCCTGACCAAGTCGCTGGATGGAGCTCTCTGAGCATTTACTGTTTCAGGGTGCTGCCTGATTCATGTAATTTCTTTGCTCAAATACACTCAGCTAAATTTAATTTTTTTAAAGTTTTTATTTCAACAATCTATTATTTGCAAAGTTTCAAGATAAATAGTATGTATCTAGTATGTACACATATTCAGTTTTTCATCCAAATCCATTTTAGAATAAAATGTTGGAAGAAGGAAATATAAAGTTTATTTTTAAGTTTCTATGGGGTAATGTAATGTGTAACGTAATATGCAATGTAAAGTAATGTAGGCTAATGGTAATAAACTGAGGGGAACTTAGCAAGGACTGTTTGGATTTTTTGTGTGTCACTGTGCCTTCAGAGATGAGTGTTTCTTTCCTCCTGGTATAGGGAAGGCACCTCTTGTGATTCTCAGGGAGAAAGAAGGGAGAGGGTCAGAGAGTGACCTTCCTAAGTTTTATGACTTGCTTCAAGGGAGATGGGTAAAAGAAAGTGAGAGTGGTCTTCCAGCTTCTGCTGTTTTCTCAAATACCAAGGTGTCATACTTTCGGATAGCATATCCTGAACTCCTCCAGCAAGCAGGATTACTTTTAAACCAATCATGCCCACTTCTGGCTATGAATGTGTTTACCTATGATTCACTTAGGAAGGCAGATGGGAAAATGAATGTTTGGTATACAAAAAACAATGCCTATTACAAGGAACTGTCATGGTACAAAGATTTGTAACTGGTGAAAATTGCAGGTAACATATATGCTCATTAGAGGGGGCATTAAAGAGTGTCTTGCATCCATATAGGTAAACTATCTATACTAACACGAAAAATTACATAGGCTAAATAAAAACAACATTTCTTTTACATATTTAAATAAAATATTAAAATATAGATGCATGCTTATACATGTATCAAAATACATGTATGACATCTACATATATATACAGAGATCTAAAGGAGATCTTAGAGATGTACCAATAAATGCTATTCTTTTAAATATAAGTATTTTATACATATTTTAGTGTGAAAAAAACTCTCCTAGGTAATTTGTATATTAAAGATATATTAAACAATTGAATTCAACTATACATTATGGTTGAAAAAGCAAAATGTTGCATTAACTGAATAATTATGAAAACTATTAATTTAAAAAATGCTTAATAAGAACTTTAAAATAATTAAATAGGGAAATAGATTGACTGTTAATATGAATATTGTAAAAGCACAATTATAAGATAACTTTAGAAAAATAATATTTCTTTCAAGTCAATAAATATTCAAGTTACTTAAATAATAATAAAAACCTAAGAAATAGATATTAGGTATTATAATTCTATTCTTGTTGAAATGTTGCAGGTTTGCATAAATGTTATAGTATTAAGCAAAATAACTCATAAACGATTTAATATCTAGTTTAATTCAATTTAGGATATGGGTTTTCTTTAATACTATTTGGGATTTTTAATATATTTTGAGATTAAAAGTAAAGAAAAATGAAAATTTTTTCCAGAAGACAATTTTATGAGGGAAAAAAACCTTCAAAATCATGATCAATAACAAAATAAATAATACTCATAACAACAGTACAAAGAATATGAAGAGTTTGAAAAAACATGTACTTCTCCACTCCTACAAAATCTTTCTCTTCTACTAACATCTAGTAAAACTGAGCCCCTATTTACTTTTATAAGTGTAAGCTATAGGAACCAAAGAATTACTCTTGCATCTGATAATGCTGATAATTTATTGTTCTAGTGTTATCGTTTCAAACTTTTAATTTTGTATAATTAAAAATGTTAATAATAAAGTTAAAATAATTATTTTATCTACAATATCAACTTTATTTTTATTTGCTAAAAGTTCATTCTACATGATGATATTTGGCTTTGACTTAGATTTTGACTAAATACTTATGTTAATTTTTGGCCATCTCACCTGGAGCCAAATGGTTACTTGGTTACACCTTTATTATGTATGTATGTCTGTGTATGACTACAAATATATGTGTCATGTAATTATTTGCATATATGTATATATTTGTGTGTATATATTCAAATGAGTATGTTTTTATGTGTTTATCTACATATATATAAATGTACATATATATGGAGAGAGATAAGAAATTCTGGAGAGCTTTTCAAGCTTTTAATAATAAATATATCTGCAGTTTTTATCAGTGTAACTTTTATCTCCAACATGGACATTTCTGTTTGAAATGTTTAATTCTTAACATTTATTACATCTCTAATAAAATTCAATGAAGGAAAAGCACAGTAGACTTTGGTTTTAGAAAATAAAGCCTAAATTCTTAGGGATCTTATTAGAGTATGTTCACACTGGAGCAATCATCCAATTAAGACTGAGAGTAAGGTTAAAATCCCATTAGGGCAATTATTCAGTCAATTACTCTGGTGTGAGCATAGCCTTAGTTTAAGAAATGTAGAACATCAGCCCATAGCTAAAGGAAAAGAAGGTCAAGGCGGTCTCCCCAGCAAACCAATTCAGAAGATTTAAATGAGCTTTTCCATAAGCCAAGGAAGAATCACTTTTTGAAAAATTAGCACTTAAAAAGAGAGTATGCTTAATTAGTACTGTAAAAAAAAATCCCAGAACACAGACTTATCACCACAGAGAAACGTCAATAGTGGAGCAATTTACAGTAGGAGAGCTGTTGTAATTCACCATCCATATTTTTTGTCAAATTATTCATTCATTCACTCATTTCATCATTCATCAAGTACATACTTATTTGTCTAACAGTGAGAATAAGAAGTTTACCCGCCATCACCACTAAACACACGTTAACTTGCTTGTCAGTGCTAGTTAGGCATGAGGAAAGCACCAGAGAAGCCAAGAGATGAATGCATATTTCTGTAGCAGTGTGAACCTTAAAGGATTCAAAATGACATTTGATATCATGGATTCACACTAATTTTGAGTAATGACCTACCATCACTTCCCTTCTTCCAAGAACCTTTGTTGTACTGTTTCTATCTTCTCAACCATTAAATGGCATCTTTATGATGCCCACCTCTGTTCCCTTATACTAGTGAGTCATGAAATAGCACAAATAGGGCTATACAGCCAAGCTTCAGGAAACGTTCCTTCTAGAATGGCATTAAAATTCAAAACAAACCAAAAATAGTAGTCTTGCATTCTCTTTGCTCCCTTCTCCTCCAGGTTGTTTTCTGGCATTAGCTTTATAAGGATAAGCAGATGTGACTTTTTATTCATATTGCATTTCCGGTATCACTGAGAATTGCATTCAATAACACTGAGAATTGCATACAATAAAATAAATCTGTTTCCCAAAAGTGGAAAAATCCCAACTTGATTTTTTTCTCCTGCACTTCCAAAGCTGCTCCAAACATGAGGTTTCTATTGAATATGCTTCTTCTGTTTGGTAATAACTTCTGGCTTTATTTTAACTTCTTGGGATATGAAACAAGAGAAGAGAAATGTGATGTGTTTTAAGTTAATGCAGGTGCCAGTTTATTTAAGTATGATTCATTGTCCTTATAGATGGAGATTAAGTTGCTTACCAAATTTATGTGATGCAACTTATAAAAATACAGGTATATATTAGCATATATTTTAAATTTAATTTTTTTTACCAAAAAATACTACTACACTGTAATTTTATTATCATATTTCTAAAGTAATCATAGAAGTTTTAAGAAAAGTCTTTCTTGGGCTTCTGAAAAAGAAAATTACTGGTGAATTGGCAGTCTCTGCATTGATCTACTTAGCGCTTTGCCTCTGAATCCCCTAAAATATTTAAACTGTCCCAGAACGTTGGTCCTGTCCCAAGTTCTGGAAGCAATCCTGTTCCTAGGCAGGAAGAAAAGTAAGACCATTTTATCAGCAATCCATGAAATCAGAATTAAGTCAGATTAGAACAGCATTGCTTCCCCTGCTTTGATATTTAATTTCATTCTAGTAAATTATTTTCTGCCTCATTCACCTGTGTCAGAGAGACTTATTGAAATGTTATTTCCAGTGAGGTCTTGACTTTCTTACATCCCTTTATGTAAGTAGACTGGAAAACATATATGCAATTAGTTCATGTGATTTTGATTATGCACATAATTTTTTAAAGTAGTTTTACTTTTCGCATATGTAATTTTCATCTGTAAACTATGTATAATGTAAATGTTGGACATTATTCTCCACAATGTATTTATAGATGCAGATTAGTATACAAGGTCATATAAGTCATTTTGTGTATTGAACTTAGAACCTAAATCCTAAAATATATCCTTTGTCGTAATCTTATATAGCTGCTGTTAGCATTACCACAAACTTAATGACTTAAAGTAATACAAATGTACATTTCTAGTGGTCAGAATTCTGACATGGGCATTATATATAAAGGTGCTGGCAGGGCTGCCTTCTTTTCTGTATGCTCTATGTTTTCTTACCTTGGCCAGCTTCTAGAAGTCTCCCGCATTCCTTGGTTCACAACCTCCTTACATCAAAGCTAAATGTAATTCAAGTCTTTCTCACAATACATCTCTTGGACATTTTTTTTCCTGTACCCCAGTTCTACTTTTAAGAACCATCGTCCTTATATCAGACTCATCAAAATAATGATCACCTCTCCACCTCAAGGTTTTTATTTTTTATTTTTTCTGCTGAATGCTACCTTTTTTTTTTTAAGTTATGTGGTACAAGACTTCACCTGGACATCAATAACTTAAGGTCCTTTTTCTGAATCATATCAGTAGCATCCCCTTTGCCATTTAGCATAATATATTTACAGACTCTGGAAGTTAGCGCATAGGTCTTTTTAGGAGTTGTTATTCTGACTACCACACCTCCATGGCATGTTTCTGGCAATGTAGTTGCTTTGGAAATTGTATTTGGTCTTGCCTATTTGTAGAGATGATAGGTGTTGGTGACCCTCAGGAGAAGACAAATTCTCATAGCTATGTCTCTCCTATTTACTGTGACATTTCCTTATCCACCACCCTGAACCACTTTCCAAGATCTGCTGTTTAGAACTTCTTAGATAATTGTACTGTCCCAGAGAGATATCAGGACTTGGCATCTCCTGTGTGATAACCAACTTCCCCTGTACCCTCAATTTCCTTGGACAATATACATTCCCAAGTAATGTATATTTTATCCAATAAGTTATTCCATTATCTACAGCTGCTATCCTAAACCATCTTCACCATCAAGCTCTACTTCTTTTCTTTCTTTCCCTTTTTTCTTTTTTTCCTTCCTTCCTTCCTTTTCTTTCTTAGGTCTCACTATGTTGCCCAGGCCAGTCTCAAATTCCTGGCCTCAAGTGATCTTCCTGCCTAAGGCTCCCAAAGTGCTAGGATTGCAGACATGAGCCATGGCACCTGACTTCCTATTTCTATTTGTATCACCTCTCTCATGATCATTGTGATATTCATCCCAGATCCCTCTTTTATGGAAGACTTGTGGCCAAGTTGCCAGGAATGTGGTCAGCCAATAACATTTAAGTGTCAGTTCCTAAGTCAGAGATGGCCACAAGGAGCTGTGTCTACTAAGAGAATTGAACCCTTTTGGGGTAGCACACATGCAAATGACTAAATGATCTGGAGGTTATAAAAATGTAGTGATCTCACCCCATCTCAGAACATTTCTGGAAGTCCATTCTTGTTCCAGAGCTCCCCATGGACTAAACAAACCATGGCTATAGTTAGATGTCCATGACACTTCGACTTTTCCCTCTACCCCATCCTGATCCCTTCCTCTGATTCCATAGGAATTGAACCCAAGAGCCCTGCTTTATAAATATTCTTCAAGCTAATGTCTGTTTCAGAATATGCTTTACAGAGAACCCAGCGTGCAGCACCCTCTCAGGAAATGAGTTGCCTTCTGTACTAACTGAAATATATTTCTACTTGTCCTTGTAAGTTTCAATCCAAACATTCCTCTCTTCAAGGTCTTTCACAACCCCTTCTGGCAAACTGAGTTATTCTTCCCATGCTCCCTTATCTCCTGGAACATAAGGCCTAGGGCATAAGACTTCTATCATCTACTTATGAGGTATCACAAGTTATATACTAACTTGATAAATTTTACTATTCCTCTTCATCTACCAGAACATGTGTTCCCTGAGAGCAGGCAGTGAGTTTCTTTTTTGTTAGCTTTCTATTTTCTAAGACAGAGGATGGCATAAAGATGCTTAAGAAATACTTTTAAATAGTTGTATGAATGAATAGATAGATGGTCTCTTCTTCACCCATGAAAATCCCAGTTAAGTAAGGGTTCATCATATTACTATTCATAAAGAGTTGGTACCACATGTCAAATCTAGTTTACATAAAATAATTGCTTAACTCATGTTATACCCTCAACAAAACATGTTTTCCTACATGATTTAGGAACAATAGAGTCCACAGGCCATTTAAAGTATATTCATTTTTTACCAATTAAAATGATTTTTTGCAATTCTTATAGTCAATCATTTTCTTATAGGTTGCATCCTAGATCTCAATCATGTGTCTGTCTTGCCTATCTATCTGTATAGATTGTACCTAGCCAGTGTCCAATAATCAGGAGATTGTCAAAATCTGTAATACAAAATCTATAATTTAAGAAGTGGCAACTGGGCATGGTGGCTCAAGCCTGTAATACCAGCACTTTGGGAGGCTGAGGTGAGGGGCTTGCCTGAGACCACAAGTTCAAGAACAGCCTGGGCAACTTGACGAGACCTCATCTCTACAATAAATCAAAGTATTAGCCTGGAATGGTAGCGTGTGCTTGTAGTTCTGTCTACTTGGAAGACTGAGGCGAAAGGATCACTGGAGCCCAGCAGATAGATGCAGGGGTGGCTGTGAGTGTGCCACTGCCCTCCAGCCTGGGCAATGGAGTGAGACTCCATTTTGTTTTTTTTACCAACCTGTCAATAGAGCTGGAATTCTTCTTGTTTTTTGTTTTCCTGAGTTGGGCTTCCCTTGTGCCCAGGCTAGACTGCAGTGGCTCAGTCATAGCTCACTGCAACCTTGACTTCTTAAGCTCAGGTGCTCCTTTCACCTTAGTCTCTCAACTAGTTGGGGCTACAGTCATGTGCCACCATGCCTGGCTAATTTATTTTTTTATTTTTCATAGAGACAAGATCTTGCTATGTTGCCTAGGCCGGTTTTAAACTCCTGGGCTCAAGCAATCCTCCCACCTAAGCCTCCTAAAATGCTAGAATTACAGACATGAGCCCCCACGTTTGGCCTTTCTTTATATTCTTAATGAAACTGCTTTCCTGGAGAGTAATCACCTATATTCAGACATAAAGAATGGAATACCAGTGAGAGTTCATCTTTCTCCCTTAAAAAAGTGTCAAGCCTCCAGTTCACTGCAACTTTTCTCTCTTTATTTCAATTGATTAAGTATTAGGAATTACCCTCTATTATGCTGTGTAACAATAGACAATACACACAGCAACAACCATGGGAAACATTCAGTACAATTGATCATGGTGATAAATTTTTTTCTTTCTCATCATATTTATCTCCATTTTTTTCTACTGCATCGCATCCCTAATCTCCTATTCCTTGAAATAGGTATCTTTAAATTATCTGATTTTTATAGTAATATCTATGCTTTAATGCACTTATCTGCTTATTTGTGATCTTTAGAAGGGAAGACAGCATGGGCCTGGAGATGCCTGAGCAGCTCTATATGTCCCAGCGCCTGCTTGCTCTAACATTCTGATATCCATACTACGTTTCTTTATTCGTGATTCCAGGTTATTCTCCTGGTTAAGCTGTAACTATGCCTTTTTCCCAGTTCTACATATTTTATCCAAAACATCTTTAAAATGTCCACACAAGCCTCAGAAACCCCTCTGAGGAGTGTGTGCATCATGAAATCTGATATTAATGGACTCATGGTGGAACTGCCAGCAGGCTTTCAACCAGGTATTAACCTAGATTACACGGGAGTATATTAAGATTAGGCTTCAAACCCAGCATGTGCTGTCATCTTTTCTTCCTGTTATCCCCAAAGTTCAAAAATATTGCTGTTAAATATACATGGGCATATCTTAGAGTCTATAATGCTCAGTGATCTATAACAGAAATGAATAACAGAGTACTACATGTTCTCACTCATAAGTGGACCCTGAACATTTACCATAATACTATAAGAAAAGGACTGGCTGTGGCAGGATAATGCCGGGGTGGAGGTTGGGGAGACACAATATCAATAAGCATACCTCATCTCAAACCAAGCAAAGTGGGGACCAAAGAGAAGCCCAAACTTTACCTGTACAATGTCCACTTGAATACCTAATCCTGAATTGTGCCATACATCTTTAAAATAAAAATTTTTAAAAGTGAAATATCAAACTAAACAAAAAAGAGACAGAAAATATTTGTATTCAAGTATTCATATAACATGAAAATAAGAATTATGATCAACAAATTACAAAGTGCTCTTATTTATATAACACTTGTTGAATTAAAATATTGCTATGTAAATAAGATAATATTTGAAGTTAGAGCTAGAGGAAGATAAGTATAAAACTTGATAATAGACCTCTTAATACTAGGATTGATTTAAACAGAACATACTGAATTGTTAAGAAAACTGAGAATCAGAACTAATTTACAAGTTTGAGATCCCTCCAGTTGGACATGAAATTATTGCCGTAACATTCCCAGATTGTTTGGACAGAGAAATAATCTGTTGTGGAATGAGTTAGAGATGATTATGTGGCTGGTGATGAGTGATAAGGAAAAATCTTATTTTTCGTATTTAAAGATAGTGCTGCAGATGGTATTCCTTACTTCTGAATGTAATAAGGATGACTGAAAGTAAGAGTCTGTGACCTAAAGTGCTTTTCATACTGAGTACAAATCTGTCTTACCGATTCAGGCTGTTTATGAAGACCTTGCTATTGGTAGCTTTCTCTTTTAAACTCAGAAGCTACATGATGCCTCTGCAAAGCAATACCACTTTTATGAATTGTGCATTTCAGAGTCATCCACTTGTAGCTGCTCCTGAATTATTTCCTCAAGGACGTTCAAAGATGTCCTCCTAACTGTAGTAAAAGAGAAATTATCAAAAATTTTACATGATATTTTTAAAAAGCAGAAACGTAGCTTTATATTTGTTTTGACATTTCTTGAAATATTTAGTTGTTCATATTCCAGCTGGGTTGAACACATATGACCACTATTATTAGAATACATCAAACAACTTGCTACTTATTTAGGATAAACCAATTTAACGCAACCAAATTTATTTGTCAATACCCTGGTTAACTGTACCGGTTTCAATTGTTCAAGAACAAACGTCCTGTGAAACAATATTCACAGTAAACTGTTGGAAAATTACAATATTTAAAGATGTTAAAAAATCAGGATTCATTTTAAAGACTTGCATCTCCTTATTATGTAGTCTTAGAATAATTACACAACAGATTAAGATTAAATAATACATAAAATGTTTAGCATAGAGTTCAAGGGGGGAACCAAAACAAAAAAAAAAAAAAAAAAAAACCCAGAATTATTTTTTGGAGAACAGGCCCTTGTAGTACAGGCTTCCCCTACGAAGTAAGTATTTTAGGAACCCATGTGCATCAGTGTACCAACTAGTGTTGTTGTGAGAGGCTGCATTTGGCTTCAGGGAATTTTTTTTGGATATTCTTTCAAGGCATTTACCCATTTCGTGATGGTTGATTTGATTTATACAAACAACTTGTCCACACTGTAGAGTGTTCAGCAGTTTTGACCAAAAACAGCACAACTCCCATGATCCACCCTTCTTATTCACCTGATCTCACCCCAAGTAACTGCTTTTTGTTTCAATGGATGAAAAAGTTCTTGAAGAAATAGATTTTGCTGATGTGGAAGAGGTGAAACAAAAAATAGCAGAAGCACTAAAAGCTGATGAGTTCAAAATTGACAAATTCAAAAACTGTTTTGAGCAGTGGAAAAAACATCTTGATAGGTGTATTGCATCAAACAGAGAGTACTTTGAAGGTGACTGAAGTTTAAACATGTAAGAATAATTACACAATTTTCAATAAATAAATCCCAATTTTTTCGGTCCCCCCCAATAAGTACCAAAAAAAAAAAAAAACCCAAAAAACACTTATCTACTTAAAAGTACCAAAGCAAGTAGCATTTGTAAATGGATAGTTGTAGGTTAGATTATACTGAGAGGAGAAGGGCAGAAATTGAATAAGCAGAGAGGTTAGGGTGGGTCACAGTAAACTCTTCTATTGCAAGCCCCACAGCATAGAGTGAGAACACCTATTTCTAAGTCTTAGAGCGCTCCTTCCATGGTCTTCTTCTTGATTGGCCCTTCTTAACCCTCTTCCAATTGGTGCATTTTCAATCCCACACCATGGTGCCTTTCCCTGATTGGTGCTATCGCCAATCAATCAGCATGCTCTCAAGACCATATAAACCACTGACTACAGAGGCATCGTTGGTAATCCTCTTTCGGTCCCCTCCTGCTGCTGGGAACTTTCATATCTTCTAATAAATTCCTACTTACTCACTCTCCAGTGTCTGCATCCCTTATTCTTCCTGGGCATGATATAAGAACCCAGAACTGCTGAACTAGAAATGCTGCCAGACTGGAAGAGTTGCACACACCTAACTGGAAGGGCTGAGCCCGCTGAGCTGGGAGAGCTTCAACACTCCTTGGGGTCCTGGCTTGCTGGCCCACCTAACCAACAATGCTGTAACACTTCTCAGGGGCTGACTCACAGACCCCCAAAATAAAAGAGTCCTTAGGGGCTGCACAGCTGTTGGCATCCCTAAGTTCTTGGGCACCACTGCGTTTCCCTATCCAGATGCCATCATGTCCGCAATCACCATGTGGAACCCAGGCTGGCAGTGCAGCGTCGGGAACTGCAACACCTCTTGGGGGCCCAGCTTGCCAACTCTCTGGACAAAAAACATCAATACTTAAGGGCTTCTTAATATACATGGATCATGATAAGTTAACTGGAAAGTCCCACAATTTACTTTGAGAAGGATTAGATAGGATATATGGTCATTACTCTAAAGAAGATTATAGTCTAGTCAGATAAATAATATGGGTATGCTGTTGACCAGAATCAGCACAGAAAATTATTCCAAATACTTAGGTAAAGGGGAAGAGGAGAAACCTCACAACCTGGTCTAGCACAGAAGCAGGGACTAAAGAACCACAGAAATGTCATTTGGATAAAGAGAAGAGGTTTTTAAATATTGGTTCTTTAGCTAAATTGTCTAGAAATTTTTAAGAACTACACCAACCATAAAAGCTAGTCTTAAATTATGATTCAAGAAATAAAAGACTATATATATATAAAGTGTAGGTTTATTCTAAGAGCTGAAAAGGCAAAAAAGATTTATATTTTTATCATTGTTTTCTAAATTATTATCAAACATTATCTAGATCTCTTTGTTTTCAGATTCACCTCATATTTCTAATCAAATTTTATTGTTAAATAAAGCTACTTCTTGAAAGCTTTGAAATATTTTTTAGCAATGTGAAGTTTTAGAGAAAGCAGTCCCCACTTTACTTACACTCTGTTTTGAAAAAATATCATTGGGAATAATTTTTAGCTTATATCTCCCTGTCGTCCTCTTGACTTATATTCAGTGGACCTATCCTAAGTACTAGCCAGATTTCAGGTGTTCTGTGATGCACAAGAAATACGAAAATAAACAAGGTGTTTCTGGGAAAACTTCAAATATGTAATAAGATTATTGACCCTTTATAGTTACCACTATGTATGGTTTAGTTACTGAAAATATAATTGCTTGAAAAGCAAAGAACTATTGGGAAAAGAATTATATTCCAGAAATGGATGGTGAAAATTTCAATAAAAAATGTATCCATAATGATTGAACCTTTACCAAGTGTTGGATACTTGGCTTATATGATATCTACTATTCATTATGACAATATTGTGAGACTGGCATTATTATCCTCATTTCTCATATAAAAAACTACAAAACACTGCTCAAAGAAGTCAAAGATGACACAAACAAATGGAAAAAGATTCCATCCTCATGGACTGGCAGAAGCAACATTGTTAAGATGCCTGTCCTACCAAAGGCAATCTACAGATTCGATGCTATACACATTAAACTACCAGCATCGTTCTTCTCAGACCTGGAAGCAACAATACAGAAATTCATTTGGAAGCATAAACTACCACAAATAGCCAAAATGATCATTAACAAAAGAAATAAAGTGGGAGGTATCACACTTCCAGACTTCAAATTTTATTATAAGGCTACAATAATAAAGCAACCTGACACTGATACCAAAATAGGCATCTAGACCAATGGAGTCGGATAGAGATTCCAGTAGCAAAAACCTCAATTGCCAACTAGCTCACCCTTGACAAAGCCTCCAACAACAACCACCAGGGAGAGGAGAACCTATTTAGTAAATGGTGCTGGGAAAACTGGCTGACCAGGTGCAGAAGAATAAAACAGGACCTATCACTATACACAAAAATCAACTCCAAATGGATCAAAGACATAAATGTGAAACCCAAAACTTTAAATATCTTAGAAAATGCAGGAGATATCCTTATGGAAATTGTAATAAGCAACCAATTCCTGATAAAAAGCCCATGCTATTAGAGATAAGCCTATGTCATTAGAGATAAGATACACAAATGGGACCTCATCAAACAGAAAAGCTTCTACAAAGCAAAATAAACCATTGAGGGAGCAGGAAGACATCCCACAGAATGGGAAAAAATATTTGTCAACTGTAAATCTGACAAAGGCCTGACATCGAGGATCTACAAGGAACTCAAACATGCCGACAGGAAAAATACAAACCACCCCATTAAAAAGTGGGCAAAAGACCTGAATAGACAATTCTCAAAAGAAGACATATGACAGCCAACATACACATGGAAAAATGCTCAGCCTCACTAATCATCAGAGAAATGTAAATCAAAACCACACTGAGATATCACCTAGCTCCTCTAAGAATGACCATCATTAATATAACAAAAAACAACAGATGCTGGCAATGATGCAGAGAAAAGGAAATGCTTCTACACTCTTGGTGGGAATGCAAACTAGTTCAGCCTCTATGGAAAACAGTGTAGTGATTCCTAAAAGAACTAGAAATTGACCTTCCATATGATCCAGCAATCCCTCTTCTGGGAATATACCTGGAGGAACTTAAATCACTCTACAATAAAGATACTTGCACATGCATGCTTATTGCAGCACTATTTACAATTGCAAAAATATGGAACCTACCGTGTTGCCCATTGAAGCTGGACTGGATAAAAAAATGTGGTACATATGCATGATGGAATATTATGCAGCTATAAAGGACAAAATTATGGAATTCGTGGCAACTTGGATGGATTGAAAGTCTATATTACTCAGTTATTTATCATGGAAACAAAGATCTGAATATCACATGTTTTCACTCATAAGTGGACCTTGAACAACTACCATAATACTATAAGAAAAGGATTGGTGGTAGTCAGAAACTGTGAGAGGAGGGACTGGGAGGGGAGCACATAACATTAATAAGGGTACCCATCTCAAACCAGGCAAAATGGGGACCAAAGGTAGGCTCAAACTTTACCTGTACAATGACCACTTGAATACCTAGTCCTGAATTGTACCCCACATCTTTAAAATAAAATAAAATTTTTTTAAAAGAGAGAAATATAGAAAAGAAAAATTAAAAATTAAAAAAAAAAAAACAGAGACCCTGAAAATTTTGCCAATGTATGCAAGATGAAGCAAATAATAAGTAGTAGAGCTGGCATATGAAGAGCCTGTGCCCTTTTCCCCACATAGTATTTAATAGTTTGCACTTGAAATCATCAGTGCACCTGAAAATTTTACTGTACAGTTACTTTAATTATCATATTGTGTATTTGCAGTTTGTGTATATTTCCTCACCTTCACCTATTTCCTATGTAGAAGATCCTTAATGAATACTAGATGTGAATACATTGGTGAACTCTGGACTTTTACTGTACCCATCATTTGAATAGTGAACATTGTACCCAATAGGTAATTTTTCAACTCTTCCTTCCCTCCCATCTTTTGGAGTCTCCCGGGTCCATTTTTCCATTCTCTATGTCCATGTGTATCCGATGTTTAGTCCCCACTTTATAAGTGAGAACATGCAGTATTAGACTTTCTGTTTCTGAGTTATTTCATTTAGGATAATGATCTCCATTCTTGCTGCTGATGCCAAAATACATGGGTTTTTTAAAAATTACTGAGTAGTATTTTATGGTGTGTGTGTGTATGACTTTTGTTGTTGTTGTTATCTAATCTTCTACTGATGAACACTTATGTTGGTTCCATATCATTGCTATTGTGAATAGTGCTGTGATAAACATACAAGTGCAGTGTCTTTTTTTTAATATAGTGATTTCTTTTCTTTTGGTAAATACCAAAAATTGAGATTGCTGGGTCAAATGGTAGCTCTATATTTAGTTCTTTGAGAAATCTATACTGTTTTCCATGAAGAATATGTTAACTTAAATTTCTACCAACACTGTGTAAGCATTCCCTTTTAGCTACATCCTCACCAACATCTGGTGTTTTTTGACTTTTAATAATGGCCATTCCAACTAGTGTAAGATGGTATCTCAGTGTGGTTTTAATTTTCATTTATCTGATAATTAGTGAAGTTGAAGTTTTTTTATATGATTTTTGACTGTGTCTTTTGAAAATATCTGTTCTTATTTTTGCCCACTTATTAATGGGATTTTCTTTTGTATTGAGTTGTTTAAGTTCTATGAGTTTCTACATATTAGACCTTTGTCAGATGTATAATTTGCAAACATTTTTCCCAGTCTCTAAATTGTCTATTCAGTCTGTTGATTGTTTCTTTTGCTGTGCAGGGTTTAATTAAGTCCTATTTTTCCATTTTTATTTTTGTTACATTTCCTTTTCAGGACTCAGTTATAAGGTGGGACTATGCCAGGGATGCAAGAATGGTTCAGCATATGCAAATAAATTAACATGATACATCATATAAAGAGAATTAAAGGTAAAAGCAATATGATCATCTTGATAGATGCAGAGAAAACATTCAATAAAATTCAGCATCCATTCATAATAAAATTCCTCAATAAATTAAGCGTGTAAGAAACATACCTCAACATAATAAAGGCTATATTTGACAAACTGACATTCAACATCATATTAATGGAAAAAAGTTAAAAGCATTCCCTCTAATAAGTGGAACAAGACAAAAATGTCCACTCTCATCATTGTTATTCAACACAGTACTGGAAGCTTCCACTAGAGCAATTAGTAAAGAAAAAAAAAAGTCATCCAAACTGGAAAAAAGGAAGTCAAATTATTTTTGTTTGCTGATGTTATTATCTTATATCTAGAAAACTCTAAAGACACCACCAAAAAACTCTTAGATTTGATAAATGAATTTAATAAAGTTTCAGGACACAAAGTTAATGTCAAGAAATCAGTAGCATTTCAATATGCCAATAATGATGTAACTGAGGACTAAATCAAGAAGGTAATCCATTTATAATAGCTACAAGAAAACATACCTAGGAATATATTTAATCAACATGGTGAAAGATTTCTGTAAGAAGAACTACAAAACACTAATGAATAAAATTATGGAAAATGCAAACAAATGGGAAAATATTCTATGCTCATGGATTGAAAGGATGATTATTATTAAAATGGTCATACTTCCCATAAAAGTCTACAGATTCAATATAATCCCTAACAAATTACCCATATAATTTTTTACAAAATTAGAAAAAAAAAATCCTAAAATTTATACGAAACCAAAAAGGGCTGGAATGGCTAAAGCAATTACAAGCAAAAAGAACAAAACTGGAGGAATCATATTACCTGACTTCAAATTGTACTTCTAGGCTACTGTAACAAAAACAACAAGATATTGGTATAAAAAATAGACAATGGAACAGAATAGAGAACCCAGAAATAAAGCCACATATTATAATCAACTGATTTTCAACAATGTCAACAAAAATATACACTGAATAAATCGCACCCTATTCAATAAGTAATGCTGGGAAAATTGAATAGCTATACGCAGAAGAATAAAACTATACCAATATTTCTCACCATATACAAAAATTAACTCAAGATAAAGAAATAAATGCAAGATCTGAAACTATAAAAACACTAGAAGAAAACCTAAAAAAAAACCTGTTGTGGACATTGACCAAGGCAAAGAATTTATGACAAAGTCCTTAAGAGCAAACACAAAAGAATTCTATTTTGTAAGACAATTTTTAATAAGAAATACATTTTTAGGCCTAACATCTATAAGAAACTCAAACGTGCTGAAAAGAAAAAAACAACCCCATTACAAAGTGGGCAAAAGATATGAATAGACACTTCTCAAAAGAAGACATAGGAGCAGCCAACAGATACATGAAAAAATGTTCAGCCTCACTAGTCATCAAGGAGATGTAAATTAAAACTACACTGAGATACCACCTAACTCCAGTCAGAATGGCCATCATCAATAACTCAAAAAATAACAGATGCTGGAAAGGATGTGGCGAAAAGGGAACACTTCTACACTGTTGGTGGGAGTGTAAACTAGTACAACCTCTGTGGAAATCAGTGTGATGATTCCTAAAAGTTCTAAAAATTGACCTTCCGTACGGCCCCACAATCCCCCTACTGGGAATATACTCTGAAGAACTCAAATCACTCTATAAAAAAGATACCTGCACATGTATGTTTATTGCAGCATTGTTCACAATAGCAAGATCATGGAACTAACAGTGCTGTCCATCAAAAGAGGACTGGATTAAAAAAGTGTGGTACATATACACAATGGAATATTATGCAGCCATAAAAAAGAGCAAAATCATGACTTTCTCAGCATCCTGGATGGAATTAGAGTTTATTATTCGGAGTGATCTTTCACAGCAACAAAGATCTGAGTATCACATGTTCTTACTCATAAGTGGACCTTGAACAACTACAGTAATACTATAAGAAAAGGATTGACAGTGGCAGGAAACTACAGGGAGGGGCAGGAAAGTGGGATTAATGGTAGTCAATATCTGTCTGGGGAAGGGAGAGCACATCTCATCAACAAGAGTAACTGCACAATGAATATTCGTATACCTAACCCTTAACTGTACCCCACAATTTTAAATTAAAAAAATATATAATTAAAAAAATAAATACTTTGTAATAATTTGGTTATTTATACTAGACTATCTGATGACATTGTCTTAAAACTTCTTGCGTTTATTAACTCTTATTTAACCTGTGATGCTTTAGGAGATTATCTGTTACAATGTCATTTTAAGATGGCAATTCATTATGTTATACTATTTTGATAATATATTTTATTAATATTCTCAGTGACTACTCACCAAACTCACTATAAGAAGGATTAGGCTTGCTATTATAGCTATTGTTTTAAAGAATATTATAGTCTAGTAGGAGAAATGTTATGCATATACTGTTAGGAAAGAGAGAGACACAAGGCAAGACGGAAGGAATAAACTCAAGCGTATGACAATTGAAGAATTTATACTAGTGGATGTTTCATGTATCAGAACACAACCTCGAAAGCTGTTATTATTTTAACATGCAGGGATGAAGATTACGTCTATTGGAGGACATAACATAAAGCAAAGCATTAGACGTATTCAGGGATATGTAAGTAATATAATTTTGGCATAGGACACATAAAATGTGAGCCTTGTAACGTGGGACAGGTGAGCAACAGATTTTCAAGAGCTTTGAATGAATTTAGATAGCATTTGTTATTATAAAACAGAGAAATGCTGAAGATTTATAAAAGGAGACGAGGTATATTGAGAATGGTAATTTAGATAGATTAATGTGGTAATTTCCTAAAAATTTGACTTATCAGTGAAATGGACAGAAGAAAGGGGATCATTAACAATAATGCAGCTGTTGAAAAAGAAGAGATTAAACTAGAGTGATGACAATACGAATTACAAGTCAGACTAATGCAAAGCACAGAGATGAATCAGGCATAGTAATAAAAAATTAATAAATAAATAAAACAAGGTTTGCATCTTCCTGTATTTAAGGGTGAGTAAGAAGAGTGAAGGAGTAATCAACAAATCATGTGAGTTTTCAAAAGCAATAATGGCAATAAAATGTAAATGTCACAGGAGTCACATTACAATTGAAATCTAAGTGTTGGTATTTAATATTCAATACTGTTTAAAATGTCTGTCTTGAGCTCAAGAGGAAGGTTGGGAATGAAGATACTAATTTAGAAATTTAAAGAGTGATGTTGGAAGGACGTGGTTACTCACGCCTGTAATCCTACACTCTGGAAAGTCAAGATGAGAGAATTGCCTGAGTCTAGGGGTCCAAGACGAGTCTGGGTTTGGCAAAACCCCGTCTCTACAATAAATTTTAAAAATTAATTAATTTAAAAAAAAGTAGCTGGGTGTTGTGACGTCTGCCTGTAGTTCCAGCTACTTGGAAGACTGAGGCAGAAAGATCACTTGAACCCAGCAGCCTGAAGCTGCAGTGGGCATGAGTGTGCCACTGCACTCCAGCCTGGGCCACAGAGTGAAACTCCAACTAAAAAAAAGTGATGTCAACTAAGTAACCGAGTTGCAGTCGCAATATCAGCAACAAAATGCTGACAGCTCGTAGGAAAGCAACCTCAGTAGAGATAAGTAGCTTGGGAGGTAAGAAAGTAGAAAAATGAAGAGAGCCTAGTTGTTCTGGTATTGGTTCAAGAAAGAAGAGTGCTTTTAAGGCTGACCTGGTGAATAATGTGAAATGCTGAAAGATGGAGAAAGTTGCAGCTTGAACAAAGAGCATCAGTTCAGCAAACTGTGGAATGGAGAACATCGTAACCTTGACTCCAGGGTTATCATACCTCTTCACTGAACCTATGCACTGTCCTTTGGTGTCAGCATTTTCCTTGTGTCTTTTCTTGTTCCCAGCCTCCATCACCTGAGCACAAAAGGCTTCAAGATTATGAGACCAGGTGTTAAACCAGGAAAGAAAACACAAATGTACATTTTTTGCTCCAAATGTGAAAATATTACAAATACTTAAAAGAATTTTTCTATTTTCTATCCAGTGGCCTCTGCAGGCTTTCTTACCTCAGTGCTGCAACAATATTGTCAGATCAACACAGACTTATCTACCAAATAATAGAATCCACAGTGAAGAGCCATCCTGGCAGTTGAAAGATTTTCAGAATAAGAGAAAAGGAGTATAGATTTCTCAACAGACAATAAAATTAAGAATCTTATATATTGTTTTTTGGTTTTGGTACTTCTACAGGATACTTAAATATAGTCAAAATGACAGAGAGCGATTATAGCAGACACTATAAAGTACTCTGGCATTTTTAAGCATTGAAGTGTTCTCTTTTTTTTTCTTTGTAAGTCTCAGGGTCAATTTCTATTGGTATGCAGTGCTAGTTGTATCTAGGTATGTATTTGAAATGATGTGCTTGTGAGAGATAAGGGAGGAGAATGGGAGAAAGAGTGAGACACTCGACTGTTATCTAGTTGTGCTTATTTCAAAATGGTATAATTCTGATATTAGAACCGGGATATATTATAGCATTCTCATCTTTACAAATTCTCTGTGCATTAACTGAAAAAGCAAACACACTTCCAACAGGGGCTGGTGACTTCAGTATTCCCAATGGGAAAGCTACTCATTTTCAGTCATCTCTTTCCTTCAATACATTTGTAATAAAATAAGGCAAACTATGGCAGTTAATTCATCCTCCTGGGTGCCCTTTCCTGTCTTACTTTTATTCCAGACCCGTTACTCTGAATCAGTGCTCTGTCTCCTCCCCTCAATTTCCTGGCCTTCCCTGAACAGTGATCAGTGATCAAACAGTAAGCTACATTTCTTCTGGCTTGTGAAAAGATCATTTATTCATTCATGTAATCACCACTTTTGTAAGTCATGTAATTGGATGAAGACAAACAAAAGTCTGGACAAGCTACTTAGACTAGACCCCTGAATGTAATTATTTATGATTTCTTGATTATGGCTGTTTTTTCCTCATCTGTATCTCTCTGTTTCTATTGGCCTGACACACAAAAGAAATTAAATTACATTTCAGATAATTGATACCTCTACTTATCTTGGCAAAAGAAGGAGGACATTTTATTATCTCATTACAATGTGGAAAAAATGTAGCATGATTGAGGATGTGGAAACTCTCTGTTAGGCTTGTTGTAACTATTCAGAAGATCTGAAAGCCTGTTATTAAGAGCATTTACTTATTTCAAACACATACAAACACACACGCATTCGCTGTCAGTAATTTTGTATCCTGTACTACCTGTTTGTCATATATACAGAAAGTTAAAATACACTGTTATTATTATTTAGAATAATTCAATTTCTAGTGAAAAAACTAAGAACTCGATATAAGATTGAATGACTCTAGGTGGTACTCATAGGACCATTTGGGGACATCATGAAGTATACATTCTAGGACAAGATATCTTTGCTATACAGAGGAAGATAACTACATACCTGGTTAACATCACATGCTGTCCCTGAACTAATAGTAGCACATCAGGGACGTGGTCTTCCATCGATGTCAGATGTCTTCTAGTTACATTCAAGTTTATATACAGGAAGCATTGGGTGGTTAGGAAGTGTATGTTTAGAGAAAAATTTTTAATGGTTTTATTGCGGTATAATTGACCTATCAGATACACAAAAAGTGTACAATTTGGTAACTTTTGGGGGGGGGAGGGCAGTAAGCATCTCACTCTGTTGCCCAGGCTGCTGGAGGGCAGCAGCATGGCCACAATTCACTGCAACTTTGACCTTCTGAGTCAGGTGATCCTTTTGACTCAGCCTTCCAACTAGCTGAGACTACAGGCAAGCACCACAACACCAGGGTAATTTTTTGATCTTTTAAATTATATATATATGGGGTGCAAGTCAGGATTAGCTCCACAAGCAGGTTTCATGCAGCTGAAGTTTGGATCTCCAACTGGCCCTCTCTTCCCCTAATATTGGTTTTTAAATGAAATTCTAAATATTATAAACAGGAAGCTCCTTATAATTTCTGAAAGCCTTGCCATTTAGATCCTTTCCTTAGAAAGGAAATATTAGAGCTTTTTAAATACAGAGTGAAAGGCAAGCATAAAATAATGACTTGGATATAAAAGAAGGGTCTTCAGATTTTACCATTATGGTCAGCTTGCTATATGCTTTTAGGTAAACCTCTTAAACAGTTATCCTTCTCAATGCTAAGTATCTTTTGAATGCAGTTTCAATATTTTACTGATTTTCTATTTTATGAGTTCCACCCCACTGAGGTTGAAGCTTAAATTTCTCTCTGGACTTGCTTAGAGATATAACATGGGCATGTAGATTTAGATTCCTTAAAGACTGATTCAGAGTAACTGGAGGGTAGTGACATTGAACAGATCACACATTGCTGGAAAGGACAGGGGAATGCCATACAGAAATTAAGAGCTTTCAGGTAACAATGTCAGATGCCCATTGACATCATGGAAAACCTCCTGACATGATGCCACTACTGAGTCTGCATGGCAGAGCAGAGCAGCACCTGTCATCAGGGCACCTGGTTGTGATTGAGGGAATTGTACTGGCTGCATAGCCTCTGAGCCAGAATCTCTGCTCCTCCTACAGCTTACATGAACTGCTTACTATCCTTTAACAAATTGCTTTTCCATCTATATTTGTTAGACTGGGTCCTGATGTTTATTAATGTGAACGCTAACTAAAATACATAGTAAGGAATTTGCAATTTCTCATGCCCATAGGCTAGCATTCAAATTCCAAATGCCAAAGAGAGACAGTTATTTAAGCAAGGGAGCTTGATATACCCCATTAGTGAGTGTTGGGCATGTGATAAGATTTATAGGGGGCAAGTGTCCCGAGCTCTAGGTATAAGGTCTTCTCTGTGCACTGACCCAAGGGCATTGGCTCTTATAATTTATTAAATAAATTGAAATCTATTTTATCATTTAAAATCATTCAGATTTATAAATATTGACAATTAAGTAAAAATGCTTTAAAGCATGACAGGATCAGTGAAAACATATCTGTGTCCTGGATGGGGTCTGTGGGCTTCTAATTCATGAACTTACAGTGATTTCTCATTCTTGTTTATTTTTGGGGAGCATTCACTGGTCATGACCCCTTCTCTGAGAAGTATTTCTCAACCACCACACCATCTATTAGCAGCAGGCAGAGAGTAGGAACAGAGGTGACAAGGGAGAATGAAGATGAGATGAAAGGTTGGGGGGAGTGTGAGAAGGATGCGTTTTATATTGGAAGAGAAACTGTAATTTCAATTTAGGTAACCCTAGACTTTTTAAATCATGAAAATGAGAAGTCTGTATCATACTAAACTCTTTAAAACATGAAAATATAAAAGTTCATTATCCTAAGTGGAGTAACGTAGGAAAGGAAAACCAAATAATGTATATTCTCACTTAAAAGTGAGAGCTTAGCTATGGGTCTGCAAGGACTTAAATGGGTAAAAGTGATATTGGATACTCAGAAATAGTGTGTAGGATGAAAACTCGCCTAAAGCCCAGATTTCTTCACTGCTATACAATATATCCATGCAATCAAAAACCACATGTACCTCTAAAGCTATTGAAAAGACAAACAAACATAAAAGTGACACCAAAAAAAAATCCTGGAAGCTCTCTCTCTCTCTCTCTCTCTCTCTCTCTCTCTCTCTCATATCATATGTATGAAATGTGTGCTTATATCTGAAAGAAACAACCTTAAAAGAGTCTATATCTCCTGTTGGTCACTGCACACCTTGAGGTCCATCTGAGAAGAAATTCAATATTTGTTAAGTCCATTATCATATATTTATGAGTACATAATTTAGAATAAAATATGCACACCCTACTGGAAGAACTATTTGTTTTAGGTAGAATTATTAAACAATAGCTATTCAGAACCAGAGAAAATTTGAGACATAATCCTGTACAGCTGTAACCAATTAAAAAAAGAGACATAATGAAGTAAATTTGTTTGCCAAAGTCATAAACATTCCTGCAGCAGAGCTGGGGCAAGGCCACTGGATTCTAGATCTTGGTCCTGACACGGTTCTAGGGGTAGAGTTTGCAATAAACTGTAGACAAAATAAGTTATTTTTTAACAACACACCAATTTTTATTTTGAACTTAATAGTTTCTGAAAATATACAAATTTAGACACTACATACGTGCAATACATCGAAATATACACATGCATAACCCTATGACTCATATTTGAATTAGCTCCACTTTAATAAGCTATATTTATAATTTTAACCTAAATAAAATATCCAGTACTTAAAATATTGTATCAATTTTGAAAATATTTTTAGGCAGAAAATATCTCGCTGATAAGAATAGCTCAGCTATTTTTCTGGAACTTTCTTTAGTTATGTTTCCATGTCAGCATTTTCATATGTTTGTCATGTGCTTCCCCGTTGATTGCATCTCTTCCAGATGATGGGAGCAATTTGAAGCTATGTACTCACTATGCATTTGTATATAGGATTCCAATATACTCAGTCAAAGGTCTATGATAGCATGTAAGTTATTTCACTGCGTGGGGTCTCTCATAGTCCTTGGTCACCCTAGGAGCCATATACCATCCCTCACACTCTTTGTTTTCACATAACTTGTATAGTTTTATTTAAAGTTGTGTATTTTATATTTCTTCCCATATTGCTAAAATCAAGAAAATGCCTAATATAAAAATTAAAAACAAAAGATTACTTGTTCCAGAAGATTGTTATAAAGATATCACACGTTATGACTATTACTACTGTCACCAGAGAGGAAGTAAACATAAGCCTTAGAATAAGCATAAGATTTACAGTTAAAATTGGTTTCAAATACCAGTGACTAGAACCTTGAACAAATAAATTTAGTCCAATAAGCCTTAATGTTCCCAAATGTAAATTGTTGCTAATAGTAACAGTTTTGCTGGTAAGACGAAAAATTGATTTATTTAAAAATTTAATAAATGCCATTGTATTTTGATTTCTTTGTTCTTTATGTAAGAGCTGTTGAGTGATGATCGCACTCCTGTATTACATAAGTTTTCTTCTAAAACCATAGTTGCTTACCTATCCAGCCATCATTATACTCTGTTCCTGTTACACAGCAGCCTTACAGTGTAGGATATTGATCTGTCATGTGCTCCTGGGATTCTCATCTCACTCCTTGACACAGTAAACTAGTAGGGAGAAGTAAGGAAGTTGAGTAGTTCTAATTAAAGCCTAGATTTTTACTTAACAGATTTTTACTTAACAGTCTCTCTACTTCTAGATGTTATTAACATAAGCCAAACCGACCCAAGTACAAAATGAAAAATAGAGAACTAATGAAAGAGAAGATTATAAAATATTTTCTATATTTGTTGGCAAAAATGTCAAATCAAAGTACAACACTGAATGGAAGCAATAGATTGCAAGTCATCTAATCAGTCTGTTATGCAGCATTTACACTATTTCCTAATTTTTATGTTTCAAAAAAGATTCTAAAGTGCATATTTTTGCCTCTGTTTTACTTTTATTAAATTAATGTACTCGATATTATTTCCCAGAAGTAGAACTGTTGGGCCAAACAATGAGAGTATTTATAGTTTTGTAACATATTTCCACAGTGCTTTCCAAAACTGTTGTATCATTTATTTTTCTTCTCTTTATTGATTCGTCAGAAAACTTATTCCTCTGCATTTTCCCCAGTTAGACATTTTTAAAAGTTATTTTCCTAAATTTCAAAGTAAGAAATGTTCCCAAAACCATACATCCAGTTTATAATTCCTTAGATATGGATTAGTTGAAATTATTTTCAAAATGCTTAACAATAATGACACTCTTCCTTTCTTATGAGTGGTCTATTCTAGATTCCAAAACTATATTTTTATGTGACAAATCAAATGGCAAAAGAAAAAAAGTATATATAATATAATTGCCACCAATCATAACAGCTACTCATAGAAAACATACTAGAAACAAATAGAATTGGGTACTGCTTTTTCTTTTAATTTTCTGTATACTAAACTTTATTTAATTGACAATCATTTATATAAGATTTCAAATAATTGAAATTAGTTGAAAATAAAATTAGATGTTAATAAATGTTGGGTTTTGCATTTTGCACGACATTGATGATCTTGGTAAACCGCAGCATAATCTAACGCTGCTAGTTTTAATAGCACTATTACAAGGAATAAGAATAACAAGTATTCTGGTGCTAAAATAGTCACTAGACAATTATAACAGATTAAATACTTGAGATTGAAAATGGCCAGACATTCAAAGATCTCACACAATTAAAAGGAAACAAAAGTATTCCTTGAAGTGTACCTGGAAATGAACTCTATAGATAAACAGATAAATACACAAATGACTTAAGATAGAATTATAACTGAATGATCACTTATTATAATAGTGCAGTTTCAAAATGCTTTAAGATGCTTGCAAAAGTAATCAAAGAGAAAATTTCAAGATGTTTAAAAACATTTAAATATTTAAATATTTTTATTCTTTCTGAAAATGTGCATGCTAATTAGAAAATTATATTTACTCTTCTCTACGCAATCCAAGCTGTTACCACAAAATGCCTACTCCTGTCCAAAACCAAAGGGAACAGAGCTTACATTTAAAAAAAAAAATTAATAATGTCATGTGAGCAGCTAAGTCATTCCCCAAAATAAATTTAAGGGAATAGAAGTTTAATTCTCAAATTGATATTCCTGGATTTTTTTTATGAGGAAGTTCTCTCTCTCTCTCTCTCTCTCCTCCCCCCCGCCCCCACCCTCAAAGACTGTTTATAAGAGAATTTAAATTGTATGAACTCATATCTACCAAAATTGCCACAGCTATGGGTTGAGGGTGACAGGCAGAACAGAGAATAGAGACTCTGATGAGGGATGAGGAAGGGTAAGGCAGTGCATTTATGTTAATATTATTAGTGATTATGTATACATCGTTGCTCTCAATACTGAAGAGACAGCAATTATATAAACCTTCATGGAGGTAGTTGAGACTATAATTTCAACGATACTCTAAAAGGTTCTCTTTGCTCTCTCCATGTTTGGGCCACTACTGTGGCTCCTCCCTTCATCACAGATTAGCACACCAAGTGTCCTTTGTCTATTTGAAAAGCAGAACAAGAAACGTGACTGCTAGTAGCACTCTTGTTGTCATATACTCTCTGGGAGACCCTAGTTTTTATTAGCTATTCCATATGCATAAGAAGCTCATATGTTCTAAACAAGAATACATTGAAACCTCAAAGCAGACTCAAATTTTCCACCTTTCACACCCTGGTTCTAAAGTTAACATTTCCCTTGAACAAGTTTATGAACTTGAATTAATCAGGATAGATCCAGTCCAACTCTAATTTAGCAACATAGACCTCTGTTAAGTCTGTCTTTAATGAATTGTTTCTCAGTTAATTAAAAATGAATTGTTTTTTTCTCAGTGCATCTTTACATGATGTATTTCCTAGGTAACACTAAGTAAATTTAAAGAATGTGCCATTTTAAGGTGATTAAATAACTTACAGACGAGTTCAAAACCATAGATATATTTCTATATAAGAATAAAATAAATTTTCCTTAGAATCAGTTTAATCATAGCCAAATAATCCCAAAAAACAATAAAATATACAGATTGCCTTTGCATATGCAGTGTAAGTTAAGCATATGTATTGTGACTCTTGAAAGAATATGAATCATCATGTGAGAAGGTAAGAAATTACTTGGAAAGAAAAAAACAAACAGGAAAAAGCATCAAGGAAAATAAAGCTAGCACAATTTGCCAGCCTATAGCAAGTGACCAGTTATTAGTAATCAAGCATGTAATTACAATAAAGAAATCTCACAAGGATATTGCGCAATATGCAATTTGAAAAGTGAAACAAAACCATTTTCTATTTTTTTCTAACTTTTTTGCTTACTTTTTAAATTTTAAAGATGTGGGCTACAATTTGGGGTAAAGTACATAAGTGGTTACCATATAAGTGGTCATCATACAGTTGCCCACTTTGTCTGGTTTGAGATAGCATACCCTTATTGATGTTATGTGCCCCACCTCCAGCAGTGTCTCATTACCGCCAATCCCAATAAGTGTTTAGGGTCCACTTATGAGTGAGTACATGTGGTACTCAGATCTGTTTCTGTGATAGATCACTGAGTATTATAGACTCTGAATCCTTTCAAGTTGCTGTGAAGTTCATACTTTTGTCCTTCTTTATGGCTGAGTAATATTCCATCCTGTATATGTACCAGTTTTTTTAATCCAGTTCACTTTAGAAGAGCAGCATGGCTGGTTTCATATTTTTGCTATTGTGAGTAGTGCTGCAATAAACCTGAGTGTGCAGGTACCTTTTCTTTAGAGTGATCTGAGTTCCTTTGGAACTGCTACTATATTCCCAGACAGGGTTGCTGGGTCATATGGAAGGCCGATTTTAAAAGCTTTTAGGAACTGCCACACTGCTTTCCACAGAGGTTGCACTAGTTTACACTTCCACCAACAGTGTAGAAATGTTTCCTTTCCCCCACAACCTCTCTAGCATCTTTTGTTTTTTGAGTTATTGACGACGGTTGTTCTGACTGGACTTAGGTGGTTATCTGAGTATGATTTTGATTTGCATTTCTTTGATGATTTTTTCATGTATCTGTTTGCTCCTCATATGTCTTCTTTTGAGAAGTGTCTATTCATATCCTTTGTTCACTTTTTAACAGGGATTTTTTTGTGTGTGGTTTTTTGTTTGTTTGTTTTTCCTTTTGATGCATTTGAGTTCTTTGTAGATCCTGGAACTCGAGGGATGCCCTTACAGAAATTGGAACAGGCAACCAATTCCTGATAAAAATCCCAGATGCCCTTGCCATAAGAGATAAGATAGACAAGCAGAAGCTCATCAGATTGAACAGCTTCTGCCAAGTAAAAGAAACTATCAAGAGAGCAAGGAGACAGCCCACAGAATAGGAAAAAATATTTGTCAACTGTATAGCTTTCTATTATTTTTAATACCTTTGCTCAAAATGGATGAAAACTTCCACATACATAATTAAGTATACATGAAGTTACTGGGTTTTTTTGTTTGTTTCTCCCCCTAAGTATCTGGTACATTTAACATTGACATTTTGAGGTATACTTTATTGGTGCAAAATAATGCTAATTTTTTTGCTATTCTGCTTACTTTGTTTGTCCAAGCCTATCAAACAAAAACAGAGATAAAGAGAATTGTTATAAGCTTAAAATTACTCAGCTTGAAAAGCATTCTTTTTTGAATTTTTATTCTTCTTTTCATTTAGCTTCTTTCTACTTTAACTTGTCAGTTTCTACAAGACTCAAAACTTTATTTTGAATAGAATTACAATAAATTATCAATAGATGGCATTCTTTAGAAGTAATTCTTGGAGTTTTGGGGATACTTTTGGAATAAAATTCCCAGCTGATTTGATCATTAAAGCTTAAAATTTATCTAGTTCTAATGTTTTTTATTATGTGTGACCCTGTGTTTTCATCAGAGTAATAGCAGAACAACTTATTTTTGTCTTATTGAATGCAAACATCAACCTACATAGGACATACATTATTTATCACATCTTTAATATCCTGAATGTCAAAATCTAAAATCATGCAGCTATTATTATCTGGTACTAGGAAATTTCCAAATGGCAACATGATTCCTGTGGACAGAACAGTTACCCGACTTACCAACTCTATTAATTAATAAATATAATTGTTTTTAGCTACACCATTCTTCCTTTTAAAGACCATTCCATTTATTTTAAAAATAAAAAACTAAGTGCCTATATTAAAAACATAAAAACACTATTATGACTTTTTTGTTTTGCAATTAGCAAGGGCTTCTTAAAACATTCCTCACCATCATAATTCATCTGTAACAGTTGAAAGAAGAAATTGTTTCTTATTCTATCTCAGGTTATGCATGACTAAGTTTTTATAAACCATATCTAATCATGTTAAATCTATTATACAATAATTAATCTGAGTATATATGTATTCTACTTTATGTAAAATTATATACGACTGACTTGCATAATATCTACTTGTATAAGTCAAGAGACTTAGATATAAGCAATGTAAATTAACTTATTTATTTAGTAATGCACATATATGCATAAATGCATACATACAAAATAAATTCAGAATACCATTATGAATACAGAATTACAGAACTTCAAACCTGAATTCACAAATATTTGTTCTTGGTAAAAAAAGAAAATATTCAATTTGTGTGACATTCCAAATCTGTCATTATTTTATTTTGCTATACTTTCAGACTTTATTTTACTTTTTCATTTTTCATTTGTATACATTTATGAAATACTAGTATAATTTTGGTAAATGCATATATTGCATAGTGGTGAAGTCAGGGCTTTTAATATATACATATTAGAATAATGTACATTGTATCCATTAAATAATTTCTCATCCTCCACTCCTTCCCAGACCTACCCTTCTGAGTCTTTTCATGTGTACACATTGTTTAACTCCCACTTGTGAGAAAATGCAGTATTTGTCTTTCTGTGTCTGGGTTGTTTTACTTAAGATAATGGCCTGCAGTTCTACCCATGTTGCAGTAACATACTTTCATTCTTTTTAAGGCCGAATAGTATTCCATTGTGCATATATACCACATTTTCTTTACCCAATCATTCATTGATCGACACTTAGGTTCATTCCATAATTGACTTACTGTGAATAGTGCTGTGATAAACATATTAGTGTAAATGTCTTCTTTGTATAGTGACTTCTTTTCCTTGGGTAGATACCCAGCAGTAGGATTACTGGATCAAAAGGTAGTTCTATATTTAGTTCTTCGAGAAATCATCATACTGTTTTTTGATTATGATTTTTGAAAAATCTCAAGGATATATTTACCATAATTAACAACATTACAGGAAAACATAAATTAAACCAATAATCTCATACACACATATACAAAAAATGCCACTGAAATGCTGTACTCTGATATTTATAACACCAAACCCTTTAGGGTAGTAATGCTGTTGAGGCTTCGCCAATGATGGCACTGAGGAAGAAAAGTAGCTTCTAACATATCTCGGCATTCACAGCAAGAACTTGTAGGTCTCCTGATGAATATAAACCCATAATACATTAACATTAGATAATGTCACTCTGTGGTCGTAGATCAGGAAAAAACAAGACTACTCAGAAATTATGTCTGAACAATGAAAAAGCATAAATATCGTTTAAGCTATGAAACAAGCAAATACCATCCTACCCTGGAAAATTTAAATGACTGCTTCTTCTTTTTTTTTTAAGCAAGTGCCTTTATTTTATTTTTTTATTAATTTCTTTTTATTATATATATTCATGAGATTCATTGGGTTGTTCTGATACAGGTATATATTGTGGAGTGATTACCTCAAGTGTTTTAACGACTGTTATCAAAAAGACATAAGATAGCAAGTGCTAGCCGGGCTTGGTGGCTCAGCCTGTAATCCCGCACCTTTGGGAGGCTGAGGTGAGTGGATTGCCTGAGCCCGCAGGTTCAAGACCCGCCTGGGCAGTGAGACCTCATCTCTACAATAAAAAAAATTTTAAAAATTAGCCGGGCCTGGTAGCGCACGCCTGTAGTTCCGGCTACTTGGAAAGCTGAGGCAGAAGGATTGCGGGAGCCCAGCAGGTCGAGGCTGCAGTGGCTGGGAGCGGCCACTGCACTCCAGTCTGGGCGACAGAGTGAGACTCCAACTCAAAAAAAAAAAGATAGCAAGTGCTGGCAAGGATATGAAGAAAAGTGAACAATTACACACTTTTTGAGAATGTAAATTAGTATAGCTATTATGAAAATATTATGGAGGTTTCTCAAAAAACAAAAAAAAACTATCAAATAATCTAGCAATCCCATTTCTGATTATGTATTCAAAAGAAATGAAATCAGTATGTCAAAGAGATATCTACACCCCCATATTTGCTGCAGCTTATTCACAATAGTCATGGTATGGAAACAACCTAAGTGTTCATCAATCCATCATGGGCAAAGAAATAAATATTGCTTCTCTTTTATCAATCATAGCATTAGCTCACGCTAGTCTTTCCTCCTTCTAGATAAGATTTGTTAAGATAATCATTTAACTAATGAGGTAAAAGACCTGTATGAGAAATACTACAAGAAATGGATAAAAGAAATGGAAGAAGATACAAAAAAAAAAATGGGAAGACATGTCATGCTCAAGGATTAGAAGAACTAATACAGTGAAAATGTCAATACTGTCCCCCAAATTCTACAGATTTAGTATCAAAATACCAATAATTTTCTATTCTAAAATTTGTATGGAACTACAAAATACTCCAAATAGACAAAGCAATCATGAGCAAAAATAACAAAACTGGAGGTATCATACAACCAGATGTCAAAATATACTACAAAGTTTTAGTAATAAAAACAGCATGATACTGACATTGAAAAAAAATACACATAGACCAATGGAACAAAATAGAAAACCCAGAACTTAATCCACTTATCTACAGCTAATTGATTTTTGACAAAGTTGCTAAGAACATTCTTTGAGGAAAAGACGTCTCTTTAATAAATGGTGCTGGGGAAATGGGATGGCCATACATAGAAGAATGAAGTTAGACCCTCACTTCTCACGCTGTACAAAAAAAAATTCAAAATGGATCCAAGATCTAAATTAAAGATTAAATTATAAAACTACTAAAAAAGAACATAGAGAAAATGCTTCAGAACATTGGTCAGGGAGAAGATTTCATGAATAATCTTAAAAGCACAGACAACAAAAGTAATAATAAACAAATAGGATTACATCAAATTAAAAAGCTTCTGCAAAGCAAAGGAAACAATCAACAGAATGAAAAGACAATCTGTTAAATGGGAGAAAATATCTGAAAACTATTTATTCAACAGAATATTCAGAATATAGAAGGAACTCAAACATCTCAACAGCAAAACAACAAACAAACTAATTTAAAATGGACAAATGATCTAAAAAATTTTTTTTTCAAGAGAAGACATACATGGCCAACAAATATATTTTTAAAAGTACTCAGCATCACTAATCATAAGAAAATTGCAAATAAAAACAATTTGATATCATCTCATTCCAGTGAGAATGGCTACCATCAAAAAGTTTTTAAAAAAATACAAATGTGGGTAAGAATATGAAAAAAAAAAAAAGAATACACTATTGAATGTAATCTGGTATAACCACTATGGGGAACAGGATGGAGATTTCTCAAAAAACTACAAATATAACTACCATATGATACAGCAGTCTCATTACTAGGCACTTATCCAAAGAAAAGGAAGTAATTATATTGAAGTGATATCTGTGTCCCTAAGTTTACTGCAGCACTATTCACAATAGTGAAAATATGGATTCAACCTAGGTGTCCAACAACAGATGAATGGATAAAGAAAATGTGGTGTATATATATACACAATGGAATACTACCCAACCATTAAAAAGAATGAAATTCTGTCATTCGAGGCAACATGGATGAAGCAAAGCACATTTTGTTAAGTGAAATAAGCCAGAAACACAAAGTTAAACACTACATGTTCTCACTCATATGTGGACATTAAAACAAAAAATTGGCTTCATAGAAGCAAAAAAAGTAGAACAAAGGAAAATATAAGCTAAACACAGTAGGGGGAAGGAAGGAATAGAGATTTATTCAAGGACACAAAATTACAGCTAGATGGGAGGAATTAGTTTTAATGTTCTATACCCCTATAGGATGAATATAGTTAACAACAAAGTATTATATGTTTCAAATAGCTAGAAGGAGAATGCTGAATGTTTCCAAGACAAAGAAATCATAAATGTTTGAGATGATGGATATGCTAATTTCATGGATCTGTTCGCTATACATTATGTGTATCCAAACATCACTTTATGCCCCATGAATATTTATAATTATTTGTCATTAAAAAATAACATTTTAAAAATAAAAATATCTAATCACAGAATTATCCCATCTTCCCAACATCATCTAATTCAGAGCAAAACCTTCATCCTTAAATTTTCCCTAAAATCATTAGCACACATCTAAGTCCTGTAATAACTCCTCTGTAACACTCTCTAAATAAGACACCACACAATTCTCCACAATGTGTGTTGGGAGCGGCCACGGAGGCCAACTGAGCGTTAGGGATCAGGAAGGGCTGTTGACCCCGAGACCACTAGGATGCATTCGGGAGCTATTGACCCCATTTCCTCCCCCTTTCTACTCAGCACTAACCAGATTAAGCTCCTGTGAGCTCAAAACATAAAAACTCTGAGACCGGGACAAACACAAGCTAACTTTAGAAGCTCATTGCTCCCATTCTTCCTCAAACTGCAGTTTTGTCTTTCACACAACTTATAATTAAAACTCGTGTCACATCTAAGAGCCTTAGTATTGGTCACAGGCTTCTGGGTCATGATCTTAGGATTTATTGAAGGTGTAAATTGTAGAATATAGTTTTAGAAGACAGCCATTTTGTTGAAAGAATGCGGCTGGGTTACTTGCAGGTAGCCCACTGTGAACTTTGGACTGGGCCACATTCCAAATATTCTGGGATGGGCCACTTTCATATGTAAAGTAAATACTTAAGCTTCTATAGAATTGTTTAACTTGGCATAAATCAATCAGTTAGGATGAAAAAGGTTTATAGGCTATGTCAGTCACGGATTAGGTTATCCTCTGTTATGGAATTTTAAGATTATCATAAGAAAAGGGTTTAAAGGCAATCATTGATTAAGTTTTCATGGATTAAGGTTTCTGGTGGGTGAGGGACGCCCCTCCCACATCTGACTTTGTGTATAAAAGACCCGTTGTAATTCCCAATAACACACACATCGCTTCTGCACTAGACCGGAGTCCAGTCTCTTTCTTTCTCTCTCTCTCTCTTTCTCTCTTCCCCCCAATCGCCGACGCTGTCTCCACCTTTGGGGTACACTGAACCCGGCTGGAGCTGGTCTCCGGCAAGTGTGTGTCCTCCTTCAATATAGAAATTGATAAGCACAACTTATTCAGTTGGTAATCTTTGGCTGGAGAGCATCAACAGATCAAAGTTATCAAATAAACAGTTTCATTTATCAATATATGGACATCAAATGTATGATTTAATGATACTTTTGCTACTTTTTTTCTCATAACATTTTAATGCCCTCAAAATATAAAAATATGCATTAAACAGCTTGATAATCTTGTTTGAGATGTAACTGTATTATGCTTATTTACACAAATTTGCTGGACTGAATATATGACAGGTTTAAAATGTAAATATGAGAAACCAAGCATAACTAGAGTTAAAATAGAAATAAATAATTGTTTGAATATTACATGTCAACCTAAATAATTAATGTTATGAACAGATATTTGATAATTAGAAAATTTGGTAGTACAGCTGAAATTTGTTAGAACTGGTGAGGTGTTTTAAAATATTCATCAAGAGCCAGGCACAGTGACTCACGCCTATAATCCCAGCACTTTCAGAGACGGAATTGAGAGGATTGCCTGCACCCAGGGGTTTGAGACCTGCCTGGGCAACTTGGCAAGACCTTGTCTCTACAATAAATTAAAAAATTAGTTGGGCATGGTGGCTCACACCTGTGGTTCCAGCTACTTGGAAGGCTGAGGCTGAAGGATCACCTGAGCCCAGCAGGTCAAGGCAGCAGTGGCTAAGGCTGATGTGGCCATGAGTGTGCCACTGCACTCCAGCCTGGGCAACAGAGTGAGACTCCCACTCAAAACAAAAATGCATCAAATAAAAGGCAAAAATTTAAAAAGCAGCATTTTTTTATGTATCCAGAAGATGAGAAGAGAGAACAATATTCTCATATGCAGCAATACCAAAACCAAGTAAGGATAAACCCCAATAAAGCATTAGAAGAATAATTGATGAAGTTAAAAAAAAAAAAAAAACCTCTCAAATTTTTTTATAAAGAGTAAATGCAGATAAATGGGCAGATGTTTCCTTGGGACAAATTCTTAGGATATGTAAATTCAAATTAAATATTGAAATAATGTTTCTTGAATGTAATAATTAGATGTAAAGTAGTTTCTAAAACAAATATCAAGATCATTTTGAAAACAAAAGTTATAGAAAGCAATAAGTCTTTCAGAGATTAAATATAAGGTAAATCAACAAAAAATTAGAGTGATTAGAGGACAGTAAGTCCTCTACATATGAACTTTCAAGTTGTGAATTTTCAAAGACGTGAAAGTGTGTTTGCATGTTCAGTTACATAAGTTAGTTCCCATGGCTGGCATACTTCTCAAGGTACTTCACTGTAAGACTTTTTTTATTTTTTGTGTTTGTTTTTTTTATGTGTTATTTGTGTGAAAGGTTTCATAAATCTATTATAGTATGGTACTATATAGCCAATTGTGTTAGTTGGTATCTAGGCTAACTTTGTTGGACTTGCAAACAAATCTGACTTATGCACACATTCTCATATAGGGTCTTTACTGTATTACAGCAGGAGTAGGCATACGAGGTCATAGAGTAGAATGAAAGCATCAATGATCGTGGTACACAAAAAGTGTAACAATGTCCCCACTGTCATGTCTGTGCCTTAATCTCTGCAGGGGATGAATATTTTACTTACATTGCCATAGATACTTGGCAGATGTTATTGCAATTATGAAACTTGATGTGGAAATTATCTGCATTATCCCAGTGGGCCTAGTCTAATTATATGAGACCTGAGCAGCAGGCGATCATTCCTGGTTCTGTGGACAAAGTGATGGAATGATAGAATGTACAAAGGACTTTATCCATAGTTGCTAGCTTTGAAGACGGAGGAAGAAATTCATTAACCAAAAACTGCATGCAGCCTACTTGTGTAGCTAATCCTTGTTTGAACCCCACATCTCCATAATAAAATAAAATTTGAAAAATATATATACTTCTAAAAGAATAAACAAAGTAGCTTTAACATTAAACCACACACACACACACACATACACACACACACACACACACACAGATGAAAGTGTATATAAAACTGTTAAAATCTGAATTAAAAGGTAAAAAAAAAAATATGGGCGTCTCCTAGAAACTGGAAAATGCCACAAATTATTTCCTAGAGAATTTATAAATGAAGGAAGCTTTACATATACTACCTTAGTGTTAGCCCAGTGGCACCTATATTGAAGTTCTGACTTACAGAAGAGTAAGATAATAAATATGTGCTTATTTAATCCACAAAATTTGTGATAATTTGCTATAGCAGCAGTAGAAAATGAATACACAGAAGATACCCCAGCTTTGTAAATTTGTGTGGCCAAAGTGTTTTTCAATACGTGGTGCTGAGACAATATGTTAAAGTATTTAAAAAGAAGCCAAATTCTGGATTTCCATTCATATGTTAAAATGGCAAAATCCATATCAAATACAAAATTTAAAAAAGAAATCATATTAATTAGAAAATAATTCAAAGGTACATTTATTTACTCTTAGAATGGATGAATTCATTAAAGGATAACAGCAATTGAAGAAATGATACAAGAATACAAAAAATAGTTTATGAATGTTATAATGATTGGGCATCATAAGTACCAGAGCAAAACTAAAAGACAAAGAAAAAAAGAGGGGGGAATAGCTTTAAAATATATATATAATGAAAAGATGCCATCCTTAAGAGTCAAAGAGTTTATACAAATGAATAACATCAATATTTCCAATGTAATGTGGTCAGAATCTTCAGCAATCTGCTGGGGCTGTCATAACAAAATGCCACAGACTGGGAAAATTAAGTGACAGAAATTGACTTCGCACAATTCACGAGATAAAAACAAACCGTTGACAAGTGTGGTTTCTCAAGAGGCTTGTTTGGTTTGCAGAAGGCATCTTTTTTGCTGTGTCTTCACATGGCCTTTCCTCTGGACCTGTGGGGAGAGAGGGAGCCATTGTGTCTCCTCCTCTTACAGAGACTTTCAGATTAGAGTCCCATTCTTGTGGCCTCATTTAATCTTAATTATCTCCTTAAAATCCTATCTGCAAATCTAGTTACATTGGGGTTAGGGTTTCCACATTTAAATTTGGGAGAGACATAATTTATAAAAGCAATGTGTATTTAATATCTAACTTTGCATTAAAGAGCATACATAATATATTTATACATATAACACATATGTTGTATATATACATATTCAATAACCTGAAAAAGAAAGTATTACAAATAATCCTGTGTGATTCTATAGTCTTCTTTCTAAATGTCTGTATTTCTTATATTTTCTTTAATATGCAAATCTTTTAGAAGACATTATTCCATAAAACTTCATTCCAGTCCTTGATATGCTTAGGAACCTGCTGCAGTCAATATTTCAATCTGAAGATTTACTAACTCTTATGACAATTTCAGAGTGAGACATCACTGAATCGGTCATATTTTTGGCCAGTTCCAAGAGCTGGAAAAGAACACTATATACTATTCCTTCTGTTTAAGTATTTTAGGTAAAAATCCTTGGATTGTCATTATTGTTGTTTAAATTGTTGCTTTTGTCCATGTTTCCATTTTAAAATTTTGTGAGTCACTTGATGTGGGTATGCAAGCCACTGAGAATGTTGTATTTTTTGAGGATCACCTTTGAAAATTATTTTAATAGACAGGTTTTGCACATACATTTAGTAATATTACTAGCGTTTTTCTTCTTATCCCTATCATTATTAAACATTAAGTTTTTCATGTTAAGCTTTTATTTTGTATAAACTTTTATGTGTATTGGAAATATTGTAATTTTTTTTGTAGAGGTTGCTATAGTGTGACATTCTAAGCCCTTTCCTTTTAGGCAGTATTTAATTTTTGCCTATTACATAAAGAATTATTGATTATCCTGTCTTTTCCCTCTCTTCAATCAACTTTATATCCAATTTGATCAATAGTACTATTTTATGTTATTCAGTGCGCTTATATCTCATATCCAATTTAATCAATAGTACTATTTTAGGTTTACTTTTTATGTTGTTCAATGTGCTTATATCTCTGCAACTTGAGTTGCGAGCTATCATGAAGGCAATCAGTGAGATTATTCTACTGCTCACCTTTCTCTCCCATTTCTCACCCCAACCCACATTTTGCTATGTATACAATTTCTATACTTGCATGGATACATAACATTCTATTCAGTTACCCTCATGTGTACCTTTGCTTTGTCTTAGATTTGCAATAAAATGCATTCAGAGACATTTTGCTGAAATTCTCTTCAGTGTCCTTTTGTTTAGGTTAAATCATCTCGTTGTTTCCTAAAGAAGGATTCGTGAGAATCATATCCCATAAGTTCCTACATGTTCAAAACTCTTTGGTTGTATCTTTTGTTCTTACTACAAGCACTAGCTGACTTGATATAAAACACATGGCTTACATTTTTCTTCTGAATATACCACAAGCGTTCTCTTCTGTCTTGATTGCTTATGAGAAGTATAGGAAGGAGATTCTGATCTATGTTGTCTACATTATTATTCCTAAGTCAGTACAAAAAAATTTTAACTTAATAAATTGAATCCAGCCGGGCTCGGTGGCTCAGCCTGTAATCCCGCGCCTTTGGGAGGCTGAGGTGAGTGAATTGCCTGAGCCCGCGGGTTCGAGACCCGCCTGGGCAGTGAGACCTCATCTCTACAATAAATCAAAAAAAAAAAAAATCAGCCGGGCATGGTAGCGCATGCCTGTAATTCCAGCTACTCAGAAGGCTGAGGCAGAAGGATCACCAGAGCCCAGCAGATCGAGGCTGCAGTGGCCAGGAGCGGCCACTTCACTCCAGTCTGGGCGACAGAGTGAGACTCCAACTCAAAAAAAAACAAACAAAAAAATAATAAATTGAATTCTCAAAATAAGAAACAGTCTCTAATAGAAAGTCACAAAGAAAATCTATGCCTCTGATAATCCCATTTTTCTCAGAAAAGGCTTTACACCATGCTAATAAAAGCTACACAGTAGAAGCATTCAGAGGATGTTGGTTAAAATCATGTTTGATTTTCCTATATTTAGATATTTAGCATGATATAGCATTGTCACAAAAATTTCAATTTTAAGATTTTGGGCCATAGAGTCTAATTTCTGGTAGCATGTCATGTGAAATATGTCTCTAAATAAAATACAGCTGCAACCCATATTTCTTCTGCATCAAATGGGTTAACTCAAATTATTTTTGTAACATCATATATTCTACTAAAACATTAAAGGTTTCTGTTAAGAACATCTGTTTATGTAGATTAAGTTGACACACCAATTGACATCTGCCTAAGAGTTTGAAAGAACTCAAGGATAAAATTAAGAACTCACTGTCCAAAATGCACAAACTTTCATTATAAAAAAATCTATCTTATTAGGGTAATAGATAATTTTTAAGTCAGATTTTTCATACAAAGCATGGATGGTAAACCTCCCTTAGAGGATTTCAGTGACTTTTTTACTAATCTCCCTTCTTCTAGATGATGTTTCTATAATTCAGCCAATACACAATCATAGCAGTTATAGTCCTAAAGTATCATTTTTGCATATAAATTTCTGACTCAGAAACTACTTATTTCACAAAAGTCAGACTCCTCAATATTTAACACCTTACTCAAGATGATAGCAACCTCTTTTTTCAAATATATCTCTCATCGTTTTCTTTTAGATGAGAACTCTTGAAAAGGCCCAATCATTGTTCATGAAATATACAAAATACATTTCTGTTTTGCATATGCATTTTTCTATTCCTTAGCCTAATTTACTCATGAAGATTTCATGACACCTTCCTCCATCTCGTCACCCTCCTCTCCATCATCTCTGTTTGTGACTATCCATTGAACAGCCAGTACAAACTTTGCAACTTCTGTGAAACTTTGTTGTTGGGAGCCAACATCTATAGCTACATGGCTGAGGCCTGTAAAGGCCCATCTGGAAGATCGCCTCTGACATAGGATATCAGTTATACCTATAATATTGGCATGTGATTAGTGACCAGTGTGCATACATGGCAGTAAAACTCATAAGTAAAGTCTCTGTACGCCTGATGAAAGGTTATACAGCAGAATGACCTTGTCCTTTCTAAATCTTACTTCTTTTTAGATATTCTTTAACTTCTATTCCTGGTAGGCTGGTGAGTCAGCTCTTGTTCCCAAAGGCAGTTCCTCCTAGGATTAGGATTAGAAACTAAATTATCATAATAGTTTTATTGCCCCGCCTTTTAGCTGGGCAGGGCGTTTTTTCTTCAGCTCTTGTTCCCAAAGGTAGTTCCTCCTAGGATTAAGATTAGAAACTAAATTATAATAGTAGTTTTATTGCCCCGCCTTTTAGCCGGGCAGGGCGTTTTTCTTCATCTCTTGTTCCCAAAGGTAGTTCCTCCTAGGATTAAGATTAGAAACTAAATTATAATAGTTTTATTGCCCCACCTTTTAGCCGGTCAGGGCGCTTTTCTTCAGGACGTTTTTCTAGTTTCGTTACATGCTGAAACTGCTTGCTTCAGCCCGTGGCCATTTCCATAGTAACCGTGCAGTCCATTATCCAAGAGTGTGACAGACACTATTTGATTTTTAGAATAGACTTGTTCGGATAAAACATTCATTTAAGACAATATAATTTCCATCGGAAAGATTTAAACAGTAATAAGCATTCGTAGAAAACTTTTAGGTTTTGTTTAAGCTTTTTAAGTTTCCTTTTTTCAGATTATGACTTTAGTTCCTGTTCCTGTAGGCCAATTTTAAGATCCTTTAATTAGTATACCGAAACTTTCCCAACACTGTAGTTTTTGCTTCTTATATGACAATAGGAAATTTTACGCGTAGCCATGTATTAATATACTAGGAAAAAAGATTTAAGTTTTGGGTTAAAGTCGTAGTTTTATTAGAATAGAATGAGAATTATAGTGTTATGATTTTAAAATCATACGTCAATGATAATTATAAGATTTAATGATAAGGTATTAGCTTAATGAGATATAGCATAGTATTAAAGTCCAAACACTAGATCACGAAACTCATATAAGTCATGGTAAGGAATAAGTTTTGAATTAATTGTTATAGAATTACAGGCCACTATGTTGAATCATAATAGGTTAATGGAATAAATAAAAATTAAGTCATTTAGGTAAACTAATAGATTATAGTATAGTGTTAAGTTGATAATATCGGTCGTTAAAAAATATTGGGAGTCAGTGAACTTGGATTAAACCTAGAGTTAACTAAGAAAGTTTTTGTATTAATCAGGGTTTAGAACAAAGAGTATAATATGAATGATTTGTTGAACACTATGGAAGACACTTTTAAACGAACTGTATTTGTGCACCTGTGACCTTGATGTGAGATTTGTAAGGCACGCCTGCTTGGAGCTTGCAAGTCTTGTGATGGTCTTGTGATGCATAGTTTGTAAATCGCAATATACATCATGGAGTTTGTACGCCCCCAGCAAGTGATTATCACACTGCTGGAGGGTATGAAAAATGGTATATAAGTTGGAAGGTGTCCGAATAAAATTTGGCTTCAGTCTTGGCCAGACTGTTCCCAGAAGAAATCGCCTCTGAGTGGTCTCTTCTCGCCATCTGGAATCTCCGTTGCGGTCCTTACCCACCCTCCGTCAGGGCTGGTCCCCGACACTTTGTCTAAGTTTTTCCACTATTCCTTGAAATACTGTAAGACTTGTTAAAATTGAGACAAATAGACCAGAGATTTAGAGAATTACTAAGAGTAAGAAATGCTTTCTATAATAGCTTAGACTTATAGATTATGTTTTTAAATTTTAGAGGAAAAGAAATGCAATTGAACTTCCAAGGATCTCCACCTTTAATTTAGCACTATATGAATTAAATAATAGCCAAATAGGGTTTATTTTAGGAATACTAGGATGTTTAAATTAAGAAATCCATTATTATGTTTTAACAATTCAACAGATCAATGGATAAATCAGTTATTTCCAGAGATAGCAAAATAGTTTATAAATATCCACAACCATTCCCGATAGTAGTTCTTAATAAACTAGGAATAGAAAGTATTTTATCAGCATTTATCTTAAAGCAAAAGTAGAAAATGAAGTCATTGACAGTTTCCTTAAGGTATTTCTGTTAGGTGAGGGGAAAGATAAGACCACTTTCTGCAAACATTCCTTTCTAGGAGAACCAAGCAACAATATAAGAAGAATAAAACAATATAAAAAAGAATAATAACACAAAGTTAATGCTACATGAAGGAGATGACAAACTAAAAACTATTTTCAGGTGATAAATTTTCTGCTGAGGAACTGCAAGAATATTACTAAGGATATAATTTATATTAAAATGAATAAACAAAATATAATAACTCATTGTACTGGTGAAAAATAGTTGTAAAAATTTAATTGTAATTTAACACAATTGAGATAAAAATTTTTAAATGTCCAAATAAAATTAAGATGGATGGCATAATACTCATTTGCTCTTAAATAATGTAAGATTCATCAAGTATGATTATTTTGTTTAGAGAAGAAAAATGAAAGCAATCATAATTCTTGAAATAAACGAAGTCAACCAAAATGAGAATAAGCAAAGGATATTGTTTTCTGGGCTTGCTATAAAAAGGGAATCAGCCACCATCACTAGCTTTTGGTAGTGACTCAAAAGGAGATGGAGAAGTGGGAAAGCTCTACAGTAGCAAAAAGGGAAGACTTCAAATATGTCCTGATTGGAGGCTGTTGGCATGAGGAAGTTGTAGGTGCACTAACTAAGAACAGGGCTTCTGATGTGATTGGTTAGAGCAGCAAGTTTGACTTTCTCCAGTTGTTCTAAGTTGGAGTGAGGGCAAAAACTTGAGAATTGTTGGTTACTTATTAAGCCCTGGTTGTTTGAGGCCAGTTGTTACTGAGGTAATTGTATGACTTACTAGACTGGTTGTTAGAGATGGTGGTCTGACTGGTACGTATCTGACATATAGACAGTAGGTTGGCTTCCATACATACATACATACATGCATACTTACAGCTAGATACATACATATCACGTTAAATACAGTTTCTGTGTCTCACCAGTATCACAATATTTGGCCAGAAACAGGATATACATACACTCTCAGCAGGTATGTGAATCAAAAATATTCCAGGAAGACAATTTACTATTTTACATTAAAAGCTTATATGGTGCTAGATTCTCCTTCCCTGTGTTTTTCTCTTGAATAAGAGTCTCTAAAAATATACTTTTCAGATTGCTATGGTGCCTATAGCATAAATAATGGTAGTAGAAATGGTAGAATTTATGCAAATTATTTAATAATTGCACACGTGATTAAAATTGAAGAACGCAGTACCTAGTACATATAGGTACCACAATTGTAATAAATGCCTAATAATGATTACATATAAATGAATAAATTTATATATTTATTAATCAATAAAATAGTTAATTAACAAACCAATGTCTATGGGATAACTGTCACATTAATATAATATATAAGTACTATTTTTGAAGTGTAAATTATTATAATATACACATATAAAATCATCTATACTTGTTAAAAACAAAGCATACTAGCCACATTTCCTTGATTTGTACTTTTGTGCTAATACACTGGACAATTTTATTCTCTGGGAATAGTGTAAAAGTTAGAGAAATATAGTATGTGGTAAAATAATTATTCTCAAAAAATAATAGCCATGCATTTTAGAAAGAGAAAACATGCATTCTCAAATACATTTATGACCATACATTTTGTGATCTCAATAGTTTAGGTTAGCTTACTCATTTTAATATGATATTCATGTTTTTATAAACCGGTAAAATTTCTTAGATTAAAAATATATACTTTTCTTACATTACCTAAAGAAGTTCAAGGAGACGAAATGTTTAATTACAAGTATTTTTATACTAGAGATCTTAACATAAAAAAGGAAGTACTCTAACACAAAATAGAAAGAGGTCCAGTAGAAAGTAATTTAAAGGAAGTAACCAATGAAAGTGAGTACTTTTAAATACAAATAAGCATTGTCAATTTAAAATACTATTTTTTTTCTTACCTGCACAAGAATTTGTAACAAAAGCTGGATGTAAATTGATGTTTTTAATTAACTTTAAAATAAACAAGTCAATGATGCTAGAAATAGTAAACTACCTATTTCCATTTACATAAAAACAGCTAGAGTAGGTGGTATGAATCTCAGTCCATATACATAAGCATATATATTTACAAAATCTTAAATATATATATTTTTAAAATCTTCTAACTCCATCCCATCTAGGTGAGAAGAACTTCCATCTTTCACTTGTGTTTTTCACAGTTATAAGAAACAAATGTTTCCAGAAAAATCAGGCAAATAATGCAATTTTTTTTAGCATTTTGAACAAAAGGGAAACAAAATTTTATGAAATAATACTTATTCCACAGGCGGTATTAGACTATTAAAGGGTATTTAAATTTTTCTAACATTAAAAATCCTACATAGGACCCATATATGCAATGCATATGACCTGCGAAGCATTTGTGGCCAACAGTTTTAAAGTCACAGCTTAAACAAAGCCATGTTTCCCCCATTGATATCTCCAACATCCTGGCCTATTGCTATTCCTTGACATCCTATGGCAGTGTGCTTCCTTCACTTCCATAGGCTAAAGGAGTGTTTACTGAAGAGTCAATCTACTGAAATATACCACGTAACTGTCTTCTCTGACTGCCTACGTTCTCAAAAATGTAATAATCTGTTTCATTTCCCTCACCAGACCAGGGACACTGCCTTCCCTTTTCTTCCTACTTCAGACAACCACAATTTACCACATGTTTACAGAGCCTGTTACAAACTTTATTCTTGGAATTTGTTTTTTTACAAAACATAGACTTCTTTAGCTCTGTGCAAAATTCCCAAGGCAAGTAACTATAAAGTGGATAATCTTCTGGAAGGGAGATTACAGGAAAATACAGACTGAAGCTGTAAAATAGTTTTCTTAAAAAATCCTCTATACATTACTTTTTTCTTTCTTTCTTTCTTTTAAGTTGGAGCCTCACTCTTGTCACCCAGGCTGGAGTGCAGTGGCATGATCACAGTTACACAGCCTTGACCTGCTGGGCTTAGACACCTCAGCCTCCTCAGCCTTCCAAGTAGTTGCAACTACAGGCACGCACCACCATGCCCAGAAAATTTTTTTATTTATTGTAGAGAGGAGGTCTTGCCTTGTTGCCCAGGCTGGTCTTGAACTTCTAGACTCAAGCAGTCCTCCCACCTTGGCCTCCCAAAGTGCTGGGATTACAGACGTGAGCCACCATGCCTAGTCCACATTACTCTTTTTTTTCCCTATTATTATTGTTTTTTTATCATAAAGATGTGGGATACAATTCAAGGTTAGGTATACAAACATTGATTATGCAGGTACCCTTGTTGATGACGTATGCCCCTCCCTCCCCTAGCAGTTTCCCTCAACTGCCAATCCCACTTCCCCTCCCCTGACAGTTTCCCATTACTGCCAAACGCTTTCTTATAGTATCATAATTGTTCAAGGTCCGTTTATGAGTGAGAACTTATGTTACTCTATTCTTTGTTTCTGTGATAGATCACTGAGTTTGATCAACTCCAAATCCTTTACTCTTAATAGCTGAATCTATTGGCCCCTGGTAGGCACAGTCTTTGATTTTTAGTCATGGTTAAAGTTAGGACATAATGCCAAAAACAAGATCCAGTTATACAATAATATAGTTAGCACCATTATCAAGAGGTCACAATCAGGATAAAGAATCAAATTGCCAGTTAATAGCAATATGAAATAAAAATTCTGAAGGATTATCTGCTAGAATAAACACGTTTTTAAAAAGTTGATTAGATCCTGCATTTTACAAAAAACAATGAAAAAAATCTTCATTTTAAGTGCTCAAAAGAAGTTAGGAAAATCTCCCCACTAGATGCTGATGAACTTTTGAAAAGTGAGTGGAAACCAGGGCAGTGAGTGTTGTCACGTTAGAAAGGTGAGGTTTCTTTTAGGGCAAACACTTCTATCAGGAACTCAAATTAGAACTAAAACAAGGAAAGCTTTGCTGGGACACCCAAACCAAACAGAAGCAAATACCAATCCCCTCTGACTGAAAGTAGCTTCTTTTTCAGCATTTAGCCATAATGGAAATATGAGATTGCAAAGATCAAATAAGGAAACAAGCCCTATGCATGATGGCCACAGGGGAAAAAAATCAAATAATGGATGTATACAACCAAGTTATTTTGTTATGGAAATATCAGAATATGAAATAATCCAAATGATGGGGTAAAAAAATGGATTCCAAAGCTGAGATGATCTCAAATGACTGTCCAAAAGACCAGTGTTTAAAAGTGACCAAATAAAGGCCCAACCAAAGAAGTAATTAGTTAACAGGAAATCAAACCTAAGAAAATAACCATATTGCAACACAGAAAATCAAGGGTATGAAAAAACATAAAAGAGAGTTTGAGACATGAGAAGAAAAAAAAAAACACTCTCTAATGTGTCCCTTCATACGTTTAAAACAAATGACTGTCAATGTGCTTTTAATAAAACTAAATTTTTCAGAAACAAAATTATTGCACAAGTCTTTCTACAGGAGAGTAGAAAAGAATATTTAACAGTGAAAATTTATACATGTTACAATTGTACCCAAAAGTATAAATGAACTATGGTAACAGTAATCAGTAAATAAAACCAGTCACAAAAACTTCTTATGGTATAATGCCATGTTTGCTATATTTCTAAAACAGAATTAATCAATAAATTATATAATGACACATTAAATATGCACTATAACTAGTAAGCAAAAGCCAGGGGATGGTAACCAAATAATTTGGGATAGTGATTGCTGTTGTAAGGGGAGCAGAAGAAGCATATTAGTGAGAAACACAAAAGTAAATGCAAAATAACACTCAAATTCTTTAGATAAGTAATGCTCTTAGACATATTCATTGTATTATTATATACAATATAACAGTTATTATATTATTATATATTACATAACAGTTGTTTTGAAAATATCAATCAGAATTTGAACAATTTCATCATTTGAATTTTCTAGGAATTAGTCTCCATCTTCATTAATAAGGTTTGTTAACTCTCTAATAATCTAATTCAGCAGTTTGGTGTAATTCCATCAAACTAAGTAGTTTAAGACTAAATACAGTCGGGCTCGGTGGCTCAGCCTGTAATCCCGCGCCTTTGGGAGGCTGAGGTGAGTGAATTGCCTGAGCCCGCGGGTTCGAGACCCGCCTGGGCAGCAAGACCTCATCTCTACAATAAATCAAAAAATCAGCCGGGCGTGGTAGCGCGTGCCTGTAATTCCGGCTACTTGGAAGGCTGAGGCGGAAGGATCCCCGGAGCCCAGCAGGTCGAGGCTGCGGTGGCCGGGAGCGGTCACTGCACTCCAGTCTGGGCGACAGAGTGAGACTCCAACTCAAAAAAAAAAAAAGAAGATTAAATACATTTGACCCATGAATGAGAGGCGAGGTTTGAATTATGAGGGTTCATTTATACTTGGATTTTTTTCAATAAAACTTACATCAAGTGTGCCTTCCTCTATTGGTGCCTCTTCTCCTTCCCTTCCACCTCTTCTTCTTTCACCACTTCCATCTCTGCCACCCTTGAAACAGCAAGACCAACCCCTCCTATTCCTCCTCCTGGTCAACTTTCTCAATCTGTCGATCTTAAGAATGAAGGCATTATAATGATCCATTTCCAGAGTAAATATATGTTTGCTTCCTTATGACTTTCTTAATAATATTTTCTTTTCTCTAACTCTGTTGTGAGAATACATTATATAACACATATATCCTATAAAATAAGTGTTAATCAACTGTTTAGTTTATCACTACAGCTTCCAGTCAACAGTAGGCTGTTAATAGTTATGTTTGGGAGGGTCAAAAGTTATCTGTGGATTTTCAGCTGCACAGAGAGCAGCATCTCAACCCCTGTGTTGTTCAGTTTTCAACTGTATACGTGTGTGTGTGTGTGTGTGTGTGTGTGTGACGTTCCTTTCATTTATTGATATATTGAATAGTAATTAAAAAGCAGCTAAAATACACTAAATTATAAAGTCAGCCATAATGTTCATGAAATTGTGGTTTACTATCCATATAACTTTGGGCCAGTTACTTAAGCATACTGGTACTTGGTTTCTATATCTGTAAATTGGGAAGAGATATATATATATGCCAAGGGGGAGTTGATGGAGAACAAATAATATACATATAATTTCTACTGCAATAGTTGTGAACCAAATGAATAATATCCTCTTTCTCTAACTCCTTTTCCTGCTCATCAACATAGTCATTATTCTCATCATAATCATAAACATTGCTATCAATTTATTTATATTATCAACATATGTTTATTGTGTCCTAATATGTACCAGAAATGGTGCCAAGTTTACATTAGTGTGAATGAAATGGTATCCAAAAGCCAAGTTTATAATTACAATTCAAAATATCAGTCTTTCCAGGAAAGATTGACTATATTTCAGAACCCCTGAACAACACAATAAGGCTAAAATCAATTCTTTAAAGAATTCACTCTAACTTCTGAAAATTTGGCCAAATGCCTAGATCAGCATTTTCCAAATTATGTCTGAAAAAATTGTAGTCAAATAAGACGTTCCTGGGGAAAAAGAACAGGATTCCATGATAAAATAAATTCAGAAACACATAGTATATTCCTTTCGGAAATTCACAATGCATAGTAGCATATAAATTAGATCCTGAGAAATTTTTCATTTATGAATTCTGTTTCACTGTATTTGTACTTATTGCATTAAAAAAATAGACCTTGGACATCTTTTAAAATTATAACTTTGTATTATGTCTTTCTAATCTAGTGTGATGTAAAGGCACTTTACTGTCACCCAAATTATTAGTAAAATAAATTAGAATCATCTATATAAAAACTACATAAAGTTTAAAACATCAAATCACTGAAATTTTACATGTACAAGAAATATGTGTGCATGTATCTATAGATGTACATATATAGATATTTAAACTTACAAAATCAACTATTTTGAGGGGTAGGATAACTGATGATTTTTATTTTTAAATGCTTCTTTCATCATTCATAAGTGGACCCTGAACACTTACCATAATATAATAAAGGGATTGGCAGTAGCCAGAAACTGACAGGGGAAGAGGGGGCACATAAAATCTCATCCCAAATGAAGTAAGGACCAAAGAGAGGCCCAAATTTGCCTGTACGATGACCACTTGTATACCTAATCCTGAACTGTACCCCAAACTTTAAAATAAAAATTATTTTAAATAAAAAAATCGCTTCTTTCAGTAATCTTGATCTTCCACACTAATTATTTCCTAGATAAATATTCAAAAAAATTAACAAACATGAATTTATTGTAATGTATCTGAACATTGTAAGTTAAAATCTAAGCTTAGTAATTGTTATATATGTACTAATACCAGGGTTGTTAGGTAACACAAAATGAATTTTAGGAATGAATAATAAGTTATCTAAATATTTTGTATATCAGCAGGTGAAAACTGATGTGTTCTGTAATGTGTTACTCGTTGAAAGAAATTAGTAATGTTCTAATAATCCCCACAGCCTGGACACTGTACAACTTAAAGTATTAATCCATGGTCTTGAGTAGTTACTACTTAACTATAACACTGGTTTAATAACAGAATAAAATGATGAACTTAAATATGTCAACCATGAGGTACAAATATAAGACAAAACAAACACATTTATTATATTGATTACTGAAACTGAAACACATCTAATATTCTCCTGCGGAAAAAACAGAACAAGAAATCATGGAATTTTACATTATCTAAGGCTTAAATCATTAAATAATCTATTTTATTCCATTTGCTATTAATTAGCTTTGTGGCATTATTTGTATTCAGTAGAAATTAAATAGAGCTAGTTATTTTCCCCTGGCAAAGAAAATTTGCAGCAACTTTTTGGTGCTTAAACATAAAAATAACAGAGCATTAACTACAATAAAAATGATTTAAATGTAACTTATCTTTTTATATAGCTTATTAAATCAAATACAAAAGATGGACTATGTTTCCAACCTTTTATAGAAATTTATTCTCTATTCATAGTTAACAATATTTATGGGAGGCCCAAATTTTTATAGTGTTCAGAAGTGTATGGGGCAATAGAAATGTTCATGTTTATTTTCCTGGAATTCCTTCACATCTTCTTTCTCTTAAGCATATAATCACTTTAGAAAGCATAAGAGATTTTTTATTTATTCAATTCTCAAATAAACACACACACGATTTACATATAGGTTAGAGATAGCACGAAGAAAATGAGCTTTCACATTTCTAGGAGAAGAATTCATTTTTTCAACAGAGGCATAAAAAATATGTCTCACATAATTTTTAAGTCATCAAAACCTTGCTTGGAAATTGTTAATCAGTGGGTATTTTTTTACCTGGTAACAACTCAGCAGTCTATTAGCTCTTTTTATCATTGCCTTGAAAGTGAAGAAATATGCAAGAAAAAAATGGAACTCTGCTCCTTTGATAATTTTTTAAATTGCCATCAACGAGAAAAGATACTTAAGTTCTCTTCCACTACTCTTTGTCTCTCCAATGTGTAAGGTGAAGTGAGTCTGTGTGTGTGTGTGCACGCGTGTGTGTGTGTGTGTGTGTGCATGTGTGTATGTGTGGATACAATGCCTTCATAGAAGTCAGAATGCATCATTTCTACAATGCAAGAATTAGAATCAATCTTCTCTGTCAAGGACTTGAACTTTGGACTAAAGTGTAAATCAACATTGATCAAAATAATTGAAATCCAAAAGGGTGAAGAAATTTTGCAAGACCACTGTCCTGTTCTAAATGAGTTTAAGTTCTACTGCCAAAAAAAAAAAAAAAAAGTATTCCAGGGCACTGTGGTAACACAGAGATGAAGAGATGTCAGTTACTTTTAAGAAATCACAAAATTTTATAAGAATAGAGCCAGAGAAAAAAAAAATTTAATTTAAAAAAATAAAGAGAAATTCTGCAAACAAGAAGCCAATAAGATTTGATGTTAACCTTGAATAATATTTTCAAATAAATTAGTAAAGTAATAGGTCATGAGCACTTCAAAACAGTAATTATAGAAACCAAAGAATATATTTACTAAGAACAAGTAAGTTCAGAAGTGTGCCAGCTTTTTCTTTCAGAGGGGCAGTGTTTCAAGTCTAATGGATCAAAGAACTGAAGTAAAAACAATGTATCTGAATTTTAGAAAAGCATCTCATGTGATTTTTTAAATGGGAAAAAATGTTTGATTAAAAAATCCTTTTTGGGCCCCCGGCCCCGCCTCCCGCCCCGGCGCTCCCGCCTCCCGCCCCGGCGCTCCCGCCTCCCGCCCCGGCGCTCCCGCCTCCCGCCCCGGCGCTCCCGGCGCCCCGGCGCTCCCGGCTCGCCCCGGCGCTCCCGGCTCGCCCCAGCGCTCCCGGCTCGGCCCGGCGCTCCCAGCTCGGCCCGCGCAGCTCATCACAACCTGGCCCAAGAGGAGATCCACACCAATCGGCTTCAAGGAAGATCTGCAGGGATTGCTGCCAAATCTCCTGTGTCTGAGATTGTGCTGCTGGCTCGCGTGGGGCTTCTGTTGCCTGCTCGGAGGCAGGCAGCCATCTTGTTCCTGCCCGGGCCCCACCCCCCTGGGGCGAGCAGATGAGATAGCACCACCTGCTGGTGACTCAAGGTAACAACACCGAAACGGGAGAAATAAGCCTGATAAAGACATAGACCAAACTGCTGAAGGAAGGTTGAACTGAACTGTCCTTCACAGCAGATCAGGGGCAATTGACTCTAACTGCAAACTAATTCACCAGCTTGAAAAGAAAACTAGAAATCAGACCTGAAAGGACATTGGACTTAAACGAAAGGTCTCAGAGTGTGCTTCATTGATTCTATTAGTTTAATGACTTAATTCTATTCCTACAGTATTGTTCCCCTTTTTTCTCTTTTCCTTTTCCTTTTCTTCTCTTTTCTTCTGTCTATAAACCATGTCTTTGTATAGAGGAACAGCACACCAATAAGGTGGTTGGATAGCGGGTATGTTAGCATCACGATATGTTTTATTTGTGGTTGTATGAGAGTTGGTTCGACTGTAGCTGTGGTCCATCTTTTTTTAGCTGTTTCAGTATAGACCTCTCTCTCTATTTGTTGGCACACTCGTTAGTTTCCTCCCTTACTCCTCTATCTCTCCACTCCCCTCTTCAACCCACTATCTGCTCCATTCTCTCCCCCCTGCTAACCACATTTTATTTCAGGGAGTAAACCTACAGCCCCACTGCACGGACAGACTCCAGGGCAGTGGGAAGTGGGTTCCACATTATCCACACGCCTGTCAGCGAACACCAGGACCTGCAGACAGATTTTGAATCACAGCTCTCCCCTTAAATAAATCTCAAAACTGCAAAAAGGACCACCTCCAACCTACAGTGCAACTTCAAAATTGAACAAAGTAAGACGACATACATAAAGAATGGGAGATTGAACGAACAGAAGTAAAAACCAGTCCCTTTACGCCTGAAAAACAAAATTAAAGAAGACGGTGACGTGGAGGGAAGGAAGAAGTAGGGAAGTGGAAAAACCGCACAAATGAAGAAAAACCAAAAGAAGAATATAGGGCTTACACAGACCCCTGGGAGATCAGACAATGAGAAAACAGATTCTGGAACACAAACAATGAAGAGTCCCCAGAATGACTGGCTACATGCAACAAACCCAGACATCAAAACATTAATGGAGAGAATTAAAAAAATTGAGGAGAGACAAGAGGAAAATAGGAAGGAGCTGTTGTCAGAAATGACAGCAGTAAAGAATACTGTGATGGAAATGAACAACAGACTAATAAGCATGGAAAGCAGAATCAGCCAAGCAGAAGAAAGAATCTCAGAGTTCGAAGACCAAAACACAGAACTAACCCAAACTGTCAAAAGCATAGAAAAGAAGCTCAAAAAGACAGAACAAAACCTGCAAGAGATGAATGATCACTTCAAGAGACCAAACCTGAGAATAATTGGGCTTCCTGGGGCAGAAAGAGAAACAGAAGCCACACTGGAACAAACATTCCATGAAATCATTCAAGAAAACATCCCTCATCTCAGTAAAGATGAAAAATTCAAACACAAGAGATTCAGAGAACCCCTGTAAGACAACAAACGAGAAGACCAACTCCCAGACACATAATAATTCGCCTAAACAAAGTAGCTATGAAAGGAAAAATCCTAAAGGCAGCAAGAGAAAAAGCCCAGACTACCTACCAGGGAAAACCAATCCGAATAGCAGCAGATTTATCCACAGAAACCCTTCAGGCCGGGAGAGCCTGGAGCCCTATCTTCAAAGTACTAAAAGAGAAACAATTTCAACCAAGAATAACCTACCCAGCTAAACTAAGCTTCATTAGTGAGGGAGAATTAAAATCTTTTCCAGACATCCAATCCCTAAGAACCTACGCTGCCACCAGACCACCGCTACAAGAAACACTCAAGAAAGTACTGAACACAGAAGAAAAAGAAAAAAGAACATCAGCATTCTTCACAAGAGTACAGGCAAAAGATTAAAAACACACCTGAACCAACCCCAAAAACCCCAAAGAAAGACAACAAATAAACAGTAACAACTCTGTAAGAACCTTATGACAGGGATCAACTCTTGCATTTCAATTATTAGCCTAAATGTGAATGGACTAAATGCACCACTGAAAAGACATAGATTGGCAAAATGGATAAAATACCATCAGGCAACAATCTATTGCCTTCAAGAGACTCACCTCACTAGAAAGGACACCCATAGACTCAAGGTAAGAGGATGGGAAACAATCTTTCAGGCGAAGGGAAATACAAAAGAAAGGAGGAGTAGCCATCTTAATTTCAGACAAAATATCCTTCAAACTATTAAAAATCAAAAAAGATACAGAAGGTCACTACATAATGATAAAAGGTTCAATCCATCAACAGGAAATATCTATCCTAAACATATATGCACCCAACATAGGTGCACCAACTTTCATAAAACAACTTCTTGGAAAACTAAAGAAAGATATTGACTCTACCACTATCATAACTGGGGACTTTAATACCCCACTCACAACCCTAGACAGATCATCAGGACAAAAAATCAGCAAGGAGATCCGGAACCTCAATGTGACCTTGGACCAAATGGACTTAATTGATACTTACAGAACACTCCATCCAAAGACCACAGAATACACATTTTACTCATCACCACATGGAACATATTCTAAGATCGACCACATACTGGGCCATAAATCAAGTATAAGCAAATTTAAGAGGACCGAAATTCTACCAAACACCTTCTCGGACCACAGTGGAATAAAAATAAATATTGACACCAACAAAGCCCCCCCAAAACCCACAAAGACATGGACACTAAACAGCATGATGCTAAACAACTCCTGGGTCAATGACGAAATCAAAACAGGGATCAAAAGATACCTGGAAACAAATGAAAATGAAGAAACATCTTACCAAAATCTCTGGGATGCCCTGAAAGCTGTAGTAAGAGGGGAATTTATATCCCTACAAACACACATGAAGAAAATGGAAGGAACAGAAATTCACAATCTAACAAGCCACCTAAAGAACCTGGAAAAGCAAGACCACAAAAACCCTAATTTCAGCAGAAGAATCCAGATCACCAAAATAAAAGCCCAAATCCAGGACATAGAAGACAAAAAGATAATTGAAAAAATCAATGAAACTAAAAGCTGGTTCTTCGAAAGAATAAACAAGATCGATGGTCCCCTAGCTAGACTGACCAAGAAAAAACGAGAAAAAAAACAAATAAGCATAATCAGAAACAAAAGATGAAGTCACATCTGACCCTGAAGAAATACAAAAGATCATTAGAGACTACTATGTACACTTGTATGGAAACAAACTTGAAAACCACAAGGAAATGGAGGACTTTCTGACATCACACAATCTACCTAGGTTGGAACAAGAAGAAATTGAGACCCTAAATAGACCAATTACAATCAAGAAAATCGACTACGTAATAAGAAAACTTCCTACAAAAAAAAGCCCTGGTCCAGATGGCTTTCCAGCAGAATTCTACAAGACATTAAGGGAGGAGCTGATACCAATCCTACTGAAGGTATTCCAGGTGATTGAAAAAGATGGAACTCTCCCCAAATCATTTTATGAAGCCAACATCACACTGATACCCAAGCCAGGTAAAGATCCAACAAAGAAAGAGAACTACAGGCCAATATCTTTGATGAACATAGATGCTAAAATTCTCAACAAAATCCTAGTAAACAGGATTCAACAATACATCTCAAAAATCATTCACCATGACCAAGTAGGCTTCATTCCTGGCATGCAAGGCTGGTTCAACATTCGTAAAACCATAAATGTAATTAAATACATCACAGATGTCAAAACAAAAACCACATGATCATATCATTAGATGCAGAAAAAGCTTTTGATAAAATCCAGCACCCCTTCTTGATAAAAACCCTTGAACATCTAGGCATACGGCGAACATACCTCAAAATAATAAAAGCCATCTACGAGAAACCTACAGCCTGCATACTCCTAAATGGAAAAAAATTGGGAAACCCAAATTTCCCCCTGAAAACTGGAACTAGACAAGGATGCCCACTCTCTCCCCTCCTGTTCAACATAGTATTGGAAGTCCTGGCTAGAGCAATCAGAGAAGACGAGGCACTCAGAGGTATTCAAATAGGAAAAGAGGAAGTCAAGTTATCTCTCTATGCAGATGATATGATGTGTACCTTGAAAACCCAAGAGAATCTGTTAAAGGCCTCCTTACATTGATAAAGGCCTTTGGCAAAGTCTCAGGATACAAAATAAATGTACAAAAGACAATCGCATTTCTCTACACCAATAATAAACAAACAGAAACCCAAATAAAAAACACAATTCCATTCACAATAGCCACAAAAAAAATGAAATACCTTGGCATCTTCCTAACCAGAGACGTGAAAGACCTTTACAATGCAAATTACAAAACACTGCTCAAAGAAATCAAAGCTGACATGAACAAGTGGAAAAATATCCCATGCTCATGGATCGGAAGAATCAACATTGTGAAGATGTCCATCTTACCTAAGGCAATCTACAAATTCAATGCAAAACCCATTAAATTACCAATAACATTCTTCTCTGACCTAGAAAAAACAACACAGGAATTCATATGGAAACACAAACGTCCAAGAATAGCCAGAACAATCCTCAGCAAAAAAACAAAGCAGGTGATATCACAATACCAGACTTCAAACTTTACTATAAAGCTACAATCATCAAAACAGCTTGGTATTGGTACAAGAACAGGCATATAGATCAATGGAACAGAATTGAGATTCCAGAAGCAAAACCTCAATTCCTCAACCAACTCATCTTCGACAAAGCCCCCACCACCTACCAATGGGGTGAGGAGAACCTATTCAGTAAATGGTGCTGGGAAAACTGGTTGACCACATGTAGAAGATTGAAACAGGACCCCTATCTATCCCCATGCACAAAGGTTAACTCCAAATGGATCAGAGACCTAAATGTAAAACCTCAAACCATAAGAACCTTAAAAAAGGAAGGAAATACTCTCATGGAAATCGGAACGGGCATCCAATTCCTGTACAAAACCCGAAACCCACAGGACTTAAGAGAGAAGATAGACAAATGGGACCTTATTAAACTGACAAGCTTCTGCAAAGCCAAAGAAACCATCAAGAGAGTAGGGAGACAGCCTACAGACTGGAAAAGTATTTGCCAATCTAAGTCTGTAATTTCCTGGATCTCAAGTTTCTCTTAAGCATATAATCACTTTAGAAAGCATAAGAGATTTTATTTATTCAATTCAAATAAACACACACACGATTTACATATAGGTTAGAGATAGCACGAAGAAAATGAGCTTTCACATTTCTAGGAGAAGAATTCATTTTTTCAACAGAGGCATAAAAAATATGTCTCACATAATTTTTAAGTCATCAAAACCTTGCTTGGAAATTGTTAATCAGTGGGTATTTTTTTACCTGGTAACAACTCAGCAGTCTATTAGCTCTTTTTATCATTGCCTTGAAAGTGAAGAAATATCAAGAAAAAAATGGAACTCTGCTCCTTTGATAATTTTTTAAATTGCCATCAACGAGAAAAGATACTTAAGTTCTCTTCCACTACTCTTTGTCTCTCCAATGTGTAAGGTGAAGTGAGTCTGTGTGTGTGTGTGCACGCGTGTGAGTGTAATGTGTGTGTGTGTTGTTGCATGTGTGTATGTGGATACAATGCCTTCATAGAAGTCAGAATGCATCATTTCTACAATGCAAGAATTAGAATCAATCTTCTCTGTCAAGGACTTGAACTTTGACTAAAGTGTAAATCAACATTGATCAAAATAATTGAAATCCAAAAGGGTGAAGAAATTTTGCAAGACCACTGTCCTGTTCTAAATGAGTTTAAGTTCTACTGCCAAAAAAAAAAAAAAGTATTCCAGGGCACTGTGGTAACACAGAGATGAAGAGATGTCAGTTACTTTTAAGAAATCACAAAATTTTATAAGAATAGAGCCAGAGAAAAAAAAAATTTAATTTAAAAAAATAAAGAGAAATTCTGCAAACAAGAAACCAATAAGATTTGATGTTAACCTTGAATAATATTTTCAAATAAATTAGTAAAGTAATAGGTCATGAGCACTTCAAAACAGTAATTTAGAAACCAAAGAATATATTTACTAAGAACAAGTAAGTTCAGAAGTGTGCCAGCTTTTTCTTTCAGAGGGCAGTGTTCAAGTCTAATGGATCAAAGAACTGAAGTAAAAACAATGTATCTGAATTTTAGAAAAGCATCTCATGTGATTTTTTAAATGGGAAAAAATGTTTGATTAAAAAATCCTTTTTAGAGGGATGGGTTTTATAGAATGATTTGCTCAGAAAAAAGAGGCAACTTTAGCATTATATAAGGGCCCAGTTCTCTATCGTGTCTTAATTCACTATTAAGCAAACATTTACCAAACGACTGCTATATGAAAACTAAGATGCCAAACACCTAGGAAAAATGGATTTGACCGTCAACTTGGGGAGACATCAATAATCACAGAATTACAATGTGGGGTTAAATACAAATGAAAGTGGAGGAAACTCAGAAAAGCTACAGAAAAGTTAACTCCTGGACTAAGTTGTTGAGTAAAAACACAGCTAGGATTACTTTCAATCTATGAAGAGTGCTGTGGGAAGGCCAATTAGCAGGGACACATAAAACAGGGCAAGAGAATGCTAGTTCACTCAGGAACTGCAAGTAAGTCATCAAACAAAGGAGAAAATGGTAAAGATGTCAGCCTTATATTGCAGTAAGGACTCAGCAGAAAAAGTTCAAAATAAACCACGCTAAGAAGTTTACAGTTCTGCCGGGCTCGGTGGCTCAGCCTGTAATCCCGCACCTTTGGGAGGCTGAGGCGAGTGGATTGCCTGAGCCTGCGGGTTCAAGACCCGCTTGAGCAACTTGGTGAGACCTCATCTCTACAATAAATCAAAAAATTAGCCGAGCGTGGTAGCGCCTGCCTGTCATTCCAGCTACTTGGAAGGCTGAGACAGAAGGATCGCCAGAGCCCAGCAGGTCGAGGTTCCCGGCCACCACACTCCAGTCTGGACGACAGAGTGAGACTCCAACTCAAAAAAAAAAGAAGTTTACAGTTCAAAAGCTATAAGAAAGCATTTAAAAGATGATGAAGATGAACTTGTCAACTGGAAAGATGACTCTAACTGAATGGAAGGAGACTCAAAGATGGGAAACAGGAAAAATAATAAAAATAAACTTACCACAATCATTCAGATAGGAGACGTGATGGCATAAGATAAAGTAGTGGCTTGGAGAATGGAGGAGAGATCTTTTAAAAAGCGAGGTTGCTTACTCATTCAACAAACTGTTACTGAGCATTTATTCTGTGTACTTGGCTAGGCCTTGCTGCTTCAGTGCTGAATATCACTAGCAGTTGCTGTCCACCTGCAGTGGACAATCTAATGAGGAACAGCAACAAATGCCACACAGTGAGTACAAGGTGCAAGGTATTGTGCTCAGTATACATTTTCTTTTTTCTCTTAAATTTTTTTTTTATTTTAAAGATGTGGGGTACAATTCAGGGTTAGGTATACAAACGTTGATTATGCAGGTACCCTTGTTGATGAGGTGTGCTCCTCCCTCCCCTAGCAGTTCTCCTCAACTGCCAATCCCATCTCCCCTCTCCTAGCAGTTTCCCACCACTGCCAACCCCTTTCTTATAGTATTATAATTGTTCAAGTTCCACTTATGAGTGAGAACATATGGTACTCTGTTCTTTGTTTAATTTATGGCCAAGGATGTTATCGATTCTGTAGTATGTTCCATGTGGTGATGAGTAGAATGTATATCCTGTGGTTTTTAGGTGGAATAATCTGTAGGTATCTATTAAGTTCATTTGGTCGAGTGTCAAGTTTAGGTTCTGGATCTCCTTGTTGATTTTTTTGCCTTGATGATATATCTAGGGCTGTTAATGGGGTAAAGATAATGTCTCTAATAGTGTCAGAACTTGTCAGGTCACTCTGAAATCTGTGCTTTCAGGATATTCCCTCTGGGTCACAATCTAACCCCTGAGTAGTTGATCTACCAGTTGCAGAGATTGGTCCATTGCTCTGTGGTGAGCAAATTGGAGCACTCTTCCACCCTGCCTTCAAGATGGTGCTGGGGCACTCCCTTTGTCCTCTTCAGTGGGATTCTGCCTCTGTGCTTTCTCTGCAGCACATGCTTCCTGTGCCCAGCCAGGCGTTGAAGTGGCGAGGCAAAGCTAGGAGCCAGCTGTCTCTTCTGTTTGCAGTGGTGAGGTGGAGCCGGGGTGGTAGTCTTTTCCTGCCACTTCTTCACAGGAAAACTTTTGTCCATTAAAAAAAATGGCGCTCGGTTTCTATGACCTGGGAAGAGCCAGGGACCAAGTAGAGAAGCTGCGGCACCAGCTGTTGCACCAGGGCCCTGGCCACATGATCACGAGTCCCTACTTAGTCTCTCCCAGCATTTTCTTCCCAGGAGGGATTTTGTTGAATTAAAAAAATGGTGCTGCATCCCGGGAATTGCTAGAGTTCCCAAGTCCAGCAGCTGCGGCACCAGCCACTGCACCAGGAGAGCCCTGGCTACTAGCTCCCCAGCCCTCACTCTGTCAGCCACTCACACGCCCGCTTACCCACCAGGACATACACAAAATTTTCCAAACCCTCGTTTACTCACACCAGGACTCGCATAGTCTGACTGGCTCAGCGACCATCTTCCCGACCTCCCTGAGTATGCATTTTCATGATATTAATTCTAGAGTAATCTTCACACCATCCTAATAGGCAGATTTTAAAATCCCCAGATATTCAGATGAGGAAAAAGAGATTCAGAAAGTTATAAGGTATTTGCCCAAGATCACTAATATTAATTCAGATGAGGCATGTCTGGCTCCAGTAACTTTATTATTTTTAATCACTGATATCAGTTTGAGAGGCACTTACACAAAGATTGTCTCAGTCAGGTTTCAGGTAGGAAAAGGGAGCCCATTCAGGTTAGTTAAATGAGGGATAACATCGAGTATAAGTGATGTTTAGAAGCTGGAAGGAAAAAAACAAAATAATGGGAAGAAGCCCAGAGATTAGTAATTGCAGGAAATTATTAGTACTCCCAGGCCTAGAAGGACAAGGAGAGTACTAAACCTTTAAGACTAAGAAGACAGGGCTGTCTCATTGTAGTGGGAAGCACAAAGACACATAGCCATTTTAAAGGACATGGACAAATATTTTGTCCTAGTCTTTGTACTGTCTCCCTGCTCTCTTGATGGTTTTTTTGGCTTTGCAGAAGCTTGTCAGTTTGATGAGTTCCCAATTTTCTATCTTATCTCTTATAGCATGGGCACTTTGATTTTGATAAGAAATTGACTGTTAGTTCCAATTTCCATGAAGTTGTCTCCTGCATTTTCTAAGGTTCTTATAGTTTAGGTCTTCGATTCATTTAGAGTTGATTTTTTGTGTATGGTGATAGGTAAGGGTCTTAATTTAATCTTCTGCATTTGGTCAATTTTCCAGTACCAATTACTGAATAGGTTCTCCTCTCCCCAGTGGTTGGTGGTGGAGGCATTGTCGAAGATGAGTTGGTTGAGAAATTGAGGTTTTACTTCTGGAATCTCTACCCTGTCCCATTGGTCTATATGCCTGTTCTTGTACCAATACCAGGCTGTTTTGATTATTGTAGCTTTATAATAAAGTTTAAAGTCTGGGAATGTGATACCTCCTGCTATGCTTTGGGCTTTTTTTTTTTTTTTTTTTTTTGCTGAGGATTGTTTTGCCTATTTGTGGTCATTTATGTTTCCATATGAATTCTTGTATTGTCATTTCCATGTCTGAGAAGAATGCTGTTGGTAATTTAATAGGTATTGAATCAAATGTGTAGGTTGCCTTGGGTAGGATGGATATCTTAACAATGTTGATTCTTCCAATCTATGAGAATGGAATATTTTTCCATTTGTATGCCTGACAAAAGCCTAACATCTGGGATCTACAAGGAACTCAAATGTGCTGAAAAGGAAAAAACAGCCCCATTACAAAGTGGGCAAAATACATGAATAGACACCTCTCAAAAGAAGACATATGAGCAACTAACAGATACATGAAAAAATGCTCAGCCTCACTAGTTACCAAATAAATGCAAATTAAAACTACACTGAGATATCACCTAACTCCAGTTAGGATGGCCATCATCAATAATTCAAAAAACAACAGATTCTGGAGAGGATGCAATGAAAAGGGAACACATCTACACTGTTGGTGGGAATGTAAACTAGCAGAGCCTCAGTGGAAAACAGTGTGGCTATTCCGAGAAGATCTAAAAATTGACCTTCCATATGACCCCGCAATCCCCTTACTAGGAATATACCCTGGAGGAACTCAAATCACTCTATAAAAAAGATACCTGCACATGTATGTTTATCACAGCATTGTTCACAGTAGCAAGAACATGGAACCAACCGTGCTATCCATCAAAAGAGGACTGGATTTTAAAAATGTGGTACATATGCATGATGGAATATTACACAGGCATAAATAAGGACAAAATCATGAACTTCCCAGGAACCTGGATGGACTTAGAGTCTATAATACTGAGTGATGGGCCAACCCCCTCGGGTCCCCTCCCACTGTTGGAGATTTTCTGTCCTCTTAATAAATCCTGCTTCCGAAAAAAAAAAAAAAAAAAAAAAAATATATATATATATATATATATCACACACACACACACATACACACACACACACAATATATATTGAGTGATAATATATCACAGAAACAAAGAACTGGGTACCATATGTTCTCATTCATAAGTGGACTTTGAACAACTATCTTAATACTTTAAGAAAAGGATTGGCAGTAGTGGGAAACTGCTCGGCGGAGGTAGGAGGAGGAGGCAGGATTGGCAGTAGTGGGAATCTGCCGGGGGAGGGGACACACACCTCATCAACAAGGGTACCTGCATAATAACATTGGTATACCTAATCCTGAGTTGTACCACACATCTTTAAAATAAGAAATTAAAAGTTAATAATAATAATAATAATATACAGACCTCCTTACGAAAATGAAATAAAATAAAAAAGACAAGAGCAAGAGAAGATTTATTTCCCCAGCTTCTTTTCCTCCTTAGTGTTTGTTGTTTGTTTTGTTTTGCTTTAAGTCATGTTAAGAACAGTTAAAATGAGATCTACCCTATTAACAAATGTCAGAGTGAGTAACAGAATATTTAACTATAGGCACAACATTGTGCAGCAATTTACTGAAACTTATTCATCTTACGTTACTGGAACTTGGCAGTCATTAAATAGCAACTCTCCGTTTCCCCCATCACTCCAGCCCTGGGCATCCACCATTCTGCTCTGTTTCCAGGAGGTTTACTATTTTAGATTTATCATGTGAGTAGAATCTTGTAGCATCCATCTTTCTATAACTGGTTATTTCATTCAGCGTAATGTCCCCCTAGGTTAATTCATGTGGTCACTCTCAAAAGATAGGATTTCATTTTTTATTAAAAGTAAATCTTTAGATATATATAAATGATACCACATTTTATATATTTATATATATCACATCTTCTTTATCCATTCATCTGTCAATGGACATTTATGTTGCTTCCATATTTTGACTTTGTGAATAGTGTGTTAGTAAACACAGAAGTGCAGATACTCCTTCAAGATCTTGATTTCAAATTTTAAAATATATACTTGGAAGTAGGATTGCTGGATCTTCTAATAGTCCTAGTTTTCCTTTTTTTGAGGGACCTCCATACTGTTTTCCATAGTAGCTGTATCATTTTACATTCTCACCACTAGAGCACGTGTGAAAATTTTCCCCATCCTTTTCAACACTTGGTTTTTGTTGTTTTGTTTGTTGTTTATTTGTTTTGGATAGTAGTCATCCTAATGCGTGTGAGGTGGTATCTCATCATGATTTGAATTTTTATTTCCCTGATGTTTAGTGATATTGATCATCTTTTTGAAATACCTTTTGGTCATTTGTATATGACCTTTGAAGAAATTACTATTTAAGTCCATTGCACATTGTTAAAATTTTTTTTATTTTTTTCATTTTTATTTTTAATGTAAAGATGTGGGATACAATTCAGGGTTAGGTATGCAAACATTGGTCATGCAGGTACCCCTGTTAATGCGGTATGCCCCTCCCTGTCCTAGCAATTTCCCTCAACTGCCAATCCCCAACCCCCCAACAGTTTCCCCTTACTGCCAATCACTTTCTTATAGCATTATAATTGTTCAAGGTCCTCTTATGAGCGAGAACATATAGAACTCTGTTCTTTGTTTCTGTGATAAATCACTGAGTATGATCGACTCCAAATGCATCCAGGCTACTGCAAAGTCCATATATTTGTCGTTCTTTATGGCTGCATAATATTCCATTGTGTATATGTACCACATTTTTTTATCCAGTCCAGCTTCGATGGGCAACATGGTTAATTCCATACTTTTGCTATTGTTAATAAAGCTGCAATAAATATTCGTGTGCAGGTATCTTCTTTGTAGAATAATTTGAGTTCCTCCAGGTATATTCCCAATAGGGGAATTGCTGGGTCATATAGAAGGTCAATTTCTAGTTCTTTCAGAAATCTCCAGACTGTTTTCCAGAGAGGTTGTACAAGTTTGCATTCCCACCAGCAGTGTAGAAGCAGTCCTTTTTCTCCACATCCTTGCCAGCATCTGTTGTTGTTTGCTTTATTAATGATGGCCATTCTTATAGGGGTTAGGTGGTATCTCAATGTGGTTTTGATTTGCATTTCTCTGATGATGAGTGAGGCTGAACACTTTTTCATGTGTCTGTTGGTTGCCCGTGTATCTTCTTCTGAGAAGTGTCTATTCATGTCTTTTGTCCACTTTTTAAAGGGGCTGTTTATTTTTTTCCCTTCAGTGCGTTTGAGTTCCTTATAGATCCTAGATGTTAGGCCTTTTTCAGATATACAGTTGGCAAATATTTTTTCCCATTCTGTGGGCTGTCGCCCTGCTCACTTGATGGTTTCTTTTGCTTTGCAGAAGCTCATTAATTTGATGAGGTCCCACTTGTCTATCTTTTTTCTTAAGGTCTTGGCTTTTAAGGTTCTGGATAGAAGTTGGTTACAGTTCCAATTTCCATAAGGGTGTCTCCTGTGTTTTCTAAGATTCTTATAATTTGAGGTTTTATGTTTAGATCTTTGATCCATTTATAGTTAATTTTTGTGTACGGTGATAGGTAGGAGTGTGTTTCAGTATTCTTCATGTGGTCAGTCAGTTTTCCCAGCACCATTTACTGAATAGGTTTTCCTCTCCCCAGTAGTTTTTGTTGGAGTTTTTGTCAAAGATGAGTTGGTTGAGGAATTGAGGCGTTGCTTCCGGAATCTCTATCCTGTTCCATTGGTCTGTGTGCCTGTTTTTAAACCAATACCAGGCTGTTTTGATTACTGTAGCTTTATAGTAGAGTCTGAAGTCTGGAAGTGTGATACCTCCTGCTTTGTTTCTCTTGCTAAGGATTGTTTTGACTGTTTATAGTCATTTATGTTTCCATATGAATTTCTGTATTGTCATTTTCAGGTCTGAGAAGAATGATGCTGGTAACTTAATGGGTATTGCATTGAATCTGTGGATTGCCTTTGGTAGGATGGACATCTTAACAATGTTGATTCTTCCTATCCATGAGCATGGAATATTTTTCTATTTGTTTGTGTCTTCTTGGATTTCTTTGATCAGTGGTTTGTAATTCTCATTGTAAAGGTCTTTCACTTCTCTGGTTAGGAAGAGGCCAAGGTATTTCATTTTTTTGGTGGCTATTGTGAATGAGATCATTGCACATTTTTTAATCAGGATATTTGTATTTTTGCTATTGAATTGTTTGAGTTCCTTACATATTTTGAATACTTATAAATTAGTTTGGAAACAATTTCTACCATTCTGTGGATTGAATGTGTACTCTGTTGATTGTTTTCATTGCTTTATAGACATATGTTGTTTAAGGTAGTCCCATTTGTCTATTTTTTGCTTATGTAACTTGTCCCTATTCTCCCTATTCAACAAACTTTTAGGATTAAAAGTTTCAACAAACTGGGTATAGAAAGAATTTACTTTACCTCAACATAATGAACTCAACATAAGAAAGGTTGTATATAAAAACATACAGTTAACATCCTAACAAGGGTGAAAACTGGAAAGCTTCCACAAACAAGGCAAAAATATTCCCACCACTGCTATTCAGCATAGTATAGAAAATTCATACCAGAGAAGTTAGATGAGAGAAAGAAATAAATGACATCCAAACTAAAATGTAGGAAATATAGTTATCTCTGTTTGCAGATGACATAATCTCATATGTAGAAAACTCTAAGGATTCCACACATACACACACACAAAAACTGGCAGAACAAAAAAGTAAATTCAGGAAATTTATAGGATACGAAATCAACATACAAAATCTGCTGTGTTTTTATACATACAAACAACAAACTATCCAAAAAAGAAATTAATCAAACAATCTTATACATGATAGCATTAAAAAGAATATACTCAGGGATAAATTTAACCAAGATGTGAAAGATTTGTACACTAAAACTACAAAATATTTATGAAAGAAATATTTAGAGACACAAATAAATTGAAAGACATCCTGTGTTCATGGATTGGAAGACTTTAATATTGTGGAAGTGTCCATATTACTCAAAGCAATATACAGATTCAATTCAAGCCCTATCAAAATCCCAATGACAATTTGTACAGAAGTAGAAAATACATTCTATTATATATTTCATATGGAATCACAAAAGACCCCAAATAGCCAAAGCAATTTTAAGAAAAAGAACAAAACTGGAGGCATTACATGCCCTGAAATATATATCATACATTACAACAGTCTTTATATTGAACATATTTTAAAATACGTATGTTCAATATAGATACTATATATGTATATATAAAACAAAGCTGCAATAGCTAAAACAGTGTGGTTCTCCTATTCCAATTTTCCTCTGGTCCTTGACTCTATCCCCCAAGAATGTTTTCTAGTGACTGAACATAACTCAGAAGTAGAAGTGAGCTGGTAAGAGAAATAAGAAAAGAAGTATGTAGAATTGCCCCTCCACCCACCCAAGGTAGACTCCTTCATGGAGTCTGACCTTTCTCTATAAACGTTTGAGAATGTATTAATTTTTCTAAGATGGTGAATAACTGATTAAGATCTGTGTTTTTAGATCACATTCCAATTGCAGTGTGAACAACACAACTGAAGAAAGCAAGACTGAAACCAGAGAAGCCAGATAGAAGACTTCTGCAGTAGTTTAGAAAAGAGAGACTACTCAAGTGCTATAGTGATACCGTGAACCCAGAAAGGGATCTGATGGGCAGAAGCAAATTAGGCTGAAGAGAGAAGGTCATGGATTTGAAACCTCTAGGTTTAAGGTATACCAAAGCGAACCTGCAGAGTAGAGTGTTTGTAGCTCAAAAGTAGTCAGAAAAGAATGCTTATCTTTGAAAGCTATTGGTGAATATAAATAGTAGTTGAAGCTATGGGTATGGTTGGAACAATTTATAGTGAACAGAGAAATATGATGTCAAGATGTCCCCAGAATTATATAATCAATTCTAACTAGTGTAAGAAGTAATAATTTTCTCCATAACATTTTGTGAAAAATACTGTGTCTATGGATCAATGAGTATAGAGCAATAGAGAACTAAGTGTTCTGTTAAGGGCCCTCCTTTGTCCATTTAATGTCCCTAATGTGCAGTGAGCTAAATAAAAGCAGGAAGCCCAAAGAATACAAAGAAAGTCTCAACCTCTTAAAAAGAGACAGGGTAGCTATCAAATAGGAAGAGTGTGCAAAATATGTCTCCTAAAAAATCAATTCTGCTCTCAAACTTCATATTTTAATATGTCTCAACAGATTTGAGTTTCTGTAGAAATAAATCAGATAAGGCTGGTGCTTTGTCCTACAGATAATAAGGATGCTCTGTACCTAGACTCAATGTATATTGTGATAGAATAATACAATCCATAATCCAAGAATTGTATCTATCAAAGAGAATACATACATAAATATGTATTAATATATGTATCTATAAACATATATGATTTAAAAAGTTAGCCTAGGGCAATAATTTCCACTGATTTCAAATGTTCCACAATAATATGAAGCAAATACGTGATATATCAAAAAGTTATACAGGGAATATTTTTCAGTTCTAAACATCTTAATTACCACATACAGGTAACACCTGAAAATTAGTGACAAAATGGTAGAAAGTGATGTGTTCATAATTATAATAGAGAAAACCAGAAATCTAGCTGACTCGATGAATCACAGAACATTTTTTAAATAACTGGGAAATCATCAGCCAGAGAAAAAAACCCTTCCTATCAGAGCAATTTCAAGATACACTAATATGCAAGTTATTTTTACACACTCACTCATACATATATTTTAAGAACTACTCAATATCTTAAAAGCAATCAAAAAATCAGTCTTTAGCTTAATCCTCATCTGCATTTTAATGATTTCAAAATATAGCCATATTATAGAGCTTGAGGTTGCATATTGCTTCATTTCTAGTTTCCTTGAATTGTGGCTCTCCGTCCTGGTAGCAATAAATTCTAGTAAACAGTAAACAGAGCCATTAACGGTATTTTTATAGGGTCAAATGGAGGTATGGCACTACAAATGTGGTGCTAAGTAAAATTTTAAGGCTACTATGTTGCACTCAACTATTTATTAAGGCATTAAAATCAGGTCTTCCCAGAGATGTCTGAATGTTTTTCTTGATCTTTTTTCCCCTTGACAGTTCTAGCTTTTATGTGACCTTTTGGAAACAAATGATTACCTGAGGTTTCACAAACTTTGAAGTTCTCATTAAAATAAGAGCTGTGTAAGAAAAATCTACACTAAATAAAACTAGATTTAAAAATGCTCATGATCATATTTAGAAACAACTCTATTATATTAAAATTTGAATGGAAATACTAATTATTTTTGATATGCCCAAAATATGGGACATCATTAATTAATAAAATTCAAGAAAACGAGAATTATCTAAATTATCTAGTTCTTTAAGAATGTGTTAAATATTAGTTTTGTCTTTTTTTTTTTTTTGAGTTGAAGTCTCACTCTGTCACCCAGACTGGAGTGCAGTGCCAGTGCAACCTCGACCTGCTGGGCTCCGGAGATCCTTCTGCTTCAGCCTTCCAAGTAGCTGGAACTACCGGTGCGCGCTACCACGCCCGGCTAATTATTTTTTATTTATTGTAGAGATGAGGCCTCACCAAGTTGCCCAGGCGGGTCTTGAACCCGCAGGCTCAGGTAATCCATTCACCTCAGCCTCCCAAAGCGCGGGATTACAGGCTGAGCCACAGAACCCGGCTAGTTTTGTCTTTTTTTTTTTTTTTTTTTTTTAAGTTGGAGTCTCACTCTGTCACCCAGACTGGAGTGCAGTGGCTGCTCCCGGCCACCGCAGCCTGGACCTGCTGGGCTCCAGTGATCCTTCCGCCTCAGCCTTCCAAGTAGCCGGAATTAGAGGCATGCGCTACCACGCCCGGCTGATTTTTTGATTTTATTGTAGAGATGAGGTCTCGCTGCCCAGGCGGGTCTCGAACCTGTGGGCTCAGGCAATCCACTCACCTCAGCCTTCCAAAGGCGCGGGATTATAGGCTGAGCCACCGAGCCCAGCAAATTCATATATTGTGGGGTTTTTTTTTTTTTTTATTTATTGTAGAGATGATGTCTCACCAAGTTGCCCAGGTGGGTCTTGAACCCTCGGGCTCAGGCAATCCACTCACCTCAGCCTCCCAAGGCACGGGATTACAGGCTGAGCCACGGAGCCCGGCTTTAGTTTTGTCTTAATAACATGCAATGCCAATATAATATTACATTATGCAAATCATTCTTTTAAAAATTTTTTTTTGCTCACTAGGTATCTTTCTAGATTGCAAAAACATGTTCTAATCAATTTTTTTACATACACATAATTTCAAGCTGCAAACATAAAAGTGAAAAACACATGTAAACTTATTTTGTCTCTTATTTGGAGCAAAAAAAAACCCCTTTATTCTTTGAAATTATAGAGTACATAACTTTATCATTAATATCTTACAATGTCAATTAGAGTTTAACATAATTTCTAAAATCAGTAGTGCTGAAAATAAGTCTGGTAGTGTACCAGATATCAAAGATTATTTTAGTTTGCTAATAAGCAAACATATTTTATCCAAATAAAATGTATTTATTTTAATGCAAATAGAAATAAATGGCTTACAGCTATTATTACTGGAGATGAGGATGAAGTCAGAATATAATTTTTGGAAATTGAGTTAATGTAAAATAATATTGAACAGTTAATAGTAAAAGTGCCACATAGATATAATAAAAAAACCCGAAGTTAATGTAGAGATAAGCGATATGGTAGAAATATGATTATTGTCCATTCTCTCTGCATTAAAATGAAAGATGCAGAGGTCTAGGGAAATTAGAATATTCACACAACTTTGCAAAATTATTTAGTGTAAAAGGAACTCAAGGCCAGGTACAGTGGCTCACAGCTATAATCTCAGCACACTGGGAGACCAAGGCAGGAGGATTGTTTGAGCCCATTAGTTCAAGAACAACCTGGGCAACAAAGCAAGGCCTTGTCTATACCAAAAAACAAACAAACAAAAAACAGCAAACATGTTGCCATGTACCTAGAGTCCCAACTACTCAGGAAGCTGTGGAGTAAGGATCTCCTGACCCAAGGAGGTCAAGGCAGCAGTGAGCCATGATCATGTCACTGCACTTCAGCCTGGGCTACAGAGTAAGACCCTGATGCAAAAAAACAAAACTAAACAAAAATTAAAAAGTGGAAGGAACTCAGAATGTCTGCCTCCCAGCACCTTCTACTATTGGAGGATAGATTACATCTCCCTATCCTTTTCATAACTGTACCAATTAAAATACAATTAAGTTCACAGATTATATGAGTGTACTTTTATAAAACAGCTTCTTAAGCAATTAACTCAAAACAAATAAAACTAGCAATAGATACATAGACTCATACCCTTGCACTTTTTAGAAACAAAAGGAAGAGTAAATTGTCTAAACCAAAATTGCTTATGTAGTTTTTAGTAATGAGAGTGGGTACCTAATTTTTACTATATTTTGAAACAATTTTCTTACTAAATTAAAAATTTAAACATTGTGAACATTTTTAAAAAATCTTTTTCATATTTTTACTTATTTTGTTCTGTTACTTTGCATGTCACTCCATACATAAACATTTTTAAATGGTTTACCTGAATATAATTTGCAAGCATTTATTCTTTAAAGTATTACTTGAGCATAGTGTTTTGGTTGTGCTTACATCATTGATGTGTATTCTCTTTGAAACAAATGCAAAACAAAAGATTCAGTCGATGACTGACAGCAATTGTCTTCCACATTCCATAAAACTTTTCCCATTCATTCTAGAGAAATTCTTAATGAGATAACTTAGAAAGTATTTTGCTCTTTTGTATTCTCTTCTGGAAGATTTGTAATGAGCTATGCTGCCTTTAAAGTGTTTCTCAATGTTTCTCCTGCCTTTTTACATAACCATAAATTTTTATAACTCATTTCTATATAGTAGAATTTCGATTTTTAATGTAAATAAACTGTCCTTTTTGACTACATAAGTGTAGAAGCTTTCTGTGAGTGCTCTTTTAAACATCTAAATCTACGAAGTCTACCCTAAGTTAGCCCTTCCTTGGGAGGGGAAAATATTCTTAGTTCAATAAATTGTATTTATATGTGTCAAGAGTGTACAGAAACTCTACAACCTACTTAGCAATTCCCAAACATGCAAAATCCAACTATACAAGTTGTTTATTAGGAAAACTATAGTCTGTTTTTTCCCTCCTTCAGGATTATAACCATTTTATATATGACACTCCCATAGCAATGAAGAAGGGAAAGCAGAAAAATAAACTTAAAACGTAATCCTATTATTTTCATACTGATTAACATAGCATTTAAGTAAATCTTTCAAAATGAAAATAAAAGATTTGAATGTGAGATTTTCACATATGGACTATCCACAGCCTCTTTCAGGATGCCAGTTAAAGTTTTATTTCACCTAATTCAAATCACAGTGAGATAACAACACAAACCTACTACAACGGCTTTAAAAATAAATGTGGTGGTAGCCGGGCTCGGTGGCTCAGCCTGTAATCCCGCGCCTTTGGGAGGCTGAGGTGAGTGGATTGCCTGAGCCCGCGGGTTCGAGACCCGCCTGGGCAGTGAGACCTCATCTCCACAATAAATCAAAAAATCAGCCAGGCATGGTAGTGCACGCCTGTAATTCCGGCTACTTGGAAGGCTGAGGCGGAAGGATCGCCGGAGCCCAGCAGGTCGAGGCTGCGGTGTCCGGAAGCGGCCACTGCACTCCAGTCTGGGTGACAGAGTGAGACTCCAACTCAAAAAAATAAATAAATAAATGTGGTGACTATACTAAGTGCTGGCGAAGCTGATGAGCTACTGGAACTCTCATACATCTCTGACTGGAATGCAAGATGGGGCAACCACTTTGGAAAACAATTCTTGAGTCTTATGAAGTCAAGCACACACTTAACCAAAGGAACTAAAAATTATATTCCTGGCTGTTTGACAAATTAAAAATAAAAATGTCTTCACAAAAAAAATTGTGTGAAAGTATATAGAATAGGACCTCAACTTAGTTGTATATAAGTAGGTAAATAAGAATCCGATGATGGAATACTACTCAGCCTCAAGGAATGCTAATATTACACCAGTGATACAGATAAATATTGATTGTACAATGTTAAGTGAAAAAAACAGCCTCAAAAAGTTGTATGCTTTTTATATGGTTTAATTTATATGGCATTCTAGAAAGATAAAGCTGTTGGAATAGAAAACAAATCAGTAGTTGTCACAGACTTGGAATGGAAGACAAGATTGTGTACAAAGGAGAGGGAGAAATTTGAGTGCATGATATCTTGATCATCGTACTAAGTTTACGACAGCATGTATGTGTCAAAGCTTGCAGAACTGCACAATTTACAAAAGGTGAACTTTGCTGTGTATAAATTATTTAACAAGAAAAAATATGGAAACACCATGTAGAAGTCTTGGAAGGAACATCATGAAAGAAATACTCAAATAAGAAGTTCTAACTTTGACAGATTCAACTTTTGATAATAGTATAGCTTCAGTAAATTACTTTATCTACCTGTGTCTCAGTTTACTCATTTATATGAAGATAGGTTTTAGCAATTTTAACACATAGTTCTATTATGAAAATGAAAATAATATCATAGATGTGAATGTTCCTATCATCCTGCCTAAAGTTAAGCAAGTGCTCAATGAATTAGATTTCCTAAAATTAGATTAAGATGATAGAGCTTTATCATTGTCTAGATCCATCAAATATGAAGAATTCCAGTGTCCCAACAAAAATGATGGCAACCAATTTTATGTGTGTGAAATCACCTACATTTTATTCAATAAGAGCAACTATATAAGCTCTAAGTAGAACTTACAAAGAAAATGAGGAATGAGGAATGATGGCATATTTTCGGCTAAAACTAACTTGTAGGACTGGAATTTTTATTGCAGAAAGTCTTGCTCTGTGTTTCCACAGACTCTGACACAAAATATTTTAGAACACTTAGCATTGTGAGCTATAATCATTCACTTCATAAATAAATAAATAAGTACTTAGCAGTCTTACCTGCAACACAGAAATTCACAAAATATGCTAAATGATATGCTATTAGAGAAATTAAACATTAGCATTAAACATTAGCATAAATTTTTAACTTTACTAAGCAGTGGTCATATTTACATCAGTGCCTACATTTGTGAGAAAATCTTACCTGCTACATGGAAATTCACACAATATGCTAAGTGATATTCCATTAGAGAAATTAAACATTAGTGTTAAACATTAGAGTAAATTTTTAACTTCACTAAATAGTGGCCATATTTGCATCAGTGCCTACATTTGTGAGAAAAATCTTACCTGCAACACAGAAATTCATACAATATGCTAAGTGATATTCCATTAGAGAAATTAAACATTAGCATAAATTTTTAACTTCATTAAGTCACGGTCATATTTACATCAGTACCTACATTTGTGAAAAAAATGCATTCATTACTACCATCCTTAAAGAATAATCTAAAACAGCCACTGAGTTTATTTTTATGGACTTGTTAAACAGAAGGTTTTTTTGGCTATCCTGGAACAAGAGAGTTCATTGCTCAACACACTATGTGGTCTTCCACTGGATAATGTGATTCTTGCGTTTTTGAATTTAATACTGACAAAGTAAAGTATTTTACAGCTGAAATATCAGGTGAGATAATATAACCAAAGGTGGTATCCATGTTTTCTGAATTTTTAAAGTGAGTTTATATTCCACAGTGAGTTATCTTTACAATTATAAGATTTTTCATTATGTATATAACATATACATAATTTTCTATACACAAGTACATATAGTTAATATGCAATATATTTAACATACAATATAGATTTAATATAGTATATTATAATATGTAAATGTATTATCATTCACCTGAATACTGCAACAACCAATTGGTATCTTCACTTCCTCAGTAGCATTTCTAAGATCTATTCTCCATGGAGAGTCTAGAGTCTTGATTTTCAGTATCAATTAGGGCACCAGTTCAGGTGACCATGAGAATGTGGCTTAAGATTCTCAAATCCAGAGAGTGTAACTGACTGCTGATGGCCCCTGCTCTGCTGCCATCTCTGGAATCCAACACCTTTTTGAAGCTATTTGTACTCTCCATGGGCCACTGCCAGCCATTGATTCAGCAGAGCAGAGCTACTGAAGCAGATGCCTTCCTGGGGCCTACAAAAACCAGTAGCTACATTATACTCAGTGTTGTGAACTGAAGACTTTCCCTTAAGATTTGAAAAAAGGCCTGGGTGTATACTCTCACTACCTCTTCAACATTGTATTGAAGGTCCTCACTCTGGAAATAATATAAGAAATGAAATAAAAGGCATTCTTATTAGAAAGAGACATGTAAAAATACTTTTATTTACAGATAGCATGAAGGTCTACATAGAAAATTCTAAGTATTCTACAAAATGTTATAACATCTAAAAACTGAATTTTTGTAGTTCTATTATATACAAATTCAATGTGTAAAATCAATTGCATTACTATGTACTAGGGACAAAAAATTGGAAATCAAATTTTTTGAAAAACTATAATTTAAATATCATTAATACGGAAAATTTTATGATAAATTTAGCAAAATATGAGCAAAATATCTTCAGCAAAAAATACAGGCCAGGCGCCGTGGCTCAAGCTTGCAATTCCAGCACTTTAGGAGGCCAAGGGGAGGATTGCCTGAGCTCAGGGGTTTGAGATCAGCCTGGGCAACTTGGCAAGACCTCATCTCTACAGTAAATTTTTAAAAATTAGCTGGGTGTGGTATCATGTGCCTGTAGTTTCAGCTACTTGGAAGGCTGATGCAGAAAGATTGCCTGAGTCCAGCAGGTTGAGGCTATAGTGACCGTGAGCATGCCACTGCACTCCAGCCTTGGTGACAGCGTGAGACTCCAACTAAAAAAAAAATTTCTGAGAAAAACTTTAAAAGGCACAAATTAATAGAAAAAATATAACTAATGTAAATCAAACACTCATAAATGTTAAGATGATAGTCCTTCCCAAAACTGAGTATAGATTCAATGAATGCTAATTAAAATCCCTTTTTTTTTTTTTTGAGTTGGAGTCTCACTCTGTCGCCCAGACTGGAGTGCAGTGGCCGCTCCCAGCCACCGCAGCCTCGACCTGCTGGGCTCCGGCGATCCTTCCGCCCCAGCCTTCCGTGTAGCCGGAATTACAGGCATGCACTACCACGCCAGGCTGATTTTTTGATTTATTGTAGAGATGAGATCTCGCTGCCCAGTCGGGTCTCAAACCAGTGGGCTCACGCATTCCACTCACCTCAGCCTTCCAAAGGCGCGGGATTACAGGCTGAGCCACCGAGCCCAGCTAAAATCACTTTTTTAATATGTAAATTCACAAACTAGTTAAGATTTTACATGTAAATGCAATGAATTTAAAATAACTCGAATAATTCTGACAAACAGCAGCAAAATTCAAAGATTTATACTATATGATTTTAAAATTTAGCACAATGTGGTTTTATTAAAGAAAATATATAGGTCAATACAACTGAAGAAGGAATTGAATAGAAAAATGAATAAATTTCAAGAGCACTCAAAGTGAAAGGAGCCAGATGCAAATACTGTAAACAGTATGATTTTATTTCTGTAAAATTCTAGAAAAGACAAAGTTATATTGAAACAAAGAAGATTAGTGTTTTCCAGGGTGAATGGCAGGAGGAAATTCTGGGATCATGAAAATGTTCTAAGTAATCATTGCAGTGATGATTGCACAATAGTACTCATTTGTAAAAATCATTGAATAATATTCTTACAATTTGTAAATCTTAGTTTTGGAAATTATATCTCAATAAAATTGGCAAAACCCAAATAAAAAACTATTGAAGACTTCAAATATTTTGTTTTTATGAGTTATATATATTGATATTTGGTGTGTTATAAATACTATAAAATTTTAAAACTTATAAATTAATGTAAAGCAAAGATAAAATAGAGACCAAAAAAAAAAAAATAGAATCCAAAACATAGGATCAACAAGCTTAAAAACTGTTTTTTTACATAATGAATTAGATGGACAGATCTCTGGCCAGCTTAAAAAGAGAGAACATTTGAATAAACACAATCAGAAACCAAAAAGGCAATGTTACAACCGACCCTAAAGAAATACCAAAGATTATCAGAGATTACTGTGAATATCTGTATGGCAGTAAACTAGAATATCTAGAGCATATTAATAAATTTCTGGAAATACACAACCTCCCAAGGTTGAAATAGGAAGAAATCAAAACCCTACAGAGATCAATAATAAGACAAGAAGTTTATTCAGTAATGAGAAACCTCCCTGCCAATAAAAGTCTCAGTCTGGTGGTTTCTAAGCTTAATTCCACTAGATGTATAAAAAAAGAGCTGATACCAATCCTACTGAAAGCATTTCAAGTAATCAAGAAGAAGGAATCTTTCTTAACTCATTCTATGAAACCAATATTATCCTAATACCGCAAAAGGGCAAAAATCCAACAAAGGAGAAACACTACAGGTCAATTTCCTTGATGAACATAGATGCAACAATTCTCAACAAGATTCTAGCAAATCTCATCCAATATCACATTACAAGGATCATTCAACATGACCAGGTGGTCTGCATTTCCAGGATGCAAGATTGTTTCAATACATGAAAATCAATAAATGTAATCTTCATAAATAGAAAAAATTCAAGAACCACATAATTATTTCAGTGAACACAGAAAAAGCATTTGATAAAATCCAATATTCCTTCATGATTAAAAACCTCAGACACCTAGGCATTGAAGGAACATTCCCCAAATAATAAGAGATATCTACAGCAAACCTGAAGTGAACATCATACTTCATGGGCAGAAGTTGGAAACATTCTACCTAAGAACAGCAACAAGACAAGATGTCCACTGTCACTACTCCCATTTAATATTAATATAGTACTGAAAGTCTCAGCCAAAGCAATCAGGAAGAAGAGAGAAATTAGGGATATTGAAATAGAAAAAGAGGAAGTTAAATTATCTATTTTTGCAGATGATTTGATTCTATGCCTAGAAAACTTTAGAGAGTCTGTCAATAATATCTTTGCACTGATAAATGATATTGGTACATTCAGGACACAAAATAATGCAAAAATCAGCTGCATTTCTATATACAAACAACAGGCAGACTGAGAACCAAATAAAAAACTCAATCTCATTTACAGTGGCCACACACACACACCCTCAGTATTCATCTAACCAAGGAAGTAAAAGATCTTTCCCACATGAATTAGAAAACACTCTCAAAGAAATCAAGGATGACACAAATGAAAGAATGTCCTATGTCCATGAACTGGAAGAAACAGTATTGCCAAGATGTCCCTACTATCCAAAGCAATCTACAGATTCAGCACAATGCCTGTCAAACTACCAATAACATTTTCCACAGACCTAGAAAAGCAAATACTTAAATCCATATGGAAGCAAAAAAGAGCCTAAATAGCTAAAGCTATCTTCAGCAAAAAGAACAAAGCTGGTGGCATCAAACTTCCAGACTTCAAACTTTACTGCAAGGCTACAGTAACCAAAACATCATGGTACTTGAGCAAAAATAAACACATAAACCATTGGAACAGGATAGAGAACCCAGAAACCTACAACCAACTAATCTTTGACAACGCTGATAAAAACAAACACTGGGGAAAGGAAACTCTATTTAGCAAATGGTGCTGGGGAAACTGGCTAACCACATGCAGAAGAAAAAAAACTGAACCCCTACCTGTCATCTTATATAAAAATTAACTCAAAATGAATCAAATACTTAAATATGAAACCTCAAAGTATAAAACCATTAGAAGAAAACCTAGGGTACACCCTCCTAGACATAGGCCTAGGCAATGAATTCATGACTAAGTACTCAAAAGCAAATGCAGCAAAAAATAAATTGACAGATGGGACCTTATCAAATTAAAAAACTTCTGCACAGCAAAAGAAACCATCAAGAGAGTAAATGACAACCCACAGAATGGAAAAAAACAAATTGCAAGCTCTGCATCCAACAAAGGTCTAACATCCAAGATCTATAAGGAATTCAAAGGAATTGACAGGGGAAAAAAACCCAAATAACTCTATTTAAAAGGTGGGAATAGGACATGAACTGACAATTCTCAAAGGGAGACATATAAGCAGCTAGCAAACATGAAAAAATGTTCACTATCACTAATCATAAGAGAAATGCAAATCAAAACTACAATGAGATATCATCACACACCAGTAAGTATGGTAATTATTAAAAAGTCAAAAAATAACAGGTATTAGCAAGGCTATGGAGATAAAGAAACACTTTTACACTATTGGTGGGACTATAAGCTAGTGCATCCTCTGTGGAAAGCAGTTTGGAGATTTCTCAAAGAAATTAAAATGGAGCAATCATTTGACCCAGCAATTCCATTTCTGGGAATATACCCAAAGGAACATAAATTGTTCCACCAAAAAGACACCTGCACTTGTAAGTTTATTGCAGCACTATTCACAACAGCTCAAACATAGAACCAATCCAGATGCCCATCATCGGTGGACTGGATAAAGAAAATGTGATACATATACACAATGGAATACCACACAGCCATACAGAAGAACAAAATCATGTTTGCTGCAGCAACATGGATGCGGCTGGTGATCATCTTTCTAAGTTAACTATCACAGAAACAAAAACCTGAATATCACATGTTCTCATTCATAAGTGGGAGCTAAACACTGGATGCACACTGGCACAAGGATGGGAGCAAGAGACACAGGCTACTGGTAAAGGAAGTAAGGAGGAAGGGAGGAAAAGGGATACAAAACCACTCATTGTGGAGGCAGGCTCTTCAGGAGTCCAAAACTTGCCTTTATGCAGTATACTTATGTAACATATCCTCACATGTACTCCATGATTGTAAAATAAAAAGATTAAAACATGTATCTAATGATATTTAAACAGGTAAATTAATTCATTCAAAATAAGAATATTTTCTGTATACTTAAAATTTATCTAAAGTAGTCTATTAATTAAAAATGTAGTATGTAGATATATAATAATAGATAAAATGGTACTATCATTGAAAAAAAAATTTTTTTTTAATTTTAGAGTTGTAGGGTACACGTGAGAATTTACTATACAAGTAGATTGCATGCAGGTGAAGTCTGGGCTTCTACTGGGCCCTCTCTCCCCTTGATAGTGGACCTGGGACCACTTCTTTCTTTAAAAAAAAAAAAAGTTTCACTTTTATTTTTCTAACTATTTGAATATGTTACAAGAGTAACATATGCATTTTTTCTGAAAAATGTGTTATACTTTAACATAAAATATATTTTAAGAAAATAATTATGTTTTTCAAAACAAAATTAATTCAGTGAATGTAATAATATTGCTTTACCTCTTTACAAATCTCTTAATGTCTGGCATAAGGAGACAGCCAGATTCTCATATCTATTTCTGTATTGAATTTGTTGAGATATGCTTATGAAGAATATCTGGTATCACACACATACATATTTTAGTAAGGGACCAATATTTTATACTCTTTTCAACTAATAGTTCTCTTTTTTATTTTTTGTGATTTATTGTAGAGACAAGGTCTCACCAAGTTGCCCAGGCTGATCTTGAACCAGCAGTCTCAGGCAATCCTCTTGCCTCAGCCTCCCAAAGTGCTGGGATTACAGGCAGAGCCACCGTGCCCAGTCATAGTTTCTTAAAAGTTATTTGCAATGTGGAATATGAGACCCTATAAATAAACCTTTTCACTATTGTATTGCATTTTGAACAGGTCTATTACCCCCCTCCCCCAAAGAAATAAAAAACATTGGTTCCCTGATTCAGCAGCAACTGTGTTAAGAGTCAAGACAATTAACTGTGTGATGTGTATCAACATACATTTGTATTGTGTCAATTTTTAAAAATATATATTTACATGGTTCAAATATGAGTCTTTCTCTGATCAGACAATTAGGAAAATACTATGGTCTATTACCCACACATGCAACACCAAACACTGGTTAAAATAAGAAAGAGAATGATCTCATAAACATTGTTCATGGTAGACAAAAGTGAATGAAAATAATCTGACATTATGTTTAAAGCTGAACATGTATAGGCCTTAGAAAAATGTCCATGCCTGTGCACCCACAAAAATATTCATAGCACTATTGTTTGTAATACCAAGAAAACTGGAAACCTCCCAAATTTCCATCAGGGAATAATGTATAAATAAATTATAGTATATTTAGTGAAAGGATTGATGATAGTTATGTAGTACTGACAAAGATTAAACAAAAAGCTACATTCAACAATATGTGTTATTTTGGGGACATATTGCTGACAGAACAAAAAAATTGCTTAAGAAAATTTATAAAATAATACCATATATATCGGGATTAGATAGGCAAAAATGAGTAAAATATTGCTTAGAAATATATATATATGAGATGACTAATGATATCATGTTTTCCTCTGAGGGGAAACCAACAGTACCGCTTTAAATCTGAAGTAGATGTTTGCTTAACTATTAGAATTTGTACCATGAGTTATATATCACCTTTATGAATGCTATCTATGTACATGTGATAGGATTATTTTAATAGGACTATTTAATCTTGATCTAGACCTTAGATACTACATTGTTTGCAGCCAAGATGGTATGTATTCCAAAGACTCCTTTATGGTCTGCTGAGACCACTTATGATCACACTTATTTAAAATGGGGAATAATATAAAGCAGTTTCAGATAGCACAATATTTTCCTAGTAGTCTGATCAGAGTAAGACTCATGTAAATATATTTTTTAAAAATTGACATAATACACACGTATGTTGACACACATCACACAGTTAATTGTCCTGAGTCTTAACACAGTTGCAGCTGAATCAGGGAACCAATGTTTTTTTTTTTCTTTCTTTTTTTTTAACCAACCTTCTTTCTTCTGTTGATCCATTAACCTCTGTTCTAAGAAAACACAAGCAAAACTCTGCATAAAGTGTACCCAGAAAGCGCACCACACACATCCATTCTTATGAAAACAAATAAAAATCAGAAGCAAACTAAATTAAATTTATCATTCTACTTATGGTACGTCTCTCATGTTGGCTTCTGAATAGTTCTTTTTCAATCCATGCAGATCCATTTAAGCTCTGGCGATGCAAGACTGCATTTATTTTCATGACTACCCTATCAAATTTAACAATCAGGTAGTAACAAGAGGCTATATATTTTCATAGCATTCTTTCAGGAAATTGAAATATAATAACTTTGAATTCTGACCTTATTTCAAGGTCAGATACACAGTTCATGAAAACAGCATATTTATGATTCTATAATAGAAGATTTTATATCATGCAGAAAAAAATTATCTGTAGCATTTTAAAAGAAACAATCACAGATATGTTTTATCTAATGAGATTCATGGTTGTGTGCTGAGTGATCTAGAAAACAGTCTATATATAACTTCAGTGGGATGGTCACAATCACTACTTGGGCAACACCAGACTAGTCATGTTTTTTTTTTCTGATAATCTAAAATTATTGTTAATTTTATGTAGTATTGGCTTTAATGCCTATCACGCTTGCAAGACAGCTTTATAAAAAAGTTAATACACCCTACCCTCATTAAATGCCTTTAAAAGTCACACACTTTGATGGTAATAATTAGGTTGTATTATATTAAGGATAATTATCATTGACAAGTTAACACATTTGAAAGCAATAAAAAAGTTAGAGGGTTTATATCATTACAAATGATGTAAAAGGAAAACAATATTTGCTCTTTAATTGATAGGACAACTTTTATTTCTTGGGTCTCAATGATAAAAAGAATTGTAGATTATTATGGGTTTTTTTAATTCTAAAAGACTTCATCATATGTCATCAACAAAATAGACATACTAACCTTAATAAATCTACTTTTATTCCTTATTATGTTTTCATAATCAACATGAAGATGGTATATATAAAATATTAACTTTATTGGCAAAACACCAAAATCCTACATGATTAGAAAGAATATCAAACTTAGGTACAGGATATTTACACATTTTATTTTTCATGAACATAGATAGTAATAACAAATGATGAATTACCCTTATGTTATCAATAGTCAAAATGATTATGAAAAAGGAGATAGAAGCTGGTTAGGCAGACAGAGACGGAGAGTCTCGAGGAGACTTAACACCTGTGGGAACGCACCTTGTACCACCTCTGTTATATATCAGCTGGAAATGTGGTTAATGTGGTTAAGAACATCCTCTCAACCCAGGATGTACTGCTAAAAGGGACTTAAGCTGGTTAAACACAGGCACAGTAGCTTAACTAAATGTCCTAACTTGGCCTTGGCTTATTATAATATTATTAACATAGTATTTGCATTGTGGTTTTACCCTTCTCCCCTAATGGGTTTTTCTGTGGTACTTATGGGTAATATTCAAGATGGAGTAACTTTGGTCAAGGACCCACAATAAGAATTGGTTCTCGGGAAGTAAGGGGCAAATGAGATGTAAATGAGTGAAACGTCCCCAGAAAAGATAAAACAAAACCACAAGCAAACTCCTAGCATGGGGTATCCCATTTTTGGACCCCCTCTCTTCTCTGGAGAGAGTTTTGTTTCTTAATAAATTCCTTTTTTCATTCATCCTTTTGATGTCCATGTTCCTTAATCTTCTCAGTCATGGGACAAGAACTCAAGGTTGCTGGTTTAAGCAGACAGTGGCGTTCAAAACTCTTGCAACAATTATATAAATATAGAAAATGTCTCTAGTACCAATTATTTGAGAGTTTTTAAACTTGTGACCTCTTTGTACTTTACTCAAAGGGAATCAACTAGACGTCTGAGGGTCTCCTAAGCTTAGAAATTATATAACTCATGTTTATAGAGAAATGTTATTGTATTGCATCCATATTTACCGCAGTTACTTCAAATAGGAAAAGTTAAAAAGCATAATTATATAGATGCTAAATCTTAAAATGGCAAAAATAATAAATCATTTTTTTCCAGTAAAACCAAAAAATTTAGGGACATTTGAAGTATGTGCTCCAGTCTCCTCCATGACATCTCTACAATTCGTCCTTTAAAAAATGATCTGTAATTCTTGATCTGGTTGGAATGTAGCATTTAACCGAACCACTTGTGTTCACCAGTCATATGGATGGAAATTTGGAAATTAGACTACAAAAGCTATATTTGAAAGTTCTATACACTAAAATAAAATTAAAGAAAGCTGGAAAAGAAAATGACACCAGAACTGTTGTACTTATTCTATTCTGGGACTAAATGAAACAATTGAAGTTTCCTCAATAGTACCTCAAAAATGCTACTCCAAAAATACAGTTTCATTTTCTATCAAATGTGCACACAACTAAAAATGTGCACAATTTGGTTTTGTGATCTTCTAGTGGGTATTTCTAACTTGAAACAAAATAGAGTAGTGCATATGATGTCAAGTACAAAGTTTTATATGAGCTCAATTCAAAATAAAAAAGTTTTAGAATAAAATCAATAGAAAATATTTTTCTGGATTTTTAGCTTAATTTTAACCTTCTTTATTCTCCACCTTCTCCTCTCTACCCCAAATATCCATATTTACTGGGTGACAGGACAGTCATAAGCATCAAGATTTTCCTCTGAATATCTGGTGGGCACAAAAGTAGCATAAGGCTGAGAAAGGAACCACCATCTTTGGCTAAAGTAATTCTTCCTGGCTAGCAGATAAAAACCAACATCAGGTATGTGGCCTTGATACATGCATAAAATTATTTCCCAAGTAGCTTAGACCTAATCCTAAATAAACTTTTGGAGGCTTGGCCTCTGCAGGGTAATACTCTATGAGAGGCATAATATGCAAGGCCCTAAATGAAAGGTTATGATGGAGGGAAAAAATGACATTTCTAATTCCTTTCTTATTTTGTGATTATTCTATTTCAAAAAATTTACTTAATAAAAATTTGATTTTTTTTACTTGAAATTTTCAATAACACCTAAAGTACCTGTTTTCTTAGCAATTTCTTAAATTTGAAGACATATGATGCAATTTTATTTGCTCATTTTCATGCAACCTTTTTAAGAGTATAGACTTGGAAGTGTCAAATGCATCCCTTAAAAAGAGGTACATTTGTAATTTATAACAAATATATAGTAAGGAATTGAAGAGTAGAAATGCAGGCTTAATAGCACATATGCAAAAGCCTTATTGGAAAAATCATGACAATTACTATTTTTAAAATGTAGATCTGCTTGTCTTTTGCACATGAATTAATCATATTTACCTAATAATTTACCATACTCCACTAAGTTTTTCTGGAAGAGTATAAATATACTTTACATATATATATATATAGGCACAGAAATATTTTTTTTGTCTTGACACATTAAGATCATTTAAAACATATGTAGAACAGATTATCCATTGTACTTACTGTATCTTCCTTAAAATAATGAACATTTTCGTAGCTAAAATTCAAAAGCTGGAATGAGATCCAGGATGGGAGACTGTAGGAAGGCAAGATGTAGGACAAATGTCTTTGTAGGTTACTATCATGCCAAAATCCTACAGAACTGTCTCCTGGGTTTTTAATGCATCGCTCTCCTGAAACTGACAGAAACCTCTGTATCTCTAATTGTTATATAATTGTAGAGGAATAAGATCACCCTTGCTTTGATTTAACAAATGGAATTTTTTCCAGCAAACTCTATATCAAGATTCAGTTGAAACAGCTGTGCAGCTTCTGCATGAACAAAACAAAGGCAGACCTTTAAAGCACAGACAAAATTCCATTCTTTCTAAGTCCCTTTGAAACAGAAAGAAAGCACTTTCTTCCCATTATGAATAATATGAATGTCCTCACAAGGTCATTTTCAATAGAATCAAAAAATCAAGTTACAGGGGATTTTTCACTTTTCTCTTATGATGATCAGAATATGACTAAACCTGAGCAGAGAACAATAATCATCTTCAGTTTTAAGTCACACCTACTCTGCTCATAGTGACCCTTTCTTGTAATGTCAATTTATAAAGTCCTCAGTTGTGCAGCATAGGCCCTGGTAGAGAAGAAGCCTTAATAAACATATGTTTACTGATCTAATTTTTTACCACAAGTAAGAATTATTTTTTAACTACATGTTGTAATTCTTTGCATTATTGAATGACTTCGGATGCTAAAAGAATGAAAAAAATAATAGCACTCATATGCCCTACCTAATATCACTGAGCTTCTTAACATTTACAGGCTCCTTAATTTTTTAATATTAAAATTGTGTCTCACTTAAATGAGATCTCAAGTCACAAATTATATACTTATTAAGGTTACAAAAGTGGATATAATGCAGCCCTTAATTAAGATCAAAGAGCTTCATGTGGCAGCGAATAAGTAGATCACAACATAAGAAGACAAAGTCTAGATGAGTTCGTGCAAGATTTGTCAGCTTATAGAACATGCAAGATTTTCTGATGAGACAGAATTCCACTCTGTAATGACAAGGAGGACTACACTGTCTTAATCGTTGGTCTCAACAACATAATCTTGGGACCACATACCTTTAATTGTTGGTAGGCAATAAGAGCATGTCACCAATTATCTATGCTCTTGTTGATGCCTTGACACTAAACTTGAAAGTTTCCAGTCTGTCTATGAATTATTTGAAGAAAAAAAACTGTGAAGAACTCAGAAATTAATAATGCAAGTTTCAATTGAAAACTAAATTTTGAGTCAGACATGTCGTCAGATGTGGAATTTGTCATTGAACATACCTATTTGCATGAGATCCTTTGTATGACAAAAGGGCACCTGGGAGAATGGTGATCTTATTGATAGAGCTGGGAGAGATCATGAGATGATAATTTTTTCTACTTCTGAATAACACAGAGAAACTTGGAGGATTTAATGCATGAATGGAAGCATTTAGGAAACACAGTAATGGTGAGCCTGAGGAGAAGGAATGCCCACTTGAAAGGCATCATCTCCCTCTTACTGACCATTAAAAGTTTCCACAAAAAGTGATCTTATTCAAAAGAATGTGTGAAAATACTCAGAGATATTTGCAAGTGGGAATGGGAAGACTTCTCCAATGGTCAAAGTTTTAGAACTGAACTGATGGAAAAGATGAACTAAGAAAATAATAGTATTAGAATAAATGTACTGGACTTAGTGGCTCACGCCTGTAATCCCAACACTTTGAGAGGTGAAGGCGAGACAATTACCTGAGTACAGGGGTTTGAGACCAGCCTGGGCAACTTGGCAAGACCTTGTCTCTACAATAAAAAAAAATAAAAAAAAAAATTAGCCGGACATGGTGTCACACACCTGTGGTTCCGGAAGGCTGAGGCAGAAGGATCACCTGAGTCCAGCGGGTCAAGGTTGTGATGGCCATGAATGTGCCACTGCACTCCAACCTGGGTGACAGAGTGAGACTCCAACTCAAAAAAAAAAGAATAAATGTAACTTCGTTTGTCCCCATAGGCTAATGGTAGCTGGGGAAAATTCAAGTTACTTTAGAGAGAATGAGGAAAAACTTCCTCTGCTTCATAAATTTACCCAGGGACTTAATAAGGTGAGTACAAAATGCAGTTGCCTAAAATGATATCTGAATACCAGAGGGAACACAAGTGGTCTCATTTCACTAACTTCAGGTCTGCCAGGAGGATGCTTTCCAGAAATAAATATGTATGGCGGTATCAGTCAACAAACTAATAAAGTACCTTGGAAATTAATTTTTACCCTTGTTGCTATAGGATATACAATTCGTAAGTATCTATCGTTCTTTCAATTGGTGAGCTTAGATATTCCAGTTCAAAGAACATTATTTTAGCTGTCTTAAATGAAGATTGTAAGTACAATAGGTATTGTCTTTACAACTTTCTTTTGGTGTTTTGTTAAAACAGACTTCGTGGTCACAAAGAATATTACACAAAACAGGACAACCTGAAAGGTTTTTATTTTACTCTAGAGACATTTTTTGCCACTAATAAGAAGACACAAGTTCAAAATATTTCTGGAATTTGAATTATATAAGTATGGAAGAGCAAACTAAGGTAATTATGATGCAGTATATCCCTGATTACAAATACAAAACTCAATTGCTGTCCCCAAAACTAGAGCCATCTCCAATGTATGGGCAAGAAATCCAAGGTCACACCTCTAAGCACCCTGACATTTGAACATCTTCTTGGAAAGTGACTATGGAAGCAAATTTCTAAAGCAGCTCAGGGAGTAATGCCAGCTCAAATATACTCTCTTCCTTTTTACCATTGCAGCCTGAAGGTACCTTTTAGCTACTCTTCCCAATGGGCTTCAGGGACCACCAAAGCTAACATGCTGCCAGGAAAACCAGGAAAAACCATTCACAGAACTATTCAATTTTCTTCGCTAAAAGGTATTGACTTTACAGTTGTACCCAAGATGTGTTGCTTGTGGGAAAATATAAGAAAGTATAAGCTATATGCCATCCTCACTCATTCCCTTACAATAAGACTAAAGGTGTAGTAAGAAAAGGGATATATGTTTAAAAGAGAAATAAAGAAGAATAAACATTTCTTGCAAAAGAGAAAAAGTGTCTTGTTTTAAATAAGTAATCAAGATGTTATACATATCACACTTGAAATACAAGATTTAAAAGACACGACAAGAACATTTTCATATTCATGGCATTTTGTTGTCATGAAAGAAATCTCAAGCATGTTTTTCTTAAAGAAAATGCTACATCAGAATATTTTTGGAGACTCAAAAGAAATTTTTTAAAGTACTAAAAATAAAAATTATTGGGAGATGATTATAGTGTTACTGTTGCCAACCACTTCCCCCCGCTCCAGGAAAAAATGAAATCAGCACTCATTTAAGACAATTCAAAACTATACCTGGCAATATATGATGGTAAGGTAAATATATATATATATTTATATATATATATATATACTTACCTTACTATATATATATATATATATATATATATATATATAAGTAAGTAGCAAAATATGGTAAGTAGCAAAGTTACAAAGAGAAGATGTGATAAAAAGTCAGTAAAGATTCATGCAATTTGCCTTTAGGAAAAGTCACATGTAATACTACGTTTTGTCCACTTTTCTTTGAGAATTTTCATAAAAGACTGTATTTCACTGAATTTAAACAAGATAAATTATGCAGATGAGAGATAATGCTGTTTAACAACTCTCTTTTTATACTTATGAAAGGACAATTGATGACAGTTTAAGATAATTTTAATACTGAGGAGGGAATTAAGAATGAGGAAGAAAAATTGTTTACATTGCCTATGTAATAAAGAATTGGGAGAAGTTTTGAAGAGACAACCTTATTAATATTGAATATAATCTAGTAACGTCATTGAAGCTATACTATGCATTGTTGCTAAAACAGATAGCAAGTGTCCTGAATGAGAATTCTTTTGGATAGGACATATTAAAAGGAAACTGAGAATTGGCTAGAGATGACAATCTATCAAAGAAGTTCTCAATATATATGTCAAAATGGTCCTGCAAATGAGCTGATAATCTGAGGTATATATCTTTCCAGAAACATAAATATCATGTATTTTGTGACATCTTCCTTCTTCTCCTCATCCTCCTCATCATCCTCATCTTAATGGGTATTATTTGTTGAGATCCTCTATGTGTCAAGTCTGTATTTCAGGATAAAAAATAAGGCCAGTGGTAGACAGCTCATCTTAAAGTGGCTCTCTCCATGAAATGTCAACTCATCTTATGGTCATTGTTTCCACAGCTCTCTGGAGTCTTTAAAAATATAATCTTTGTCATTTATCTGACTTTTTCTAGTTGGTCCAGGGAGAACTGGACTACGATAGACTCTTTTATCCTACCTAAAAGCAGAAGTTGTTATGATCTTTCAATTGTAGACCTCCTAAACAAAGCATGTTAAGTTGACCTCATTCTCATTGAAATCAAAGGCCGTATCTTATTTGTCTTTTTAGTTTGGCATATGGAAGACATTTACTAAAGTGTGATAAATTACTGAATGACTATAAGCAAATAAATGACTGCTTGGTTTATTTGGATAGAACACTGATTTTCTTTCAGAAGTGAACTGATTTGAATTTTGTTTTCTCATAAGTAGGATTTGGGCTTTGGATAATAACCACATACAACCTGAAATTTTTTAACCATATTATTAAAACATAAATACTAAGAAGGTTTTATGTGGATTAGATGAGATCATTTCATGGGAAAGATGTTGCAGAAGCTTGGCAGTAATAAGTCGTCATTCTCATTTTTAAAATATGTGCCACTCACTGAACTTCCCATGAAAGATATTAGAATCTTGGCAGATTTTTTTCAGATGAGAGTCTCATGATTTAATATATCTTTAAAATATTCTGATTTTTTAATAAAATCTAGGACATAACAGAGACAACAAATAGAGTTAAAAGAGAATGAATAAATCTACATTACTAAATGTAACATTAATTAAACAGTTTACCTAAGTAGTTGTTTACATACAACAAGTCATAAATAATGTATACTGTGATGTTAGTATGATTTACCACATGTCCACACTAACCACATCTCCAATTTCCTCACTGTGAGCTAGAGGAAATCCATTCAAGTATGACCCCGAAAATATTTTTCTTCTGGTCTGGTTGTATCTACTTCTCCCTTTATCACTCATTATTCTTTTTATTCACATTGACTTGTGTGATCTCTGACAAAACAGTTACTTCTGTTCATCAGTTTTCATGTCAGGTAAGGTGAACTTTCAGTCTCTCTATTGTTTGCTACTTTCACATTTCCAGGGCAGATTATATATCAACTAGCTACTCTTTTCTGATTGTTCTTACGCAGACATCTTCACTGTTTCAATATGCTTGTAATTGATGACTGCAAAGTGGTAGTCAGAAACTCAAGAACACGAAGCAGATAGTTTGGATTTTAAGCACTACTGTGAACTGGGTGGCGTTGCACGAGTTACATAACCTCTCTGTAGCTTTGTTTCTTCATCTGAAAAATGGGAATAAAAATAGTACTCAGGAAATGCAAATCAAAATCACAAGGAGATACCTCTTCATCTATCAAACAAAAATCAGAAAATAACAAGTGTGGGTGAGGATGTAGAGAAATTAGAACTCTATGCTGTTCTGTTAGTGGGAGTATAAAATAGTGCAGTTACTATGAAAAGCAACATAGAAGTTTCTCAAAAAAATGAAATAAAAATATAACTACCACATGATCCAGCAATTCCACTCTCCATATGTATCCAAAAGAATTGAAAACAAGACCTCAGATATTTGCTTATGTTCATAACAGCACTATTCATAATACCTAAGATTTAGAAGCAACCCAAATATCCATCGACAGATGAATAAACAAAATGTGGCATATACGTACAATGGATTTTCAGTCTTGAAAAGGAAATGATTCCTGGCTTATGCTACAACATGGATGATCCTTGAAGACATTAAGGTAGGGGAAATAAATCAGTCACAAAAAGACAAATCCTGTATGACTCCACTTATATGATGTATCTAGAAAAGTCAAATTTATAGAAACAGATGGTAGAATGGTGATTGCCAGGGACTGGGAAGAGAGAGAATGGGACATTGTTTAATAGGTATAGAGTTTTGCAAGATGGAAAAATTCTGGATATTGGTTGTACAACAACATGAATATGCTCAACACTACTGTACACTTAAAAAGGTGAAGAAGATAAATTTTATGTTATGCAGCCTTTACTACAGCAAAAAAAATACCTTTTTAAAAAATAATACTCTTTTCCTGGTGGTAATGCGTATTTTAAATTATACGTGTAAAAGGCGTAGAACTTCTCTCATGCCTACCATTTCTGTTTTATCAATGATGTGGTTTGCAGAGCACTGCTGAGGCAGTGGATGAGTTTTCTACAAATTTGTTTTTATAACAGAAGAGTGCTTCCAGGTTTACTCCATCCAGGAAGTACACTCATAGTAGGCATAATTCATGGCTTGGTTCCCACCATCAGAAATTTCTGGCTCTTCCACACTTGGATTTTGCTGTATGTCCTTTTCATTTATGTAATGTAAAGACTATAAAAATTCATTTAAAGCAAAACATAACTGCTAATGCATATTTTCTGTGTGATTTTTTTTTCCAAAATCACCCAGTTTAGAATGGGATTGAGGTCATATTTTAAACATCTGATTTTTCATGTATAGCTAGACTAGAGGTGTTGCCTTTGATTTGAATCTTGGCATATTCTATTCTTGACCATCTTCTGTCTCTTCACTTACACTTTAGGGAAAAAAATTGATAAAATCAAGGTTAAGGCATTTTTCATGTTAAGCAAGATTTTCTTTTAATTGCACCTATGAAACACAGCTGTGATTTCTATCATGATTTGTTATTTTTATATACAATGGTAGAATTTGTAGTTTTGTCTTGTTTGCAAACTAACTGAGATTGCTTTTTGCATATGATTGAGAATTGCTTTGCAATCCATTCCTGTGTTACCATTTCCATAAAAGTGTATACTAGATGCTGTCACTCTCCAGTCTGTTATCACAAAATATATACATTGCTCTGAGACATAAATCTCTATCTTCAGTGGCGTAATGAGATATAGATGAGTAATCTAAATTTTTAAGATGAAAAAGCAAGCAAAAATCTATTCCACAAAATGTCATAACATGCTATATACCTGAAAATAGAACTCATATGGAGCCCCCTTCATCATTGTAGCAGCTGTGGTTGTAATCATTTTTAAATGATGCACTCCACAGAAAGGAGTTGATCACATACTTTATGCAAAGTTAGTGTGCCCAAATATATCTCCTTGTCTTGTTTTGTCATCAGATGAATGAAAGCTTATCTGTCACTCTTTATAAAGTCTCAAGAAAACCTATACACCTCATCAATGTAAAACCGTTTCTACCCTTGAAGTCTAGCCCTGAATTACTCAGCTGTGACCCTCATGTTTCATTTGTTTCTTAAGTACAATAGGCTATAAATACATGAAAATACATGCAACTTTTTAAAAAATGGTGATTCTAAAACTTCCTCATAAATTATGGCAATATTCTCTTATTAGTGAATTTGAATCAATGTGAGAATGTGATGTTTCCTCCTCTTAAAAATATTTCTAGAGAACCATTAGATTTCCTCTGTGTTTCTATCCATAAATCACAATGAATCAAATTATTTTATTGGGTTGAGAATCTCATCCTCTTGTCATTTTGAAAAATGTAATGGGGGCTATAAAGATGATGTACCTATTACACATTTATTCTACAGCTCAGGAATGCAGAGCTCCAACAGAAAATGTTCCTGGCACATCCACAGAACCACATGTTTCTTCTAAGTTTCCACACACTTAATACAAGCTGTACATCTTTTAAAAAGGGGCACACACTTGCCTAGGGAAAATTAAGTGTGCATACTCCTGAGTTTCAGCACTTCCTACACTTAACCTTATTTTGCCCCAGCTATGTAGGTTAATACGTTTATATTTAACCACATTTCACAGGATACCTGATTCTCCTATAAAATCTAAAATATCCTCCTTAAGTACCTAAAACCTATTTTTTGTCCAAAGTAGCCTACCTTTTGTCATTTTTCTTCTCTATGATTTATATTCTGTCTTAAATTTGCCTTCTATCTAGGCCCCCTCCCCCCAATTTTCCATTAGCAGAGAAATTCTGGTGGAAAAATGCGTGTAAAACAATGATCACCCACAAAGCTCTCCAAATTTCAACTGTCAGCCAGATTGACTACTAAGCCCTGCTTACCTTCTCTGCATAGCGAAGCTCCCTGTGTGCTGTGCTGAACCTCTTAGCTCTGCTTTGCTTTTGCTGTGCTTTCAAATTTGGGTCACCTATCCCAGGCCTGTCTATAGAAGCAGGTTTCACCCTGACCTTGGGTCATTCTTTTCCTAATGGAATTGCGGTGATGTGAGATTTCTACATATTTCATGATTAAACTCGTCTGATGGCATGAGCTATAAGAAGAATACATTTGAACTGGACTCAAAATTAGTGATTTTAACATATATGTTATGCAAAGAGAGAGTGGGATTTTGCCAAACATAAAACATGTGCTGGGCTTGATGGCTCACACCTGTCATCGCAGCACTTTGGGAGGCAGAAGCAAGAGGATTACCTGAGACCAGGGATTCAAGGTCAGCCTGGGTAACTTGGCGAGAACTCGTCTTTACAACAAAGCAAAAACCTAATTGAGCATGATGGCATGTGCCTATAGTTCCAGATGCTTGAAAGGCTGAGGCAAAAGGATCACTTGAGCCCAGCAGGTTGAGGCTGCAGTGGCCGTGAGTGTGCCACTGCACTCCAGTCTGGGTGACAGAGTGAGAACCCAACTTAAAAAAAATATATATATATATGTTTATATATAATATAATATGATATTACATTCTATATAAGTTAATATTATATTTTATATAGAAACGTATTTGTATATATGTGTAAAATTATACTGTATTATTTTCCAATAATTACTGCAGAATGTATATGATTAAAGCATTAATATCTAGATTCCTAACTAATAACATGAATGTTTACTGGTTTTTTTTTACATAACTACATAATAAAATTATTGTGGCTATTCTTATTTTAGTGTTAATTAAATCTTTAACTTCCTTACAAAGTAAGTCTGTATGCTTTCAGCAGGATCTCAGTTGAACTAGCCTAATTTATACACAAATCTCATTTTGTCCAGTTTAAAATTATCTGATTTCTATTGTCTCTAAACTGCCACAATATAATCTCTTTATATATTTTATCATTTTCTTATAATGTTACAATGCCAATTTTATAATCATGAAAATAGTCATTTATTTTAAAAACTCACTACTAAGTTTTTATTTTATTACTGTGTTACTACTATAATCTTATTTAATTTTCATAACTTTAGGAGACGAGTCTTTTAATGCTATAATATAATATGAAAAAGTTACAAAATTAGAGTTACATTTTTTGTTCTAAGTCGCCAGGTCAGACTATAAAATCTGTGTTCTTTCTCTTTTCTGGCCCCATTATTTTTATATTCCTGGGCACTTTATCTCTTCTTTATCCTGTTCTATACCTATTACATTTATTTACAGAGTGACAATTGTTTCAAATCTCTTTAAGAGCTTATCTAACTATTCATATACAAGAGAGCATGGGAGTGGTGATATACTATTACCAGAGCCAGGCAATACACACAGAAAGACTTAATCTTGTGTTTTCTAAAGCATCAAAATTACCTTTATTGAAACTCCTTTGAGCATCAGCACATTTTTGGACTTTCAATTGTGCCAATACTTCTAGTATTTACAAAATAAGAAAACATGGTTAAAATCAAATATGGGTTCCATTACACCTTTAAATGTTTTCATTGTATGACTCCAAATGGGACTTACATATATGTGTATGTATATCTAAATGCACATAACATAAATATAAAAATTACATATTTAATCAGTAGATCTATGTATATATTAACAGATGTATATCTATTAAAATGCTTTTTTTTATTGTGAAGTTGTGGGGTACAGTTAAGGGGGTTAGGTATACAATTGCGTTTCATTCAGGCACCCTGTTGATATAGGATGTTTCCCCATACCCAGACAGATATTTGCTACTGTTAATCCCATCTCCCTCCCCCCACCGTAGTTTCCCAGTACAGTCAGTCATTTTCGTATAGTATTGCATTGGATGTTTAAGGTCCATTATATGAGTGAGAACATGTGATACTTGGATATTTGTTTCTGTGAGAGGTCACTCAGTATTATAGACTCTAGTTCCATCCAGGTTGCTGCGAAATTCATGATTTTGTTCTTTTTTATGGCTGCGTAGTATTCCATCTTGTATATGTACCACATTTTTTTAATCCAGTCCTCTTTTGACAGACAGCATGGCTGTTTCCAGGTTCTTGCTATTGTGAACAATGCTGCGATAAACATGGGTGTGCAGGTATCTTTTTTATAGAGTGATTTGTGTTCTTCAGGATATATTCCCAGTAGGGGGATTGCGGGGTCATATGGGAGGTTGGTATTTAGAGCTTTTAAGAATCGCCACACTGCTTTCCACAGAGGTTGCACTAGTTTACACTCCCACCAACAGTGTAGAAGTGTTCCCTTTTCACCACACCCTCTCCAGCAGCTGTTATTTTTTGAGTTGTTGATAATTGCCATTCTGACTGGGGTTAGGTGGTATCTCAGTGTGGTTTTGATTTGCATCTCCCTGATGATTAGTGAGGTTGAACATTTCTCATGTGTCTGTTGGCTGCTCGGATGTTTTCCTTTGTGAAGTGTCTGTTCATATCTTTTGCCCATTTTATAATGGGGTTGTTTGTTTTTTTCTTTTCAGCACGCTTGAGTTCTTGTAGATCCAGGATGTTAAGCCTTTGTCGGACCTGGAGTTGGCAAATACTTTTTCCCAGTCTGTAGGCTGTCTCCCTGCTCTCTTGATGGTTTCTTTGGCTTTGCAGAAGCTTGTCAGTTTAATAAGGTCCCACTTGTCTATTTTCTCTCTTATGAGCTGTGGGTTTTGGGTTTTGTTCAGGAATTGGATGCCAGTTCCGATTTCCATGAGGGTTTTTCCTTCATTTTCTAAGGTTCTTATGGTTTGAGGTTTTACATGTAGGTCTCTGATCCATTTGGAATTAACCTTTGTGCATGGGGATAGATAGGGGTCCTATTTCAATCTTCTGCATGTGGTCAGTCAGTTTTCCCAGCACCATTTACTGAATAGGTTCTCCTCTCCCCAGTGGTAGGTGGTGGAGGCTTTGTCAAAGATGAGTTGGTTGAGAAATTGAGGTTTTGCTTCTGGAATCTCAATTCTATTCCATTGATCTATATTCCTGCTCCTATACCAATACCAAGCTGTTTTGATGATTGTAGCTTTATAGTAAAGTTTGAAGTCTGGCAGTGTGATACCACCTGCTTTGTTTTTTTTTTTGCTGAGGATTGTTCTGGCTATTCTTGGACGTTTGAGTTTCCATATGAATTCCTGCATTGTTTTTTCTAGGTCTGAGAAGAATGTTGCTGGTAATTTGATGGGTCTTGCATTGAATTTGTAGATTGCCTTAGGTAAGATGGACATCTTCACAATGTTGATTCTTCCGATCCATGAGCATGGGATATTTTTCCACTTGTTTGTGTCAACTTTGATTTCTTTGAGCAGTGTTTTGTAGTTTTCCTTGTAAAGGTCTTTCACGTCTCTGGTTAGGAAGATGCCAAGGTATTTCATTTTTTTTGCGGCTATTGTGAATGGAATTGTGTTTTTTATTTGGGTTTCTGTTTGTTTATTATTGGTGTAGAGAAATGCGATTGTCTTTTGTACATTTATTTTGTATCCTGAGACTTTGCCAAAGGTATTTATCAGTGTAAGGAGGTTTTTGACAGATTCTCTTGGGTTTTCAAGGTATACAATCATGTCATCTGCAAAGAGAGATAACTTGACTTCCTCTTTTCCTATTTGGATACCCCTGATTGCCTTCTCTTCTCTGATTGCTCGAGCCAGGACTTCCAATACTATGTTGAACAGCAGGGGTGAGAGTGGGCATCCTTGTCTTGTTCCAGTTTTCAGGGGAAATGGTTCTAATTTTTGTCCATTTAGGAGTATGCTTGCTGTGGGTTTCTCATAGATGGCTTTTACTATTTTGAGGCATGTTCCCTGTATGCCTAGATGTTCAAGGGTTTTTATCAAGAAGGGGTGCTGGATTTTATCAAAAGCTTTTTCTGCATGTAATGATATAATCATGTGGTTTTTGTTTTGACATCTGTTAATGTATTTAATAACATTTATGGTTTTACAAATGTGAACCAGCCTTGCATCCCAGGAATGAAGCCTACTTGGTCGTGATGGATGATTTTTGAGATGTATTGCTGAATCCAGTTTGCTAGGATCTTGTTGAGAATTTTAGCATCTATGTTCATCAAAGAAATTGGCCTGTAGTTCTCTTTCTTTGCTGGATCTTTACCTGGCTTGGGTATCAATGTGATGTTGGCTTCGTAAAATGATTTGGGGAGCGTTCCATCTTTTTCAATTGCCTGGAATACCTTCAGTAGGTTTGGTATCAGCTCCTCCTTAAATGTCTTGTAAAATTCTGCTGGAAAGCCATCTGGTCCAGGGCTTTTTTTTGTAGGAAGTTTTCTTATTACGTAGTTGATTTCCTTGATTGTTATTGGTTTATTTAGGGTCTCAATCTCTTCTTGTTCCAACTGAGGTAGGTTGTGTGAGGTCAGAAAGTCCTCCATTTCCTTAAGGTTTTCAAGTTTGTTTCCATACAAGTGTACGTAGTAGTCTCTAATGATCTTTTGTATTTCTTCCGGGTCAGATGTGGCTTCATCTTTTGTGTTTCTGATTGTACTTATTTGGTTTTTTTCTCGTTTTTTCTTGGTCAGTCTAGCTAGGGGACCATCGATCTTGTTTATTCTTTCGAAGAACCAGCTTTTTGTTTCATTGATTTTTTTCTATTATCTTTTTGTCTTCTACGTCCTGGATTTAGGCTTTTATTTTGGTGATCTGGATTCTTCTTCTGAAATTAGGGTTTTTGTGGTCTTGCTTTTCCAGCTTCTTTAGGTGGCTTGTTAGGTTGTTAATTTCTATTCCTTCCATTTTCCTCATGTGTGTTTGTAGGGATATAAATTCCCCTCTTATTACAGCTTTTAAGGCATCCCAGAGATTTTGGTAAGATGTTTCTTCATTTTCATTTGTTTCCAGGTATCTTTTGATCTCTGTTTTGATGTCATCATTGACCCAGGAGTTATTTAGCATCATGCTGTTTAGCGTCCATGTCTTTGTGGGTTTGGGAGGGACTTTGTTGGTGTCAATGTTTATTTTTATTCCACTGTGGTCCGAGAAGGTGCATGGTAGAATTTCAGTCCTTTTAAATTTGCTTATACTTGATTTGTGTCCAATTATGTGGTCGATCTTAGAATATGTTCCATGTGGTGATGAGTAGAATGTGTATTCTGTGGTCTTTGGATGGAGTGTTCTATAGGTATCAATTAAGTCCATTTGGTCCAGAGTCTCATTGAGGTTCCGGATCTCCTTGCTGATTTTTTGTCCTGATGATCTGTCTAAGGTTGTGAGTGGTGTATTAAAGTCCCCAGTTATTATGGTGTTAGAATCAATGTCTTTCTTTAGTTTTCCTAGAAGTTGCTTTATGAATGTTGGCGCACCTATGTTGGGTGCATATATGTTTAGGATAGATATTTCTTGTTGATGGAGTGAAACTTTTATCATTATGTAGTGGCCCTCTGTATCTTTTTTAATTTTTGATAGCTTAAATGGTATTTTGTCTGAAATTAGGATCGCGACTCCTCCTTTCTTTTGTGTTCCATTCGCCTGAAAATTTGTTTCCCATCCTCTTACTTTGAGTCTGTGTATGTCCTTTCTAGTGAGATGGGTCTCTTGAAGGCAGTATATTGTTGCCTGGTGATATTTTATCCATTTTGTCATTCTATGTCTTTTCAGTGGTGCATTAAGTCCATTCACATTCAGACTAATTATTGAAATGTGAGAGTTCGTCCCTATCATGGAGTTCTTATTGAGTTGTTGTTCTTCCACTTAGTTTTTTCTTTTTTCTTTTTTTTCTTTTTTTTTTTTTTTTTTTTGTCTTTCTTTGGTTTTGGGTTTGGTTCGTGTACATTTTATTCTTTTCCCTGTACTCTTGTGAAGAATGTTGTTCTTTTTTCCTTTTCTTCGGTGTTTAGTACTTTCTTAAGTGTTTCATGTAGAGATGGTTTGGTGGCAGCATAAGTTCTTAGGGATTGGATATCTGGGAAAGATTTTAATTCTCCCTCACTGATGAAGCTTAGCTTGGCTGGGTAGGTTATTCTTGGTTGAAATTGTTTATCTTTTAGGACTTTGAAGATAGGGTTCCAAGTTCTCCTAGCCTGCAGGGTTTCTGCAGATAAATCTGCTGCTATTCTGATTGGTCTTCCATGGTAGGTGATCTGGCCTTTTTCTCTTGATGCCTTTAGGATTTTTTCTTTTGTGCCTACTTTATTTAGGCAAATTATTATGTGTCTACGAGTTGGTCTTCTCATTTGTTGTCTTGTGGGGGTTCTCTGAATCTCTTATGTTTGATTTTTTGCATCGCTGATTAGATAAGGGAAGTTTTCTTGAATGATCTCATGGAAAGTTTGTTCCAATGTGGTCTCTGTTTCTCGGCCTCAGGGAGTCCGATTATTCTTAGGTTAGGCCTCTTAAGGTAGTCATTCATCTCTTGAAGGTTTTGTTCTGTCTTTTTGAGCTTATTTTCTGTGTTTTTAAGAGTTTGGGTTATTTCTATATTTTGGTCCTCAAGCTCTGAGATTCTTTCTTCTGCTTGGGTAATTCTGCTTTCCATGCTTATCAATTTGTTATTTATTTCATTCACAGTATTCTTTATTACTGTTATCTCAGATATCAGCTCCTTCCTAGTTTCTTCTTGTGTCTCCTCAATTCTTTTTAATCTCTCCATTATTGTTTTGATATCTACATTTGCATTTTGAGACCCTTCATTCTGGGGACTTTTCATTGTTTGCATTCCAAAGTCAGTTTTCTCAATGTCTGCTCTCCCAGGCATCTGGGAGAGACCCATACTCTTCTTTTGGTTTTTCTTCATTTCTATAGATTTTTCTCCCTCTCCCCCTTTCCCTCCTCCTTTTCAATTCTGTTTTTGAGGGAAGGTGGGGTTGCTTTTGTTTCTCTTCTGCAATGACCTGTTCTTCCTTATGAGGGTCTTCTGGTTTTGTTCACTTTTCCCTCTGCTTTACAGTCTGTCTATTCAGCAGTATGCAGTCTTGGTCCATTCAGATAATCTCACCAGTTCACCTATGCCATCTTGCCCCGTCTCCTAAAATCCTTTTTTACAATTGTGTTGCCAATGTTAAATTTGGACAGCTTTCAAGATAATACTGTCCTACTCCTTTTCCCATACACCCTCTTTCTTAACATGCATGCACACAAACACACATACATAGAGCAAGTTTAAACCAAACATATGTTTTCTTTAAGGATTAACAAAGTAGATGTACAGTCTTTAATTATGCACATGTTCCTTTCTTCTAGAATCCAAATTATTTATGCCCTTATTACATGTATCATATCTGCTAAGGTCTTTCAGCTCTAAATAATAATTTTTTAAAACTCTTATTTAAATTGGCTTAAAGGCATATTACATTTATTTTCTCACAAACAATAGAGTATGAATCAGAAAAATAAGGTAACTGACACAAATTTGGTCACTCACCACCCAAAGTCAAACTTGAGAAAAAAAGAGATTGTGGAAGAAAAGTGATTTTATCTCAAAAACTAGCAGATGGGGTAATGGCAAGGCTCATGCCTCAAAGAAACCATTTTCACTTTTTAGGCTGAGTGCAAGAGTTTATAAATGGAAACTTGTAATGGGAAACATGTGGGCATAGCACTGGTGTGTCTTGATGGCTTATCTTGAGGGGTAATTGCCGGAGTCCAGCTCCAGCCGGGTTCAGGGTACCCCAAAGGTGGAGATGGCGTCAGCGATTGGGGGAAGAAGAAAGAGAGAAGAGAGAGAGAGAGAGAGAGAGAGAGAGAGAGAGAGACTGGACTCCAGTCTAGTGCAGAAGTGATGTGTGTTATTGGGAATTGCAATGGGTCTTTTATACACAAAGTCAGATGTGGGAGGGGTGTCCCCCACCCACCAGAAACCTTAATCCATGAAAACTTAATCAATGATTGCCTTTAAACCCTTTTCATATGATAATCTTAAAATCCCATAACAAAGGATAACCTAATCCGTGACTGACATATTCTATAAGCCTTTTTCATCCTAAGCTGATTGATTTATGCCAAGTTAAACAATTCTATAGAAGCTTAAGTTATTACTTTACAAACGGAAGTGCCCCATCCCAGAATGTTTGGAATGTGGCCCAGTCCAAAGTTCACAGTGGGCTACCTGCAAGTAACCCAGTCGCATTCTTTCAACAAAATGGCTATCTTCTAAAACTATATTCTACAATTTACACCTTCAATAAATCCTAAGATCATAACCCAGAAGCCTGTGACCAATACTAAGGCTCTTAGATGTGACACGAGTTTGAATTATAAGTTGTGTGAAAGCCAAAACTGCAGTTTGAAGAAGAATGGGAGCAATGAGCTTCTAAAGTTAGCTTGTGTTCGTTCCAGTCTCAGAGTTTTTATGTTTTGAGCTCACAGGAGCTTAATCTGGTTAGTGCTGAGTAGAAAGGGGGAGGAAATGGGGTCAATAGCTCCCGAACGCATCCTAGTGGTCTCAGGGTCAATGGCCCTTCCTAATCCCTAACGCTCAGTGGGCCTCCGTGGCCGGCTCCCAACAGGTAATGAACCCAGAGTTCTGGCTGATGTTATTTCAGCTGCACTCAGATTATGTATCAATCATTTCTTATCTCACCAGTGGAAGGTGATAAAGGGGGCTCAAAAAACATCTACAATGTCAAAAATTAAACTAAACATGTATTCAGCCTTTGCACAGTTAAAAAAAAAGTTCTCTTCCTGGAAACTGGCAACAGCACTTGCTGGCTAGGTTAAACTGTTGAACAGCTTTTTTTTGCTTCTGTGAACCATGCTTGCATTGCTTGAAAGGTACCTAGGCCTCCAGGATGTTGTGGTTTAGCCCACTTGAAAAGTCCCAATGTGGTTTAGCCTTTCTTAAGCAAGCCCCTACAGCTAATGAAGCCCTTGCTGTGGGACTTTCATGTCCAACAGGCAAGTGGCCGCCAGCCTGGCTCTTGACTAAATAAAATCTCTCCTTTTTATAACTTATACTTTTGGTGTTGTTGTCTGTGAATTAAGCACTTGGTCGCTATTTCATTCGGGGACTCGCCCGGGAGATCTGAGAGCTTAATCCCCAGCCCCAAACACAGCTGACCTTGTGGATCTGAATGCCTATAAGCCTCAGTGTTTATTGGGCCTGTTGAGTCTGTGGACTCGCAAACAGCTGATTGTCGTCTCTGGCAGACTCACAATGTCCCCAGAGCCCTCCAAGAGGTGAGTCAAGTTCCTGTTCTGTTTGTGTGCACTTCTGGTTGGTCCCAGAGGAAAGCTGGACACAGTACTAATTACTGGGTCTGAGGTCCAGTGAGATGTCACCAGGCCCTCTGGTATTGCCCTCGGGCAGTTAGGTCTGTCTGTTCGGTTTGTGTTATTGTCTTTATTTGTCCAGTGTTAGTCACTGTTGTGTCTGTCATGGCTATCGGTATTATGGGGCAACAGTGCTCTAAGCCTGACACCCCTCTGCAACTGGTTTTGTGCCACTTCAAGGATTTCCAAGGAGTGGCACAACAGTCAGGTTATCAGGTAAACCAAGGAAACCTAACCACCTTTTGTTTCCTCGAATGGCCCACATTTCCTAATTGCAGTTGGCTGCCGGAGGGGACCTTCAACCCTGGCATAGTGGGGAAGACCCAGTAGTTCGTCTATCGATGCACCTGGACCAGATCCCATATATCACTGCCTGGTACCTCCTGGTAATGCAGCAGCCATCGTGGATGAAGAAAGCCGAAAAGAAAGCTAATTCTTCTCATGTTTTAACCTTACAGGAGACTCTAAAAGCCAAACCTCTGGTCCTCCAGAGCCCACCGGAGGATAATGAAATTCCCCTGCCCTACTCTACATCTGAGTGAGAGCAGGGAGCCCACAAGGTTCTCAGCCCATCACTCACCAAGAGTGGGTCCTTGTATCAGCCCCTTTATCCCCCTCTTCCCTATGTGTCTCCCAAGGGCCCAACCACCCCCAATAAACCAACTAGCCCTGATTCGTCTTCAGGGAACTCAGAACCACAAACTTCCACAGCCCTTCCCCTGAGACAGGCCCCGGGACTAGATGCGGGCGGTTCGGGATGCCAGCCCTTTATGGTTTATGTCCCTTTCTCTACTAGTGATCTTTACAGTTGGAAGAAACAAAATTGGCATTCTCTGAAAAACCTCAGAGCCTCATAGACCTTTTAGAAACTATTTTCTTCATGCACCAGCCCACTTGGGATGACTGCCAACAGCTCCTCCAAGCCCTTTTTACTGTGGAGGAAAAAGAACGAATCCATCAGGAGGCAAGGAAATTGATCCTGGGATTGGACAGCAGACTGGCAGAGCAGGACCATGTGGACCATGTCTTCCCCACTGAGAGGCTTAATTGGAACCTAAACACTGATCATGGTAGGGAGTGTCTCACCACCTATTGCCGGACTCTAAAGGAGGGGGGTTCTCCGGGCCACTGCCAGGTGGCCCACAGATTTGTCTAAGGTAAGTGAGGTAACTCAGGGCCCACAGGAATCTCCTACAACTTTTCTGGAATGCCTCATGGAGGCCTATTGGATATGTACTCCCATAGACCCAGAGGCTCCAGAAAATCAGAGGGCTTTAGTTATGGCCTTTGCCTTCAAGTCGGCCCCTGACATAAGAAAGAAATTGCAAAAAATTGAAAGATTTGAAGAGAAAAGTTTATCAGAACTGAGGTAGCCCAGAAGGTCTATAATAGCAGGGACTCACTTGAAGACCAACAAACCAAAAAAATGACAAAAATAGTAGCAGCAGCTTTACAGGAAGTTAAACCCAAGCAGCCAACAGTGAAAAGAGGAATGAGCGCTGGGTGAAAAACTTCACTAGCAAAAAATAAATGCACCTACTGTAAAAAAAATTGTGCACTGGGTAAAAGACTGCCCAGACAAGCCACCCTGACCACAAGAGTGTCCTCTGAGAGGGTGCCCACCGAAATCTACTCCTGTGCTTCAATTACAAACTGACTGATGGAGCTGGGGCTCTGTCAATTCCCCCCCAGAGCCCAGGGTGAAACTTACGGTGGGGGGAAGCCCTGTCCACTTCTTAATGGACATGGGAGCTGAGTATTCAGTCCTCCAAAAGTACAACGGCCTGCTTCAGAATAACCATTCCTTGGTCCAGGAGGCAACCGGGACTCAATTATGCCCCTGGACCCCCAAAAGAACAATAAATCTGGGAAAAGGGGAAGTAACTCATTAATTCCTAGTAATGCCAGACTGCCCATACCCACTCCTGGGACATGACCTCTTACACAAGCTTAAGGGCAACATAGGTTTTGAGGAAACCACGGCAGCAATAAGTCTAAACCTACCTGGGGCATCAAAAATTCTTGTTGCTGTTCCCCTAAATGAGGAATACGTGTTAACAGAAGATGGGGTCCCTCTTGGCTCTTCAATCGCCATACTGTTGGCCCAGCTGCAGAATGAGTTTCCCCAAGTCTGGGCCGAGTTAAATTCCCCTGGGCTGGCATCCCATTAACTGCCAGTCATTGTACATCTCAAAAGTCAGGCAATACTCATTAGGGTAAAACAGTGCCCTATATCCCCAGAGACCTGAAAAGTCATAGCAATCCACATCCAGCATCTCCGGGAAGCTGAGATCCTAGTGCCATGCCACTCATCCTGGAACACCCCACTTCTTCCTGTCAAAAAGGCAGGCACAGGAGACTACCGCCCTGTCCAGGACCTCAGGGAGGTCAACAGGCGAATGGAGGATATCCATCCCACAGTCCCCAACCCCTACACCCTCCTCAGTGGGTTAACTCCAGAGAGGCAGGTATATACTGTCCTGGACCTTAAGGATGCCTTCTTCAGCATCCCATTGGCTAAGCAGAGCCAACCCTTGTTTGCCTTTGAATGGACAGATCCTGAAAAAGGGGAAAATGGTCAGTTAACTTGGACATGACTCCAAGGATTTAAAAACTCACCCACACTGTTCAATGAAGCTCTCCACCAAGACCTCCGAGCTTTCTGGCAACAAAACCCTGAAGTGACTCTGCTACAGTATGTAGATCTGTTAATCGCAGCCACATCAGAAGGTGAGTGCCTGCATGCCACCAGGCACCTGCTTAAAGAACTTCGGATTCTGGGGTATACGGTGTCAGCAAAAAGGCTCAACTCTGTGTGATTGTAGCCACATACCTTGGGTAAAACCTCGAGGGAGGTAAAACATCCCTAACTTCCCAGCGCATTTGGTTATAGCAGGCATCCTGGCCCCAGGAAGCAAAAGACAGGTATGGAAATTCTTGGGAGCTGTAGGATACTGCCGACTATGGATCCCTAAGTTTGCTGAACTCACAAAAGCCCTCTATGAAATAACCAAGGGACCAGAGGCTAACTTTAAATGGACACCAGAGGAGGACAAAGTTTTTGAAGCCCTTAAAACCACGCTGGTCTCAGCTCCAACCCTGGCCTTGCCGGATATTGAAAAACCTTTCCAACTTTATGTGGATGAAAAACGAGGCATCACCTGAGGGTCTTAACCCAAAAGCTTGGCCCATGAAACAGGCCAGTCACCTACCTGTCAAAAAACTGGACCCAGTAGCCTCAGGCTGGCCACCCTGCCTGCGGGTTATAGCAGCCATTGCCATGTTAATAAAGGATTCAGACAAACTAACATTGGGGCAGAATCTGACTGTCATGGCCATGCATGCAGTGGGGGTCTTTACTCCGAGGGGCCCCTGACATATGGATGGCAAATGCCTGAATAACTCATTATCAAGTGCTGCTTTTAGATCAACCCCACATCAAGTTCCAGCATACCCCCAACTTGAACCCCGCTACATTACTACCGGAAGAAAGTACCACGAGGCCGCTGCATTGTTGTTATGAAACAACTGCATTCCAGAAGCTGCACTGGGACCTAACCGATGTCCCGAGAACAAACCCCGACCTGATGCTTTTCTCGGATGGCAGCAGTTTCATCCAGAATGGGGTAAGGTATGCAGGGGCAGCGGTGGTGACTCTACAGGGAACTATTTGGGCTGAGCCTCTTCCGCAGGGAACATCAGCTCAAAAAGCAGAACTTATTGCCCTAACTGAGGCCCTGAAAGCAGGTGAAGGAAAAGTTGTCAATATCTACACTGACAGCAGGTACGTGTTTGCAACTGCACACGTTCATGGGACAATTTACAGGGAACGAGGATTGCTCACCACAGAGAGAACTATAAAAAGTAAAGCAGAGGTCTTAGACCTCCTGGCAGCAATATGGGCACCCAAACAGGTGGCCATCATCCATTGCCTGGGCCACCAAAAAGAGAACTCAAAAGAGGCAATAGGAAATAGAAAAGCAGATCAAGCAGCCAGAGAAGTTGCTTACGCAGAACCACCTGCCTGCTGGTACTGCCTCCTCCAGTTCTATGTGAGCCACCAAAATATACAGAAGAGGACCTCTTCACTGCACAAAAATTGCAGACAACCTCAAACCCAGATGGATGGCTTCAACTTCAGGATGGCAGAACCTTCCTCCCTCGAGTCCTGGGACAACAAATCCTAAGGCAGCTCCACAAAGGTACTCATTTGGGAAGGATAAAACTAACCGAACTTATGAGAAAAGAATTCTATCTCCCTAATCTGGACCAGCTTGCCCAGGAGCTCATTCAAGGCTGCGTGTCATGCCAGCAGACTAATAATGCTAAGGTCAGTGTATCGACCCAAGGGGTCTGAGATAGGGGCCTAACCCCTGGGAGACATTGGGAAATAGACTTTACAGAAGTCAAACCTGGGCAATATGGATATAAATACCTATTGGTCTTCGTAGACACCTTCTCGGGATGGGTCGAGGCATTTCCTACAAAAACTGAAACTGCTTCTGTAACAGTGAAAAAACTCTGGTTTACCTATCTCAATGGGCTCAGATAATGGCCCAGCATGTATTTCTAAACTTATTGAAGGTATTGCAAAAACCTTGGGGATAAATTAGAACTTACATTGTGCTTATCATCCCCAGAGTTTAGGACAGGTAGAAAGAATGAATCAGACGCTTAAAGAGACCTTAACCAAATTAACCCTGGAGATCGGCGAAGATTGGGTAACACTCTTTCCCTATGCCCTCTTAATGGCCAGGTGTACCCCCTACATCAAGAGTCTAACCCCCTTTGAAATTCTGTTTGGATGGCCCCCATCGTTACTTCCAAAAATTGGACTGGAAAAAGCACTAGAACTGTCTAACCATAATTTGCTTCAGTCACTGCAGGCTTTTCAAAAAGTTCAGCAAGTCGTCACTGAGACTGTGCAGGCAGCCTTCCAGAAACCAGTTCCAGAACATCCCCACCCGTTCCAGCCCAGTGACCAGGTCTGGATAAAATGGCACAAACCTGAGGCTCTCACCCCAAGGTGGAAAGGACCCCACATAGTAATCCTTACTACTCCTATGGCCATCAAAGTCAGAGGTGTCCACCCCTGGATTCATCATTCACAAGTAAAGGCAGCCACCACCGCACCTCCAGAAACATGGAAAGTCATCAAACCAGCTACTGGAGAAGATCCTCTAAAGATAAGACTTTCACAGGCACTGGTATCTTAATCATATTCCTTGCATACTTTCCCCAGCTTGAGGCCTATTGGCCTAACCCGTATAATCCCTATACTCTAGGGAACTAACTATTCCTAGGAACTGAGAAATACCATTGCTGGAATTGTAATTGCCACCTATAGAGGAAGCAAGTAACCTGTCTTTAATTTTGACCTTTGTAAATTATGGTCAGGCCTAACCCTAGGGGGCACCCACACTGTCGAATGTGGCACCTTAGCTTATATAAAAAAAAAACTTAAATCTGTTAGTTTTTATGCTTGCCCGGCATCGGGACCAGCCAGTTGCCACAAAACAGGACAATACCACTGTGCTGCATGGGGGTGCGAAACTATTGCTACTTGGAAAAACCGAGAACCATACATAAGCCTCCTTGGTTATGTTAAAAATAATGTATCATCAGCAAAATTAATGGTTCTCAAAACTCAATATAATCCCCTGTATAAAGAGTCAATGATCTGACTCCAGGAACAACTGAAAGGGGGGGAATGTGAAAGGGGGCTTAAAAAACATCTACAATGTCAAAAATTAAACTAAACATGTATTCAGCCTTTGCACAGTTAAAAAAAAATAAGTTCCCTTGCTGGAAACTGGCAACAGCACTTGCTAGCTAGGTTAAACTGTTTAACAGCTTGTTTTCACTTCTGTGAACCACACTTGCATTGCTTGAAAGGTATCTAGGCCTCCAGGATGTTGTGGTTTAGCCCACTTGAAAAGTGCCAATGTGGTTTAGCCTTTCTTAAGCAACCCCCTACAGCTAATGAGCCACCTTGCTGTGAGACTTTCATGTCCAACAGGCAAGTGGCCGCCAGCCCGGCTCTTGACTAAATAAAACCTCTCATTTTTATAACTTGTACTTTTGGTGTTGGTGTCTGTGAATTAAGTGCTCGGTCCCTATTTCAAAGGGTCTCACAGTCAGGTTGTTTTCAGATTAGCCTCCAGGATTTCTAAGCAAGCATAAGGTCATAAAAGTGTGTATGGTGAAAAGAAATTTCTTTTGCATTTCTTTCTCTTTTTTTTGGAGTTGGAGTCTCACACTCACAGCCACCCCAGCGTCTACCTACTGGACTCCGGCAATCCTTCCACCTTAGCCTTCCAAGTTGGTGGAACTACAGGTGCTCACACTCACGGCCGGCTTTTTTTTTTAATGTAGAGATGAGATCTCACCAAGTTGCCTGGGCTGGTCTCGAACCCATGAACTCAGGTGATCCACTTGCCTTGGCCTCCCAGAGTGCTGGGATTACAGGCTGAGCCACCCAGTCAGGTAGAAAAGAAGTTTCTAAAACACATTTCAACATTTAAGATTAAGAGAGAGAAAAAAACCCAAAACTTTGAAATATATTTTAAGGCTGTGATAATTGGTTACAATAATGAAATTCAAATTTTTACATTTTTAAAATCAGTTAGCTAGGTATAGAAGGAAATTTCCTCATTACTTACTGCCTTTTATTTAAGCCTACATAAGCATTATATTCATCAGCGAAAGACTAAATGCTTTTTACCTAAAATCAAAAGCAAGGAAAGAATATCTATACTCACTGCTTTTATTTAACACTGCTGCTAGTGTAGCAAGGCAAATAAATAAAATAAAATGCAAACTGATATGAAGGGAGGAAATTAAATTATCCCTATTTTTGGATAACATGATTGTGTATAGAAGCCCAAGGGAATCTATAAAATAACAACTTAAACTCATAAGTAAATTTAACAGGTTCATAGGAAATAAGGTAAATATAAAAATTAACTACATTTCTGAACTAGCAATGAAAATTTAAAAGATGAAATGTTAAAACATCCCTATTAAAATAACAACAGCTAGGTGTGGTGGCTCACCCCTGTAATTCCAGCACTTTGGGAGGCAGAGACAAGACAATGCCTGAGCTCAGGAGTTTGAGACCAACCTGGGCAACTTGGTACTTGGCAAGACCTCATCTCTACAATTAAAAAAAAAAATTAGCCAGGATGAAGTGTAAGGATTACTAGAGCCCACCAGATCTAGGCTGCTGTGAGCATGAGCATGCCACTACCCTCTAACTTGGGTAACAGAGTAAGACTCTGACTCAGAAAAATGAAAAATAAAGTATACTTATAAATACATTAATGAAATATATGGTAGCCGGGCTCAGTGGCTCAGCCTGTAATCCCACGCCTTTGAGGCTGAGGTGAGTGGATTGCCTGAGCCCATGGGTTCAAGACCCACCTGGGCAGTGAGACCTCATCTCTACAATAAATCAAAAAATCAGCCGGGCATGTTAGCGTATGCCTGTAATTTCGGCTACTTGGAAGGCTGAGGCGGAAGGATCGCTGGAGCTCAGCAGGTCGAGGCTGCGGTGGCCAGGAGCGGCCACTGCACTCCAGTCTGGGCGACAGAGTGAGACTCCAACTCAAAAAACAAAAGAAATATATGAATGACCTATTCACTGAAACTGCAAATTGCAAAGATAAATTAAAGAAGACCTAAAAAACTATGAGATATGTTGTGTTTATGGGTGGGAAAATACAATATTGTTGAAACAATGGTATTACTAAATCAAAGAAGTTCAGTACAAAGAGGATACATATTTCATTATTCTATTCATATTCAATTCTAGAAAAGGCAAAATGATAGTGGCAGAAAAGTAGATCAGTTGTGTTAGGGGTCAGAAATAAAGGGAGCAGCTTAACACCAGAAGGAAGGAAAAAAAAATTAGAGTGTGGAATTTGATCTCTCCCTAGATTGCGGTGGTTGCCACGTGATTCTGTAAAATTACTACACTTAAAATGGCTAAATTTTATTGTAAGCATTTAATATTTTAATTAAAATGACAAAAATGGTGATGCAAATATAAATAAAGTAAATGAACATGACACATTGAATTTACTATAAATTTTTTTATCTAACATTTATGATTTTTTTTTTTTTGAGTTGAAGTCTCACTCTGTTGCCCAGGCTCAGGCAATCTTCCACCTCAGCCTTCCGAGTAGCTGGAACTACAAGCACGCACTACCATGCCCAGCTAATTTTTGATTTATTGTAGAAACGAGGTCTCACCAAGTTGCCTGGACTGATCTCGAACCGCGGACTCAGGCAATCCATTTGCCTCGGCCTCCCAAAGTGCTGGGATTACAGGCTGAGCCACCAAACCTGGACACATTTATGATTTTTTAATGTCATAAAATTTGATTCAGGAAGGTACCTCTTTTTTAAACTCTTTCATATTTGAAAAATAATATACAGTCTAGGAATCTACTCAGATTTGATAAAGTATTGTCATTGCGTATAAACTGCTTAGGAATAGGATAGAACATTCAATACAATTGCAGTTAGAGGCATAATTAATTTTTTTAAATGTGCAAAATATGCAACCATGTGTGATTTTTAGCTGGATTCATTATTAAGATAGAACTTATAAACTGGTACTTTCCTTACTTTGTTTTTCTGAATATATTTTGCATTTTTCAGATTACTGTAAAGAAGCAGCCCTCCACTTAAGTGTGCTGCATGTAGTATTTTCTTAGTAAAATTATAGATTTATCAATTATTTTTAATTCAATATATTCTAATTCATAATTATATTACTCATTTTGATTAAATATATAAATACACACAGATATACTGTACATGTGCTTGTGTGCATTTTTTTAACTTTGTCAGTGTGAACTTCCTGAAATGTGATTTTTGTATACTTTTGGAATTATTTTACCAATATTTATGAGTATTGCCTCACTTTTTGAAATGAAAAGATCTCCCAGACCCATCCACTTCCCCTTCCCTCACCCTAGAATCATCCTGCAAGGGCATGACGTTAATAGGGAAGAATATTTCAAAACCAAAATTTAGAAACTAGGTATCCTCACTATGTAATTTTATAAATATAGCTATATATATGTGTGTGTGTGTGTGTATGTATTTTTATTTATATATAGTTTACTTTACAGTTCACTAATTCATCCTGATACCTCAAATTTTAGTGTAATACAACAGGTGCTTCCTCTCCTTTCCCCATTTCTTTCTTGGTTATATCCTCACTTCTCTTGCAGTGAAAACCCTGACTCCCAATAGCAGCAAGACATTTACTCATTTTCTAAATTCTGTGTTACACATACCCACACAATAGCATTAGAGTATATTACATGGTGGTCAAGATGTTTTCCTAACTTTTTGTTTATGTATTTGGATTGAGCTTACACTATAAAAGTACTTAGAATAGTTTGTTTTGTTACCACATGTGGTTATGTTATCATTTGTACATAGTTTCTTGTTTTTGTGTGCTTGTTTTAAATTTGTGACACACAGATACATTCATATGTATGAAAATGTATATATACACACATAAAACTATATATAAGCTGTATATATAACTATACACACATACACAGAGTATATTCTCACTGTTTCCTCTATTTTTGCTGTTTTCCAGCCTATAGATAACAAACTTTATTAGTTTTGGGTTTATTCATCTTGTGTTCTTTTTCAAAAATAAGCAGATGTATGCACACACACACGCACACGCACACACACACAAACACACACCACTGGAAATCACTCCATTTTAAAAACAGCAGCTGTTTCCAGATTTTGGCACGTACACACACACACACACACACACACACACACACACACACACACACACACACATCCCCAAACAAAAATAAACAACAGCTGCATCGCATTATGCTTCAAAGAAGTAAAATATTTCAGTCAACCTTTTAAAAATATATATATATAGGCGTTTAGGTTGTTTCCTATATTCTACAATCACAAATCATGCCACAATGAATAACATTGTATGCATGCAGAGATGTGTTTTGTATGATTGGAGTGTCTCTATATGGAAAATTTTTAGAAGTAGAATGGATGGTTTCCTGCTCTCATTTAGAGTTTTCCATAACTATATTATTTCATTTCCTCTATCTTTTTGTTTGTTTGTTTGGGTAACTTGCTCTGTGAAATGGGCAAATCTTACATGTTAGTGCAATACATTTTAAAAAATGTACTGTTATCCAATAAAGAATGTTTCCATTTACTCTAGAGATTTCCTTCATGCTCCTTTGTAGAAATGTGCCCCTTTCTAGAGACAACTACTTTCAGACTTCACTTGGAATAATGTTTTTGAGATACAATGATGTTAGTGTGTATATTAAAATTCATTTTTTCACTCAACATAGTGTTACTGAGATTTAATAATCCATTTCTTTTCAAGGATAAGTATTATTTCGATGTATGAATATGCCAGAAGTGATTGATTTATTTTCTAATTGATGAATCTTTTTTTGCATTCAATTTGGGGCAACCATAAATAAGGCTAGTGTGAACATTTTTATACAAGACATTCGAGGTCATGCACTATTATTTCTCTTGCATAAATACAAAGAAGGAGAACTGGGTGAATATGTAAGGGTGGTTATATTGTACAAGTGTGCTTCATTTACAAGCAATTACCAGCTTTAAAATGGTATACCATTTTATACTCCTTCTAATAGTGTATGGGTTTTCTAGTTTTTCTAGTTTTTGTTTTTGTATTTGGTATTAACCGTCTGTAATTTTAGTCATATTTACATATTTTTAATTTGCATTCTCTAATAACTAATAATGATTAACAACTTTTTAACGGCCTATTGGCTTTTTGTATATCTCTTCTTTGAAACAACTATATAAATCTTATGCCTGTTTTTATTGGGTAGTTTTTCTTTTTATTGTTATCTATAGAAGCTCATTATACAGGATAGACTACATACAAATCCTTTGCCAGATAAGCGTAATGTGATTTTTTTCAGTGTGTGCCTTGTCTATTTATTTTCTTAATGGTGTCATTTAATTTAATTCTTTGTTTTCTCTCTGAAAGCCTAGTTTGGATTTCTCCCATGGAGTATTACATAGTGCAATGATCTTGGCAGTTTTTAAGAAAATAGAAAGGCAGATGAGGGCAGCCTGAGCATGAGTTCACTCCTGGTTGATCCTGGAGATGTGGAGTCACTTGCATTCAGGCTGCCATGATCTTGAAACAAGTTCTGACCTCCTGGAACTGACCAAGAGACCCTCAGCAGTCTGTCAGAGAAATGTGAATACATTTGTTTACTGTCGAATTACTAAAATAAACTTACTAGTTTTAAAGCACTGCTCATGAATTTGTAATATTTAGTGTTAATTGACTATTATAATTTTGCATTGTATATGATCAAAAATAAATAAAATCGTATACAGGTTTGTTTTTCAGTAAGCATATTACTATTTTTTTCCTTCAAGTTACCAAAAAGAATGAAGCGAGTTTTAGGTGTATACTTGAAAGTCACTGGGTTTTCATGGGCTTGGCTTTAGTGATAGGAGTGACTTTTTTTTAATCACCAAACTTTTTGTTTATATGGAGCCCTGGTCACAGCTGGAGTTTGCCCTTTGTGTCCTCCAAGCTGGACTACTGTGAAGAATTCTAATCAAGGATTTCTTAAAGAACAACTCATAAATTTCCAGAGTTGCAACCAAGGGAGAGCACAGCAGAGAGCTTGTTAACTGACTCTGATTGCTAACAATGTGTGCCCTGAGGGAACAGTGAGGAGTTCTCTGTCTCTGAATAATGCCTCCAGCTATGTAAACCTTCCAAGGTGCTTTATTGATGGTAATGGCTGAATCAAAACATTTACTGAAAATCTTCTTTCAGTCATTTAAAGATAAAGAATTCAAAAAAATTTTAGAAGGTCCCTCTCCTAACTGGGTTTTTCAGTTTTCTATCCTTTATTCATTTGGGTTTGAAAACTAAGATCAAGTCAGTCTGGAAAACAGTTTACAAATTTATCTCTGTTTTGTTTTTCTTTCTAATCCCAGTAACTGCTAAATATCTGTGTGTACTCTCTACATACGCACACAAAAATAAATTCACACAAAACTACACTCCTAGTCCTATTAATCTTAAATATCCATCTCTTTAAAATGTATTCATATATTTATGTTTTTATGTATAATATAGATATTATACACATTTAAGTGGTAATGATTGACCATAAAAGAATATATACCCAAGTGGAAGAAATTAATGATGTTAGTTATAACACATTTTGGCACAGCTATTCCTTTGAAGTCATTTGATGTCTTAGTTCACAGACCATAAAGTTAAGTATTTATAGTCCATGACTTGCTTAGTCCTTCCCTGAATAAATGCAAAAGTAAAGTCTCTCCCCTAACAAATATTTTACAGGGCGGCTAACAAGAAGTCACATACAGAATAGAGTTTTGTCTTCACTCACATCCCTTGCTCACTTCCACACTCTGATGCTAATGAACACAGTGAGGCCAGAAGGTCAGCAAAAATAACCAAGAGAATACGAAGTGAGGGTCCCAGAAGAAACATCTGAATAACTGGTTCTAGAACACTCAAGTTGTTATTGTTATTTTAGTATATGAACATATTCATATCATGTCTGCAACAAAGAATATAACTCGAAGTTTACAAGGTGGCTCATTAATCCAATTCACAAAATCATGAACCTTTTTTGTGTTTTGCAACAACAATGCATTCTGTCCACTTGATAGACTACCAAATAAAGACTACTTCTCTGATACATTGTTTGTAAAATATATTTCATATAATATATAATTTAATTCATTTTTCAATTTTTTTCTTTTGCAATTGAGAAAACAGATTTAGAGTTCTATAATTCTAAATTTTACATAGCTAGTGAGAATCAGGCTATTGATTCAACTATGCTTTTAAACTGCGTTTATAATAACTTTATTTCTGTAAGGAAACTCTGTTTATAATAGTCATATAGCAGTAATGGTGAAAGCTGGTTCTTTCATAGTTAGGACATTGGCAAAGGGAAAATATCACAGATCAGCGGTTTGGGGAATTAAAAGAACTGATCATACAATTGCACTAGAAAGGCATAACAAATGGGCTGAAATTTCTACAGTTGGTCAAGCAAATAGAGCAAAGAACTAGAATTTCTAAGCCATGTGTATCATAAAGTATAGTTGAGTGACAATTTCATGAAGCAGCTTGACTCTCTAGGGAGAGGTGTGAGGGATGCAGGGGGTAGGTAGAATGAATGCTGGGATTCTGGGTCTCATCAGCGCATTTCAGGACTCAGAACAAATTTAAAACTATATTGGTGTTAACTGAAGAAAACAGACACCAATTTGTATGAATGTTGCCTGTTGGGATTTAGGAGAAGGTATTCCACATGCTTAGGATACAAATAGCTGGGAAATTAGAAGGTTGGAATTTTAAATATACCGATATGATGGAAACACATATAGACATTTGGCTGTCAATTATTGACTCCCCAGAAAGAATGTAAGTGGGCCCAGGTCTGCCACAAATCCTCGAAAGCCAAACTCTAGAGACAAGAGTTGTTATAAGAAAAAAAATGGGTTTTTATTCAAGAGTCAGCAACCTGAGGAGCTGGCTGACTAAAGTCACGAAAAGACCACCTCAAAAATTCAAGCTGGTTAGAAAGGAAACTTGGTGTGGGAAACACAGGAGTGGTGTAGGGTTCAGGTCTCCCTATCTTGATCTGATGGCTTATCTTGGGTGATGGTCTTCCTGGATGTTGGGTTGCTATTACTGCCGCAGTCAGGTTATGGATTAACCAACTAGTGACCACCCAGGAAGGCGTTTTTTGTAATCAAGACTTTATTTCTTGTCTGTTTTAAGGTTAGCCTGTGGAATTTTTAAGAAAGCATATGATCAGATAAGCATTATGGAGGATGAGGGAGGAAGGAACAGGAAGGTAAAAGAGATAAAAATGTTTCAAAAAGTGTGGATGATTTAAAAAAAAATACGGTTAGTGGAAGTGTAAACTAGTACAGCCTCTGTGGAAAGAGAGCCTCTGTGTGGTGATTCCTGAAAGGTCTAAAAATCGACCTTCTATATGATTCTGCAATCCCACTACTGGGAATACACCCACAAGAACTCAAATCACTCCATAAAAAAGATACCTGCACATGTATGTTTATTGCAGCATTGCTCACAGTAGCAAGAACATGGAACCAACTGTGCTACCCATCAAAAAAGGACTGGATTAAAAAAAAAAGTGGTACATATACATGGTGGAATATCACCCAGCCATAAAGAAGAACAAAATCATGAACTTTGCAGCAACCTGGATGGACTTAGTGTCTATAATACTGAATAATCTTTTACAGAAACAAAGAACAGAGTATCACATGTTCTCACTCATAAGCGGACCTTGAACAATTGAAAAGGATTGGCAGTAGTGGGAAACTGCCAGGAGGGGGGCAGGGAAGCAGGATTACAGTAATGGGAATCTGCCTGGGGAAGCAGGGGCACATCTCATCAACAAGGTTAACTGGATAATGAACATTTGTATTGTAGCAGAGAGGGGCTGGAAACAGTTAAAATTATTCCTTTTTAAAATCAACCTGCAAGCTCAAACCTGCTAGACATGGGACATGACAAAACTAAATAGCCATAAGCGGCTTTCCTGGAAATGCAAGATAGTAATTGATTCACAACCATATTATTCCCACATCTTCTCTTGGCAAAGTTATTGGTTTACAACCCCTACTTGTCATGTGTACCCTGGAGACAATTTGTTCTTTGAAAATCTGGTTTTGCTAAATACCACCTTGCAAATTCCAAAGAAAAATAAATAGCTATACAACCCGATCCCCCATCGTTACCTAAACGAACACATAAAACCCCTCTCCTCTTTCTCTGGGTTGCTAAGCCTTGGAGTATTAGCCCACTGAGTCACACCAGTGCTAATAAGCACTACTTCCTGAGGTAGTCTTGGTGCCATGGTGTCTCTGTTTTCCTGCAACATTTCTTGGTGCACTGGCCGGGAAAGGGAGAGTTCAGAGACAATCTGTTCCACCTCCTTTGTCATCGTGGTACAACCTTCAGGGTGACAAGAGAGGCAACCTCGCCGGGTGTGGAGCACACCTTTTGATCCATAGGAGGGAGGCCTCTCCCGGCACACCGAGGCTTGGATCTTGAAAGCACAACAGGGACCCAGAGAGGCACGGGAACTGGTGTGAGGAACAACACATGACGGAAAGGATAGGAACAAGGGCCTTTGCATAGACCTGCCAGTAGAGGGCAAAAGGGGCGCTTGATCACCTCCTGGAAAGGAAGGAAAGGACTGAAAGGCAGTGGAAGGAAACACTATCTCCAGATGAACCTGTTGACTCCTAGGATTAGGGTAGAGGGTTGGAGAATGTGCTGTGTGATTACGTGTGAATGAAATGGACAGCAGATGGGTTCCAACCCGGTCAAAGAGCCAAAGCAAGTGTTGAGTCCTAATCTAAGTCGGTGACAACCTCATACAGCTGAGGACAGCCCCAGCCTTGTCACAGGGTTGGTCCGGGTTGGGGGCTTATACCAACCTGCCAATTGCTAAGAGATGTCTGAAATAATACCCCTCATTCCCTTATTTTTGCATGTCTGCCGTCTGTTAAGGGGAGGAAATGGGTGGAAACCAAAGTGAGACTACCCCCACCCCTTGATTATATGCTTAAGAACTTTGGCAAATGTTTCTGTGGAGCTGGTTATGGTGTCAAACTGTCTCAGAGAAAGCTCCGTAGGTTCTGTGAAGTAGATTGGCCCTCTTTCAGGGTTAGATGGCTGCCAGAGGGATCCTTAGATAGAAAAACTATATAGAATTATAGTAGGAGAGCCAGGACACCCAGACCAATTCCCTTACATCAACTGTTGGCAGGATGCGGTCCTTGCATGGCCCCCTTGGCTAAATCTTGCTGGGAAGATAATTACAAAATTATGGTAGCCCTCAAAACAACCCAGTCCAAATGCCTATCAGAATCTGATGAGTTGCCTGACAAGCCGGTGTTGGTTGATGAACCAGAAATCCCACCACCTTATTGTCCAGTCTACCCACCATTGCTACCCGCTCCAACAACATTAACCACTGTTAGAGGCTCACATTTGGAATGCACTCCTAAGCCTAGTACATCTCTTAAACAATCAGAGGCCACACCTGAACCACCTGTTCTGACTCCCCACTCCCCACCCAGAAAGCAGCTGCTAGAATGCATGTCTAACTAAACATCAGGGAAATGTCGTGGTGCCTTCCAGATGCCACTGAGGGAGACTAGGAGATCTATTTATTATGATCAAGAAAGCCAGAGCCAAGGTGGGCAACATACTTTTGTGTACCAGCCTTTCACCACCACAGACCTGAATTGGAAAAGTCATACGCCATCCTTCCCAGAAAAACCTCAGACTACGATCGACTTAATACAGTCCATTATCAGAGGCCAACCTGGGTGGACTGCCTCCAACCCTCCTGATGCTATCCAATACTGAGGAGCATTGGAGAATTACACAGGGGGCTATAAAAAGGCTAGAGGAACATGCTCCAGCTGGAGCACTCAACGCCCAGGCATATGCCCAAAATCAGTTCCCAGAGGAGGACCCCCAAGGGGACCCCAACAGTAACCAGGGGCTGCAAATGCTTGAACGGTATCAGGAAGCCCTCCTAAGAGGCATGAGAGAAGGAGGGGAAAAGGCCATAAATATCAAAAATATGAGCAAGGACTCTGAGGTGTTCCAGGGAGCTGACAAGAGCCCAAGCCAATTCTATGAAAGACTCGGTGAAGCCTTTTGGCTATGCACCCCCTTTGATGCAGAGGCAACCGAAAATCAGCTTATGGTAAATGCAACTTTTGTCAGACAATCCCAGGGTGATCTGACATAAGTTGCAAACACTAGAAGGCTTTGTTAGCCAGCTGTTAGAAGTTGCCACTAAAGTGTTCATTAACTGAGATAAGGAGGCCCAACAAGAGGCAGATCGAAGGCAGAAAAAGAAAATGACCTTGCTTGCTGCTGCCATTGCGGGGTACCAGATAGCAGGCCCACCAAGAGGAAACAGAGGCAGAGGTCGGTGAAGAAGACAGCCAGTTTGGCAGTTTCCCAGAACAAGGCCCGGACCGACTTGGCCTGCCCAGGGACCCCTGAACTCCATCTATCAGCCTACACAATGGACATCACAGCCCCTTATGAAGTTAGGGAGAAACCAGTGTGCCTATTGTTACTAAGAAGGTCACTGGAAAGGTGAATGTCCCCAACAAATAGCTGATGAGGAAGCCCAACAGAAAAATGGCTCACAAGGCTCCACTGATCAACAGGACCCACCAGCTCCGAATGACTTTATGGGCCTGGCCTCTATAGAAGGACTACAACAAAAATAGACCAGACTGGGCTCCCTACCATCTGTAGGTCCCCAGGAGCCTATGGTCAGAATGACAGTAGGGGAACAATGTATGAACTTCATGGTCGACATGGGAGCTGAACACTCCATGATCACCCAGCATGTAGGTCCCTTCTCCCAAAAGTGGGCTAATGTTATAGGAGTCACTGGACATCAAGCCACACATCCCTTTATGACAGTGCAGTGCTGTACAGTCGGCAGCCATGAGGTCATACAAGAGTTCCTGTATCTTCCAGATTGCCCTGTAGCCTTAATGGGACAGGACCTCCTGGAAAAGCTTAAAATTCAGATAACCTTTGATTCTCCTGATCATGAGATTAAGAGGTCCAGAGACTAAAATCTTGACCCTCATTATTGGAATGGTGACTCTACAGCCTAACAGAGGTCTCACAAAAATCTCCAGAGCTGCCATTTCAAGTACCAGGAGTGTGGGCAGAGAACAATCCTCCAGGACTGGCAAGAAATATACTACCCGATTGTGGAACTAAGGTCAGGGGTGAGCCAGTCCATCAGAGGCAGTACTTCATCCCATGGAAAGCACAAGTAGGAATCCACAAGCACCTGGAGAGGCCCTTGCATTATGGAATCCTCCAGGTTTCTCAGTCTGCTTGGATTACACCTCTGTTGCCGGTGCAGAAGCCAGGCATGGATGACTACCAGCTGTTTCAAGATTTGTGAGCCATAAACCAGATCACGGTCACTCTGTATCCTGTCATCCCAAACCCGTATATGCAGTTGGGTCTCATCCCTACTGAGACTGCTTTCTTCACCTGCTTGAACCTTAGGGATGCTTTCTTCTGCATCTGCCTGACCCCAAGAAACCAGCTGCCAATGGTAGGACTCAACAAATGGCACCAAGGGACAGTTAACTTGGATCTGGCTGCCCCAAGGATTCAAGAATTCTCCAACCAACTTTGGTAGGGCACTAGCCTCAGATTTAAAAGCCTTTCCATCACACCAGTGTGGCTGTACCTTGCCCCAGTAGGCAGATGACTTACTGTTGGCAGCACTAACCTGAAAAAACTGCATGCAAGGGACACAAAAACTGCTCACCCTCCTGTGGAAGGTGGGTTACAAAGTCTCAAAGAAAAAAGTCCAAATATGTCATGAAAATGTTAGATATCTAGGTTTTAATTTGTCCCAAGGCCAGTGCCAACTTGGCTTTAAAAGGAAACAGGCAATGTGTTCAATACCAGTCCCAACCACCTAGCATCAAATCCGGGAGTTTTCGGGGGCTGCAGGTTTCTGTAGAATTTGGATACCTAACTTCTCCATCATGGCAAAACCCCTCTATGAAGTCATTCAGGGGCGTGAACAGGAGCCTCTGCTATGGGAAAAAGTTCAGCAATAGGCCATTAAACAAATTAAACAGGCCAAGAAACTCATTTAGGCTGGGTCCAGCTTCTGCCAATAGTCCTTTTAAGGGTAAGGTCTGGCCCCACAAAACAAACAGGTTTCTTGCTGTTTGAAATCCTTTATGGGCAGCCACCTCCTCCTGTTAAGGGCATACAGGGAGATTTGAAGGAGTTAGTAAATCTTACTCCGAAATAACAAATGCAAGTCTTAGGTTCAGCCTTAAACGCCATCCATTATCAAGTCAGAGAAGAGTTACCAATTAGTTTAACTATCGAGGCCCATTCTTTTAAGCCAGGTGATATGGTATGGGCAAAAAAATGGGATGTATAGCCTCTAAAACACCTCTGGGGTTTTACTGTCCTTTTGTCTACCCCAACTTCAGTCAAAGTAGCCAAAATAGTTTCCTGGATCCATTACAGCAGAGTTAAGCCTGCCTCCCAAGACTGGGAGTACACCACAAATCCATTGGCTCCCCTTAAGCTGACCCTCCAGAAAGTCACCAAGGCTGACAGAAAACCCGAAACAGATTCCCAAAGCCCTGCTCTAGCCAGTCCGGGACTGACTAGTCTATGCATAGCTGAAGTTTGAGGATCCATTGACCTTGCTTCAGCCACACACCAGATACTGGCTGATCTATGCACGGCAGAAGCTTGAGGACTCAACGGAATCAACACCTTATTGATAAGCCATTGTTTCACCTTGTCAGCCTTTGTATTTCCCAGTTGCTGTACTGTTTGTCATTTTATTTGCTATAGAACTGACTTTATTTGCTATAGGACTGACAGAGTCGACTCCTACAAATTGGACATGTTGGGAAAAGCATTTATGTACTTTATTATATTAGAAAGCTTGTCCAAGCTTTCTAATATAGCATTTATATAGTTTATTATATTATATGCTAGTACCACTAGCATTTATGTACTTTATTATATTAGAAAGCTTGTCCAAGTCCCAGTACAAAAATGGCATGGCATAAAAATTGGCAATTGGTTTTAAAACATGTTCTTGGGTCTGGAAGGATTTAAGTACATTATTGGATCTGTAATCCTATTGTTGAGATCCTGTCTTATCCTCCCTTGCATAACCCAGTAATTATGAACTCCATCTCTAAGTTTGTAGAAACAGTTGTTGAACAAAAAACTGCAGCCCACATAATGTTAATGCACCTAATTGAAGATGATGCTCTTTAACCCATAAAGGTTCGAGCATCAAAGAGAGGAATGTGGCAGAGAGGGGTTAGAAACAGTTTAAATTATTTCTTTTTAAAAATCAACCTGAAAGTTCCAAACCTGCTAGATATGGGACATGAGAAAACTAAATAGCCACAAGCAGCTTTCCTGGAACTGCATGATAGTAATCAATTTACAACCATATCCTCTCTTTGCAAATTTATTGGTTTACAAGCCCTGCTTGTCATGTACACCCTGGAGACAACTTGTTCTTTGAAAATCTGGTTTTTCTAAATACATCTTGCAAATTCCAAAGAAAAATGTATAGTATACAACCTGACCCCCCTCCCTTACCTCAACTAACACATAAAACCCCTCTCCTCTTTCTCCAGGTTGCTCAGCCTTGGGGCATTAGCTCACTGTGTCACACCAGTACTAATAAAATGCTACTTCCTAAGATAGCCTTGGTGTCACCGTCTCTCTGTTTTCCTGCAACAGTATACCTAACCCTGAATCATACCCCACATCTTTAAAATTAAAAAAAATTAAAAGAAAAAAATTTTCAAAGCATAATACTTGGTTACAAGGCCATCAGAAAAACTTGCTGATCAAACAAAGTTAGGTTTATTAAATTTACTGCACTAAGAGAGAACACAACTTGACAGATTTAGTAGTCTCAAAATGGGATATTAAGACAATGTATTTACAAGATTTCATGGTATGAACCAGATGATTTTTATGGGGGGGGTTCTTGCAAGACTATAAATTTTTTAAAATTGTGTAGCATTTAAGATATAACTTTGGATTGGTGGGTACATAAAACCAAGGGTCTTGAAGCAAGTCTTGATTGGGAAGCCATTAGCCTTGATAACTAATCTATTCAATGGGATCATACTCTTAATACTCTTATCTTCTAGAAGAGGTATCTCCTGGGGCAAACAGATAAATTATTTTTGCTTGGTTCCAACATAGTTTAACACGAGGACAGAAAATTATCCTGAATTCAGTTCCCATAGCCTAGACAAAATGAATTTCAATGGGCGTGTGTGTGTGTGTGTGTATGTGTGTGTGTGTGTGTGTGTGTGTGTGTGTGTGTGTGTGTGTGCTTGTGAGAGAGAGAGAGAGAGAGACAGACAGACTAAGAGACAGAGAGAGACTGAGAGACTAAGAGAAAATTATGATTTAATAAAGATTGTCATTATTTCCCTAATTCTTCTTAAAATTTCCTGAAATGACAAATATAATATTGATATTTTCTCAAGTATGTCAACACTGTATGCTGTGTATACAAATTTGCATGTTTGAAGTATTTTTTCATAAAATAATTTCTAAACACAAAGAAATTTATCTGGTGCTCAAACAGTGAAATAGCAGGATCTTTCAGTCCTAAAAGATTTAGAGCTTTGCAAAGGTCATTTACCTACTTGTGCCTTTCACTTTATATGTTTGCCATACAACCTCATTTTGCATTAGTTATCATTCACTCTATCAAAGTGTGTGTCATGGGCGGTTCAATGCCCTACCTACTATGGTAAAGGGAAGCCTAGGAAGACAGTAGGCATGAGCTTGCAGACATCTGGCCTTAGAACTCCAGATAATAGATGGAAAAGGAGAAACTGGCACCTTCATATTTAAAAAAATTACTAAGTCATTGCAAGAAGATAGAAGAAGAAAAATGCTTCTTAAGAAGGCAAATTTAACTGCATTTAAGAGGTTTTGGGCACATTAAAACAGCAATAATTTGATAGTCTTGCATATTTCCCTAGATGCTTTTGCTTGTTGCCTAAAAATAAATGAAGGAAATTTACTGGAAAGTGTAACAAACACCAGCAGGATACTTTACTGATGACTATGAGGATCCGACATCTCTATCAGGTCTTTTGACAAGTCTATATATTATTCACAAAGCAGAGAAAAAAAAATAATCAAATTTTTTAAGCATTAAAAAAGTTTTTAACAAATTTTCTTCACATGCCTCTAAAATGTATATCATCAGACAATTTTCTAGAAAAAATCAGTTACATCTGTATGCTCCCAAATTAAGAAAACCAATAACTGATAATATATTAATTTTATTTTAATTATAGAAATCTGGGTTACTTAATTATATATTGTTTTTGCATAATGTTCCATAGCATAGTCAACCCAGAAGGTTCTAGTTAGAAGTCTTTGCATTAAAATTAGTAAGCAATGCTGAGGAATTTTTATTTTAATTCAAATTATGCAAACATAGAACAACTTCTTGGTGAGATTGATAAAGAATTGTGCGAAAGACGAATTCTCAGAATCAACCAAGAGGGAATTCTTTCAATGGGAGAATGTTTGGAACAGAAGACATTTAAAATTTGTGTGCTTTCCTAAAGATAGTTTAATATAAGAACTAGTTGAACAATCTTGCTAGATACCCTTCAGTATGACATTGCACTTCAAAACATAGTTTCATACTGACCAAGATGGCTATAGGGTTGTTTTCAGTGATCAAACATTAGGAAAGCTTCTTTCCGCTTCTAGGCTTCTCACCTTCCTCTTCTTAGGTATTTATTTTGGAAAACTTATTGGGAATTCTGCCCCTTAGAGATGTAAATCTCTTACAAGTCCTTTATTACCCATGACTGTCTTTTTCATGGAATTGGAAGCCATTGTTTTGAAATGGAATCAACAAGGAAGATAGAACCCCGATCTCCTGGGTTTGGTGGGAAAAAGAAGTCCAACTTCAGTAGAAGTCTAACTTCAGTGGGGTACCTTTGGTTCACATTGTAACACCAATTCTTGTTATGAAGATACAAGCAAACTAACTTTTCCTCTAAGGCAAATAACACAAGTAGTCTAAAATCTTTATAGCTCAACTCTTCAAAAGCCTCTACCCCTTTGTTTCTTCTTTTCATTAAGTTTTCTTTAAATCACTTATTCACTAGTTTAGCAATCAAAAAACATTTTAAGGACTTAATAAGATTAGTCAACTTTATCCTCTTCTAAAGAAATCAGTCTAGCCAGGCTCAGTGGCTCAGCCTGTAATCCCGTGCTTTGGGAGGCTGAGGTAAGTGAATTGCCTGAGCCTGTGGGTTCGAGACCCGCCTGGGCAACTTAGTGAGACCTCATCTCTACAATAAATCAAAAAATAAGCCGGGCGTGGTAGCGCATGCCTGTAGCTACTTAGAAGGCTGAGGCGGAAGGATCGCCGGAGCCCAGCAGGTCGAGGCTGCAGTGTCCAGGAGCGGCCACTGCACTCCAGTCTGGGCGACAGAGTGAGACTCCAACTAAAAAAAAAAAAAAAAAAAAAAAAATTAGTCAGAAGATATGAATACAGAAATAAAATAAGCAAAAATTGTTAAAAACAGAAGATAAAGCACTTTGATATAGTAAAAATGAGATGACTTCTACCTGAGAGGTGGGAGAGGTGGATGACACTGAGTGGGATTCATGGAGAAGCAAGCATGTGAGTTGGACCTTGAACAGTGACAAGGAAGAGTAGGCTCTGGAAATCAGAGAAGGTGGAAGGAAGAGACTTTCAAGGCAAAGGTAGGGCAGAGAGCGGGAAGGTTTCTCAGACATATAAGTGGTGCAATGCAACTAAAACTGCTTTGTTAAAGAAATAAAACCAGGAAATTAGACAATCTAATCACGAGTACCATGCCAAGTATTTTGACTCTTATCCTGTGAATAATGAGAAACTGTTGATGTATTTTTTATTTTTATTTTTATTTTTTGAATTGGAGTCTCACTCTGCTGCCCAGGCTGACGTGCAGTGGCAAACTCACGGCCACCATAGCCTCAACCTGCTGGGCTCAGGCAGTCCTTCCATCTCAGCCTTCCAGGCAACTGGAACTACAGGCATGCACCACCAACCTGGCTAATTTTTTGATTTATTGTAGAGAAGAGGTCTCGCCAAGTTGCCCAGGTTGGTCTAGAACTCCTGGCCTTAGACAATCCTCTTGCTTTGACCTCTCAAAGTGCTGGGATTCTGTATATGCTTGAGCCACTGCACCCAGTCTGTTGATGCATTTTAGACAAGTGAGAAAAGTGATAAATTTTGCATGCTAGGCAATGCACTTGGAAATTAATGGGGTGATGTCAAACATTTTTGCTTTCATATTTATTAAAAATATTTCGGGAAGAAAGTGTGGCTACTCATTACAGAGATGTTTCCCAAAACCAAGATTTTGAATTTGGATCCTGTGAAGAGGAAGTGGGAAAGAAGAATCAGCATAAATCCTTTAGGACAGTAGCATTTATCCTCAGGCAAGTCAGTTTTAGAAAAAGCTCTCATGGAAATGGAAGATCTAGAAACGGATCCCCTTAAAATTATGTTATCCTATGTGGTTTTTGCCAAAGCTTCATTAGCCCCAGGGATACAGCATTTTTTTTTTAAGACAGCTGAGGACAATGAAGGGAAGAGTATGAAGACTGGAGACAGATCAGTAGAATATTTTTACATTAGTCCTGGCAAAAGTTATTTAGGGCATGAATTAGGGCAAGAACGTGGGTTTTATTTTTTGACACATAGCAAATCACTGCAAAACTTACTAATGTAAAATAACAGTCATTTGCTCTTCATAGGTCAGCTAAGGAGTTCTGCTTAACTGGACCAGGATTTGCTGATCTTGACTTGACTCACTCATATCTGAGATGCCCTGGTAGATGGCTGCAACCTCACTCATCTTGAATGGCCTCATTCACATATATTGGCTGACATCAGTTAAGGAAGTGAAGAGTAGACCCCTGCACATCTTATTGTCCACCAGTCTTGCCCAAGTTTGATCACATGGATGCAGAAGAGTACCAAGAAAGAGCAGAACCAAAGCTGCTACAGCTACCTTGTATAAGCAAAGGTATTTCACAAGGTCGGTCCAGAACCAAGGGGTCAAGAAATAGACTCCAATCTCATGATGAGAATCTTTGCAAAGTTGTTGCAAGAAGGATGGAAACAGAGGAAGAACTGTGGTTGATTTTACAATCAACCACGGTAGTGATATAAACTGTCTTTCTAAGATTTTAGAGTGGGACTACTTTAAAAAAAATATTCTGGCACAAGCAGAGAGGTTGTATCAGTGAAGAAGAGTCTAGAGTGTGGAGATCAATGAAATAGTTGAGATTTGGTTGGTCTGCTGTGGTAAAATAGGCTTAGTGGAAAAAGGAAGAAAAGAAGAAAGAATGTAGGAGATTGGATAGATTACTGATTCTAGGAAGAAAAGGAAAATAAGTAAAGTTCTCTTTAAAATGTATTCTAATTGAATTTTATTTAAATATGAATTAAATTAAAATTTATTTTAATTAAAACTTCTTTGATCAACTAATCTATATTTAAATTTAGTCAATTCTATAATGGATTTAGATAAGTATTAAATATGAGTACTTGAAAAAGCCTTTGAGACCATTAAAGCCAACCCCTCATTTAATGCATGAGAAAATAGAAAACAACATTCAGTAACACATACAAATGATATTCTTTTAACCCATAAATAAAGAACATTTTACATAACACAACTGATTCTACAACCAGTGGTAATAGAGGTCAGGTAATTCTCTATAGTGTGTTCTGAGGAGTAATGTCAAGATGCGAGTAAAATAAATCTGCAGGTAATATAAATTCAATTTTCATCATTAATTTCGACCACTTTCCAGGTCTTCAATAACTGATCTAAATATTATCTTAAACTATGAAATATTGAGAATAGAAGGCACCTTGGAGAAAATTGAGTTCAAATGCTTTGAAACTATGTTTGAAGGCTTCACAGATGATATACTCTATGTGCTGTTAAGAGGGCAGGGTTCTAGACTTCTGATCTCACTTAACCCAGAGCACTCTCCTGCTATTTGCCTTACATGCGAGGATCTAGTGTAGGCTTTTTTTCATGTAAGGTTATTTTAGGGTACAGATGCTTTAAAATATTAAACCATGCAGTGGCCTACTCCAACTCACTGTTATATGAGAAAATTGTCATAAGAATAAGCAAAGTTACATGCTGAAGATAATAAAGCTGGTTGTTGGCAAAACTGAGGCAAAGATCCATGTTCCCAAACTCTTGACTCCCTATCCCCATTTTCAACTTTGAGGGAGGAGAAGAAAGGAAGATAATACGACAGTGACAGTGAAGGTGATGTGGCAGGAAGGGTATTGGTCGCAGTTAAAGGTATTTCCTTTTGAAAATCAAGCTGCAAGCTTTAAAGACCCCCTGGGCCAGTTTTGTTTGAAAAAACCAAATGGCCAAAAACTGAGGTCTCGCATGGAAATGCAAAATTAACTAATTCACAGACTTATGCAAAACCCCTTTTTTGAAGTTGACGGTTTACAACCCTGCAGTTCCTGGAGACCATTTGTTCTTTGCAAGATCTGATTTTTCTGAACACCACCTTGTAAATTCCAAAGAGAATGTGTAATCACTCAACACAACCCCCTCCCTTACCTAAATGAAGGTATAAGACCATGCTTCTCCCATTCTGGGGGCTTGACCTGGAAGCATTAGCCCATCGAGCCTGCCAAGCCGTCTGGCATAATAAAAGTTGCCACTTCCTATAATAGTCTCAGTGTCATGATCTCTGTCTTCCCGCTACAAAGGGAAGACAATATCTAATAGTACTGAAAGGCAGAGGATGAATTCCAATAATTGCCTGAGAAATACGGAACTGACTGCAGCTAGAAGATACATTTGTTGAATAAATAAAGTGACAAATGCAGATATAAACACAAATGTGTGTATGTGAATGTGACTTTCACTGTGAGACCCACATCTTCAGACTCACAGATACAGGAATAGAAAGCATCTGTGAGTTTTTTATCATCCCCGTTTTTGCCTAATTCTCTTCATCAGGTATGATCTTTGGATGGCTAATCATGGTTCTGCTTAATCAGGTATTCTGATTAATAGTAGCTATATATATTTTGCAGATAATTGAGTTTCCAAACATTAGAATTCAAGTAAATACCTTTGACATTAGGCCTATAACAAACAAAATATAATTTGTCTTCGTTGAATCAACAGCCCTAATAGTTCAGGGTTATTATGATGTTTCATTATCATCTTATAGCTGAATTGCAAAAGGGCCTAAAAGCACCAAGTTCTCCAAGATCCAGAATACCCCATAATAGACAGCTTGTGCATATATGAAAGAAGAAATTTTTCTTTCTGCATAACCTGCATATAATTTCATGTTTCTCTTTATAAATTTTATACATTACAAATGTTCATTTTGGATTGTAAATAAAGCCAGATAGAAGCAGCCCGTAGCATATTGGTAATTACGACAGATGGAGATAACCATGTGGGAATGCTTGGAATTCATCTGTAAGATACAGAAGAATAAATTGTTACATACTGAGAGTTCTTTTCCATCCAAATTCCTGGTAAAATGGATATCAATTATTTCTTGTGGCATTTTTAAACAATATCAAGTAATAAATGTAGCTACTAAGAATCAGGAAACTGTAATAAAATAAAATATTAAACTAATAAAATGAAATATTCATTACATTTGTATAAAATTAATAATAAATGTAGTAGTTATCAGTCTTTAAATATTTTCTAAGCTACATTAAAAAAGGTAATATAATCTTTAAAGTAGATAAGCTTTACTGAAATGATAATTGATGCAAAGAAGCAAAATGTCCTTAATTACAATACTAAGCTTTTAGGAAAAACTCAAGGAAAAAGACTATTTAGAACTAGTTTCTCTAGAAATGTAATTATGAGAACAATAAAAAGAAGATTCAAGATTGAAAAAGAAGAATCATCTATACCTGATAATCCAACGCTCTGTAATACCTAATTCATAGTACTGATAATTAAATGGAAACCACTGGTACATAATAGAGCTTAGTACAGTGTTTAATGCAGTGTGGGCATGTTATATATGTTTCTTTAAATAAATAAATAGTCCTGAACTGCTGATATAAATTTGACAATTTTAAGGACATAAAGAAACCCCTCTTTTGTGTACTATGACATAGACAAAAGAGTTTGTGTGTATACACATGAATGTATGCATATAGTTGGACATGAGCTTTTCAGTTAACCAATACCCCATAAGAATTTTGTTTTTCATTTTTGAAACCCTAGCCCTAACCATAACCATAGCCCTAGTGTATAGAGTGTATAGTGTATAAAGTGTATAGTGTATAGAGTGGTTACCAGGGTTTGGAGGGTAAAGAAAATGAAGAGATGTTGGTTAAAGGTTACAATTTGCAATTACAAGATCAATGAGTTTGGTAAGCCTAATGTATAGCATGGTGATCATACTTAATAATAAAGTACTGCATACTTAAAATTTGCTAAAAGAATAGAACTTAAGTATTGTCACCACATACACAAAAAAATTAACAATGTGCGGTGATAGGTATATTAATTAGCTTGATTGTGGTAATCATTTTGCAATTTATATGTAGCAAAACATCACATTGCATACCTTGAATATATATAATTTTCATTTGTTAACTATAATTCTGGTACAGAGAAGAAACAAGATAAGCTTAGAATATCCTGTTGTGCCAGAAAGTAAGGACGTTTCCAAAGAATAATAGGGACATATCAAAGGACACAAATTCTACATCCAATAATGACCAACTTTCTCCTATTAGACTGATCTTTTCACAGGTAACAACTATATCATAGACAAAATACAAAAAACAATTTGAAGGCATTGGAAAGTGATCAAAAGTATAAAGATCATTGGATACCAGTTGAAACTTGAATAAAGATAATGGCCCTGGGTGAATATTCTGATGTTTCATTGATAATGTTCAAAATTACTTGACGTAAAAAAAGGTAGGAAAATGTGATCCATAGTCAAGTAAAAAAGGCATTCAATGCAGACCAATTTTGAGATAACTCAGATAAATTGAAATGATTCAATCTGATAATCAGAATCTCAGGACTCTGTGGGACAAGAGAAGGAAGATTAACCTTCTTTAATTTTAAAATTGAAAAACTAAAATTGAAAATTAAAATAAAAATTTAAGAATTAATTTTAAAATTAAACAAAACTTTCTTCTAATTTTAAAATAAAAATCACAGAAGGAGGCCAGGCACAGTGTCTCACACGTATAATTTCAGCATTTTTTGAGGCTGAGGCAGAGGACTGCTTGAGCCCAGGAGTTCAAAACCAACCTAGGCAATATAGCAAGACCTCATCTCTACAAAAAAAAATTAAAAATTAGCTGAGTATGGTGGTATCTGCTGTCATTCCAGCTACTCAGGAGGCTAAAACAGAAGAATAGCCGGAACCCAGTAGTTTGAGGCTGCAATGAGCCTTATTTACACCACTGCACTCCAGCTCGGGTGACAGAGTGAGACCCCAAATCCCAAAAAAAGGGGGTGACAATTACATATATATATGTATATATGGATACATATACATAACATACATAGACACTGAAGTGTCTCTTAATGGTCATATATTTGATGTAATTTCTTTTTCTTCTTTAACTGATATATTTTTCACTTAATTTGCAAAACTGCTATAATATTAAGGCATCGTTAGGGGTTGATAAATAAGTTCACAGCATTTTTCACTTGCCCATGGAATGCAAATGTTTCATGGTGGTTGACTGGTCACAGTTCATCACATTTGCCAATTCTCAGGTTGACTAATGTGGATAATCATGGATTAAAGCATTTAAATAGTCTTCATCAAAGCCTGATGGTTTTCCTAAATGTGGAGAATCACTCAGGTCAAAATATCCCTCCTAGCCAGGCGTGGTGTTTCACGCCTACCATCCCAGCACTTTGGGAGATGGAGGCAAAAGGATTACCTGAGCCCATGGGTTTGAAGCCAACCAGCCTGGTCAACTTGGCAAGACCATGTTTATACAATAAATCAAAAAATTAGCTGGGTGTGATGACACTGCCTGTAGTTACAGCTACTTGAAAGGCTGAGGTGGAAAGATAGCCTGAGCCCAGCAGGTGGAAGCTGTCGTGGCTGTAACCATGCCACTGCACTCCAGCCTGGGCAGCACAGTGACTCTGACTCAAAAAAAATGGTAGCCCTCTTTGAAATGACAAAACTGTTTTCTTGTCGTGCTTTTCCAGATGGCATTCTCCCCTATACAGCACAAATGTTTCTAGCCCCGTCTGCTGCCTTTACTTCTCTGTTAAACTCAGAAGAAATGTGTCGGAAGTGTTTGCTTTTTTTCACTTGACACTCCATCTTCTTTAACCCACAAATAGCGCTTTCTTCAAATCTGAAAAATGCAAGACGTATTCACAAGCACAACACTATCACTCGAATGACAAATGACAAGCTCCCAACACCGCGGTGTTGCCATGCCAAAAACAAACGCTATGAACTTATGCTTCAACCTAATATTAATGCTATATATATTTTTGGGGGGTTATGTTTTATTAATCAACCTCTCAGGGTACTGTGTTGTCTAACTACAGGAGACATTAATCATACACTAGATTAATCATATAATGTTTTATTTATTAATTCTCTATGGAAAATATATGTTAATTGATTTTTTAAAATATTTTAAAAAATATTTCCCATGGCCATAAGATCCTAAGGTTTAAAAAAAATTGGAGTTGGAGTCAACAATGACTAGTACTTTATTAGTGAAAATATAATTATTTTAGATTTATAATAATGATAACATTAAAATTAAAATTTTATTAAAATATAGTTTTAAGATAAGTGGGCTTTCTTTTATAATTATAACAATGTGTCATCAATTAATATATCATTCATTGTTAGAATACGAACATGTTTAGCAGCTATATCATCCTTCCCTAACCTTTACCTTCAGATGTGAGATCTGAAAAATCTTGTTTGCCTAGGTAAGTAGATAGGTATGAAAAGAATTTTGCAACTAAACTCTGAACTTATGAGTTATACACAAAACATCAGCTAGACATCTTTTATGAACTTTATTTCAATTATCTGTTAGTGGACAGCTTGATTGTTTATTGCTTTAATTGTATAGGAAAGACCGAAATATAAAAACTTTATTCAGACCCATGACTATTACCCATCATTATACTCATTCACTATTCAAATCTAGCACTTACTGAAGTGCCTCCAAGGTTTCGCTTGTTTGTTTTTATGCCTCAAGTGATGTCCCTGTCTTTTTTTACAATATGAGATGAATACCTGAATCGGATCACCAGTAGACAAATCTATCTAACTGGTCTCTGTCCTGTTACTGTGGATGTATTAAGACTATATCGCTATATAGATACCATTCATCCTATCTTTTCCAATATAAGCAAAAATAGAGAGGATATGATTATGACAGAAAAAATTTCACAGTGTTTTGAGAGCATCATGGATGTTACATATTACAGGATGAAACTTTCCCCAGTTGGAGCCATTCTGAAAGACAAAAATACAGATAATATGAGAATATGACTGTGTCTCATATTAAATAGCCTGTGAAAAGATGTTCAAACTCATCTTTAGGGAGGTAAAACTCAATGAACAATTTTTCAGAACCTAAATGCTATTAAGTAGAAAAATTTCTGTATCTAGAAAGGCTACAGAAAAGAAACTGTTGATTAATAGCTGGTGCCAGTATTCCCGATGTTGAGCTCTTTGGTAATATGAACTGGAACAAATGGCTTAGACACAGTAGCCAATGGACTTCTAATATTTCTCAAAATTAAATCTTAATGCTAACCAGGTACCAAGAATCACCAAGGACCTAAAAAAAAAACTACAAGAAAATAAATTGGCTCAAACTATGCCCGTGAGACAGATTTGGGCTCAGCCTTCTCAAGAAGCCATGTACAGAGACTGTAGTCACCAGACTCAAATATATTGTCATTTAAAAAAGAATGATCCTGCCAACACAAAGTTATCTAAGCAGTGCTCAGAATGTGACTAAATCAGGCGAGTATTTCATTACAAAAAGTGGGAGTAAGAAGGTATAGAAAGAATGCTTCCCCATAATGTTAGACAGTAGATTGAAACATATGCAAACAATGTACAAACCCATCCATGACAGACATTAGCTCCAGCTGTCCATTATGGTAACTAATAACCACATGTGGCTATTTAAGTTTCAATTCATCAAAAATGAATACAATTAAATGTTCAGTTCTTTAGTCACATTTCAAGTGCTTAATAACTACTTATAATTAGTGGGCATCACCTAGGACATATAGATATAAAACATGTCCATCATGGCAGAAATATTTTGTTAGGCAATTAACAAATAAGATAGCAACTTTCAAATTTGTATATAGCAGACTTATGGATGCTTTGTCACAGAAGTATAGTATGACTAATCCCTAATAAAAAGGAATAAATAATTTAGTTTTGTGGATACTAGCATCTTTAAAATCACATACATATCATTTGATGTAGAGGAATATGTGATGATTTTTCAGCACCATTCTTGTGGCCTGTGAGTTAATAAACTTCTAAAATTGAACAATTTGCTCCTTTCCAAATAAGAAAAGGAAAAGGTCTCTAATGTTTAAACCAATCTCATTATGTAAAAGTAATTTGTACTAAGGCATTCATCAAATATTGAGAAATAAGCCATTAAGAAAGATCATTGTATAAGAAATAATTTTAATCTTAATTATAAGGCTCTGAAACAAATACACTGTGATAATTCAAATATGATATAGGTCTAAGTGTGCATGTGTGTGCTAGCCATTCTTTGAAAATCAAGCCTTATACTTTACCTTATAACCTGTTTTAAATGCATAGTTTGATGGATTTTGACAAGTGTAGACACCCATATAACTATACACAATTAGTTATAAAGGATTTCCATCATCCCAAAAGTTCCACTGAGGTCCTTTGCACTTGCTGTCCACCTCAACACCAATCCCTTGAGACCAATAATCCATTTGATGTCCCTATAGATTATATTTGTACTTTCTAAATTTTTATATAAAGGCATCATACACTGTTGTGCATGGCTTCTTTTCATCTGCATATGTTAAAGAATAATTCATGTTTTATGTATTAAAAATGAATTTTTTAGCGTGGCTCGGTGGCTCAGCCTGTAATCCCGTGCCTTGGGAGGCTGAGATGAGTGGATTGCCTAAGCCCGCGGGTTCGAGACCCGCCTGGGCAGCGAGACCTCATCTCTACAATAAATCAAAAAATCAGCCGGGCATGGTAGCACATACATGTATTCTGGCTACTTGGAAAGCTGAGGCGGAAGGATCACCGGAGCCCAGTAGGTTGAGGCTGCGGTGGCCGGGAGCAGCCACTGCACTCCAGACTGGGTGGCAGAGTGAGACTCCAACTCAAAAAAAAAAATGAATTTTTTAAAAAACCAAGTAGCATGATTTTGCTCTGATATACCATAATTTGTTAATCATTGACCTGATGATTGACAGTTGGGTTGTTGCCAGTTTGGAGCATTTGTGAATAAAGCTGCTATAAGCATTTACAGACAAGTTTTTAAGTGAACATAAGTTTCATAACACTTAGGTAAATAAGTGAAACTTCAGAATTATATAAGTTTGACTTTAAAAAATGTTCCAAACCATTTTAAAATGCAGTTGTACTATTTTCATTTTCAACAACAATATATGAGACATGTGTAGCAATATCTCTTTTTGTTTTATTTTGTGTTTCCCTGATAAAAAAAAAAGAAGCATCATTTCAAGTGTTCATTGTCCATTTGTATTCTTTCTGTGAAGTTTATGTTGAAAACTTATTGAATTATTTGCTTTATTAACCAGTCATAAATGTTCTTCACATATTCCTTACATATATTGCATACAAGTAGCTATATGTATTACACAAATATTTTTTTCCAGTCTATGGTGTTTTTTTCTTTATTCTTTTTTTGTATTGGAGTCTCACTCCATCGCCCAGGCTGGAGAGCAGTGGCACACTCACAGCCAACCCAGCGTCGACCTGCTGGGCTCAGGCAGTCCTTCTGCCTCAGTCTTCCAAGTAGCCAGAACTACAGGGATGTGCCACCACACTAGGCTAATTTTTATTTTTTGATTCATTGTGCAGATGAGGTCTTGCCAAATTGTCCAAGCTGTTCTTGAACTCGTGGGCTCAGGAAATCCCCTTACCTCAGCCTCACAAAGTGCTGAGATTACAGGTTTGAGCTCGACTTTCTGTCATTTTTTAACTATCTTTTGAAAAATAGAGTTTAATATTTACTTAGTCCAATTACCAAAACTTTTATGTTACATTTTTAGAATTATTTCTGTGTTTATATAAGAAATGTTAGCCTATTCAAGGTCATGAAAACTTTCTTCCATGTTTTCTTCTGGAAGAGTTAAAGTATTTGTCTTTTTTAAAAATTTCAATAGCTTTAGGGGTACAAATAGTTTTTGGCCGCATGACTGCATTGTATAGTGGTGAAGAAGTCTAGACTTTAAGTATACCCTACACCCCAACCCGTGCACATTGTACCTTATAGGTAATTTTTTGTCCCTCTCCCTATTCCACTCTCCCTTCTTAGTGTCCGGCATTCATTATATCACCTTTTATGCCTTTGCAGATCCTTAGTTTAGCTCCCACTTGTATGTGGGAACATGTGTTTGGTTTTCTGTTCCTGAGTTTCTTGTTCCTGAGTTCCTTTCCCCAATGTATGTTTTAACACTTAGGATGATGTTTTCCAATTCCATCCAAGTTGCTCCAAAAGACATTATTTCTTTCATTTTGGTAGCTGAATAGTATTCCATGGTGTATATATATCACATTGACACTATCAACTGATTGGCTGATGGGCATTTAGGTTGATTCAATGTCTTTACAACTGTGTTGCAATAAGCATGCAGTGCAGGCGTCTTTTTTATCTGATCTCTGCTTCTTTGGGTAGATACCTAGTAGCGAGTTTGCTAGATCAATGGTAGATCTCTGAGAAATCTTCACATTGATTTCCACAGAGGTTGTACTAATCTGCATACCCACTAACAGTGTATAAGTGCTACCCTTTCCCTGTATCCGTGCCAGCATCTATTGTTTTTTGATTTTTTGATTGGTGTAAGGTTATATCTCATTTTGGTTTTGATTTGCATTTCCCTGGTGATCAGTGATGGTATTTTTTCTTATGTTTGCTAGCTATTTGTGTATCTTCTTTTGAGAGTTGTCTGTTCATGGCATTTACCCACTCTTTTTAGTAGGATTATTTACTTTTTTCTTGCTATTTTGTTTGAGTCCTTGTAGATTCTGGATATTAGTCCTTTGTCAGATGTATAGTTTGCAAACATCTTCTCCCATTCTGTAGGTTACCTATTTGCTTTGTTGATTATTTACTTTGATGTACACAAGGTTTTTATTTAAGTTCTACTTATTTATTTTTGTTATAATTGCATTTACTTTTGGAGTTTCAGCCATAAATTATTTGCCTAGGCTAATGTCCACAAGAGTTTTTTCCTAGGTTTTTTTCTATATTTTTTATGTTTTCAAGTCTGATATTTAAGTCTAACTCATCTTGAGTTAATTTTTTGTACATAGAGAGAGATAAGAATGAAGTTTCATATTACTGCATGTAGCTATCCAATTTTCCCAGTACCATTTGTTGAGTAGGGTGTATTTTCCCCAGTGTATGTTTTTGTCTGCTTTGTCAAAGATCAGTTGGTTGTAGGTATTTGGGTGTATTTCTGGATTCTCTATTCTGTTCCATTGGTTCACGTTTTTGCTCCTGTTACATTACCATGCTGTTTTGATTACTACAGCCTTATAGTGCAATTTGAAGTTATGTGATGCCTCCAGCTTTGTTATTTTTTTATTAGGATTGCTATTCTGGCTCTTTTTTGGTTTCATATAAATTTAAGGACTGTTTGTTTGAATTCTGTGAAAAGTGACATGATAGTTTGATAGGGCTTGTTTGAATCTGTAGATTACTTTGTGTAATATGGTCATTTTAATAATGTTGATTCTTCCAATCCATAAGATCGGATGTTTCTCCATTTGCTTATGTCCTCTCCAACTTTTTTCAACCAAGTTTTGTAGTTCTCCTTGTAGAGATCTTTCGCATCCTTGGTTAAATATACTCCTAGGTATTTTAGCTTTTTGGCTACTATTGTAAATGGAATTGAGTTCTTGATTTGATTCTCAGTTTGGTCATTATTGGTGTATAGCCTTGCTACTGATCTATGTGCATTGATTTTGTATCCTGAAACTACTAAATTTATTTATCAAGTCCAGGAGTTTTTTGAAGGAGTCCTTAGGATTCTCTAAGCATAAGATCATGTTACTGATAAACAGAGATAGTTTGAGTTCTTGTTTTCTTTTTTCTTTTCTTTTTTTTTTTTTTTTTTTGAGTCAGAGTCTCACTCTGTTGCCCAGACTGGAGTCCAGTGGCTGCTCCCGGCCACCGCAGCCTCGACCTGCTGGGCCTCCTGCGATCCTTCCACCTCATCCTTCTGAGTAGCCGGAACTACAGGTGCGTGCTACCACACCTGGCTGATTTTTTGATTTATTGTAGAGATGAGGTCTCACTGCCCAGGCGGGTCTCGAACCCGCGGGTTCAGGCAATTCACTCACCTCAGCCTCCCAAAGGCGCAGGATTATAGGCTGAGCCACCGAGCTGGCTCTTGTTTTCTTTTATTTCTTTCTCTGGCCTAATTGCTTTAGATAATACTTCAGGTACTATATTGAACGTGGACATTCTCGCCTTCTTCCAGTTCTTAGAGGAAATGTGTTCAACTTTTCTCTGTTTTAGATGATATTGGAGATGGGATTGTCATATACGGCTTTTATTCTTTGGAGGAATGTTCCCTCTATGTCTATGTTGCAGAGGGTTTTTATCATGAAAGCTTGCTGAATTTTTCCGAATGCTTTTTTTGCATCTATTAAATGATTATATGATTTTTTTTTTAATTCTGTTTATGAAGTGGATCACATTTATTGACTTGTATATGTTGAAGTACCCTTGCATCCCTGGAATAACACTAACTTGGTGATGGCATATTTGTTTTGTTTTGTTTTGATTTCATGTGTTGTTGGATTCAGTTTCCCAATCTGTATTTTGTTGAGGATTTTTGTGACTATGTTCATAAGGGATACTGTTCTGTAGTTTACTTGTTTTGTTGTGTCCTTTCCTGGCTTTGATATCAGAGTGATACTGGCTTCATAGAATGAATTAGGGAGTGTTTCGTTCCTTTAAATCTTGTGGAATAGCTTCAGTAAAATTGGTACGAGTTCTTTGAAGGTCTAGTAGCATGCAACTGTGAGTCCATCACACTCCAGTCTTTTCTTTGTTGGAGACTTCTAATTACTATTTCAATCTTACTATGCATTATAGGTTTGCTTAGGGTTTCTATGTCTTCCTGATTCGAGGTTGGGGTTGTATGTTTCCAAGAATTAATTCATTTCCTCTAGATTGTCTAGTTGGTTTGCACAGAAGTATTCTTAATAGTCTCAGAAGATCTTTTGAATTTGCTATATCAGTTGTAGCATCTCCATTTTCATTTCTGACTGAGCTAATGTGAATCTTCTCTGTGTCTTAATTAATGTAGCTAATGGTCTTTCAATTCTGTTATCTTTTCAAAGAACCTACTTTTTGTTTCATTGATACTTTGTATTTTTTAAAATTTCAATTTCATTTAGTTCTGCTCTTATTTTCTTTCTTTACTTTCTCCTGCTATCTTTGGGTTTGGTTTGTTCAAGTTTTTTTTATTAATGTAGGCTTTAAGTGCTATAAATTTTCTTCTGAGCACAGTTGTTTCCAAGAGGTTTTGATAACTTATTTCATTGCTGTCACTCATTTCCAGAAATTTTTAAATTTTCATCTTGATTTTACTGTTGACCCAAGGATTATTCAAGTGAAGATTGTTTAATTTTCATGTTTTTGTTTGGTTTTGTGATGTCTTCCTTTGAGTTAACCTCTAGTTTTACTGAATTGTGGTCTTAGAGGGTGCTTTGTATTATTTTAATTTTTTTGAATTTATTGAGACTTGATTTATAGCCTATTATATGGTCTATGGAGAATGGTTCATGTGCTGATGAGAAAAATGTATATTAAGTAGTTTGGGGGTGGTAGGGTCCAATTTAACTCCAATGTTTCTTTTAGACTTTCTGCCTTGATGATCTGTCTACTGCTATCAGTGAAGTGTTGAAGTCTTCCACTATTACCATCTTGCAGTCTATCTCTTTTTTTTAGAAGAAGTAGAATTTGTTTTATAAAGTTAGGGACTCTGGTGTCCAGTGCATATATACCTAAAATTGTTATATCTTCTCATTGGATTGATCCCTTTATAATTATATAATAAACATCTTTGTCTTTTTTTATTGTCGTCAATTTAAAGTATGTTTTATCTGATATGGGAATGGTTACTCCTGCTCATTTTTGGTTTCCATTTGCATGAAATATTTTTCCCCACACCTTTACCTTAAGTCTATATGGGTCTATGTATATTTAAGTGGGTCTCTTGAAAGCAACAGATACTTGGTGTGTGTGTGTGTGTGTGTGTGTGTGTGTGTGTGTGTGTGTGTGTGTTTCTAATGAATTCTGCAAGTCTATATCTTTTTAGTGATCGTTTATGCTCAGAGGTAATAATTACATGTAAAGTATTATTCCATTCATCATACTGGTTATCTGGTAGCTTTGTTCATTTTTTTCCCTCTTTTGCATTGATGTTCCATAAGCCATGTGCACTTTATTATTTCCAGTGTTTTTCTACTTGTGTACTTTAACATTGTGTTTCAATATTTAGAACTCCTTTGAATATCTATTGTAAAGTCAGTCTAGCAGTGACAAATTCCCTCAGTGTTTGCTTATCTGAGAAAGACTCTATTTCTCTTTCATTTATGTTTTTTGTGGGATACAAAACCCTTGGCTGATGTAATTCTGTTTGAGAAGATTGAAGATAGGGCCCCAATCTCTTCTGGCTTGCAGAGTTTCTGTTTAGAAGTCTGCTGTTAACCTAAGTTTACCTTTGTAAGCTATTTGATACTTTTTGTCTCACTGCTCTTAGAATTAGTTCCTTCACATTAATTTTGCATGACTTGATGACCATGTGCATTGAGGATGACCTTTTTGCAATGAATCTCCTGGGAACTCTCTGGGATTCTTGCACCTGGATGTTTAAATCTCTGGCAAAGCCAGGAAAATTTTTCTCAACTATTCCTTCAAATAGGTTTTCCAAACCTGTCACTTTCTCTTCATCCTCAGGAACACCTATGATTGTTAGGCTTATTTTTTATGTTTTACATAATCCCACATTTATTGAAGACTTAGCTCTATTCTCTTGATTCCTTGTTCTTTATTGTAGTCTGACTGGATTAATTCAAAAGACTTCTCTTCAATGTCTGAGATCCTTTCTTCTGCTTTTCTAACCTACTGTTAAAATTTTCTACTGCATTTTATGCTTCCCTAAATGAGTCCCTCATTTCCAAAAGTTCAGCTAGACTTCTTTCTTTTCTTTTCTTTTTTGAGTTGGAGTATCACTCTGTCACCCAGGTTGGAGTACAGTGGCACACTCATGGCCACCCCAGCCCCAGTATTGATCTGCTGGGTTTCAACGATTCTTCCACCTCAGTCTTCCAAGTAGCCAGAACTACAGGCGTGTGTTAGCATGCCCAGCTAATTTTTTTATTTATTGTAGAGATGAAGTCTTACCAAGTTGCTTGGGCTGGCTTTGAACCCTCAGACTCGGCAATCCACTTGACTCAGCCTCCCAAAGTGCTGGGATTATAGGCTGAGCCACCAAGCCCGGCTGACTTTTTTCTTTAAAGTGTCTATACTTTTGAGAAATTTTTATTCATATCCTGAGTTTATAATCAATCTTTTTAATTCTATCTCTGGAATTTCAAATATTTAATTTTGGGTAGGGTTCACTGCTAAAAAGTTATTAGTGGTGTTGAAGAACTCTGCTTTTTTTTTTTCGTATTGTCAGAATTATTTTTCTGGTTCCTTCTCATTTGGGTAAACTTTTCTTCTTATCGGAAGTTGACAAGCTGATGTAGATACCACAGGGTTCTCTTGGTTATATATGGACTTTGTGTGGCAAGTTTCTCAATTGCCAGTTGTGGCAGTGCCGTGCTAGAAACCTACACAGTCTCAATGAATGCTGCGTGGCCAGGGTTGTTTGGATTATAATGTTAGCTAGATTGCTAGAGTCTAAGATCAGAACTTTCCAAGAAGTTGAGGTATTATATCAGTTGTAATGGGCTGTTCCAGTTGACCTCTGGTGAAGAGGTGGTGCTTCTGAGAGAAAGCCAGCTGTGATGGTGACTCTGAGATTTCTGCTTGGCCTGTTTTGCTCCAAGGAAATACCCAATTGACCATTGCTATGAGCAGGACTGTGGGAATCACCAAAGTACTCTGATCATTTTTGAGCTTTTCAGAGGTGTCTGGGGAGAAGAGTGTTAAATTTCCCACCTGTGTGCAGGATTGGGTACCTCAGTGGGAATTAAGAGGAAGTCCCAAGCCCCTGGGGCAATGCTGCTGTGTTTTGCAGAGGCTAGGGCAATAAGTACCACTCAGAATGCAAAAGTGCAGCTGGCTCCAGGAGTTCTCACAGGAGTCCACCCCAGCCAGGAAACATATGCTGCAGCAGCAGAATTTGCCTTTGGGGCAAATGGAAATGTCAGGTCTTCCCAATCCCTTCCAGGCTGACTGGAAAGCAGCCATTAGCAGTGATTAGTTACCAGGAAATGGTTGCTGGAGCCACTCTGGGCTCCACCCCCCCACCGCACCCCCGCCTGCATTGGGTTTCAGCATAGCATAGCTGTGAGTAAAGCAGTATTCTGTGAGGGATTGGAGTCCACGGAGGCTCAGGGGTCTTCAAAATCTGTGACAGGAGCACAGAACTCCTGAATTCCCCTCACTCACTTCCCCTGCTGTATCGGGAGGCTGCTCTTGGTTTGTGTGGTGATTCATGCAAGTCTGTCTAATTCCAACACAGGCTGATTGATTTTTCTCTTTTGTACTCTATGCAACTTATTGCTTCTCTGGTGAGTCATGGAGTGTGCTACTGGCTTCACTCCTCTCTGAGTCCTGATGCACTCTCTCTATTTTTGTTCACTCTGTGGGAAAACCAAGTTAGCTTCTCATTGGTTGTTTTAATTCTCTCACTTTAATAGAAATTGCATTAAGCCTGTACATTAATTTAGGCACAATTGCCATCTTTACAACTTACTTTTGAACACCATATCTCTCTATTTAGCACTTTTAAAATTTCTTTTATTAGCATTTTCAATTTCAACATAGAAATCTTTACATGTTTTATTTGATTTACACCTACATATTTCATTTGAGTGATTGCATTAAAAAAATTTTTTTAAATGAGTTTACATACTCATTGTTACTATATATACAAAATCAATTGATTTTCATATTTTAGCCTGTGATCTTGCTAAACCACAAACTTTAGCCTGTAATATTGCTAAAGTTAGTTACTTGTTCATGGATTTTGTTGTTGTTCTTTGTGTTAGTTTTGTTGTTTTACAATACATATCATCTTCAAATGAGGATCATTTTCTCTCTTCTTTTCAGATCTGTAGACATTTTACATTCTTTCCTTGCGTTGTTCCTCTGATTAGAATCTGCAGCTTTATGTTTAATAAGAGTGGTAAGGGTGGACGTTATTGCTTTGCTTCCCATCTTAATGGAAAAGCATTCAGTCCTTCACCATAAGTATAATGTTAGCTGTGGGTTTTTATTTGTCCTGATTATTTTTAGTCAAGTTGAGCAAATTTCTTCTATTTCTAGTTAGCTGAAAAGTTATCATTAGTTAGTTGTGAATTTTGTCTGATATAAGTATATTATTTTTCTATTGACAAGGTAGATTACATCAACTGATTTTTAATTATGAAATCAGTCTCATATACCTAGATTAAATCCCACTTGGTTATTTACATAATTATTTCTGTACATTGGTAAATTTTATTTTCTAATATATTGTTGAGAGTTTTTGTCTAAGTTTATGAAAGATTTCTGTATTTTCTTTTTTGCAGTGTTTTGTTTGTCTTGTGTTTGCAGAGTTGTGATATACTAGCTATATAAAAAGTATTGGGAAGTGATTTCTCTTCTTCACTTTTTGAGACACTGACTCACACTTCTTTCTAACAGATGGAAGAAGTGGAACGTTAGCTCTTCCACTGAAATGGAAGGTCACTTCTTTGTACAACTGACATATTTCTGTGGGCACTGTCTTTGCTAGGGCACAAACTCAAACTGACTTGACTTTAAGTGAGGGTATACAATCAGTTCTGTGCTTAATCTCACTGCTGCCAGAAAGAGGAGACATGAACGGTAGCTTTTTTTGCTGTAGAGTGGGGACAGAAATTCAGCACCCCACCGAGCCCTGCTAAATACCATGGAACTGAAATGGGGAAGCCAAGTTTCATCTAGCCTTACCTCTCACCAACTTCTTTGGCCTCACTGATGCCAGATAGGGGTAGAGGTTCCACGTCCCACTAGTCCCTTGAAAACAGAGTCAGGGAAGAGCAAGGTGTTAAGTATCCAGCTAGGCACTGCTTTCTTCAACATTGAGGCTAGATGACGTGGCTCAGCTCACTGCTGGAACCCACTGACCCCACGCTTGGGTGGTATTAGAGCATTGCCTGCTTCTGCTAGAAGAGAAGTGGAATAATAGCCCTTTGTGTAGCCCAGCAGATACCATCCCACAGGTGTATCTGAGTGTGACTGCACAACATGCTTTCCTAAGGATAAAAAGGAGATGGAGTGAAAAATCAACTTCCTATTGAATCCCAGTGTGGTATGGGGAAGGAGTATAGATTGTTTTTGTAGATGTTTGGCTGAAGTAAGACAGGTATTACCAAATAGTTTTGTTGTTAAGCCATACTTTTTCCCATTCTTTGCATAGAGGGAACAGGCTTTTCTTGGAGACATATGTGTCTATACCTTTTGACAGTCCTGGGTTATAGGCTCTGTAATTCACTGTCTAGGATATATAGAAAAAATAGGAAACTGAACACTTTCATTCCTCAAGTCCCTAGATCCCCAGACAGTCCACGTTCTTCTTTCTAACTCTCACAGCTTCCATTTCACAGATTTATATATGTATACACACACACACACACACACACACAAATATATATATTGTAAATACCATTTACAATAACATCAAAATATCAAATACCTAGGATCAAAAACTATAAACTTAACTGAGAGAAATTTAAGACATAAGTATATAGAAAAAATACCATGTTCATAGATTTGAAAACTCGGTATTATACAATATTATTTTTTTCTAAAATGTATTTATAGACTTAATGTAATTTCAATCAAATTTCTAGAAGTAACTTCTGAAATTAATAAATAAAGCTGGTTATAAAACATTTACACTGAAATTCAAAGAACCTAAAATAGCCAAGACAATATTGAAGGAGAGTAAAGTTAGAAGTATTACACCACCTCATTTCAAGAATTATTAGTAATTAAGGCAGAATAATATGTTTCCAAGGATACACATACATTCCAACAAACTAGAGAGCCCAGAATAGGTCTGCACATATTTGTGGCAAATTTAACATATGATGCAGTAAGACTGGTCTTTTCAGTAAACAGTGCTTGCATAATTGCAATCCACATGAAAAAGATTTATTCTTTACCTTAAACAATACAAAAATAGTCTGATATAAAACTTAACAAAAAAAACTCAACATAAAAATAAAACTTTCATCTTAAAAGAAAAAAATTTTGACTTCACTATAGCTAAAGATTTAATGTGCTAAACATGAAATTCCTAATCATAGAGGTACATTAATATTAAGAACTATTTTTCATCAAAAGATTCCATTAGAAAGAAAGAAAGGAAGAAAGAAAGAAAGAAAGAAAGAAAGAGGGAGGGAGCTGCTAGATGAAAAATATATTTGCAGTACATATGTATGGCAAAATAATTGTACTGAGATTAAATTAAGGCAATAAGATGGTAGACAATGCCCCCCCCATGTACAAAATATCTGGACAGACATTTAACAAAAAGATTATTTATATGTCCTATAGTAACAAGAAGGTGCTCTAAATTTACAAAGCAATACCATGAAACCCCTACCAGAGTTGAAAAAAAAAGAGACAATACCAAAGTAATGGCAAAGAAGTTCAGTAACTGGAACTCTTATGCACTTCTGGGGGAGTCTGCAATGCCACTTTGAAAAAAATGTGTATTATTGTACATGAACACAGACATAGCTGGTGATGCAGCAATTCTACCTTATGGTATATATCCCACAAAATATACACATGTGTTTGCCAAAATACATCTTTAAAAAGTTCATAGAAACATTATTTCAATAGTCTAAAATTGGCAGCAAGTCAACACGCTGGGCAAAATAAGTAGATAACACATCATGTAGCTTCCATTCATGCAGTTTCCAAACCAGCTTATAGTATGAGATTTCAAGATGATGGTATATGCTGTACTGAAAAGATAGTGACTGTAAGAGAATTTAAGAAAGATTCCACAGTGCTGGTAATATTTTATTTCTTTATACAGTAGATGATTATATGATTGTGTTCACTTCTGATTTGTGTTTCTGTTATGCATTTCAGCACATTTATTTGTGAATGTATATGTATGAATTTGATCACCTTTCAACATCTATGAAAGGGGACTCCAAAAAATATAATATTATATTTTTTGGAGGGTGGACCCTTGCAGTACAGGCTTCCCCTGCTAGGTGAGTGTTCTAGGAACCATCAGCATCAACTAGCGTTGTTGTGAAAGACTGTGTTCAACTTCAAAGAACTTTTTTTGGATATTATTTCAACACATTTGCCCATTTCATGACAAGTGATTTATGAACATACCTGCTCACACTGCACTGAATTTTCAACAGTTTTTGACCCAAAACTGCATGACGCCTATGCTCCACCCTCCCTTTTCACCTGTTCTTACCCCGAGTGACATTTTTTTCCCTTGATGAAGAAATTTCTCAAAAGGAAACATTTTGTCAATGTGGAAGACGGGAAACAAAAAATGGCAGGAAGACTAAAAGGCATCAAAATTGACGAGTTCAAAAATTGTTTTGAGCAGTGGAAAAAGCATCTTGACAGGTGTATTGTATCAAATGGAGAATACTTTGAAGGCGACTAAAGTTTAAATATATAAGAATAAATACATTATTTTTAAATAAATAAATTCCATGTGTTTTTGCATCCTCCCTTGCACACTGTTGTCACTCTGATTCAAGCTGTCATCATCTTTTGCCTCAGTGTTCCTGTAACCCAACCTCGTTCACCACCCAATCCTATTGTCATTGCCTTTATCTTGGTTCCTCTTCAATTTAGTCCTCATAGAGTAGTCAGATTTATTCTTTGCAAATAGATTGTATACCTCTCCTACTCAAAGCTCCTCAGTGGTTTTCTGCTTCGCCAAGAGAAATAAAATCAATGCTACACAAAGTTAAATATGCTTTTCTACCTTTCTAAGCTATTTTTTTTTAAATTCCTTCAATCAGTTTCCAGCTACATTGGCTTCCTCAACAACACTTAGTGCTTCTGACCATTTACACTAGCTGACCTCTACCTGCTATGTCGTCCCTTATATCTGCCTGGTTCACTCCCTTACTTTCTGTAGGTTTCTGCTTAAATATCACCTTGACAAAAGTGCTCTTTTTAATCACTCTGTAAAATTACACCTCTATCCCTTCCCAGTTTCCCTTATCACCTTTGGATTATTTTAGATTCTCTTATAGCACTTATCAACACTTAACATATCACATCTAATTTTGTTTATGAATTTATTATCAGACTCTTGATTAAAATAAAAGTTCCCCAAGGGAGAGAGTTTATATGTTTCATTTGTAAGTTATCCCCAGTACCTACAGCGCTTAGCTCACTGTAGAAGCTTAAAAAAATAATTTTTGACTTAAGCAATTGATATCCTTAGATGGATATGTGATGTGAAAAGATTTTAGAACTTTTTCTGACCAGATTAAAGTTATGAACTTGAAGTCCGCCTTGAGAACCTTGGGCCTATTTTTTCTTATCTTACCTCTTTAAAACCTAATTACCACTGGATTTTCTAGGTTAGTCATCATGATTCCAAGATTTATGCAGCCTTTCTAACTCTACTGGAAGATATAATGTTTAGCAGGTAGGAAAGAACTTTGCCTGCTGTGATCAGAGCAATTTTATTTTACTGATTTCTTTTTTATTTGCCAAGTATGTATACTGGAAACACATTGAACAATACTCATTTACAATGATTCAAAAATTTTTAAAACATCAAGATCAAACTAATTCTTAAATTAAGAACAAAATCATATAGATAAAAGGAATCAAAAGAAAATTTTATTCATTTTATGAATCATAATTACAAAGAAACAGGGAAAAGATAGTACCAAAAGTTATACTGTGTGAGTTTGTAGTATGATCAACCTGAAAGAATATTAAAAACCAAGCACAATCACAAAGAATAATAAGCCATTGTGAACATGATTAAAAAAATAGAAAACATAAGATGCAAAAAGCTCAACTATAATTACCTTACCTCTGTGGTACCTGTGATATTTGAAACAAACACATTAATTTTAACTAACATTTTGACAAAAGGAGTGTGAAAATTTTCAACTCAGAGGGCCATGAGCTGGCAGAAAATGAGCCCTATTTTTCCTGTGAGGATGTATGTGTGTGTGTGTGTGTGTGTGTGTGTGTGTGTTTTGAGGAGACAGTAAATATATGTACATGTGTGTAATCTTTTTTAATTGACCTAATAATCAACATTTAAAAATGGGATAATTTCATATACAATTTTGATTTCTAGTTTTGTTTTAAAAATCAATATATTGTAAAAATATAGCAATAGACAATAATTGAATAGCAGTCCCCTTATTAGAGGGACAGGCTCCTTCCAATTGCCAAGAACCCATCTATTTCCCTTCCTTGCCTCATTTCTATTACAACCGGTTAATTTCTCTCAGTTGTTTTTTATGCCTGATATAATTAGGCATTTTAATTAAAGTTCTATATTAGTGTCTTTGAATTTAGCTGCTTAACTTTCTCACCTTTTCTTTAATTTTTTTAGACAATATAGTTAGTGGCATGGATATAATTACCCATAAAATAAAATAAATGTAATAACCATCATACCACAAACCCCACCAGTAGCCACAGCCCAGGCAGGGGCCTAGAGACTGGCTTGCTCAGCCCAATACTGACATCAGCAGCACCATGTACAATGCCAGGAAACCTAAAACTGGCCTTCTGCCATCACTGCCAGCTCCACCCAGGGACCTGAGGATAAACTTATGCAGTCCATCACTGATACTACAAGCATCTACACACTCAGCCTAGCTCTCAAAGACTGACCAGTCCAGCGCACTGGTGCTTGCATGTGCCTAATACTGGTGTCTGCATCACTATATAGAGGACTGTGAAACAATCTGCCTGGCATCTCTATCCTCAAAAATACTTTATTACAACCTCTACAAACAACTACAACCTAAGACACTAAGGAACATGCCAACACTGCTGATGTTGTTTATAGCAAAAGGCATAATATGAAGACTGCTCTACAGTGCTCGTTAATAAACAAACCCAGAGATACCTACCTAACTTGCAATATCAATAAGTCTGCAGGAAAAGTCTTTCCTTTCAGAAGTTACTCAATAAAATTGCAAAAAGCAACAGTTATAACAAATGTGCAGATATAAATGCAAGCATGTAAGAAATGTGAAAAAGCAAGGCAACATGATACTCTCATTGAATTCTTCTATAACAGACCTGAAAGAAAAGAAAATTTGTGAAATTCCTGAAAAAGAATTCAAAATAAATATAATCAAAGAAGTTCAGTGAGATACAAGAAAGCATATATAAAAATACAAAGAAATAAGAAAATTAATGTATAATATGAATGAGAAATTTAACAGATGTAGATTTTTTTAAAGACCAAATAGAAACACTGGAACTGAAGACTTTAATGAATGAAACAAGCAAATAAACAAATAACAACAAAAACACAGTTGAGAGCTTTAGCAATACACCAGATCAAGCAGAAGAAAAAATGGACTGAACTTGAAGAGAGGTAATTTAAAATAACTCAGTTAGACAAAGAAAGAGAGAGAAAGAAATAAAAATAGAGAGAGAAAGCAGGCCTATTTGACATATGGAACCCAATCAAGCATCAGATATTTAAATTTTGAGAGTTCCAGAAGGAGAAGATATGTTTTAAAGTCTTAGAAAACATATTTAATGAAATAATAGCTTAGAAAACTTCCAAAGTCTTAGAACAGAATATAGACATCCAGCTAAAGAAAGCTGAAAGATTCCCAAGTAGATTCAACCCCAAAACTTCTCTCTGAGGCATATTGTAAAAACAATAAGAGAATAACGCCAAGTTGCATATAAGGAAATACTATCAGACTAACAAAGAATTTCTCAACAGAAATCTTACAGGACAGGAGATAATGAAATAATATAATCAAAATATTAGAAGGAAAATAAATAAATAAATAATGCTAACCAAGAATACTACACCCAGCAAGACTCTCTTTCAGAAATGAAGAAAGATTCTCAGGCAAGCAAAATCTCAGAGAATTTATCATCACCAGACTGGCTCTACAAACATTTTTAAGAGAGTTTTAGCAAAAGGTTTATATTTGCCGTCATGAAACTCACTAAAATATAAAACTCCCTGGGAAAGTAGACACTCAAATGAGAAAGAAAAAAGAAATAAAAAATATTATTACAGAAAGCCACAAAAATTGCAAATATATGCAATAAGAGAGGAAGAATGGCACAAAAGAAAGCAATCAGAAAACTATTAACAAAATGATAGGGGCAGATCCACATCTATCTCTAATGATTTTGAATGCAAGTGATTTAAATTTCCCAATCAAAATATATAGACTAGTGAAATGGATAATAATAATAATAATATAACAACAACAATGATAATAAAAAAACTTGACCGTAAGATCCTACATGAAACTCACTTCACCTGTAAAGAGACACATTAAAAATAAAAGATTAGAAAACATACATTTCACACAATAGAAAACAAAAATAAGCAGTATAGCTATACTTGGATCAGACAAAATAGAATTTAATTCAAAAACCTAAAAAGGAGACAAAGAAGATCATTATATAACGATAAAGAGATCAATACAGCATGAAGATATAATACTTGTAAATATATGCCCCAACACCTGGGGATCCAGATACATAAAGCAAATATTATTAGAGGTAAGGAAGTATAGACCCCAATACAATAACTGTTTCAACACCATACTTTCACCCTTGGACAGATCATCTAGACAGAAAACTAACAAAGACATATTGGATACACTAGAACCCTAGCACCTGACAGTACTCACAAGAATTAAGCTCAGGTACTAGGAATAAGTTTTCTAGGTTTTGGAAAACACTTGCAATCAATAGGGATAAGTTTTCTTCATAAAAAGGGCCCATCCTAGCTTCAATTATTTCAAGGATTTACCTTAAACCATATCAGCTTTATTCTGGCCATTGCCTGCAATAGAAGACAATGACCTTTTAACAGCTAAGATACAAGTAGTGATAAACATTGGATTTTTATTTGTTTCCTGAGGGAAAAAATATCTAGCTACTAGAACTAGAGCTAATGTTCATAATAAGTCCATTGTTCTGGATCTGGTGTACTTTTCAGATCCTGTATTGCATGAAACTCTCCCAGAATCTGATCATGATTTTCCCAGATGGGTATGACCCCAATTTACCTGGATTATTGACCAACCTCAATTTCAATTTTTGTAGATACTAATTCCCTAAACTTCCACTTTTATAACTTGGACTTTGGTAACACATCTATTTCTGGATCCAGCTTTCCAGGTCTTTCTTTTGATGTTTGTGAATAAATTTCTGTCATTCCATTCCAAGATAGAATGAGACCCTGAAATTATTTACATGTGAATATGACCTTGTAAAAATGTTTTCAGTTAATGAACTCATACTATGTGATCAACTATTCCACTCCATCTTAAATTCTTCAGAACTACTTGACATCATCAGTAAATCTCTGAAAGAAACAGAACTTCAAATTCACTAAGAACATATTAACATTTCCTTTACAGAAGTAATTAGATTCAGTTTTCATTTACATGCATGTCTTCAGCAAGACTGATTAAGATTTGATAATAGAAATACTTTTTGGATAGACTTAGTCAACTTTAAATGGTCACCAAGGGACAAGGCTCCAAGCACATAAGCAAAATTGATAGCTTCCCATCTTGTGTTATTTGAAGTACTTGGAGAAAGTAGCACATATGAACCCCTACCTCATTGATTCTAGCTGCAATCTAGATACTAACATATTAATTTTTTTAAATGGGAAAACTTTGTATCAGATACACATGCTGCCTGAGAGGGTATTATTTTAAGTAATTTTTCAGCCATCTACTTATTTTATTGATTAACTAAACACTTAGAGACTTGCTCATTGGTTTTGGTAAAGAGAGAAATGGCAGGTCTAGGGGAATGGAATAAGTATCTTTGGGCATTGTAGCCATGAAGGATTAGCATTCAGGGGCAACTTTAGAAGATGCATCAGATAGCAGAAAAAATGGGCACAGAAGGGTGAAAATAGGAACTTAAAATAAAACTTGATGTCTCAAAACTGGGGCATATTTTACAGTTGCACAGATGTTACAGAATTATTTTAGAAATGTTTTGGATTCAGCTTTTCAGTCTCTGTGTATGCAGGTCAATGATACCAGAACGGTTTAATGCAGCATTTACATGTGTACATTATATTTACTCCTGCTTACAAGTCTTCAAGGCAACATTTGAATCTATAAAATTACCAGATTACAAAGAGATGCCAGTTTGCTAGTTTAGTCAACAGGCTGGCTGCCGAATTCTACTGTACAGAGGAGACTCCTGGTTCATCCCTCTGCATCACACAAGTATTCTGATGTTCAGATTATGCTTGGTGCTAACTAATATGACCTATAAATCTGTATACAACATTTTTTAATCAGTCTTATAGATATTAGTGTCTGGAATAAAGAAGACTAAGACAGAAACCAAAGTTAGTTTTTAGTACCTTTTTTTTTCAACCAAATAAATTTTTCTCTTTTATGCTCTTCAGAAACTACAAAATGTGGCTTTTGAGGCAAAAGAAAGACAAGGAGATGCCATCATGTCTGTCTTAACTCTTTTCTCACTTGACTAAGACATTCAAACCATATCAACTGTGGTCAGGAGAGCTCCAGGCAAAATCATCTTATTAACTGCATTAACACGCACAAAACCACTGTGTAGCAATCATTACAGACCATGTCCTCTTTTCAGGGTAAAAATCAAAGCAGTTAAAGTCACTATCCCACATTCGAAGTATGTGTTCTACTTAGGTGAGTGAGGACTGTTTTGTCTCCTACGAGCATCAAAGAAAATCTATAAAACCATGCCTTTTGTAGAAACAGGAGTACTTAATCCAGGGAATGGCTTAGGTGAACATGTAGTTAGCATGAAGTAGCAGTTTGTGTTTACTCAACATTGGTCCCACTTATGAAAACCCACCCCAGGAATGACTGACTGTGTTAGGTTGCATTCCCATTATGGTCATTTGATTGTATCCTTCCAAAAATTCAGCCTGCCAGTATGCACTCTACTGCCCAGGCAAACAGTGGTGAACAACAACAACAAAAAGAATTATATCATTATTCAATTAAGGAGTACATCTTGAAATCATGTGATAGAAAACATACTAGGCCAACTTTACTTTGTTTGATCTCTTAGAATATGCTCCTCACTAAAATAGCCTCAAAGAGTAAATTTTGCAGAGTAGAAGCTAATTATATGATGAGTTGCACATGACCCCCACCAAAAGCCAACTTTCTGGGGGTCCTTTTGAAGTTTTAGCATAGATTCTATCAACCCTAATGTATACGACTGACAGAGAACAAAAGGAGGGAAGGTGATATTCTAGTCTTTAGCCAGTGTAGGCCAAACAAATAACTAAAACAAACTAGATAACTTCAAATGCATAATACTGCTCTGTATTTAATACTATTTGGCAGCTTTTCCATCTCAAGACACTATCCTTCATTTCCATATGGTCTTTTACTAGTGATTAAATTATCTTGATTATTTTTCTGAGACTGTAAAGGATATTCTGTGTGTCCTCTGCCAGCTTACTTTCCTTCTCACTTTCCATGAGCAAGAATGTCCCCAGATGCTCAATTCTTAGGCCTAAGTTTTAAAACTTTATATATCTCCTATTTGTATTGAATATTGATGTTGAAACAAATAGGTCTCATTCCTGGTGTTTCTTTCCATAGGGAAAGAGATCCTTTGGTGTATTATTTCTGTACTCCATCTCTACTAATCCTTGTGCCTTCCTTGGGGACTTGGCTTGATTCTAACTCGTAAGACAAGGAATTTGTCTTGGTAAGACTGGTTTGGTCTATCATAGGTCCTACCACTCTTCTTATTTGCTGAGCACAATCTGCCCTACTCATATGGATTTTTTATTTAAAGATAGTCAGTCATAAGTGAATGGGTTGACTCAGAAAATAATAAATTCCCTAAAAGTAAAATGTTCTTATGAAGATTTAGCAAGGATCCTAGAAAGATCTTTCAATTCTTCATTGATAACCTGTGTAGAAAATAATGTAAATTTTCAAATGGGCTAATTATTACCAGATCAATATAGAAATTTTCTTGTGGTCCATTAGATGTTTGATACTATGCCCTTTGTAAGCCCCTTTCAGATCTCAGAGTCTTCTTTGCAGAAGGTGACACCTTTAGTCATGCAAGAGTTTTTTTTCAAGAAGTTTTCTTGCTGTCTTTTTTATTCTGACATTTTACTAATATTTCACAGTCCCCAAAGTTCTCTGTGATTAGGTGTAGGTTTCAAGTCTGCCTTGGAACTTATGCAAACAGTTATCCAGTAAAAAATTTGCTATATTTACCACATAGCAGTTTTCAGGATGATAAATCATTTATAAAATGAGATTATAATGCTCAAAAAAACTCCACAGAAGTTGGGGAATGAATTTTTTTTTTTTTCGCTTGTAATTCAAGTTATCTGGAACAAAATAATGCAGCAGTAGAGGCGATGCCATAAAATTGTCTGTACTCAACATCATTTTAAATTTGAAAATATTTACATGCCAAATACTTTGTTATATATATTAAATTATTAGGATAAAGGTGCCAGACTCTAATCACTTTTTTAAAATGATGTAAATTTGTATAAATATTTCATTTATGCAAAGATTAAACTGATATTGTTTGATATAAGTTGTTCATTCTGTTTTGACAAATAAAGTTTAAGCAATAGAAAGGAAGAAATAATTAGCAGAGGTCCCATATAGAGTCACTAGCAAAACAGAAATGGAATTCAGAGTTTTCTATATATTATGAAAAAAATAGTGTCTTGGGAAAGAATTTTTCTTTTAATAAGGGAAAAAATATAAAATAATCCTTATTCCTTAGCTATAAGAGAGCCTTCTTCTGAATGTAAGCACTTAAGCATATTCTGAATTTTAGGAATTATTGCATCTAATAACAATAGAAATGCATAAAATTTCTACGTTACAGAAATACATAAAATTTCTCTTAATATTTAGAATATACTTTATTCCCCATAAAATCTCTAACCTGTTTTTAAGCATTTCTGCCTAAATGAGGGAGGGTGACTATATAGAATAGCATTACAAAATAAAGCTACAAGTCTCAAGAAAAAAAGGAATGAAAAAATGGAATGAGAAAAAATATATTGGTAGAGTTAAAGAAAAAGGGAAAGAAGTAAAAACTATCAAAGTCATTGATACCTTATAGGAAGCAACACAATGAAAGCAAGCATTGCTATAAAACACAATCAAGACCATGGAGAAAAAGCTTCAGAATAAATGAAATAGAAAATAAAATGGAAAAAAACCACAAAAGCTAATAAGAATAGGTTATTAACAATAATTAGCAACAACAGATAGCATCTAACTTATATATAATAGATGTCTCTATGGAAAAAAAACAAAGCAAAGCAAACTAAACAAATAGAAGAAAAAAGATTAAGGACACAGATAAAATATTCCTAAGCTTAGACCTAGAAAATTAAAAGAATGAAACATGCCAACATAAAAGCAACACATAAATCAAACCAAGGTTTCATAAATGTAAAGAGCTTTACAGCTTAGAAATATCTTTTGACATCTAGACATAGTGCTTAAATAAAATAATCAGACTTTTGCAAATAAATAGAAAACAAACTTAATTATTACAAAGTCCTCAAGCAAAAAGTATGAGTCTCTCAGAATTTCATATAATAATTAAGAAAACATGTAACGACCATATTTTTATCTATTTAAGATGCGATGATTTTTGTATATGATGAGAGATGGGGTAAACTTTCATCCTTCTGCATATGACTATTCAGTTGCTCAACACCATTTATTGAAGAGACTGTTCTTTCCCCAATGTATGTTCTTGACATCTTTGTCAAAAATTAGTTTTCCGTAAATACAGGGATTCGTTTCTGTGTCCTTTATTCTGCTCCATTGGTCTATGTGTTTGCTTTTATTCCAGTATCATGCTGTTTTTGTTAATATAGATTTGTAGGATATTTTGAGATCAGATAGTGTGATGCTTTCAGGTTTGTTCTTTTTGCCCAAAAGTTCATTGTCTATTTTGAGTCTTTTGTGATTCCATACAAATTTTAGAATTGTATATGTGAAGAATGTCGTCGTTGTTTTGATAGAGATTTCATTGACTTTGTAAAATACTTTGAGTAGAATGGTCATTTTAAAAATATTAATTGTTCCAATCCATAAGTATAGGACATCTTCCCATTTTTGTGGGTCTCCTTCAATTTCTTTCATTGGAGTTTTAGAATTTTCATTCTAGAAGTATTTCAACTCTTTAGTTAAACTTATTCCCAGCTATTTTTTTTTGTAGTTATTGTAAATGGGATTTCTTTTTATTTCTGCTCCAGGTAGTTCATTGTTGGTGTACAGAAATTCTACTGATTTTATATGTTGTTTTGTATCCTGTGACTTTACTGAATTTATCAGTTCTAAGAGTTTTTTTTTTTTTAATGAGGTCTAGGTTTTTTAAATATATAAGATTATATTGTCTTCAATAAGAGACAATTTGACTTTCTTTTTTTCCAATTTGGATGCCTTTTATGTCTTTTTCTTGACTAATTTCTCTGACTAGGATTTCGAGGGCTATGTTGAATAAAAGTGGTGAAATTGGGCATCTTTGTTTTTTTCCAACTATTACAGAAAAAAACTTTCTACTTTTCCCTGTTCAATATGATCTTAGCTGTGGGTTTGTCATATGTGACTTTTATTGTGTTGGGATATGTCCTTTCTATGCCTAATTTGTTGAAAGTTTTTATCATAAAGGGATGTTGAATTTTACTAAGTGCTTTTTCTCAACCTATTGAGGTGATCATATTATTTTCGTCCTTCATTCTGTGAGTGTGAAGTGTTATGTTTATTACTGAATCATCTTTGCAACTCTGAGATAAATCCCACTTGATCATGGTATATAATTTTTTTGATGTGCTGTTGGATTAGGGTTTTTGCTACCTTGTCACACATATATGGAAGCTAAATAAGTTGATGTCATAGAAGTAGAGAGTAGAATGGTAGTAACTATAGTCTTGGAAGGATAGCATGAGGGTAGAAAAAAGTTGACTAATGGATACAAAATGACAGCTAGATAAAAGGAATAGATTATGGTGTTCTATGATACTATAGGATGACTACAGTTAGCAATTACTTATTCTATATTTTTAACATCGAAAAGAGAGGATTTTGAATGTTCCTAATGCAGAGAAGTCATAAATATTTGAGACTATGGATAGCCTAATTACCCTAATTTAATTATTACACAATGTGTGCAGATATCAAAAATCACTGCAATCCATAAATATGTACAATTACTATGTGTCAATTAGAAATATTTTTTAAAAGAGGCCATGAAATATATTGGACATAATCCCCCCTTGAAAAGACTAAGGAAACAAATCATTCATGTAAGACATGATTTAAAATATCTGTGACAAATAACAGGTCGTAAACTTTGAATTCACTTAAATATACTGAGCATGAAATCCATTTAAATTTAAATATCAGTAGAAATTTTTCTTAAGTAACAAATTTATAAAATTTTGTGATTAGTAATCTGAAAATATGGAAAGGTGAGAAGAATGGAGTATAAGAAGAAAGTAGCAAACATAATATTTAACAATTTAAAATTTGGCATTAGAAATACAAACATGTATTTTATCTCTTAAGAAAACCACTAGTGAACCAAAAATATATAACAACCTATGAATATAACAAATTAGCCTCTGAAAGGGGAGGAAAAGGGAAGTGGAAGGAAGTGGAGATATACCTATTGTGCCACTTTCCTGAAGTGACTAATCAGTACATGCTCTCAAAAATAAACAATTATACAGAACAATGTTATTTTTATAAAGTTTACTGCAAAAAGAACAAACTGAAATTGTATGAAGGCGTACATAGCACAAAACAAAGCAACACTAGCACCATTGTATAGTGAAAGAAAGAAGGAATGAAGAAAGGGAAAAGAAGGGCGAGTACAAAACAAAAGCAAAAAACAGTAGTATAGGAGTGGTCAGCAAGAAGGTATGATAAGAGGTTTCCCACTTCTGTCTTTTCACAGCAACAACAATTTGGCAGCCATTTGCAGACAAAAGCTTTGGGATCCAGGTAGAGGAAAGGGTGTAAAACCTCAGTGCAGTTCAATTGGAGAAAGTGGACCTGCATCCAAATGACTGACTTGCCAGTGGTGATCCTGACTGCAGACACAGAAACAGCCCCCGTGTGGACTCAGATATAACTGTGATTGCTTTTCATGCTGCCACCAGCAATATCCACCAAAGAACCCAGGAGGAGTCATATCCAACTTTGTCTTGGGTAACAGACCCACCAACTTCTGCTCTGGCTTTAGATCCTGGAGCAGCTCATGATCCTGATTTAGGCTAGGGATCTACATGGAGACACACTTATCAATAACCCCAGAGTCAGGCCCACAGCCCTCAGTCTGACCACAAATCCTGAAGCAGCCTTGTTACCTAACTCCAGCTCTACTCAGCCATGGTCCAGGTTTAGTCCTGTCCTCTCCACCTCCTTAAACCTACCAGAAGGAATGCTTATCTATACCCTCAAAGGAAATCTCGGTCTTGACTGTGGACTATGAAGCAACCCAGTGTTCCAGCTTCCCTCAATTATAGTAGGGGCCAGTCCTGTCTGTTTAAGGACTTGCCCATTGATCTGGAAGGAAGCTTCCCAGGGACATAGGATTTATACACACCCACACACCTGGTAACAGGCCCACCATCTGAGAACCCATCTGCAGACCCTAAAGTGAACTATGGTATCCTAGTGCCAGACCTATTGATCAAGGTCCTATAGGCTGTCCTGTCTACTCTTCTAGGAAATCATTTTTTTTTTAGATTCCACATACAAGTGAGGTCATGTGGTATTGTCTTTTTTGCCTGGATTGTTTTACTTAACATAATGTTCTCTAGGTTCATCCACATTGTCACAGATGACATATTTTTTTTATTGTTAAATATCATTGTGCATATAAACTAAATTGTCTTTTTATCTGTTGATGGATACTTAGGTTGACTCCATAACTTAGCTGTTGTGAATAATGCTTCAATAAACATGGAAGTGCAGATATCTGTTTGACATACTGATTTCATTTCTTTTGGATAGATACCCAGTAGTAGGATTGATGATCTCTTATTGTTTATAAACATTTAATTATACCTCCTATATGTTAAAACAAAGAATGAGGAAGTTATTTCAACTGTTGTTCCCTTCCAGATATGAACTATATTGTTCTTACCAGTAAATTTCAAACTTCTTCCAAGGACTATATATAATCATATCATTCCACATTTCCCACATATCTCTCCAAACCTGTCTTTGTAAATATTTTCTAGACATCTATGGTACGGTTCAAGATACTTCAGACACAATCTCACTTAAACAGAATTAATCCTCTTTCTCTAAACTAATTCTACCAGATACTCTCAAATTCAGACATTCAAGATGAAAACTTATGATTTATCTTGGCATTCTCTTTTCTACTCACTCATTTCCCATTTTCAAGTAATCAAAAAACTATCATAATCGAACCTCATAAATATATTTATATTTTATTTTGTTTGCCTCTGTACTAATGATTTCTAGGTCATATTACCAGGAAATCCCTTTGGCTAGATTTCTGTCATTCAGAATTAACCCTTGTAAGAAAAAGCAGTATTTTTTGGTATTGGAGAAACAGGTTATTCATATGCAGAAGAATAAAACTAGACTCCCTATTTCATGCCACTTACAAAAATAAACTCAAAATGAATTAAACACATTAATGTATGATTCAAAATTATAAAACCACTAGAAGAAAACACAGGGGAAAATCTCCATACCATTGATCTGATCATGACTTTTTTAATATGACCTCAAAAGAATAGGAAACAAAAGTAAAAATAGACAAATGGGATTACATTGAAATTACTGTAAATCTTATAATAGCCTATAATAGCGTGTTTAGAATAAGTAACTTCATTTTGATTGTCATAAGTTACTTGAATCCACAGACCCACATCCTTGTTCCCCTTGACCGTTTGAAAACTCCCTAGTCACAAGTTCCCTGTAATTGTATGCTTTGTTAACTAAAATCAAATGTTACTCCTTGCAAAACTCCATTGCTGCATTCTCATATTTTGTTTTTATATTTTGTTAGTAACCTAACCAAGGTAACTCCATTGTGTAATAGTTCTTCCACCTTGTCTCCATGTAACTGCATTAAATCATATCTTGTTGGCAGAACTCCAGGGATTTCCATTCACCAACTGTGCCTAGGACATAAAGTTAATCAAAACTTCCTAGCAATCAAAAGATCCCATTTTGGTTGCTAAGTTGCTAGTTTATAGTTGCCATGGCTAAGTTGCTAGTTTATTGTTGCTATGGTCACCAAGTTGCTAGGTAGCCCACTTGTGGTTTTGCCTTTAAAAGCTCCTTACTTGTTCTGCTCAGGGCTGAAAGCTTTTATGGCAATAGCCTCTCTCAGATGCTGGCTTAAATAAAGGACTCTTAATGTGATTCTCTGCTTGTTGGCAACCTACCTTCTTGCACTCTGGTCACAACACCATCAAACTAAAAAGCTTCTGTACAAAAAAGGTAACAATCAACAGAGTGAAGATACTTCCTACAGAATAAGAGAAAATGTTTGTAAATTATACATCTGCAAAGGGTTTAGTATTTAAAATATATAAAAAACTCAAACAGTGCAACAGCAAGAGAACAGCCCAGTTTAAAAGTGGGCAATATATGTGAGTGGATAAAATGAGAAAATTAATAAAGAAAAAGAAACCATACAAATATCAGGAAGAAAGCCTAGAATTTAAGAACATGATAGAACAGAAAAATTCAACTGAGTGCTTCACCAGCAGACTGTATTATTTAAAGGAAACAATCAGCAAGCTCAAAGATAGGTCTCTGGAATTAACCAGTTAGAGGAACAACAACAACAACAACAACAAAGCATGAAAAAGAGTTAAGAGTGTATATGAGAACTATGGGACAGGACACTATCAAATGAATGAATATACACATTATGAAAGTATCAATATATAGAGAGAAAGGGACACAAGACTTATATAAAGAAATAATAGCTCAAAATTTCCTAAATCTTGGGATAGATATAGATATTCAGAATCATGAGACACAAAGATTCTCAAGTAAGATCAATCCAAAGCTTACCACAATACATATTATATTATCTTAAAATGTTCAAAAATCAAAAACAAACAGAGAATTTTGAAAGCAACAAGATAAAATTGACTTATCACATACAAGGGAAACCATACCCCCATAAGACTATCATTGGATTTCTCAGAAGAAACTTGACAGTTGAGAAGGATTTAATCAAAGTCCAGAGGGAAAAAAGGAAAAAAACAAAACAAACAAAAACCAGCTAACCAAGAATGTCAAACTAGAAAGAAACACAAATAAAAATGTTTCTTATATACAAAAGCTGAGGGAATTTATTACCACCAGACCTGGCTTAAAATAAAAGTTAAAGGAGGTTCTTCAAGGTGAAACAGGACACTAAGTAACAACATGAAAACATAAAATTATAGAAATAATTAGTAAAGGTAAATATATAGTTAGGATTACTCCAGTACTGTAATGATGGTGTATAATGAATGTTAACTCCAGCATGAAAATTAAAAGACAAATTATTAAAAACAGATAGCTGCAATAATTTGTTAATGGACACACAATTTTAAAAATAGGCCTGACTTGGTGGCTCATGCTTATAATCCCAGCACTTTGTGAAACCAAGGTGAGAGGACTGCCTGAATTCGAGATTAGCCTGAGTAACTTGGCAAGACTTCATCTCTACAATAAATCAAGAAATTAACCAGGCATGGTGGTGCATGCCTGTGGTTACAGCTACTTGGAAGGCTGAGGTGAAAGAATTGCCTGAGCCCAGCAAGCGAGTGAACATGCCATGGCACTTCAGCCTGGTGACAGGGTGAGACTATGACTCAAAAAAAAAAAATATATATATATAGTGAGATCGATAAATCAATAGCAAAAAGTGTAGGGAGGAGTACAAGTGTAGAGCTTTCGTATGTGATTGAAGTTGAGCTTTTATATGTGATTGAAGTTAAGCTATTATCACCTTCAACTAAACTGCTATAACTATAAGATGCTCTATGTAAACCTCATTTTAACCACAACAAACTTTTAGTAAGTATAGAAAAAATAAAAGGAAGTAAAGTATATTGCTGCAAATGTCAACAAATCACAAAGGAAGACGGCGAGAAAGGAAGAAAGTAAACAAAATCTATAAAACTGTCAGAAAACACTTTTTAAAATGGCAATAGTAAGTCTTTACATATGAGTAATTACTTAAATATAAATTAGTTAAATTTTTAATCAAAAGACATTGAATGAATTAAAAAACAAGATTTAACAATAGCTGCCTACAATTGATTAAATGTAGTTTTAAGGACACATATAAGAAAGGCAAAGAATGAAAAATGATATTCCATGCAAATGGTAACCAAAAGAGAGCAGTGATGGCAATACAGACAAAAGAGACAAAAAAAGGTACTATGTAATAAAAAGGGGTCAATGTTTCACGATACAGCAATTATAAATATATATCCATCCATCATTAGAGCACCTGGATATATATACAAAATTTCAAAGCTGAAGTGAGAAATAGACAGCAATATAATAATAGTAGGGAACTTAAATATTCCACTTTAAACAATAGATAAATCATTCATACAGAAAATCAAACAACAGACAGCTTGAATAGACAAAATATGCCTAGCAGGTATATACAGAGCATTCCATCAAACAGAAGCAGAATACATATTTTTTTCCTTAAACATAACTGAAAAATGTTTCAGAATAGTTCACATGCTAAGCCACTAAACACCTCTTAACAGATTTAGGCAGATTGAAAGCATATGGAGCATATTGGGTATCTTTTCTGACCACAGTGGTATAAAACTAGAAATCAATGACAGGAGGAATCCTGAAAAATTCACATATATGTGGAAATTAAATAACACCCTTCTAAAAAATGAACAGGTCAAATAACACAACTGGGAAATAAGAATATATCTTGAGACAAGTAAAAATGAAAATTCAACATACCAAAACTTATAGGGTAAAGCTAAAGCAGTCTAAGAGGAAAATTTAAATTGACAAATGACTATATTAAGGAAAAAGAAAGATTACAAATAAACACCCTATTTTTACATCTCAAGAATCTAGGGGAAAATAGAGCAACTAAGCCCATAGTTAGCAGAAGGAAGGAAATAATAAAGATTAAAACAGAAATAAATAAAGACTAGAAAGGCAATTGGAAAGATAATCGAAGCTGACTTGTTTTTTTAAAAAAAGATAAACACAACTGACAAGACTTAATCTTGAATAGTAAAGAAAGTAGAGGACTCAAAGTCATAATGAAAGAGTGCTACGATTGATCTCATAGAAATACAGAAAATTATAAGAGAGTACTATAAATAACTATATGTCAACAAACTGGATAGTCTTTAAACAATGGATACATTTTAAAATAATGGATATGTTCTTAAATACAGCCTAACAAAATTAAATTATAAAAAAATAGAAAATTTGAAAACAGCAATAACTAAGGAGATTGAAGCAATAATCAAAAACCTCCTAAAAAAGACACATCCAAGACCAGATGGCCTCACAGATGAATTTTACCAAATATTTAAAGAAGAATTAATGCCAATCCTTCTCAAATTTTCCAGAATTTGAAGAGGAGGGAACACTTCCAAACTCATTTTATGAGGCCAGCATTACCTTCTACCAAAGCCAGATAGAGACACTAAATTCAAAGAAAACTGCAAGCCAATGTTCCTGATGAACACAGATGCAAAAATCCTCAACAAAATACCAGAAAATCAAATTCAACAGCATGTTAAAAGGATCATGCAACATATTCAAATGAGTTTTATTCCCGGCATGTTTCAACATACACAAATCAATAAGACTTTTGAAAAGGTACACCATCTTATGAGAATGAAGTATATAAATCATATAACCATCTCAGCAGATGAAGAAAAAGCATTTGACAGCATTTAACATCTTTTCATGAGAAAAATATTCAGCAAATGGGGTGTAAAAGGTACATACCTCAACATAATAAACATTTTATATCAGGATCCTTAACCCCCGGGCCACTGACTGCTACTGGACCATGGTCTACTAGGAACTGGTCTGCACAGCAGGAGGTAAATGGCAAACGATCTAAGACTCATCTGTATTTACAGCTGCTCCCCATCACTCACATTACTGCCTGAACTCCGTCTTCTGTCAGATTGGCCCTGGCTTTAGGTTCTGATAGGAGTACAAAAGTTGTTGTGAACTGAGCATACGAGGGATCTAGGTTTCATGTTCTTTATGAGAATCTAATGCCTGATGATCTGAGGTGAAGCTGAGGTGGTGATACTAAAACTGGGGACTAGCTGCAAATACAGATTAACATTAGCAGTGAAGTTGGACTGCACATCCCCCCCACCCCCATTCAGAAAGAAATTGTGTCCCATGAAACCAGTCCCCGATGCCAAAAAGGTTGGGGATCTCTGCCTTATATGACAAGTGCATGGTTAACGTTATACTCAATGGTGAAAACCTTTTCTTCTAAAATCAGAATAATATATGAGTAATCAGTCTTATTCCTTTAATTCAACATAGCACCAAAAGCCCTAGCTAGATAAATTGCCAAGAACAAAAAGATGTACAAATTTTTTTTTTTAAAGAAGCTAGATTATCTGTTTGCTTTTGGTATTAAAGATTCCATCAAGAACAGTTAGAACTAATAAATAGAGCCGGGCTCGGTGGCTCAGCCTGTAATCCCACGCCTTTGGGAGGCTGAGGTGAGTGGATTGCCTGAGCCCGCGGGTTCGAGACCCGCCTGGGCAGGCGAGACCTCATCTCTACAATAAAATCAAAAAATTAGCCGGGTGTGGTAGTGCACGCCTGTAATTCCGGCTACTCGGAAGGCTGAGGCGGAAGGATCGCCAGAGTCCAGCAGGTCGAGGCTGCGGTGGCCGGAAGCAGCCACTGCACTCCAGTCTGGGCCACAGAGTGAGACTCCAACTCAAAAAACAAAACAAAACAAAACAAAAAAACTAATAAATAATTTCTGTAAAATTGAAGAATATACAATTAACATATAAAAATTATTTATGTTTCTGTGCACTAACAATGAACTATCTAAAATGGAAACTAAGAAAGTCATTCAATTTCCAACAGCATCAAAAAGAATATATTTGGAAATAAATATAACTAAGGAGATATAAGACTTGTATGCTGAAAACTACAAAATACTGATGAAAGAAATTAAAGGAGATACACATAAAAGAAGGCATTTTATGTATATGTATTCATACTACCAAAAGTAATCTACAGATTCAATATTATTTCCACCAAAGGATCAATTGTATTTTTTACAGAAACAAACAAAAAAATACTAAAATGTATATGGAGCCACAAAAACCCACAATAGCCAAAGTAATCTTGAGAAAAAAGAGCAAAGCTGAAGGCTTTACACTTTCTGATTTCAAAATGTGTTACAAAGTTACAGTAATTTAAAACAGTATGATACTGTCATAAAAACAGACACAAACTGATGAAGCAAAACAGAGAGCCCAGAGTTATACCTACACATATATGGTAAAGTGATCTTGGACAAAGTTGCCAATAGGCAATTTAAAAAGGATGGTTTCTTAGATAACTGATGTTGGGAAAACTGGATATGCACATGTAAAAGAATGAAATTAGCCCCTTATCTTTATCATACACAAAAGTCAGCTTGAAATGTGCTAAAGGTCTAAACATAAAATCTGAAACCATAAAACTCCTAAAAGAAAGCATAGGAGGAAAGCATATCCTTGACACTGTGTATTAGTCTATTTTGCATTACTATAAAGAAATACCTAAGGCTGGGTAATTTATAAAGAAAAGAGGTTTATTTGGCTCAAGGCTTTGTGTGGTGCAGCATCTATAAGGTGTCTGGTGAGGCTTCAGGAAGATTTTACTTATGGTGGAGGGCAAGGGGAGATGGCAGCCTCATGGTGAGAGTGGAAGCAAGAGAAAGAGAAGGAGGTGCCAGGCTCTTTTAAACAACCAACTCTTCTGTGAACTAAGAGAGCTAGAAATCATTCCTTATGAGACTAGCTCCAGACCATTGATGAGGGATCTGGCTCCAGACCAAACCACCTCCCACTAGACCCTACTTCCAACACTGGGGATCACAGTTTAACTTGAGATTTCAAGGGGCAAACATCGAAGGTTTATCACATTGTATATGGGGATCTTCTACCAAGGAGATGGCCTTGCCTTAAGAGGGGCCTCCAGAGGTCTATACGACATCAGCGTGTTTGTTCAGTTGGCTAAATTAAGTATTACAACGATACTTAGTGAGTTTGGGCTGCTTAAACCACAAACGTTTATTTGTCATGGTTCTGGAGGTTGGAAGTCTGATATCAGGGTGCCTAGAAGATCAGATTCTTTATGAAAGTCCTCTTCCTGCTTAAAGCCTCACACCACAATTCTTGGGTGCTAAGAAGAGATCCTGTGTCCCTCCTTTGTCTTATAAGAGCATAATTCTCATGACCTCATCCAAACCTCATTTCATCCCAAAAGTCCATCTCCAAATGCTATCACATCGGGAATTAGGGCTTCAATGTATGCATTTGGAGGGGACACAAACAGTTTATTCATAGCAAATCTGTCACTCTCTCTCTCTCTCTCTCTCTCTCTCTCTCTCTCTCTCTCTCTCTCTCTCTCTCTCTCTCCTCTGTGTGTGTGGTGTGTGTGTGTGTGTGTGTGTGTGTGTGTGTGTGTGTGTGTGCGCGCGTGCGTGTGTGTCTTTCTTGCTCTGTCTCTCTCTCCTTGTGTGTGTATCTGATTAAACTTACTCAGATATGCTGAGCCAGATTCTTACCTAGCTACCTAAAGGTGGACAGGAATGAACTTTCAGTACCTCTGGGTTTATCTCCCCTCAAGCATACATAAAGCAAATTTAATAAAAAGGTTAAAAATCAAAGAATGTACCTAATGAGCATATACTAGGGGCAAGATAAAATATCACATCTTGTTGCAATACCAAGGTTTAAACCCAGAGCAAGCTACATTGGGAAACAGCTTATATAACTTATAATAAAAGTGCAAGCCAAAATACATTTCTGACACTTATGTTCAAGAGTTCTAAAATACTCACAATAATCCACTTCATATTAAGTTATAAGTGCATCATCAATTAATTTATCAAAGTAGAAATAGCATAAGTGGCATTATGTGGTTATTATGTAAGGAAATTATAAATTAATAACATAATTATAGAACAAAAGAAATGAATAAACTTAGGAAAACCATACCATATGGAAAATGATAACAATAAAATTTTACATCAGAGACAATGAAAACAATTTACAAAATATTCAGAAACGTTTTGCCTGAGCTGAGTTTGTTCATTTATGTCAGAAAATATAAGTAAAACAATAAAAATAAATGCCCAACTCTTGAAAATTACTCTATAATTACACGTTTTTGTTATACATTGATGATGATATTAATCATTATTGCTATGAGAAAGTTGACAATCTTTTATAAATTTTGCATTAGCAGTTCTTTGGACACTTTTTCATCATTTTTAGAAATCAGAATATTTGATAATTTTTTTTCAGAATCTTGGTTGTGCTCAGGAACTGAGTCCAGTTTTATTGAATGGCCTGTTGTTGAACAATGGCATGTGTGAGACAAAACAATTATCAGCAGTAAATGAAACTTGCCGCCTTCATTGTGTTTTAATTACCTAATCAGAACATCTTTGTTATATACACATCATTTTATACATTAGTCAATATATTAAGTGAACTGCAGGAGAGCAAATAAAATCCATTTTTATTTATTTATTGTTTTTTGGAGATGGGGTCTTGCTGTGTTGCCCAGGCAAGACTCCAGTGGCTATTCACAGGCTCATTACAACCACAAACTCTTGGGTTCAAGTTATCCTCTTCCCTCAGTCTCCTGAGTGGCTGGGACTACAGACGTGCTATATTTATATTCAGCAGTTAACCAAGCAACAAATTGGTAAGAAAGAAATGGTAAACATATAATAAATAATGGATCACACATTTTAGTAACAAGAATAACTCTCATTTGAGGACATTGTTTATTATCCATAAATATATATCATTTTAATTTTAAAAAGATATGGATATTTATTTTTATTATTGGTTAGTCTCTACAAGGAAATTATAAGTGAAGAGAAATGAGACAATAATCATCATAGTTATAATCCCAAAGGGCCTGCCTTCCCAGTTTTCTAGCTCTTGATTGCCATTTCAGTGTGGGTAGTGACCCAGGAAGATTCAAAAGGCCAGGTGTCTTCATGGTTTTTTGTTTTGATTTGATTTGTTTTGCTTTCCTAATCTATCCACACCATCTAATACAGTGTTAGGCATCTGACAGGAGCTTGTTCCTGTTTGTTAATAAGAACACAAGAAAAGGCCTGGCATAGTGGCTCAAGCCTATAATCCCAGCACTTTGGGAGCCCGAGGTGAGAGGGTTGCCTGAGTCCAGTGGTTCAAGACCAGCCTGGGCAACTTGGCGAGACCTCATCTCTACAATACATCAAAAAATTAGTCAGACATGGTGACACATGCCTGTAGTTCCAGCTACTTGGAAGGCTGAGGTGGAAGGATCGCCTAAGCCCAGCAGGTAGAGGCTGCAGTGAGAGCGTACCACTGCACTCCAGCCTCGGCAATCGAGTGAGACTCTGACTCAAAAAAATAAAAATAAAAAAGAACACAAGAAAAAATAAATGCTGACATTGTTGATACATGCATTCCAATTCTCTGGTCTAAAAAGGGATTTATGGGTCATTGACTCCTTTACCTAAGAAACAAACTTTATTATTAACTCAAGTTTAGAAACATATACCTAATAATTAAACAGCTAACTAATAGTTAAATATTTATGTTAAATCTATAATTACAATGTTCAAAAATGTCATTATATACTATGAAAACAACATGTCTGATCAAGTTATTCTCTCTACATTGGAGTGTTTAGTAGCTCCTCATGGCTTTTACCACCCAACCTGGCCCCAAAGGTCCCCCTTCTGTAATGGGGCCTCTCTGTTCCCCTCTTTTGTTTCACTCAGTTTCCTCAAAATCACCATTGCTCCTTGCCACTGCTGATCTCTCTGCCTAGAACTATTTGTTTTAAAACATTTGTTAAATGAGTGAATGAACAAATCGATACATTGAGTTCAGCTGTCTGCTTAAAAATTAAAATCGATAAATCTTTAGGTTTGTAAAATGTTTTTTAGGTTTTGCTTATTAACTATTTCACTGTGCATGATAACTTAGAACTTCTTTTCTTTTAAGGTTAAGATTGCAAACTCCAATTCTAGCCCATTATGTCACCATGCAATTACCTTTCTTTTTCACAAACTTACACTACAAGTGAGTGATATTTCAATGCAATTATCAGAAAATGTGAGAAAAAGAGGCAACTGATTAGGCAGCAGTGTGGAATAGACGGGGTCTCTTGGGAATGTGACAGTGACAAACCTTCTCTGGGATGCTGCTTTGATCACATTGCAAAGGGCTTAACCGTGCAACTCTCTTCAGTGTTTTTAGAGCAGGAATTTTTGAATAATTAGGACACAACAATTCTGAAACAGAAAAATTTTGACTTGAATCTCCTACTTAGTGATAGAAATGGTAAATTAAAAAAAACACTGACATGTACTTTTTTGGCATTTATCAACAAAAGTACTCTTAATTAAAGTTTGAAATATAGAAAACTTTCTTAGTTGCCATAAATTAAGGCAAAATTTTTTAATTTTTATTGTTACAAACTGTTCAGCAAGTGCCAGTCTCATGAAAGTGGCCTTGTAATGCAATGAACTTATTTTTGCTTGCTGTACTTTGTTATTCTAATTGTAAGAAAAAAATATACAGTGTATATGGAGGATGTCAAAGAACAAAGCTTAGATTATGCAACCAAAAACATTTATCACTAAATGATTTAATGCTAGAATGAATAATGAATGTGTGTACATATATATAGTACGTATAATATATGTATACAATTTTTATACAGGATTCTAGCCAGTTATTTAATAACTGTCTAAAAAAGCAAAATCTCACATATATTGGTTGTACCAAAGTAGAGATCTTATTCCATCCCAAAATTTACTTATTTATGTATTGGTAAAACTAACAGTCTATTTAAGCTAAGAGTCATCAAAGATAATTTTTTTTTCTGGTTGCAGTAAACAGAGAAACAAGTTTGGATAATAATAGAACCATTTATAAAACACTTAGCATGTGCCAGAAATTTTTCTAAGAATTGTATATGTAGTAACCTATTTCTTCTATTATGTTATTCTCACAACAGTCTCTGTTATCATCTCTGTTTTCCAGATAAAGAAACTGTCTCTTACATTGCCTAAGCTCTCATAAGTAGGAAATAGACTATTAACACAGAGAATCAGACTCAAGGATCTGCACTCTTAACCACTACACAGCACTTGATTGTACCAATACATACATGTTTGAAGAGGCCATGGGAAGCTAACTTTTGTGGTTGTGATCCAGACGATATTCCATTATTTGATAATAGGGCATATTAAACTTGCCATCAAACTTGGAAAATACCGCTTTCACATAGCTCTTTCTGATGTACTGTTTGAATAAAACCTCAAGATAGGTCTAGTCATAATTGCTTTGTGAATACAAAATTAGAACAAGAGATACTTAATATTATTAAAGGTTATTTCTATCAAATTTCAGTAGTATGATAAATAGGTCATTTATCCTTGAAGTATTTGTAAAAGAAATAGTACTAGTCACCTATAGTTATTTTTGATTAACATTCTTTTTCTAGATATCATAATATTTCCCCCAATAGTAATGCATTTGTGACTTCTCATCTTTTTTAAATAAATAATTATGTTTTTAAAAATTTTCTTTGTTTAAACAAGGAAAGTCTTAAGACCTTCTCACTTTTAGCAACAGAAACTGTACATTTATTTTTATTATTGATGTATTATTATCTTTGATTCTACTTTTCATGGTACAAAAACTCAAGTTATACTCCTTCATAACACAGAAAGTCAATAAAACCTGATAGATTCTGAATGAAATTCAGAAAATATTGACTCTAAAGAATAGAAAGAAGATTGTCCTGATATACTATAGAATCCCAAGAACATCTAGTAATAATTATAGCTATTCCCTACAAAAGTCTCAACTATTTCTTCTAATCATTTGCTTCAAAATATCTTACTATCATTGTCAATTGTGCTTTCTGTCTAAACCAGTATTTTTTATGCCATGAAAAGCAATATAAATCCATTGCTAATACTGAAAAAGTATACAATTTAGGTAAAAATGTAAACTATTTATAGTTTTTTAACCAACAGAAAGCAACTTCAAAATTTGATGTATTTTTTAATATTTGTTAGTGCTTTGTTTATACATTATATATTATGTTATAGTTTGCTGTTTTTAATTTTAACATTGTTTTCTGAATAATTTTCAATGCCAAAAACTTATTTGAAATGGCATGTATAATGTCTGCATAAACTTCTTATTAATGGAAAGATCATTCTTTAAGCACTTTTTTATTGTTGTGTGTTTTGGTGGAGAGGATTTTTATATATACAAGTAGTAATACAGTGGTCTTTTTATATTTATATTTGCACTCATCTCAGATTACTGTTTAAAAAAGATTTTTGGAGATATAATTACAAAATTAAGGATACGCACTTTTTTTGAATGCTGTTTTCATGATTATATGAAAGTTGTGTTGTTTCATACTCTTTGCAATGTATGAAAGCACTCAGTTCACTACACCTTCACAAGCACTGAGTATTATTATTTTTATTTTTGTGTCATTTTTTTCTGAATTCATGGATAAAAACTAATCTTTTATTGTTTTCAATTTATTTTATTTTATTATTCATCATATTTTAGATTGTTTATATTTTTTCTCATTTCATCCTCGACTCTGTTTCTATTGAAGTGTTAGTGCTCTGCTAAGTTTTATTATTTTTTTCGCACTCTAAAAATAACATATAGTTTGTTATATGTGTTCAAATATTACCCTAAGTGTGCTTAGCATTTGCAATAATTTGTATATGTAATTGCAATGGATTATATTTTAAATATGGCTGCCTCAAAGAAAGAGTATATTCTTCATTCTATCTAAACATTGTAGAATGAGTAATGTCTGGTCACTTGTGAGAGTAATTAATTCTAATAATAGATTATGGTTCTGTGTTAGTTTAAGTGTTATTTTGTGGCACTTGTTGACATTATCTTAACATTTTAAAATTTCTAGCCCCATTTGTATTCTATGGAATCCATGCAACCCATACAAACTGACTTTGTGTAAGCATAAGTCAATAATGGCAAATAAAATGTCTTCAAAATAGAATGCATATGGGTGAATGTGAATAAAATTTGACAATGAATTAACTAAGTCAAGGGCATAGATACTTTAACCTACCACTAAGATACGTTCAGTGATTAAACTCAGATCTCCAGTTTACACTGTGTACCACCATATCCTGCCTCCCCTTCATCTCTTCTACTCAAGTAACAGAGAAAAATTATATCAAAATAACATCTTGTCTTTTTGTCTCACTGTAAAAAAAAACTTATGTTACAAAGCCAAAATGATAATATGTATTTTATGGAATAATATTAAAGTTTGTGCCTAAAAGAACAAAGTAGTATAATAATACCCAAAGAAATAAAACACACATCAGTCCTATCATTCTATCTCATTATGAACTCGAAATTTCTCCACATGTAAATATGTATGTGACTTCATAATATACTCTTTGTTTGGTTGCCAAACACATAGGTATAATTTGTCATTGTTCTTGCAGCAAAATTCTTGCCATGGATCAACAGACTGTATTTACTAAACTCCAATGTGTAATCAGCAAAACATCACTGGAATTGTTATTATAAAATGGTCAGTGGTACTTGATGTTTATCCTGTTCATTTTGCACAGCTCTAGAGTCACTGAAAAGGAGACATTTTTCACAGCAGAACCTCATGAAACCCAAGACGAGATGGGTCTTCACCAAGGCAACCAAGAATAACTAATCACAGGGGACCTACAGACTTATATGACACATTACCTGCAAAGCTTCATTTTAGGAAAAGAAAAGAACATCTTGAGAATGGGTTTTAATTTTTCTCTTTATTTTAAACATTTGCACTTTTTCAAGGCAAATTGTATAGCATACTCCATGATTGTTTAAATCAATTACTAATGTTCTTCAATAATTCCCTAACACATAGTTCTTTCTATACAAAATGTATCAGAAAACAACACACAATAAACTTTTTGAATTGAATCAAGTAATCCCCCAAAACTTTGAACATGACTATGATATTTAAAATAAGAAGGCCTACATCCAAGTTGCAAGTCTTTATTTAATGTTGTATGTGGAAATAGATCTAACAATAGGTAACCTAGTATTTGAAATGAGAGATATTTATGTGGCATGAATTGATGCTGTCAGGAAGTGATCTTGCAATAAAATTCCTCTCTCACTTTATTCATGCCTAACACTTCACTATGAGACCTGTGTTCTGTTTTAGTTTAAATAAAATAGAAGCTACCTTCTGTCTTCAAATAAGTTCAAACACCTTACTATGACATATAGCCATGATTCAGTCCCTGCCTGACTCTTTAATCTCATCATCCATCAAGTATGCATTTTTTTCTATGCTCAACATAATCATATAATATTAGTCCAAACCTAAATATTGTAAGGAAAAGTGAATACTGTTATTAACTATGCTCCTGAGGACAACAGGTGTAAATGAGGATGTACCCAGAAAAATCAGGACATATTGTGTTCTTTTCCAGACTTCATGAATCAGTTATAATTTTCAAAATGCATCCACTATTCCCATTGATCGTACTACTCCTGTGGGATAAAGTGCACCTTTTATTTTAACGCATACATGGGACAAATTTGCTTCAAGTCCTGTTTAAGTGAAGCTCTTTCTGTGCTACTTATGTGCCCAGAATGTGATCTCTCAACACATATGGCATGGCAAGTATAATGTAAAGCATATCTGTTGTCCAATTAAAGATACAAAAAAAATGGATGAAAACATACCTAATTCACTTTGAATTGTGAGTCTTCAATCTCATAGTTTTAATCAATGTATCTGGTCTTCCTGAGAGAGTATTTTAACGAAGAGAAGGAGGAGAAATGTAGATACTGGATGCCTTACAGAAAAAAAAAAAAAGGAACATCAGTTTAAACTGGGAACGTTTATGCACTGTTGGTGGGAATGTAAACCAGTACAGCTATTACGGAAAACTATGAAGTTTCCTCCAAATATTAAAACTACAACTATATGATCCAGCAATCCCATTACTGGGTATATATACAAAAGAAATAAAATCAGTGTATCAGAGAGATCTGCAGTCCCATGTTTATTGTGGTACTATTCACAATAGCCAAGATATGCAATCAGCCTAAATGTCCATCTACAGATGAATGAAGAAAATGAAATACTTTTTAGCCATAAAACAGAATGAAATTCTGTCATTTGTAGCAACATAGATGACCCTGGTTTATTAATGAAATAAACCAGATACAGAGAGGCACTACAGGTACAAAGTTATAGTTAGACAAAAAGAATAAGTTCTGGTGTTATATAGCACAGTTGGGTGACTATACTAATAATAATGTAGTATGTATTTCAGAATAAAAGATTTTAAATTTTGTCATTACAAAGAAATGGTAAGTGTTGAAAGTGATGGATATAATTATCCTGATTTGATTATTGTACAATGTATACTTGCACTGAAACATCACACTACAAACATATGCACAATTATTTTGTCCATCATAATTTAAAAATTAATTAGCAAAAAGAGAACTCAAAAAAACATTTAGCTAGAGAGAGAGCTACACAGTTTCTCAAAAGTCCAGCCCCTTCTGAAGCTAACTGTAAGGTTTCAAGAATCGGTTTATTTTAAAAATGAAGTATTTTGTCTTAGTTGGGTGAGCGTAGTACTCATTCTGCATCTAGAATAGATTTCCAAATTATTTTTTCACTTTCTTGGTCATCTGAAAACATCTAAGATCACGCAATTTTCAACAATTTGAAAACACATGACTTCAATTTCACTGGCCTATATTTTATGCCTTTTAAAAAATTAACTGTTATTACAGCTCAATATGCCAATTGTCAGCCTTATCAAATTTCTCAGTGCCCAAGAAAATGAATGTAATTGCTTCATCTTTATGATATATTGTACATAATTGGCTCCCTATCACAAAGCAGCTGGAAAATAGTCATAAAATCAGAGATAAGTTTATATTTGCACGCAGATCACAGGCTCAAAATATGTATTTTCCCTTTAATGTAAGCTGTGACAAAAGCAAAATTAAGTTTCTGTTGATGTAAAGAAATGAACAAAAATAAATAGAAAAAGCTATCGATTCTTTTGAAATTTGTTTTAAGTAATAAAGATATTGAGGTCAACTTTATAATGTCTCTTTGACATATTTCTATGTATGTGATTACAATTGTATGTCACCTCAGATGTTCTAAATAAAGAATGTTGGTTTGATATTTAGATATATTCTGTACCAAACTCAAACCCATGAGAAACATCAATGGCAAAACTAACATCATTTATTCAACTAAGATTTATTGAGTACTTGTAGTTTATGATATCTCCTGAGTGAAAATTTTTATATTTATTTTCCTTGGTGATACCCTATATCTAGCACGCTCTAGGTGCCTTAGACAAATGGAACCAGAAGCCTTCATTTATGTCTCAGTCATGAAAACACACTATTCACATCTGCTATGGGTGTGTTGATATTAATTTCCTAACTCTGATAATTACACTGAGGTGATATGAAAGAATATCTCTTTCATATAGAGACATACTGAAGTATTTAGAAATGAGATCATCATGTCTGCAAGTTACTCACAAACAATTCATAAAAAATAGTCATACATAATAAAGAGAAAGAGAAGGAGAGAGAGAAGGATACTGCAATATTATAAAATGTTAATGTTTGGGAAATCCAGGTAAAGGATCCATGAAATTCTTAGTAATCTTGTAACTTTCTATTAGTGTGACATTTCAAAATTTTAAAAAAATTGAATAATGAACCCCAAGTAATAATCAAAAACATATTTCTTAATATTAATTAATTTGGAGCATATTGGACAAATGACCTTAATCCATCGCCTTGGCTTAAAATATACATTATAACATTATTTCTGTTGTAGTCTAAGATTTAATCAATGGGTTAATACATAACAACTATAGGTAAATCATCATAAATCCTAAAAGATGTAAATTGTAAAAATAATAAATAAAAAAATTTAAATACAAAATAAATTCAGAAATAAAAATCTTCTACTGGTAATCATGTCCAGATAAATCAAGATATTAACTACCAGAATAATCTTTAACAGATATGCAGATATAGATGCAGGTGATATTTACTGTGTGTGTACTTGTATTGAGTGTAACAGAAGCAGAGACTTTATGACTAAACCATAGCACTTACCTTTTGTCTTCTCTTTCTGAGCTTTGTATTTAAAAAGTTTAGCAATGTCTTTTGGCACCATAGAGTTGTAACCAGTATCTTTAATGATGTCTGGCATCTACAAAACAGATGACTATTAAAATTACATAAATTATAATTACAATAGAATGTGGGAAAGGCCTGTTCCGCTTATAATCCCAGCACTCTGGGAGGCCAAGATGAGAGAATTGCCTGAGCTCAGGGGTTCAAGACCAGTGGGAAATTTGGTGAGACCTCGTCTCTACAATAAATCAAAAAATAAGCTGGGTGTGGTAGCGCATGCCTGTGGTTCCAGCTGAGGCGGAAGGATCACCAGAGCCCAGCAGGTCATGCTGGTGTTGCCGTGAGAGTGTCACCACTGCACTCCAGCCTGGGTGACAGAGTGAGACTCAAAAAAAAAAAAGAAAGGTGGGAAAGGCCAAAATTCTGTAAGAAAAAAAGGATCACAAATTTTGTTCTACATACTATTTGCTAAATAACATAACCTAGGAAAGAAGAATAACAGAAAAAATGTCGACACAAATTTTACTCCAGATTTCTAATTCTTTATTGGGGAGCACAAAAGGTCTCCCTCAACTCTAAGTCCACTCTGAGGTAGCCAAAATGTGTCCAATCTTATAATTTTCATAGAGAAAATGGTGCAACTGACACACTGCTTCATGTTTCTTGTTGTTATTGCAAAGCCACCCAATTTCTAATCTGCCTATTCCTTCTCTCTTCCATTTCTTCATAGGTATTGACTCCAAGAACACTCATCAATAAACTTTCTTCATAATAAGGTATGTTTTAAAATTTTTCTTCCTGGAAACCCAAATTGCAGTAACTGGTACTGAAGAATGTGGTTAAAGGAAGCATATTCTGAGGCATAATTTTGAAAATGACTCTCTAGCAGCCTGCCTAGCAATGAGTACCAAATGCTTGGTGTTAGAAAGAGAACAGATATATCCTGGAACAAGGTAATGGTGTAACTCTTAATTCTTCACGGGCCGGGCTCGGTGGCTCAGCCTGGAATCCCAGCACATTGGGAGGCCGAGGCGAGTGGACTGCCTGAACCCACGGGTTAGAGAGCAGCCCGGGCAACTTGGCGAAACCTCGTCTCTACAATAAATCAAAAATTAGCCGGGTGTGGTAGGGGCGCCTATAGTTTCGGCTACTTGGAAGGTTGGAGCAGAAGGCTCGTTGGAGTCCAGCAGGCCGAGACGGGGTTGGCCGTGAGCGTGCCACTGCACCCCAGCCTGAGCAACAGAGACTCCAATGCCAAAAAAAAAAAAAAAATCTTCACTAAGGTTGCACTGGGATAGAATACTCATGAAATGTAATACACTGGTAAGTAAAATGTATCAGGTGGTTGAGAAACGATATAAGATGCCCAGAGATAAAAGGAATCTGCTAAGGGAAGAAAGGTACTAAATGCTGAAAGAGCTGCAGGATCTAACCAATTTGTAAGGTCAGGAAACATGAGACTATGCATGGGACAGAAGTTTGAAGGTGCTGTCTCAAGAGGGAAGAGAAGGACAGAAGTTTGAAGGTGCTGTCTCAAGAGGGAAGAGAGGAACATAAAGTTAGATGAGAAAGAGTTTATTAAAATGGGTACAGGATTGTACATTCTGACAAGGACCCTAGAAGACCTTGCAAACATGTCTTAAGGATGGCTTCTAGAAGCTTGAAGAAAGCAATGGCTATGTCAAATGAAGGAGAAATGCCATAGCTGCCATGACAGACAATGGGAAAACTAAGCCAACCTCTGACTTTCTTTTTATGGTTGCCTGGGTACACGAAAATGCATGAGTTCTGAGAAGGCCATGTGGAGAAGATTTAAATCAAAAAGTGTTACTTAACATCTACTTGACAATAAAACTAGAAGGTACTACTATACTGAAGTACATGTGCTACAGTGAAACAAAGCCAACCTCTGTCGTAGTATTTGCTTATAGGTAGACTACATTAAAAATTCACTGGTAAATCAGATGAACAACCAACAAACCAATATTCTGTCTAAATTAGGATTACACACACACACACACACACACACACACACACACACACACACACACACACGGTATTTCTCAAAAGCCGAAATCAGTTCTTTTTCTAGGGGAAAAACGTGTGTTCTCCTGGCAGATTCCTCCTTTGTTGTAGTTTGCTGGCCAGAAAGTGGTATGTGTCAATGTCTTCTTACTGGAAGGATTAAAGTGAATACAAATAGAACTGAAGATTCTCTATTTTCTCCATGTATTTATGTATCTTATCTTTGTGACATTTGGAACTCTCCAGTAAGAGTTTTGAATGTGAAAATGAAGGTAATGATTGAGAGGTCAATGAGAAATGTTGGTGCCAGAAGTAAAGGAAAGCTATAGAGTGTAAGATAACGGATTCAGGGATACTCATATCTCTCACCTCTGGCAGCTTACTCAGTAGAGGTGTAATCAGTTATCGGATTCATCAGCCTTAGGTCAGAGAGACATTGCTTCAGGCCAATGGCTGAAAAAGTTTGAGTGAATCACCCGACCTTACTGGGCTTAAAAAGCTTTGTAGGCACACAACGTTCACACACACACACACACACACACACACACACACACACACACACACCCCTCTAGCTACAGAAAGGTGGAGGCTAAACCATTCGGAATAAATAATTATCTGTCCTTCACTGCTAAGTTTGATGTATTAAAACTGTCATCTTTCTTTCTTCAATATATTTAATTTTTTATTCTTATGGAGTGTTTAGCATATTTCTAAATACAATTTCTCATTTATGCATATCAAAATAATCTGGGAATACTGAGATTAGCCTCAGTAATCAAGCATGTCCAATTCCAGTGGTGTGCATGTAGTTGTCTATTTTTCAGGGAATTAGGTAGACTAGATGATATTTAGCAGCGAGGAGATCAATCCAATTTTTAGTGATCACATCTGAATTCAGGATTTTTCATTTATTTCTTGAATTAACTTTCTTCTGTAGTTCAATTAAAAAATAAGCAGAATAGAATGTTTTAATTGACTGCTTCATTATTTCAGATGCAAATCTTTTCCTAAAATTTTATAGAATATTTATTTAAAAGAAATATTTGGACTTGATGCTTTAGTAAAGAGATCTGTAGTCTAATGGATAGCAATACAGAGAAGATGGGAAAACCAGACTGCCAGTTTTGCAACCTCAGACAAATTAGAGGAACTCTACATGCCTCATTTTGCTTGACTAGAAGATGGAAAATATAATAGTTCCTAATTAATGGAGTTGTTATAATAATAAAATGGGTTAATATATGAAAGCACTTAGCCCAATGCCTGAAACATAGTAAATGTTCAATAAATGTTATCATTAATTCTTTAGTTTGAAGAATGTGAAGAAGAAAAATTATACACATATATGTATAATGGGAAGGAACAGATAATTATTGAGAAGCCACTGTGTAATTAGACTATATTCCTCTCTCTTCTATATTCAGAGTTCATTAGTTCCTTAATACAGATGAAGAAACTCGTAACTATAGAGTATCAAGAATCTGTCAAAGTGCCACAGAGAGTAGGTAGACCAATGATTATTCAAGTCCAGGTCTTCACTCAGCAAAACATTTACTTTTCTAACATTTTACTTCACTTTTCAAAGTAAGTTTCAGTTTGGGATGGAAACTACTATGTATTGAGAATCTTTAGACGCCATATTTTCTTAGATATAAATTTCATAAACATTTTTTAAAATGTCTTTTCCGTGGCAGACAGTTTTCCCCTAGAGTCAATCAAGATACAATAAAAATTTAAGAAGTGTAGTGGCTTCTTTAATGTGCCATTATCATTTGTTCTTCTTTTCAACTTTTTTGCCCCAGAAAACAAGTTAAAATAAGAAATATGGAAGGAGAGGGAGGTAAAAGGAAGGCTAAAAAATCCTGGTGTTCACTTTTTGCTGTGTTGTAGAAACAAAAACTTCATCAGGAATAGCCGAACGCCAGACAATCTGGACTGGTGGACAGAGGATTGGATGCTAGCAATTCTGAATGGAATTTCCTGATAAAACTGGTTTAAGAAACTGCTCCATCCTCTAGAGTCTTGGTAAAACATTAGAGTCCATTGAGTTGAGTTATACTTTCCTTAGTGAAGATCATAGGCTCATCCATCTGGTCCTCCATGTTCTTGGGAATATCTTAACCATCTTTTCAGTAATCCATAACTCCACCATAGAAAGATGACTCTTCTTCTCCCCTCCATCTATCAAGAGTGAGTGCTTTAAACAGACTAGGTGAATATGCAAATAATGAGTGAAATGATGCTTTTTGTGAGCATATACACAAACACACACACATGCATGCATACACTAAAAAAAGCATAAAGTAAGGGTTTTTTTTGAATATTTATAAAGGTCATACAAGTATACAATGCTAGACTTTTTCAGAACAATGTAAACGGTAATGATATTCTGAAAACATTCTTTGCAACTTTTTTTATTGATTTTAAGTACTGTAAAAATATACATCAAATGTAATAACAATATTAAGTTTCTGTCTGTGCTCTTTTGTTGTTGCTTCAACTTGAAAAATCTGGATGGATAACTACCAAATTTCATGCTACATTTATAGAAAAGGACATATAGAAAACTTATAATTCTGTGCAGTTTATTCTGGCAGGCACCTCAGAGGATTAAGTAGTCATTTTTCAGAAGACAGAAAATATGCTGCTGAGGTATGCCTTCTAACTCAAAGTGACATACATATAAGTCATGACATCACAGAGAAAAACTAATGGGTGGTTCCAACTATGAGCTCTAAATTGAAAGCTTTAATAGCCGATTCTTCAGATTCCACTGCTGATTTGTAATTGAGCTAATCCTCATATGGGCAACTCTATACATTCTGCTCCAAAGTTTGTGGCAACAGATTTATTTATTTAATAATGATAACTAATATTTTCAAGCAAAATCGGGGATTATCAGTAAGTCGATAATGAAATTTAAATTTTAAATTAAATAGAACACGTTTCTAATATACACAAGTTTTTATATCTTCTGTTATGTTGTAAAACACCATTTTTGTTAGACACTCCTTCTCACTTCTTTTAGAGTTAATGTCTGGCTTGCCCTTTGCAGAGAGTATAAATACTATCAGAAAAATACTGATCAGGAAAAAGAAAGTAGAAAGCTCTGGCTAAAGACATAGTTTGTGATTCTGTGATGATGAACAAAATAAAAGGAATATTCAATTTACTACTGTCCTAGAAAGTTACAATTTTACCACAATGAGACAAGAGTTTTGACTTTTCTGGGATTCCAATTTGTGAAGAATAATATTAATTTTCAACAAAGATGTTCTCAAAGTGGCAGCATGTACTTGACAAGAAAACTGAAAATTCCTCTTTAGACATATATTCCTCTCCAAAAATCATAGCTGCTTAAAATTACTCTTAGTGTCTCCCTTCTTTTAGCATTGTTGTCTCAAAAACACCTCTTCTGATGTGTTCTCCCTCCTTGCCTGCACCTGGTAAACACACAGTTCATACACTCAACTGCTTGAGAGGAGCTCTTCTTCTACTTAGATTGTGCATCTCATGATAATGTCTTCTCCAGGCAAACCACTTGTGTCCCCCCCCACCTACCTTATAGTCTACTGCTTTTAACAGCCCTAAGTAACATTTTGTTTGACAACTCTTGAGCTGGGTTATAAAGAAAATGTTCTTGGAGTACACAGCATTTTTTCTCTGGCAAAAATGTTCTTATTTTTATTGTGGTAAGAATACCTGATATAATTTGTTGTCCCCTCCAAAGTTCATGTTGAAATGTGATCCCCATGATGGAGGTGGAGCCTAGTGGGAAAGGTTGAGTAATGGGGGTAGATCCTTTATGAATGACTTGGTGCTTTTCCTTGGTGATAAGTGAGTTTTCACTCTATTAGTTCACAATTGAGCTGACTGTTTAAATAGAGTCTGGCAACTCCCGTCTCCCTCTTGCTCCATCTCTTGCCATATGTCATGCCTGCTTCTCCTTTTTCTTCCCCCATGGTTAGAAATGGCCTGAGACATCACCAGAGCAAATGCTGGTGTTATGCTTCTTGCACAGCCTACAGAAACATGAGCCAAATAAACGTCTTTTCTTTATAAATCCCATACTCAAGTATTCCATTATAGCAACACAAAACAGACTAAGACAATGTCTAATATGAGCTCTACCCTCTGAATAGATTTTTAAGTACACATTATTGTTAGCTGTGGACACAGCAGATCTCTAGGTCTTATTCATCTTACACAGCTACTTTATAACCTCCCCCATTAGCAACTTTCCAATTTCCTGTCTTTCAGTCACTGGCAACAACTATTATGCTGTCTGCTTCTATGAGCTTGACTATTATAGATACCTTTCTGTGTCTGATGTCTTTCTGTGTCTGATATTTCACTTAGCATAATATTCCCAGGGTTCATCCATGTTGCCACATCATGCAGGATTTCCTTTATTTCTAAGACTGAATAGTGCATTGTGTGTGTGTGTGTATTTGTGTGTGTGTATTTGTGTGTGTGTATATAATATGTATCTCACATTTTCTTTACTCATTCATCAGTGAATATTAAGTTCCTTCCATGCCTCAGCTATTGTGAATAATGCTGCAATTAACATGGAAGTGTTAATATCTCTTCAAGATCCTGATTTCAATTCCTTTAGGTAAGTACCCAGAAGTAGTATTGCTGAATCACATGGCAGTTCTAGTTGTAATTTTTTGAGGAAACTCCATGCTGTTTTTCATAGCAGTTGACACAGCATTCTATCTCTCCTAATTTTTTCCCCTAATTCCTAACATTATATATCTGGGGTATTTCTCTTCAAAACTTATTATTTTGAATTTTACATATTCTATGGGGGAACCTAATGGTTTCTAGCCAAGTGGACAGTGGTGAATCACCCAGCTCTGAATTTACTTATACTTTTGAAATTGATTACACCATAGAGTACCTTAAGATTGTATTGAGTGATATAGGTATGAAATGAATATTAGCATGCACTGGATTACTTTATTCTTTTAAGAAATGCAATTTAGTTTATGCAGTCAAGGAAGATTCAAGAACTTACTGAAATGCTATAAAAGCACTTGTTCAAATGTGTCACAAAGGGGAAAAGCTTCAAATATCCATTACATATTAGTTCTAGGAAACATTAACCCAAAAACAGTGTCTGAGCTACCTGAACAGATATAATGATTTTCATAAAAACTATGTATATGTAAGATTTAGAAAAAGCAAAACAAAATAAAACAACTTTTTCTTAAGGTCTGAGGGGCTCAGCTACTTAAAGTTTTCCATTTGTATTCTCTCCTTCAAAGATTAAGAACAGGGTAACTATAGTTCATAACATTGTATTATATATTTCAAAAGAGCTAACAGTAAATTTCAAATGTCTCACCATAAAAAAATCATAGGTAAGCAAGGTGATGGATATGCTAATTAGCTTGACTTAATTATGTCATATTGTATACACATATAGATATGTGTGTATATAAATATGTATATCCATAATTGTATACAATTGTGATTTGTCAATCAAAAATGATGATACCATAGTAACATTATAATTAATTAATATTACTACTATGTTAATATTATATAACATTACAAATATATATATATTTTAAGTAATGCTCCTTTAGGCATGATACTAAGCTCTGATGATTTCTTTATGAAATAAACATAGAAATGTAATCTTATTCTTACACCAATAAATTTGCTGTTTTAATAACATAATAGTAAGAATTAGAGTATATCTAAAATATGCTCTATAAAATTTTGAATTAGAAAAAAGAAATCCATTTATTTTAGGCAATAAACTTTGTTTTTCTTTCTACCTGTACACCTCACGCACACACCATGCTGATTCTAGGCACCACTGTCAAACAAGTTATCCTCAGTATTCTCCTACCTCCAGCCTTACCATGTCTCACCATGTCTCTTTTCTCATCATGTTGCCTCTTTTCCCTCGACTTCTTTAAGATATCTACAAGCTTCCCTTTAATCTGGAATTTTTTTCTTGTGAAGCTATGCCTAATCTTTTTTCCTCCTGGAGCCCTGCCATATTCTAGATCTTTCTAGCTTCAGTTTCTCTCTTCAAAATTCACCTGGTTTGTCTCAACACTCAAAATTGATGCAATAAATTGTTAATAGCTAACAACAAATTAATTCCACCATGGAAATTTGAAGTTTAATCAGAAGCCACTGTATATTCAATTCTATTGAAAGGGATTTTGTTCTTATGGTGGTATTTCTGCTACTATGACTGACTACTTGAGAAGATATTACGATTAATAACCCAAACAACTATGCAGCTGGTCCCCTTAGCAACTACTGCAGTAGGGTACTTCCATGAAGTTGTTGCCTTTCTTTTTTTTTTTCCTGTCTAAACTGACAGAGATCTGGAACAAAATTTGCTTTTAAGGGATATTGGTGGGTTTTCTCCCTGCATTTGAAATCATAAATCTAAGACTGTGAAGGCAACTTCAAGATCACCTAGGATAGCTAATTTTATAGTTGTAGAACTTGAGACCCATAGAGGTTAGATGACTTACACATGGCATAGAAATTCCTTAATAAAATGCTTCTTAAACTCCTACTCTCCATTCCATTTTTTCATATACATAGAAAAAATGTAAAACGTGCATTGAATAAAGAATTTAAGAAATGCTTCCTTTAGTTGCTAATAGAGTTTTGGAAGCTTGTAGTTCTCAAAAAATTGGTTGCTGAGCAACAAGTAACCTATGGGCTCCAGTTTCAGTACTGGCCAGCTTTGGATTGTTCTTGGTGTGGAGACATGCCATTATTCAGCATTGCTTTAGGCTATGTAATGAGAAACACATTTCAATCAGAGTTAGAATTTTCAACAGAGTTTATACCTTGAGGTCTCTCTGTGATTAAAAAAAGGGGGGGGGGATGAGAAACTAAGTCATGTTCCTGGAGAGTGAAGAGGACATTGAAGTTAGGTTGGGATTGGGGCCAAGAGCCCATGGATTCCCTCCACACAAAGAACGGCAGTGAAACCTCCCTACACATAAAAGGAAGCAATGAGAGCCTAGGATTTTTTTTTTCTTTCTGATGTACAAAAGAAAAATATTCACAGTTCTAGCATGTAAATACAATTCTGAAGTATTTAGGCTGCAATTTATTTTTTTCCCCTTGGGGATTGGGAACCTTATTTTATATTCTACTTTTTAATCTTCTGATGAGTAATATTTTTAAATGAAACACCAAAATAGGAAAACAAATACCAATATCACTTCCTAACATCTTGATTAGTGCCCTGTGGGAATTTCATCAACTATATGCTATCTCATGTTCATTTCTACTCAGACTCTTACCTAGCCACTCTTTGCTTCTTCACTAATTTTATGGATGTAGCACTTTGGCTCAATATGTTGCTTCTACTTAGCATGTACAGTTCAGTCAGTTTTGTCAGTTGTGTGCATTCATGAAATACCACCAGAGGGTTTCGGTTGCCCTCTGAAAATTGCCATGCCCCATGGCAGTCTGTCCCTCTTCTAGGAAACCATTGGTGACCTCTAGCCTGCTTTCTGTATGATGATTTTTTTCCCTCCTCTGTGAGTTGATATAAATGTAGTCATATGATATATGGCCTTGCAGCTTTTTGTATTCAACTTTTCACAGTGTAGTCCTGTTGGGGTTCATTGTGTTGCTGCATGAGTTTATCATTTATTATTTCTTATTGCTGAGTGCTACTCTGTTGTATGAGCATGCTGTATGTTTGTAGTGTTTCCAGGTTTGGGCTGCTGTGGATAAAATTTCTAAATTTTCTTTTTGAGAAGAGTTCTGCATTCCCACCAGCAAGTTCCAATTCATCCCATTCTTGCCAGCATGTGCTTTCATTGGCCTTTGTGACTTTAGACCTAGTGGATACACAGTAGTATCTCATTGTCATTTAAATGTACATTTTTCTCTTATGCCTGGGGATGATAAGCATCCTTTGATGTTTTTACTGGCTATATATTTGTCTATTTTGTGAAGTGAGTCTAAATATTTCATTCACTGTTAAAATTGGGTTGTTGGTCTTTTAACTGTTGAGGTGTAGGAATTCTTTTGATATTTTGTTGTATTTTAGAGTTTGGGGTACAAGTGAAGGTTTGCAACATAAATAAGCTGTATGCAGGTGAAGTTTGGGCTTCCAGCTGGCCCTCTTTCCCCGGGTAGTGGACCAGGTACTCATTATGTAGCCATGTATTCCATGCCCTCCTCCCTCCCTCCCTAGCCTTGCCTCACGACTGCCAATCCCATCCTATGCTAATGTGACTCGTGTTCAGGACCCACTCATGAGTGAGAACATGCAGTATTCAGTTCTTTGTTTGTTTGATGGATTTCAACTGCATCTACGTTGCTGTGAAGGACATAATGTTGTTCTTTAGGGCTGCATGATATTCTATCATGTATATGTACCACATTTTCTTAACCTAGTCCACTTTAAAATTTTTTTTTTATTTTGAAGATGTGGGGTACAATTCAGGGTTAGGTATATGAATTTTCATTACACAGGTAACCTTGCTGATGAGGTGTGCCCCTCCCATCCCTGGCAGCTTTCCACTACTGCCAATCCTGCCTGTCCCCTCCCTGACAGTTTCCAACTTCTGCTAATCCCTTTCTTATAGTATTATAATTGTTCAAGGTCCACTTATGAGTGAGAGCATGGGGTATTTAGTTCTATGATAGATCACTCAGTATGATAGACCCTTAGTCCATCCAAGTTGCTCAGAAGTTCATAATTTTGTCCTTCTTTATGGCTGCATAGTAGTCCATTGTGTATATGTGCCAATTTTTAATCCAGTCCTCTTTCAATGGGTAGCATGGTTGGTTCCATGTTTTTGCTATTGTAAATATGGCTACAATATATATGTGTGCACAGGTATCAGCCAATTTTCAGTGGGCATCTAGGTTGGTCCCATGTTTTTGCTATTGTGAATAGTATGGCAGTAAATGTGTGCATGGTTATCTTTTTTGTAGAATGATCATGTTCTTCTGGGTATATTCCCAGAAGAGGGATTGATGGATCACATGAAACCTCAATATTTAGTTCTTTGAGAAATCACCACACTGTTTTCCACAGAGGTTGGACTAGTTTGCATTCCCACCAAGAATGTAGCAGTATCCCCCTTTCTCTACATCTATGCCAGCACCTGTTGGTTTTTGACTTGTTAATGATAACCATCCTTATCAGAGTTAGGTGGTATCTCATTGTAGTTTTGATTTGCATTTCCTTGATGATTAGTGTGGTTGAGCATTTCTTCATGTGTCTGTTGGCTGCTTGTGTGTCATCCTTTGAGATGTGTGTGTTCATGTCTTTGCCCACTTTTTAATGGTGTTATTTGTTTTTTGTTTTTTTCCCTTTCAATTCATTTGCATTTTTTGTTTTTTGTTTTGTTTTGTTTTTTGTTTTTAGATTCTGAATGTTCAGCCTTTGTTAGATGCATGGTTTGCAAATACATACATATATATTACTGTTCCATGCATTGCCTCTTTACTCCTTTCTATGGTATTTTTAAATTCTATATCCTGAAATTATGACTTTAGCTTAATAATCTGGATTTTTCTACTGAAATTAGGTTTTAAATTTTCTTGCCTTTCCAGCTCCTTTAGTTATACTGTTAAGCTGTGTACTTGTGATCACTCTATTTTCTTGATATGTGCATACAATACTATGAATTCCCCTCTGATCATTGCTTTCATGGTGCCCCAGAGATTCTGAAAAAATGTGTCTTTCTTTTTGTTTGTTTCCAGTAATATTTTTATTTCTGTGTTGATTTCTGTATTGACCCAAGTCATTCAGCAGCATGTTGTTTAGTGTCCACGTTTTTGTGTGTTGGGAAGGGGTGCTCTTGTTGGAGGTGATATTTATTTTTATTCCACTGTGATCTGAGAAGATGCTTGGTATTATTTCAATCTTTTGGAATTTTTTCACACTTGATTTTTGCCTGATAAAGTGATCAATCTTGGAGTATGTTCCACATGCTGATGAGTAGAATGTGTACCCTGCAGTTGTTGGGTGGAGTATTCTGCAGATGTCTATTAAATCCATTTGGTTGATGGTAGAATTAAAGTTCAAGGTCTCCTTGTTGGTTTTTGCTTCAATGATCTGTGTAGGGATGTTAGTGAGATATTGAAGTCTCTAACAATGGTTGTGTGAGTATTTATGTCCTCTCTTAGTTTATTAGCAAATATTTTATAGAAGCAAGTGCTCCTGTGTTAGGTGCGTATGTGTTTTAAATGAATATTTTTTGCTGGAGGGTTGAGCCTTTTATCATTATGTAGTATCCTTCCATGTCCTTTTTAATTTGTATGGGTTGGAAGTCTGTTTTGTCTAATTTCAGAATGGTTACCACTGCTCATTTTTGTTTTCCATTTGCCTGGAAAATCATTTCCCAGCCTTTTACCTGGAACCTGTGGGAGTCCTTTGTGGTGAGATGGTTTCCTGGAGACGGTAGTTTGTTGGATCATGTTTCTTTATCCAGTTTGTACTCTATGCCTTTTTAGTGGCGTATTCAGTCTATTCACAATCAAGTTAGTTATTGATATGTGAGAATTAATTCCTATCATAAGGCATTTAAAGGGTTGCTTTGCTTTTTTTTTTAGATTTTGTGGTTGATCTGTATGAACTGTTAACTCTGTGCTTGCCTTTGCTTTTACAATGAGTGAAATTGTTCTTTTGTTTCTGTGCTCATACCTTTCTTAAGCATCTCCTGAAGGACTGCTCTGGAGGTGGCATATTCTCTTAGGGATTGGATGTCTGAGAAGAATTTTAATACTCCTTCATTGATGAATATATAATTTTGTGAATGAGCTGTTTGCTCTGTTAACTCTGTGCTTGCCTGTGCTCTTGTGATGGGTGTAACCATTCCATTGTTTCAGTGTTCAAGACCTTTCTAAAATACTCCTGGCGGACTAGACTGAAAGTGGCTTATCTCTTAGTGATTGGAAGTCTAGAAAGGTTTAAATTCTCCATTACTGAAGAAGCTTAGAGTGGTGGGACAGGAAATTCTAGGTTGTAATCACTTATCTTTGAGAACATTAAAGATGAGACTCCAGTCTCTTCTGGCTTATAAGTTTTCTGCTGAGAAGTCTGCCGCAATTCTGATGGGTCTTCCCTGGTAGATGGTCTGACCCATCTCTCTAGTGTCTGTACAATTTTTTTCTTCCCTACTTACATTGTGAGGAGCACTTACCCTCTCTTGCACACAAGGTATAGCTGTAGGATCTACAGAAACCTGGCATACAGCAGGGATGAGGCACCTTGGTTCCAATGTCGACTGTCCAGATTCTCTTCTCCTTGGTCCCAGTGACTTTGAAGAGTTCTCTGTGGGATGCAGGGTGCTTCTTCCATCCAAAGTTGTTCAAGCCACCTGAGTTTACCAGTGGCTGGGTCTGTCTTCTCTGTTCCACTTGGTAAGAGGGGCACAGGTCAGCTACTCCTCAGTGACCATCTTGAATCTCTCCCCCTTGGATTACAACTTATTAACTCAGAGCACAACACACAATTAATGAGGTCATGGTCACAAGTATATTCTTTTGAGGACAAGTTTAATGTTATTCTGTTTATGGCTTCTGACTGCAGACTGCTTTAACTCTTAGGGAGAGTGTCTTTCTACTATTGGAAAAATAACTTGAGACTGTACCTGCCAAATAAATTATTGAATTTATACCTGAACTTATGTGAATAGGTTGACTTAGTTCCACTTAATTTAGACAATCAAACTATTTGCATAATAAGTGCAATAATTAAAGGAAACAAATAGAATTTTAGTTTTTAAAATTGTGGTAAGACTAAACAAATATATAGGCATTTTGAAAATTACATTGCTTCTGGGCTCAGAATTGCCTTAACACACTTATTCAACTCATCAACAATATAGTCAAGATTGACATTGCAACTGGATTAGCAAGTGCTTTTAGTTGTCCTTTTAAATTGCCAAAATTAATTGCTAAAGGAGAAAAAAAAGAGCAAATATAAGGAAATCAAGATGAGAAGGAGGAGACAAAAGAAGAAAAGAAGAAAGAAGAAATGTGTGCATAAGTATAATCTTTTCCATTTTCTTTTATTAATTTAAGTTTTACCATAGTGTATCTTAAAGTCTATTTAATCTGAAGTCCACTTCCATTATAGTGTCAGAGAGGAAACCAGTAAAGTTTAGCGAACCAGTTCCTCATCAACATCTGGGAAACACTCCTGTTTTATTTATTTTAAAAATATGGGTTTTTTGAGTCAGAGTCTCACTGTCATCCATGCTAGAGTGTGGTGGCATGCTCACAGCTACCACAGCCTTGACCTGCTGGGTTCAGGCAATACTTCTGCCTTGGTCTTCCAGGTAGCTGGAACTATAGGGGTGTGCCACCATGCCTGGCTAATTTTTTAATTTAGTGTAGATACAAGGTATCACCAAGTTGCTCAGGCTGGTATTGAACCCCTGGGTTCAGGCAATCCTCTTGCCTCTGCCTTCCAAACTTCTGGAAATACAGGCATAAGCCATCATGCCTGGCTTATATTTTAATTTTTAATTAACTATTCATGCACCTTAAATTTTCATGTATATTTTATTGTAAGTTTATCAAACTTCACAAACAACATAACTGAAAAACTTGAAAATTCATGTTGTGAAAATTGACATCTTTATAAATTTAAATTGTACTATCCAAGATTCTGACATGCCTCTCTATATATTCAGACCATTTTCTATGTCCCTTACTATAATTTAATTTTTTTTCCCTCTGACTCTGTTAGGTAATTCCCATGGTTTGCTTTGCATAAATATTTAGGCTTTAATATTTTAATATAGAAATATTTTTTCTGTCACTTTTAAATTGCTTCCCAAACTTCTGTACACTGTCAGTATAATTATTAATCCAAACAAACTTAGGTCATTATTTGAATAATGATTATAAGGCCTCACTTACTATACTACATAAGCTGAGTCCAGATATTGTTAGAGTGCAACTTGTGAGTCATAAATTCAACAAGTCTTGAAAATTCCACTGAGACTAATGGTTTGCATTGCACTGGAAAGTTGCCACAAATGCCAGGTTTGGGTAGATACAAGGAGCGACAATTAAGTTCACGAACTCATCCTAGGAAAAGTGCTATATACCTTGTTGCTGAATATCACTACAATGAGCTTTCAAGCACTCCCCTTGGGAAGCTGTGCACAAATGCCAGTGCCTAGCCCATCCGTAAATGCAATTTTGCAACTCTTTTTCTGGAATGGTTATCAGAACTGTTGTCATATTACCATGATGTTTTGAATGTAATCAAATGTCTTCCTTTTGATATTTCCTTTATCTTTGGGTTAAAAAAAAGTAACCAGATCAGGTGAGTAGGGAGGGTGTCCCAATACAATTATTTGTGCAGTGCTGCCAACGTAAGCACATGGTGTCAAATTCACAAACTTAATTGTCAGACTTCAACAAGGAGAGGACTTGAAGGTGACTGTAGTGATATTCAGCAATGAGGTATGCAGCACTTTTTGTAGGAGGTTTCACTAACCTAGTGTCTGACCTTGTATTTTATTGTCAAATAAAAAGCAGATATACTTACTGATGAAATGGGCATAATAGAAGCCTGCATGCATCTGGACAGTGAATGTGAAGATGGTTAAATATAGATTTGAGTTGGAGAAAACATATGCATATAAACATATTATAAAAATACAAATAAAGATGAACAAAATTAAATCTAGTCAGACAATTAAAAGGCAGGTGCCTGATTTGCAGAAAACATATGCAAAAAAAAATTACAATATACACAAATAAAAATAATCAGAATTTAAATGCAGTCAGAGAATGGAAAGACAGATATTTGATGTAAGTGCTGTATTTGACACGTTAATATTTTTCAAAGCCAACTGATGAAAATTATTATTTTTAATTGGCAACAAAAAATAAGTATGCATAATAAAATTAGTGCTACTAAATATCTGAGACAGTAAATACCAAATAAGGGGGCCAAAACCTTCAGTATTCAATAAAGTGACTGATATTACAAGATCAGCAAAACAAGCGATTTCTGAATTTCTTTAAATGAAATAAAAAACAATAAGTTTTTAAAGAAATAATGGATACATGTTTTTTAAGGAAGATAAAGTAATTATAGGGATGTTACTTGCCTTCAAATCTCCAGAATACTAAAATCCATTCTCTATACCTGCAATGTTTTTACTTGCCTCATTTCTTCTTCATTTAGTTTTCTAATGAATGCCCACTTCTCTATCACATATCAATTCAACTTTAACTCCAACTGAGAATCCTTCTTAGAAACTGGTACTTGATAGGCCTCAATTACTATTTGCTTAATGGATGTATGAATAAATGCCAAGAAGGGGATAGCTGAGGAACGGACTCATATCTTTTTTCCCTCCCCTTTCTTCTTTATCTATCTTATCAATCCTCGAATCAAATTATCTGGCACTATGAGAGATCTCATTCAGATGACATCAAGACTATTTTACAAAACTAATTGAATACACTAATATTGTTTAAAAATTTCATTATATGAGGACTTCTGGCAAGATGATGACAGGACAGGTCAGACTGTGAGAGTCTCCGCAAAATCAAGTATCTGTAAAGACTCTCTAGGTATAGGCATGTGCCAGTGGGTGAGTTAAAGTCTGTCTGAAGGAAGACTCAGGTTCCTTCACTGGAGCCTCTCCTCTGAAGGTGACTGCAATACCCCACCAGCACACAGGATTGTCTGCTGTTCTTGGGACTCTCCTGAGAAAAGCCTGCTGAGTACAGTTGATTCTCATCACCTAGTGCCTGGTCCACATCATCACCTCTGACAGCAAAGTGACTGGAACCCGCGGATACAATTGGTGGAGAGAGAAGATCAGGGAAAGTTGGAGAGAGGAGCTCTACCACAAGTGAGTAAATGCCAACTGGAGCCATTTTCTCTGTCCCTGGACCAGGCAGGGTCCTATCTCCACCCAGTCTCCAACTTAGGACCTAGAAGTAATCTCATCAAACTCAGAGAGATAGATGTCCCTCCCCCATGCTAGATAGGACACAGACACATCAAATCTGAGTGGCAGACGTGACAGGCAGCAAGCCAGTTGGTGTGTCTATTTTCCCTCTTACTCTTCTCTCTCTCCACCTTCCTCTTGATCCCTTCCTTCCTTTTCCCATTCTTTTCCTTTCCTTACTTGATTTTGCTATATGCAAACCTATAACACCACTGCATGGACAGATTGTAAGGCAGTGGGAAGTGGGTTCCAAGGGACCCACACACCTGTCAGTGGGTACTGGGACCTGCAGGTAGATTCTTAATTACAGCTGCCCCCTCAATTAAACCTCAAAACTGCAGAAAGTGCAGCCCCCAAACTGTAGTCCAGTTTCAGAACTGAACAAAGCCAGAGGATACACATAAGGAAGAACAGGAGATTGAGCAAGTAGAAGTAAAAGCAACCCCCATCCCTCAACAATAGAATTAAAGAAGAGATTTTTTTAAAAAAAGATGGGGGAGGAAAAGCTACACAGATGAAGAAAAACGAAAAGAAGACTATGGGTCTCATACAGACCCCAGTGAGATCAGACACTGAGAAGTCAGACTTCAGAACCCAAACAACAAAGAGCCCCCAGAATGAATGATCTCAAACCACAAACCCAGATGATATCAAGACATTAATAGAGAGAATAAATGGAATTGAGGAGAGACAAGAGGGAAGAGTGAAGGAGTTGATAACTGAGATAACAGCAGTAAAGAATACAGTGAATTAAATTAATAAAAAACTGATAAGCATGGAAAGCACAATTAGCCAAGCACAATTAGAAAGAATCTCAGAGTTTGAGGACCAAAATATGGAACTAACACAAACTGTCAAAAACATAGAAAAGAAGCTTGAAATGACAGAAGAAAACCTTCAAGAGATCAATGATTATTTCAAGAGGCTGAACCTAAGAGTAATTGAACTTCCTGAGGCAGAAAGATAGACAAGGACCACCTTGAAACACACACTCCATGAAATTATCCAAGAAAACTTCCCTCATCTCATCAACCATTCAAACACAAGAGATTCAAGGACCCCTGAGAGACAACAAATTAAGACCAACTCCTAGACATATAGTAATTCACCTACACAAAGTAGCTGTAAAAGAAAAAATTCAAAAGACAGCAAGAGAAAAAGGTCAGACTACTTAGTGGGGAAGACTAATTAGAATAGCAGCAGATTTATCTACAGAAAGACTTCAGACTAGGAGAGTTTGTAGCCCAATCTTCAAAGTTCTCAAAAATTAACAATTTCAACCAAGAAGTACCCACCCAGCTAAGCTAAGCTTCATCAATGGTGGAGAATTGAAATCTTTCCCAGACATTCAATCCCTAAGAGTTTATGCTATCTCCAGACCAGCTCTACAAGAAACACTTAAGTATTAAACATAGAAGAAAGGGGAAAAAGAATGGCAATGTTCTTCACAAGAGTGCAGGAAACAGATTGAAAACACACATGAATCAACCCAAAAATCAAAAGAAAGGCAAAAAACAAATAAGAACAACAACTCTGTAAAAACCTCATGACAAGGATAAACTCTCACATTTCAATAATTAGCCTGAATATGAATAGACTAAATGCACCACTGAAAAGACATAGAATGGAAAAATGGATAAACTATCTTGAGGCAACAATATATTATCTCCAAGAGACACATCTCACCAGAAAGGACACCCGCAGACTCAAAATAAGAGGATAGAAAGCAAAATTTCAGGCAAACAGCACACAAAAGAAAGCAGGAGTTGTGATCTTAATATCAGACAAAGTAACCCATTAAGTTATCAAGAATTTTAAAAGATACAGAAGGTCACTATATAATGATAAAAGGTTCAATCCATCAACAAGAAATATCCCTCTGAAACATATATGCACCCAACATAGGAGCACCAACTTTCATAAAGCAGTTTCTAGGCAAAATTTAAAAAGATATTGACTCTAACACTATCATAACTGGGAACTTTAATACCCCACTCACAACCCTAGACAGATCATGAAGACAAAATGTCAGCAAGGAGATTCAGAACCGCAGTGACTCTTGACCAAATGGACTTAATTGATACCTACAGACCTCCACCCAATGACCACAGAATATATATTCTACTCATTGCCACATGTAACATACTCTAAGATCAATCACAGCATCAGTCATAAATCAAGCATAAACAAATTTCATAAGATTGAAATTTTTGCCATGCACCTTCTCAGATCACAGTGGAATAAAAATAATTATCAACACCAACAAAGTTCCCCCAAAACCCACAAAGACATGGACACTAAGCAGCATGATGCTAAGCAACTCCTGGGTCAATATGGAAATCAAAATAGAGATTTAAAGATACCTGGAAACAAATGAAAATGAAGAACCTTCTTCTGAAAACCTCTGGCATGCCATGAAAACAGTAGTAAGAGGTGAAAAATATATCTACAAGTACACATGAAGAAAATGGAAAGCTCACAAGTTAACAGCCTAACAAATCACCTAAGGGAGCTGAAAAAGGAAGACCAGCAAAACCCTAATTTCAGCAGAAGAATCCAGATCACAAAAATAAAAGCCCAAATTCAGAACATAGAAGACAGAATGATAATACAAAAAATTAGCAAAACAAAAAGCTGTTTTTTTGAAAGGATAAATGAGATTGATGGTTCCCTAGCTAAACTGATGAAGAAAAAGAGAGAAAAGCCCCAAGTAAATCAATCAGAAATGCAAAAGATGAAGTCACAACTGACCCCATAGAAATACAAAAGACTATCAGAGACTACTTTGTACACTTATATGGAAACAAACTTGAAAACCTAAAGGAAATAGAGGACTTTCTGACATCACACAATCTCCCCAAGTTGAAACAAGAAGAAATTAAGACCCTAAATACACCAATAACAGTCCAGGAAATTGACTATGTCATAAGAAAACTACCTACAAAAAAAAGTCCTGGACCAGATGGCTTTCCAGCAGAATTCTACAAAACATACAAGGAAGAACTGATACCAATCCTACTGAAAGTATTCCAGGGAATTGAGAAAGAGGGAACTCTCTCCAAATCATTTTATGAAGCTAATATCACATTGATACCCAAACCAGGTAAAGATCCAACAAAGAAAGAGAACCACAGGCCAATATTCTTGATGAACATAGATGCTAAAATTCTCAATAAGATCCTTGCAAATCGGATTCAACAACACATCTCAAAAATCATCCACCATGAACCAGTAGTCTTCATCCCCAGAATGCAAGATTGGTTCAACATTTGTAAGACCATAAACATCATTAAATACATCAATAGATGTAAAACAAAAACCACATGATTATATCATTAGACAATTAAAAAGCTTTTGACAAAATTCAGCACCCCTTCTTGATAAAAACCCTCGAACATCTAGGCACAGATGGAACATACCTCAAAATAATAAGAGCCATCTACAAGAAACCCACAGCCAACATACTGCTAAACAAACAGAAATTGGAACCATTTTCTCTGAAAACGAGAACAAGACAAGGATGACCACTCAACTCTCCTTGTCAACATAGATTTGGAAGTCCTAACTAGAGCAATTAGACAAGAGAAGGAGATCAGGAGTATCCAAATAAGAAAAGAGGAAGTCAAGTTATCCCTCTTTGCAGACAATGTGATTCTATACCTCAAAACCCCAAAAGAATCTGTCAAAAACCTTCTTGCACTGATAAAAAACTTTGGTAAAGTCTCAGGGTATAAAATCAATGTGCAAAAGACAGTCACATTTCTATACACCAACAATAAGCAAACAGAAACCCAAATAAAAGGCACAATCCTATTCACAATAGCCAGAAAAAAAAAGAAATACCTTGGCATCTTCCTAACCAGAGACATGAAGGATCTTTACAATGAAAACCATAAAACACTGCTTGAAGAAATTAAAGGTGACACAAACAAATGGAAAAATATCCCATGCTCATAGATTGGAAGAATCAATATTGTTAAAATGTCCATCCTACCCAAGGCAATCTACAGATTATATGCAATACCCATTAAATTACCAGCATCATTCTTCTCAGAACTGGAAATGACAATACAGGAATTCATATGGAAACATAAACGACCACGAATCGCCAAAACAATCCTCAGCAACAAAACAAAACAAAACAAAATAAAAAACAAAGTAGGAGGTATTACACTCCCAAACTTTAAACTCTATTATAAATCTGCAATAATCAAGACAGCCAGGTATTGGTACAAGAACAGGTGTATAGACCAATGGAACAGGATAGAGAATCCAGAAGCAAAACCTCAGTTTCTCAACCAACTCATCTTCAACAAAGCCTCCACCACCACCGACTGGGGAGAGGAGAACCTATTCAGTAAATGGTTCTGGGAAAACTGGCTGACCATATGCAGATGACTAAAACAAGACCCCCTAGCTATGACCATACACAAAAATCAACTCTAAATGGATCAAAGACCTAAATGTAAAACCTCAAACTATAAGAACTTTAGAAAATGCAGGAGACACCCTCATGGAAACTGAAACTGGCAACCAATTCCTGATCAAAACCCCAAATACTCATGCTATAAGAGATAAGATAGACAAGTGGGACCTCATCAAACTGACAAGCTTCCGCAAAGCCAAAGAAACTATCAAGAGAGCAGAGAGACAGCCCATGAGTGCACTGGCACACTCATGGCCACCACAGCCATGACCTGCTGGGCTCAGGAGATCTTTTCTCCTCAGCCTTCCAAGTGGCTAGAACTACAGGCACACCCCACCATGCCAGGCTAATTTTTTAAATTTATTGTAGAGAGGAGATTTTGCCAATTTTCCCAGGCTGGTCTTGAACCCCTGGACTCAAGAAATTCTCTCTCTTCAGACAAAAGTGCTGGAATTTAAGGTGTGAGTCACCATGCCCGGCCTTAAAGGCATCTTAGAGCTAGGTGTGAGCTACCACGGCTGGCCTTCAAGGCTCTTAGGGCTCAGAAGAAAGTAATGCATATATGAAGATGAGAAAAATGAACAAGAAGCAGAAGGTAAGCATAGTAAACTGGGAATAATACTTCCGTTTATTATTTGCCAATTTCACCCAAGAGGAGCTATGGTTTTAACATTCATTAAGGGGCAGGAGACAAGTCCTTGGGCTGATTCAAGTTGGAAAGTGGGATGAGTTTCTCACATGAAACTTTCACTCTCAAATGGTAACAATCTCAATAAAGAAGTAGACCAAAAAGAAAGAAAGCTTTAAAAATCTGCTATTTAGCAAAGAGAAACTTTTCTTTTTTTATATGAAATCTTGGAGAGAAAAGTTTACCCTGAGAATTCTTAACTATCTGGCCCTAATTAAGGTTCAGGGTTTACATTTATAATAAAAGCATAGTCCACCAACCACCAAAAACAACAAAAACACAATAAAACAAACAAAACATTTGAAATAGAAGGAATTTCCATAAACTGATAATGAGTCTTTACCAATACCCAATAGCAAAGCTTAAACTTAAGGGTTAAACATTTTAACTAAAATTTATAGAGGTTTTTAAGATTGCTCACTATCATTGCTTCCATCCGATATTGTACTGTATGATGAGAAAATGCAAAGAACCATTTTAAGGAATTAAAAGGGAGAAATAAATGCCAATGTGGAAAAGTAAAGTTTCTACAAATAAATAAGTTGCATTAATAAGAGTATTAACAATATTTCTGGATATATGAAATAAAAATCAAGATCATTCTTTTATATCAGTAACAAAGGGTTAGAAAATGTAACCAAAATCATAATGTAACTAATACTAGCAGCTAATAGTAAATACAAAGTACCTATGGATAATTATAACAAGATATTTAAGTTCGTTATGGAAAAAATTTTAAGTACAATTGACAGATGTGTTCAAAAAAAGTTTTAAATACATAAAGATATATCTACTTTTATTGATAGGTAAACTCAATATTGTACAAAAAACTATCTTATTCAAATTGATACATAAACTCAGTTGAATTGCAATAAAAATTCTGTTTTGTGAAATTTAACAAACTGATTGTATTTTTTTAATGAACATAGCAAAGGACAAATAATCATCAAAGCAATTCTGATTAAATGGAACAAAGTAACAATACTTGTACAGCCAAATATCAAAATTATATACTTGTTGCACAGGTAGTGTTGCTTTGATGGAAATAGATATATAGTGCAATGTATTAAACAAGGATCTCAAGAAGAGAATTGTAAGCTTGATATGTGATAGAGATGATATCACATTAATGGAGAAAGAACAAATTATTAAATAGTGCTTCTAGATGGATGTTCAAGTGTAGGCTTTTTGAATTGAAGTCCTCTTTAATAAAATATGCAAAAATGTGTTCCAAATAGATTAAAGCATACTTTGATCTTATTTAGTAATAAGTGAATAGTGCATGTGTTAGGACTCAAAAATATTATTATAACTTATATAGTCAGGAAAAAAATTTATATACACTTCTACAGCTTGATATACAAAAATGTTTACACTGTTACATTAATTAAAAAAGAAAAAAAATGAAGATATCCCAAATATTCATAAACAGAAAACTGGACCAATAAAACTGTGACCTAATTCAATGCTAATCTGTGCTACATGTAACATGTTAGATAATGCCACAAATGTAAAAATAACCAGAAAAATTTAAAGGGAAAAAAAAAGTAAAATACAATTTATGTAAAGTCTAAAATGCTATGACACATATAACATATTTGGAGAAGGAGTAAATATACATGAATGTATGCACAAGAAACGTAAGCAGCAGCATCAGAATAAAACAGTCATCATTGCTGTTTACCAATATTTCTTGTTCTTATGCCATTTCATCACGTGGTAGGACTGCATTTCTCATGCTCTTTGGGTAATTGGGACCCCTGGGCTGTTAAATGGAAATAACTTGACTTATTTCCAGGGGGAATATTTACTTGTTGATGTGAGACTCTCCAGGGATTTTAATTTCTTATTAGCACGGACACTGTCAATGTTTAAAATAGTGATTGCCCTTTTATTCTGGACCCCTATGTGTCTTTCCTCATGGACTTTTTTGCACAAGTAAGAAATAAACTACCATTGTTTTACATGATTGTGGTATGGAGCACAGCATATTATCTAGCCTGTCCCAATTGACACACAGTTATGGTCAGCGCTGATGTGACGATGAATGTTATTGTGGGTATAAATAGAATCAGTTTAAAAGGTTTCAAGAAATAACAAAAACGTACACTCCCTTTGGGTACAAAGGCTCCAGCACACAGAGTGCAAGTCTGAGACCACTGCCACCTCTGGTCCAAGGTGGCAAAAACAGACAGCTGTGTTAGGGCCAATTCTGTTTGTGGCGAAGAGAATATAGAGTAAGGATTATAGAGCACTTGAAGGCATTAAGTAGGTGAAGAAAGCAACATCAATGGAGGCCCAGAACATGGTTTGTGCACACAACTACATATACAAGTGTGGGTTTATGTACAGAATATTTATTCTTAAATGGACACAGTCTGGAAGCCAGGAGTATTCAAATCAGCCTGCATGCTCATATGTGTTAGCAAATATTTAAGGTACAAATGGCACATTCCTAAATGTGGAGTCCTACCACAATGTACACATCCAACACTCTTAAGCTGTAGCCCTAGAACCAAGGATAACTCTCCTTTTTCCAATTCCCTTTATAATAATTAACTTGAACTATAATTTTTTTCTTAAGAAAATTATTTCTTACTCAACCAAAAATGTCTTTGAAAAACTCAAATTTGGGCAAAATCCTGTATTCTTTTAATCACTGTGGCTTTCATGGTAACGACTTAATCCAAAGACAAACAATCACAGACGTACCATTTTGGAGTCTTCCTTTTCATTCGTAATTGCTTTTCCCTACTCTCCCACCCAACCTTAAATAAAGTGCACCCAATTTACCACTCTGATATCTGTGCAGAGGCAAGAGAGAGGGGAATCAAAAGATGTTTTGGTTTCTGTTGGAGGGCATTCATTTCACTTTGAATAGTATATACTGATATGGAACCTACTGTTTATTTACCAGAGCCTTTTTTTCTTACTTCTTCTCCACTTCCTTTCTTCTGCCACTGCTGTCTTCCACAGAGCCCTCAGTTGAGAGTTGCCATAGGGAACCAAGAATGAGACTATCACATGCACTGGCCCAATGTTGTGAGATTTATTCAATCAACCCTCCTCTCTAAGAAAGCAAATTCAATCAACCCTCCTAAGACAGCAAATAGCCAGCTGTCTTTCAATCCCTTGGCATGTTGGCATTCAAGTGAACAAGTTGTTATAGCAGCAGCGGAAAAGCATGTTCAGAGTTTGGCCACCAATTCTAAAAATAATAATTATTATAACAATAATAATGACAGAGAAATGTCGAAGAACAAGATAGGACAGTTCCCAGTGTTTGAACTTGCAAAATAGCGGAACTTTTTTTTGAGAAATTAGTTAACTATTTAGCCTAAAAAAATGAAGGGTAGAAACACACAAAGATTCCAGATACAGATATAAACTGGAGATGTAACCTTTATAGATACATTAATTAATACCCTCTGATAATCAATACACTCAAGGTAAATGGCAATGAATAACTGCCTAAATAGAGAACTAATTTTCTAAATAGAACCGTGCTGACCATCGAAAGTAGATTGGATAAAAAAAAAAATGTGGTACATGTGCACAATGGAATATTATACAGCCATAAAGAAAGTCAAAATTATGAACTTTGCAGCAACTTGGATGGATTTAGAGTCTGTGATACTCAGTGATCTATCACAGAAACAAAGAGCCGAGTACCACATGTTCTAACTCATAATTGGGCCCTGAACAATTATCATAAGAAAGGGATTGACAGTAGTGGGAAACTGCCAGGGGAGCAGGGGGGCACACTTCATCAATAAGGGTACCTGATCTCAACCAGGTGAAGTGGGGACCAAAGTGAGGCCCAAACTTTACCTGTGAAATGACCATTTGTATACCTTGCCCTGAATTGTACCCTACATCTTTAAAATAAAAACTTCAAAAATTAAAAAATTTTAAAAAATTAAACAAAGAAGTAACCTATCTACACTTACTGTAGAATGTTATCTTTATGTGAATTCAGTATATCACATTTAGACTTTACAACCTGCTTAGCGTGTGGTAAAAAAATAATCAAATTCCATAAGCCGATGTGACCAAATACCAAAACAGTCAGAACATAGGACAGAGTCTGCAGGAGGTATTGTTTCCATAAATCATCCCCTGCCAACCCCATTCCTGATCAACTTTCAGAAAAGATTAGGTTGCTTTGTGTTACCGTATTTAAAATAATTAACAAAACCTAATGTAGCCTTTCAAATATGTAAAAGAAATATGAGGTCCACCAATTAGGTTTACGGGCCATCCAAGAAAAAAAATGCTACATGCCTTATTGCTGAATATCACTATGGTTACCTTCGAAGTACCGCCCTTGGGAAGCTATATATCAATGCTAGTGCCTAGCCTACCCATCAAAGCAATTTTGGAACTCTTTTTCTGGAATGGCCAACTCACAGGACATTTTTCTTCACCCTAGAAGGAGATAGAGAACAGATAATTAAAACAATTACTACACAGCTGATAGGAGAATGCCTCCGTTTACCACGTACTTACTCTCACTCTTTAAGTGAGCCTGATTCCCAAATTAGGCTTCATTTTTTTTCTGTTTCTCTTCTAAGCAAATCTAAGAATTATTGTCTAAAAAGTTTCCTGGATAATTTTAATCAATAGAACTTCTATTAGAAACTCCTTTAACTTCACATGGGCATCTGCTTATTTAATACTCATTAAAGGGGACATACATTATTGAAAGCATGACACTAATCATTATGGTTATGATGTGTATAATGCATTTAAATTTCTCAGTAAGCATTTATTTTACAGGTACTGTTCAATGTTTCCTACTACCAAAGAGCATATAAATGAAAAGAAAGATAAAGACATGTAATAAAAAATGTTTAAATGATGGTAGAGAAAATAAATTCAGAAGAGTGATTACAGCACAAGAAAGAAACCAAGTAAGCTTACATCAGCAAATAAATATTAAACTCTAACACAGTGAGTGTAAAGAATGATGATAGATAACATGTTACAGAAAAAGATTCCAGTGAGCTTAATTCCATATAAGATGTAACCTATGTAAATTGACAAAAGTATAATAAACGTGAGATAAGTGCCCAGAGAGTTAAGGAAAATAATATCTACAAAAATTGAAAAGGGACAAGTTACCTGTTATGATGATGGAAGATGTTATGCAGAAGGTAAGGCTTGGATCAAGTTTTGAATAATGGTTATAATTTTATGAAAATGGGCACTTTAGTTAGCGGGACCTGTGTTCAGCAAAAGTCTATTTAATTTGAATGAAAGGCTTCTAAAAGTAGCACAAGTCTTGAAGACGGCACCAGAGTCTAGGGCCTAGGATTTGTTTCACATGCTCAGAAGTATGGTTTTGTCAGCAATACCAGAGTGGGTCAATTGCTGAATTGAGACTCACATTAATCAAGTTTGCAAAGCTTGGAGTATAAATGAAAATATCAATTTATTAATTTATAGCACAAGCAAAAGTTCTTGGGGAGCCCAACTTAAGTTCTCCTGGTGATCAAGAAACCAGAGCAAGAAAGGCATAGGATATTCTTCAACATATTTTAAATTGTTACATATTTAGCACAGGATTATGTTAATCATTTACTACCATTTTAGAATAAATAAACTCCTGACGAAGTTAGGTAAGTCATTGAGTTTTCAGGTCAGGTTTATGGAGGGGCTGCTTGTGCAGTCACATGGCTGGGCTGTATTAACATTTGCCTTAGTCCAATTTGTCTATACCGCCACAACAGGTCTGCTCAATTGCCAACTGAAACACACACTATTTGAGAGAAAATGTTTCTAATTTTATTCCAGATTGTATATTTTACTAGAAAATCCAGTTAGGACCAAAGGGCATTACAGCATTTAATTCATCACCATATATTAAATAGTTCTTATTAAAAAGTAGTAGATAGCCATAATAAAAAATTCAGAAAAATATTAGTGTTCAAAAATTTTTTAAAATGAACATATCCTTCTGCCACCCACTACTGTCTTAATTATTCGTCTCCGCTGTCAGCAGTTTGGGGTGTATTTTTCTAGCATTTCTTTGCAAGCATGTGCAAATGTAAAAGCATGTGCATATGCTATTTTAATGTAATCAAACTCTGTATATTGATCTCCAGCTTGCAGCTTTCACTTAATAACATAATTATGCATACCTTCCCATGGCAAAACTCATAGTTATAACTCACTCTTTATTAATGGCTCCATAGTATTGCATTATAAACATGTAACCTAATTTGTGCATTCAAAACAATATTATTCCTATCACAAAGAAAATCTTTGTACACTTAATGAACAGTTGTTGAGTAAATCTTAAAGTAGACTAAATTCCAAATGACACATATTTTGTATTTTGAATTTTGCAAAGTTTCCCTACAAACATTGGTATGAAACGTGTACATTTCCAGCAAGAGAAGTTACAGTACTGATTTTCCCACATTTTAAATAGCACAGGATGTTATAAATGTTTTCAATATTCACCCATCTAGTGGGTGAAAAACAGCTAGATTTTGTTTTAATTGGAATATTTTAATTAAGGAGGTGAGCTTTTCTGCATATTATTAGTCATTTACATATTGTGTATGTATGACAGAGAAAGAGAGAGAGACAGAACAGCTTTCCAGATCCTTTACCCATTTTATGAGATGGCCTATTGTTTTAACAAATTATTAATAATATTTATTTATATCTTAAGGAAATTAAATTTTTGCCATGTGTCTTACAAACATTGTTTGGAGTCTAGTGTTTTTAAAAAAAATTCGTTGACAGTAAATTATTTAAAATAGTTGTACCATTTAGAATTTATTTCATTAAAAAACATGAATCCAGCCTTTTTCCCCCTCAAAACACAGTTAGTTTCCCAAATCCAATTTATTGAGTAATCTACTTTTTGATCACATATTTTTGAAAACCTACCCTTATCATGTACTAAATATTCCATATAGATGACTCTATTTCTGTACCCTATTCCTTTCCATTGATTTGTCAATCCCTAAGCCATTATCATGTGTTTTTTAATTAACACAGCTGAGTAGTACTTAAGAGTAATTCCATACCATTAAAAAAAACTTCTTAGTCCTTTTCTTCTTATTTTTACAGATTTATTTATACACATAAAGGTTTTTAAGATCTTAATCAAGAAATAGAAGGAAGAGGAGAAAAACTAGAAGAACAGTAAATTATGATAGCATTTTGATTTAGACATATGGGATTTCTGCTAGAATTTACAATGAATTGACATGATCATTTTTATGGAAGTACAAAATGTCACTCTCTAGTTAGTAAAGTTTTCTTTTATGTATCAATAAAAATTTAAATTACACTTACACATATCCTGAAAATGTCTTGCTAGGTTTATTTCTAGGTGTTTTATGCTTTGGTATTGTTTAAAAAGGCACCCTATGTAGATAGAAAAGTTATTTTTTTTGGTTAATGTTCAATTTGACCTGGTCATAGTACTGATTATTTTTGGCTAATGGTCCTCACTAACTCCATTATTGCCCTTAGCTTCCAAATCCATGCTTTTGCCAGTTCTTTCATAAATGTCTCCCAATAGCATTAATGTTCATATCTGTTCTGTCTTCTCTATTGTTATAAACCATGCTCAAATTCAAATTTGTTATCACATAATCCCTGGACTATGTCATGCTCAATATCATCCTTTACTGAAGTAGAAGTCTGCAGATTCATTTCCATGCTTAAAACCCTTCAGTAGTTGTCTATAACATACATTTAAAAATATCTAGGTGTTTTTTGTTTGTTTGTTTGTTTGTTTGTTTGTTTGTTTGTTTGTTTGTTTTTGAGTAGGAGTCTCACTCTGTCGCCCAGACTGGAGTGCAGTGGCCGCTCCCGGCCACTGCAGCCTCGACCTGCTGGGCTCCGGCTCCGCCTCAGCCTTCTGAGTAGCCGGAATTACAGGCGCGCGCTACCATGCTCGGCTAATTTTTTGATTTATTGTAGAGATGAGGTCTCGCCTGCCCAGGCGGGTCTCAAACCCGCGGGCTCAGGCAATCCACTTTTCTCAGCCTCCCAAAGGTGCGGGATTACAGGCTGAGCCACCAAGCCCGGCTTAAAAATATCTAGGTTTTTTAAACCTGCACCAGTGCCTCTGAGTCCTCATCTTTGCCTCTTTCTAGTTCACATGCTATGCTCCATAAACACCCAACAGGTTATCTGAAGTTTCTGTCCCTGTACTTTGAATTTCTCATCATCCCACCTTTTCCTACACTACACCCTCATCATCTCTCCCTTTACTAAAGTATCTCTAATTATTTCTGTAGAATAAGCATAGTGTCTTTCTCAAAGTTTCTTTCCATCCTAAACTAAGGTGTACACATTTTCTCAGTGCTTCCATAATATTCTGTGTACAAACTTATTTAATATTACATTTTGTATTATAATTATTAATTTTAAAAGTTACTGATAAAATATATATGATATTTGAAAACATTCTCTTTATCATTTATCTTAGCATTTTTGTATATATATTTGTTTAAATAAATAGATGGATGAATAACTGTAAAAATAAAATATTATTGAAGTCCTATTATATATCTGGCTCAGTTCTAGGTGAGGCATATATAACAGTGGAAAAAAATACCTGCCTACATCGAGGTTACATTCTAGTAGATAAAGATAGCCAATAAAAAATAAATAAGTAAATACATTATATATCATGGATTTGTAAAACTGAAATAAATGGAGAATCCGGCATGTCATGGAAAGAAAGGTTCAACTTTATAAAAATATAAAACTAATCAATAGATGTATTTCAATCAATAAAAATATAACAGCTTTATTTTCAGAATTGAAAAATCGATTGTATTCTATATATGGTATATTTGATAATAAAAGTACAATTTTATGAAAATTTAGAAAGGTTGTAGGATCAATAGTTGGCAGATCCCACTGAGGTTGAAGGTGATAGATAAAGTAATTTGGAAAAGGAGGATATGATGATCAGAGAAGGCAGTAATTATAGATGTTGGTAATGACAAGTTTTAGACTGTATCCACAGACTTGGCAGTCCCAGGGAGAAGGAATGAGATTATTTTAGGTTAAGTATCTGAGAGGCTAACTTGTTGGGAGAATCACCCAAACAGATACTAAAATCACCAAGAATCATGGCAAGAGCAATTCTGGAGAAAATAACAGAAAACCAGAAAGTAAAGTCTTTTCTTTTTCAAGAAAAAGAAAGAATAATTTGTAAAATTATTATGTAAAAAAAAATTCCTTAAAATGTGATTCACAACTTTGTTTCTCATCCACAGTGAGATGAGTATAGAAATCGAGAGCATTTATACTCGGTGTAGCAATTTGAAATGGTTTTTTTGATGACCACTTACTCTAATAACAAAAAACTTATATTTTATTTCCACTTTGTCTGCCATTCATTTTTTTATTGTACTTATTGATCCAGAACAGATTGAGGGGGAAAAAGATGGGTTCCTCTCCACAAATAGTTTGACAAGTACTGCTAAAGTTGACTTCAGTAAAAAGGGATTATGGGTAGCTAAAGTAGCTGTACAGTAGGATAACCAACTCATCCTGGTTTGCCCCAGACTTTCCCGGTTTTAGCACTGAAAAGTTCAAGTCTCAGGTCTCAGGAAACCATTAGGTCCCAGGCAAACCAGGAGGGAAGCAAAGAGGATATCTGTCCTACCTTGAGGCCCAACAGTACCAGTGATGAGAAAGCACAGCCACCCACTTCAATCTCCTAATGGTGGTACAAAGGTCAGTGATGGGGACAGTCTCATCTGGAGAACCAGAGACTGTGTGACTCTCTTTTTAATCCCAGAGCACAAAGACTCTTTACTGTGCCACAGAAACAGAAGAGGAATAACTTCCTCCACAACATCAGGAGCACTCAGCTTCCTGGGTGGAAGTTGTGAAGTCACAATTGGAGTATATACAACACAATTCTTTTTTCCTCCCAAAGACTGCACAGATCAAACACAGTAGTTGGCGATTTAAAGTTATATGCTATTAAAGACTAAGGAATAGTTGAATAGATTAAACAATGAATGTTGAAGAGTTGTTTTAACTAGCCCTTTTAGAATGTTAAACTCAATCACAGTTACTCTCACCTAAGTGCCTCACTTTAGCAATTTTCAAATCTTTAGGTCAACTTGATAGAGTTTAACACCACCCAAGTTTGTCCAAAGAGATTTATAAGAGAAAGTCATTTAAATAACTTATAAAAATAATTGAATTTATGTGCCATCTGGTGAGCACATCTTCCTATCAGTTGGGAAACTGACCCAAGGAAGTGAATTAAAAACAGAAAAGTGTACCCAATGAATTTGTGATCAGAACATAGGTAGCTGAGTGGCCTTAAGTAGCCATTCTTCAAGCAGTGGAGATTTGGTGAGACACTGTCTGTTGTAAATAGATGTAGTTGTCCAATGGAGAAATATTTCTGGTGACTGGTGAGGCCACCTTTTTCTCTGAATGGTACTAAAAAGACAATGACAAATTCTTACTCTCTAACTTTCATTTTTCTGGACCTCATGGGGACCATCAACTTTCAGCTTGCATTTGTTATTATAACGTTATCAGTTCCACATTTCAACCTGTGATTCCCAAGTGAACAGATTATTTTTCATTGATCACATTTTAGGTTGGCTGTTCCATGATCACATTTTTCATTGGTTACATTTTAGATTGGCTGCTCAGAGATGAATCTAAGTTGTCTTAAAATGGCATTGTGGTATCAGGTACCTTCGAGAAGCTTTTCTAAAGACAGAATAGAATCTCACGGATTGTCGGCTAACCCCACATTTACAGTCTTATAAATTCCTGTCAAAGACAGTAACAATGACTGCCTTGTTCCAAATTTGTGTCTTATCTGAATACGAATGTAATTACCTTTCTATGAAGGATAAACATCTATGCAATTTTTGCCCCACATCTTGTTAAATTGAAAGCAAAGCTGTAACATTCCATCCCAAATGACACCTTACAGTGTTCTTACGGATACTACATTGGCAGAACTAATCAAACTTTAATGTGCACGTGAATTATCAAGTTATTTTATGCAAATTAATAAAATCTGTTACAATATAGATTCAGCAGGATGGCATGGGCTGTGAGGTTCTTTCTACCTTTCACTTCATAATCGTGATGCGAGTCTAGAGACCACACTTTGAGTAGCAAGTATTTAGGGGCTTTGCAACTAACATTATCTCCAAGTAATGCCTTTAGAATGTTTCCCAGTAAAAAAGGCTCCTGCCTGGGAATTTCTATGATTGATGGTTCTCAACAGCTTAGTCACTCTGCAGCAGACCCTATTACAGGTTTTTCCACTCAGGTTCCTCATGGCTCTTGCAGTAGGTGGGCAGCTCAAGATAACATAGTTGTTAAGAGTCTGGGTATTGTCATTAAAATGTAAAGTGATCTTAGACAGTTTTCTTCACTTGTGTAAAACCTCAGTTTTCTCAAGTATAAAGTGGATGAAACAATAATAGTAACAATAACAATAATATCCAATAACTCCTGGGAATGTTACCAGGATTAATGAAATGATGTCTATGAGGAGGACCAAAAGTAACAGAATTTATCTAGAAAAAGTTGTAAATTTATTCTTACATGTTCAAACTTCAGTCAACTTCAAGGTACTCTCCATTTGATGCAATGCACCTGTTGAGATGCTTTTCCCACTGCTAAGAACAGTTTTTGGACTCGTCAATAATGATACCTTTTAGTGCTTCTGCTATTTTTTCTTTTACTGTTTCCACATCAACAAAACCATTTCCCCTTGAGGACTTTTTTCATCCGGGGAAACAAACAAACAAAAAAGCCACTCAGGGCAAGATTGGGTGAGTAGGGAGGGTGGGGTAGGGGTCATGCCATTTTTAATGAGAAGCTTTTAAACACAGAGTAGTGTGGGCAAGTGTGCTTGTAAATCACCCATCATGAAATAGGCAAACATGCTGAAAGAATCTTCTCCCCGCCCCAAAATTCACTGAAGCCAAACACAGCCTCTCAAAATAAAGCTAGTGGGTGCACTGCTGCTGATGGGTTCCTAAACACTTTCCAAGCAGGGGAAACCTGTACTATGAGAGACTCACTCTCCAAAAGGTAATTCTTTTTTGGGGGGGAAGGGTTCGCCCCTTGCATAAAATTCCAAATATATAGCACTCACATAAAATTATATTCTTATTGATTTTTTTATTCTTTCCATTTGAATTGCTTCATGGATTCATATTTCTACCTCTTGCTACTCTTCTGAGTCATCTCACCCAATTTGTATTAAAGTGAGTTTTCATTTCCATGATGAGACAATGCAAAAGGCTTTTACTGTGGTATCTGTCACTACCTCTTGGTACTATCTGAACTCAGATAAAACTTGGAAGAAGTTCTAGATTCTCTTGATAGTCTTGCCCAACGTAAAAGCTTAGGGTATTCATACAGAATGAATTTGAAAAATTCCATAATTATCCAAGGTATACCTAATATGCTTTGAGTCATTTAATAAAGACACAATTCTTTGCTTAGAGCAGATCCCATCATTCAAAGTACATGTTTGGCAGCGGCTACGTGGAGCTGAATCTTAAGCAAGCGAGGTGAGTTAGCATGAGATAATTCTATTTCTTAGAGTGTTTGCCTGTGATTAAGTTGACTTTTGTTCCCTGTATTTAGCAACTAAAAGAGAACGTCAGGTATGGCTTAATTAATCCTTGAATCATGTCAATTTTACCCTTCACTGGATAGGCACTAAGAATTTGTATTTAATAAAACTCTTCTCTTACATCACCTACTGATTTCTGCAGGAGACCTACCTTACCCAGTAATTTGTATTGCTATTTTAAAATTATGTATTTCCAACATCTACATGCCTGCTATTAATAGACAACTCCAGGTGCAGGAATAAAGAGTTATCTTGTTGGTTAGCCACAATGCACAGTTTTGTTCTCACCATGGGAAATTCAAAGTTCCCAAAGTTTTTTATCTGTATACTTCCTGGGGAGTTTCCACTTCATCCTAGTAAAGCAGTATCATAAGGACTCATACTATTTTAGATAGTGTAGCATTTAAAATTTTTTAAAAATCCAATTCCTTTCAGTCACATATGTTCCTGGTAAGTAAAGTGGTCGACTTTAAAAAATAAATAAATAAGTAATAAATTCTCAAAAACACTATATATTTCTCATCTGAATTAACCTACATCACAGTTCTCTACTTTCTAAGGCAAATGGTAAAAATGAATATTATCAAACAAGAGACTTTAGAGCTTAGGTTGGGAGAGGTAAGTGTGGCTTGCTTCCTGGAGTGATTGAGGCAATTCTAAAGCAAGTGGCTTTGATATCATAAGTTCACTCTCAGTCTTTCTGGGCAACTGATGAAATACAGAAAGCTGTCAACTCTATCACAGGTAAGCAGTCTGACAAATCATTCACAGGTAAGATAAAGTGCCTTTTTTCTTTGTCTGCATGTCCCAGACAGGTGTATATTCAAATCAGGCCAGCAAATGGACACATGGAGAGAAATTCTACAGAAGTGTGCTGTGAGAGCTAAGGGAGGAGGGCTTGACTACTCTTAATATGTAAATGTGACCCTTGAGTTTGAATCTCACCAGGAGTCCAGCACCCTGTCTTGGATCAATGACAGTTCATTTGGGAAGGTGGGAGGCCAATGCTGAGGGGTCCAAGTCTATGCCCCTCAGCTCTATCCAGCTAGCCTCAATGTTCCCTAAAACACTTTGTTTACTAGGGAAATATTAGAATTGTTTTATAAAAGCTTGCAACTGTCAGTACTAGACGACCACAATTGGATACTCAACATATAAAAGGAAGTACATTTTGAAGCACATTTGCCTTAATAGAAATACCAATTCATTGTAGATTTTCCAAGAATTATATTACTGAGTTTCAGGATATTTTGACCAGTTTTCTTTTTAGGTTTACTGTAATATTAGTATTCTCACCCAGAGAGATATGATCCTGGCATCACTGAAAAAATGTCAGTCACGCCTGTGACTGTGTAGATACACACACTGACTAGTTGATTGTTTTCATGAATTTGTCTGCTGTGAGGATCCAAAAATGACCCAACTAGTGCGACTGTCAGCATGGCCTATTTATCAAATGTTGTCCTCAGCTAAAAATGAGTTTATTTATTTTGCATCATTAACATCTACCTTAATAAAATTGCCAACATCGCCTATAGCTTGCTGAGGTTTGAGGAGTTAAAGTCATGTAAGGATTTATGATACACATCTAGAAACAATTAGGGGAATACCACATGGTGACAATTAAATTTGCTGTTTTCTTATTTGATTCTCAATAAATATGTTGTATTTTCAGAGCTTGTTCTAGTCTCAGTAAACCAAAATTGTAAGAAAGAAGTTTGTGATATCTCTGTAAAGAATGTTTGCCTATCTATCTATCTGCAAGTCTATTTATTTATCTATCTATCATCTACCTATCTGCCTACCTCTCTATCATCTTCAGCACTTTGGAATTAAAGTTGTTCTTTCCTAAGTTTATCCAGTGTGAATTATATGACTCATATGTGTTGTTTTTTATAAATTATAGATACACACAAAGAAAACCTAGTAAAAATTATCTAACAACTATTTAGTACATACAGTAGTTTCTTGATTTAAATAAACAAGTCAGCTTTCCATTTTAGTACATGCACATCAATTTCATTCTCTTTAATGTCTGAAGAATATTATATTGTATATATGTATTATAATTTATTTGCCAGTTTTTGTCAATGGTTCTTGTTTTCAAATATTTTCGCTATTAAAAACAAAACTATAATGAAGATTCTTGAACATTTATCATGGCATACATTTGCAAGTGTTCTTTTATTTTTTTGAGTTGGAGTCTCACTCTGTCACCCAGACTGGAGTGCAGTGGCCGCTCCCGGCCACCGCAGCCTCGAGTGGGCTCCGGCGATTCTTCCGCCTCAGCCTTCCAAGTACCGGAATTACAGGCATGCGCTACCACGCCCAGCTGATTTTTTGATTTATTGTAGAGATGAGGCCTCGCTGCCCAGGCGGGTCTCGAACCCGCGGGCTCAGGCAATCCACTCACCTCAGCCTCCCAAAGGCGCAGGATTACAGGCTGAGCCACCGAGCCCGGCCTGCAAGTGTTTTTATTGGGATAATTTTTATCCATAGAATTGATGCCTCAGAGCATGTGATCATTTTTCAGTTTGATGACTATTGACTACTTGCACTCCACAGTAGTTATACTAATTTAAGTGTTCAAGGTGCAACAAAACTCTCTTCAGTGCTCATATTGTTATTAACTATTGTCCCACTGAGTAATGAAAATTATTAGAAAATATTTTTCTAAAGATTTCTGAGTAGTTCAAATCAGAATTTGATAGAGAAACTCACAATTTAAGGTTTGTAAATCTGGGTCCAGGATTCCTTGAAACTATATTTATGTTGAGTACCTTCATTTTTCCTTAGGGAAAGAGTCCATATTTTTAAATCAGATTTTCAAAGAAATCTGTGAAGATTTGCGGAAAAAATGTTCCCAGTTGTGGCAAACAGGGGACTGGTTCTTCCACCATGACAACGCACACACCCACACCAGTTTTGACCAAAAATGGCAAGACCCCCGTCCCCCCCCATTCACCAGATCTCATCCCAAGTGACTTTTCTTCCCCTCCCTCCCCCCGGATGAGAAAAGTCCTCAAAATGTTTTGCCAGTGTGGAATAAGTGACACCAAGAATGGCAGAATCACTAAAAGGTATACAAATTGATGAGTTCAAAAACTGTTTTGAGCAGTGGAAAAAGTCTCTCGATAGGTATATTACGTCCAACCAAAAGAACTTTGAAGGTGAAGCTTAAACATATAAGAATAAATACACATTTTAAAATAAATAAATTCCTGGTTTTTCCGGGGGTCCCCTCTCGTATAAGATACTGTAATATGTGCTAATGAGATGTCTAACCCTGGTCCTGGAAATGCCCATAGCTTCATGAGGGACATAGATAGGTCATTGGGGTGGGGAGGTATTCTAGGGTAAGACACTGGCATACGCAAATGTACGGAGATGTGGGAGTGTGTGGAGTGTTAGGAGAGATTTCAGTGTTGTACATCATTGAAATTTAGAGTATGAGGGAAGGGGTGACAAGATATATGATTGGAAAGGTAGTCCAGAGCCAGAACTACAGAGCTGCTGATGGCTGAAACTGATCATTTGATTCAAATTATGAAATGGAGTAAACTCCTCTAGGAGAACCACCCTGATTCCTTCCACTGTGGCAGGTTTCCTTCTTACATCAGTCTCAAGGCACTTTCCCTTAGGTAAGTCCCCTTCAGGGTACTTCTCATGGTTTTTGGACATACATTGCTCTTTTCTAGGATACCGTCATGATCAAAGGACACGTGGTTATATTTATCTTTGGAACCCCAGCAGGAAGTCCAAAGTGCCATGAAAGAATTTCATTCTTTATTTTTAATCTGTTCTCTTAAATAATGAGATATTCCTGCAAGTTTTAGTTGCCTGAGCTCAATCATAAAATTTTGGTGTTTTGTCTTGATTTTTGTTTTTATTCTGAATTGGAGTCTCACTCTGTCACCCAAGCTGGAGTGCAGTGGCATACTCACAGCCACCTCAGCCTTGACCTGCTGGGCTCAGATGATCCTTTTGCCTCAGGCTTCCAAATAGCTGGAACCACAGGGGCACATCACCACACCCAGCCTATGTTTTTGATTTACTGTAGAGATGAGGTCTCACCAAGTTGCCCAGGCAGGTCTCAAAACCCTGGGTTCAGGAAACCCTTCCACCTCCACCTCCCAAAATATCAGAATTACAAGCATAAGCCACTTCGCCCAGCCAAAATACTGTTTAATTTATTTATTTTTAAATTCTTTTTACTACTAGAATTCAGTATTATTAATGAGTAAAAATATACAACACATTAGCTATTTATCAATCACGAGAATAAACATAGGAAGGGTAAACAGAGGCTATGCAAAAGCACACTGCCTGAAATACCTATTTCTCTGAATTTATTAAGATTTTTCAGTCTTCATATATAAAAATAAAGCAGTCATGTCGGGTTACATATCAAGTAAGTATTTGCGTAAGAAAACAGTTCGTAGATGCTTCTTTAAAAGATCATCTCCTGGTACATCATTAACCAGTTTGCTCTCTTACTATTCATTGATTCCTAAACTTAATATCCTACCCTGAATAATCGGTGTCATGAGAAAAAGATATTCCCCCTAGATATCAGCATTCACTACACTGGAAAATATCAATAAGATCTCAAATAAATCCAAGGTTGCAGTTTGAATTTACTTGACTTTTACTATTGACCAAAATAATTGATTGCATTTTCAGGTACCATGAACAAATATAACTTTAAATCATCTTCTTCTGCCTTTCAGGTTTAACTTAATTTTCTTCTCTAGTGTATCTACTAGCCCATCCATGATCTAAGAAAAATTCTAGCATGCTGTCTTCTTCTAGTTTCCTAATACTTGTTATTCAAAACATACTGGGTATTTCTACATACGGTGTTACTGATGCTTTACTCTGTGTCCTTCTAAGATAATGTCACAGAAAATGAGTCCTGCATCATTTATAGTCTCTGCCTGTCTTTATAGAATTTTCTGACTCTGGACACATCTTCCTGGAACAGAAACCTGAATTGTATTTAGCCTGTTACCTCTAGTCACTTTTTGTGTTGACTTGACATATCCTGCCTTTTTGTGTGTGATATTTACTATGTTTCTGTTGACTGTTTGTTAAGAGGGAAATCTGGCTTCTCAGCAGCTTTTTTCTTTTTTCAGGTGCATAAACATATCTACAGTGTTGGCATATTGTCTCTCTGAGTCTCCCTTCATTTCACCTGACCAGTTTACGTATGTCTGACCTTTGCTACTTCTCATTTGTATTTGTCTACCTTCATAATACCTAGAGAAGCTATTCTGATCTATTCTATTCCCTAAGGGCTTGCCAAGAAGGGTCATAAGTGATAAAATGTTGCACGCTTGGATATGGCTTGGTTTACTGATTCTTTTTTTTTAAGTATAAGATGCTACCCAGAGAATCCTAGCACTGGAAAGGGCTAGAAAATATTTGAAAACAACAGCTTTATTTTATAGATAAGTGAAAAATGAGTGGCCTGGAGAGGATGAATGATTTATATAAACTCACATAAGGCAGAGCTAGGAATGAGAGCCCAGGGAGCCAGTTACTTCCACCTCCACCATGTCATACCATATAGCTTCCCTCTTCTGGAACTGCGTCTAGTGAATATTTGACTTTTGTAGTGATCAGCATTCGTGCTCATGTTTTTGATAATCCAAAGAAAGACAAGAGACAACCGCTGCCCTATTCAAAAGCTTAAAAGAGATGAGATATTTCTTTCACCACCCACTATGTGGGGTACCAGTAGGATGACTCTGTCTGATTCTTGAGAGAGTGAAGCAAAGGAAAGGGTTAGGAAAGAATTTTTTTATGGCACCTGTAATGGGGTGGAGATTTCAGCATGTGGTGGTAGGAATCCAGAGTACAGGAATCCAGCAAGAGGATAACTTGAATTAGTACCAGTTGCAGAAGTAACAAACAGCCATCAGTGATCTTCAGGTTGTCTTGGCTTTGACTCTCTAGGCTCTTGTCATAGCCTGGAGCCACTCTATAGTTTCTATAAGATATTCTCCAAACTTTCAACAAACTTCTTTTCTGTTTAATTCAATCAGAGTCCTTTTTGTTGCTTGTGACTAATAGAGTAGCTATGGTAAACCCACTGGGGCTACTGCTGCTGATTTAGTTGGGACAAAGGCAATTTTTATTCCTTATTGTCTCCTGTCAGATCTCTCTTTTTTTATTCAAATTAAATCACTTGTGTCTATTTCACAGCACATGACACTATATAAGTACTAAAACAGCCATTGTGAAAGGAAGAATGAAAAGAATAAAAAAGGAAGGAGGTAAAGGGGGCGGCAGGAAATGGGATGACTGTGATTCAGTAGTCATCAGCATGTTAAGAACACTTAAATCCAAGGTACTAAACTATATTATCTAGGTTTAAAAGGTAGACAGGAGTGAGAAAGATACCAAGAACAGATTCTGGGTACGTTATATTTCAAGAAGAGGAGATACATCCCTTAAGGAAGTCTGAGAAAGGGCAGCCAGTGAGGTAGAAGAAGCCAAGAGAAGAAAGCAGTTACTGAATCAAAGATCAGTGAAAATGATAATAGAAAAACAGAAAAGTTACCATTGCATTTGGCATCACCCAGGTCCTTGATAGGCATCATTAGTACACACATTGATCGTCTCTATCAATACACTCTCAAGAAAGTCTGATCAGAGTGGATGGAGGAGTGATTAATAGGTGAATAAGTAGGGGTAGCAACTCTTTCAAAATGTGTTTCTGTGAAGAGAAAATAAAACAGCGAGGAAACTAAAGGAAACCAAAGAGCTGTGTCATTGTTAACACACCCCCTTAGAGTTTGGTCTTTGTTATTCTCCTAATCCCACCTACGCCTTCTTCTATTATTACTTCATTGTTGGTGCTCCCAAGTATTTTATGTGCAGACTCTTCATGACTGAGTTCACTCATTTTGATTCCTTTGATGAATTCATGCACTTAATTCATATACTTAACTCCAACTGCCTCCTTTCTTCCAAACACAAAAGTCCCTCACATATAACAACTATCTCAAGGTTTTTTCTTTGTTCCATCAGTTACACTTAGCCTGCTTATCTCTTGGCTTTTATGTACTTATTTTGTATATATCTGAATATATATAGATATACACACATATAAAATAAATTATTGCTTACCAGCATGTTATGCATATTTTGTATTATGTAACATATAAAATACTTACATAAGCCAAATTTAAATATAAATATATATGCTATATAAAAATGTACAAGCTACCTTATATATAAAATGGAAACATATAAATATAAAAGTTATATATATATATAACTTTAAATATATATATTTAAAGTCTAGGCTATTATACATCTGTTGGGACTACCATCTTCAGGAAATACCTACAAAGCTTGAAATCAGTAAAGAAAATGCTGAGTTGAGATAAAGGGGATTTGAGGAAGTCAAGGTTCCTGATATGTAGATGAAATCTCACAGAGTGCAGCCCTGAGAGAAAATAGATGGCTTATGTCTGGAGGTACATTTGGGAGGTACTCAACTGGAACACTTGCACTGGGAACTGCAAGTTTTCCCAGTTGAGTACCTCCCAATAGAAATGAAGTGAGGAGCTAGAAACTTCCATATACAACACAACTTCCTCCTTAGAGGTAGTATAGGAAGGGAGCTTATAACGCATTTTACAAATTATTTTCAAAAGTCTCCCTCTCAGTATTCTCTAGAGCTCGTATACCTGGGATGTGAGGAAGATGCTCAAAAACCAGCACCATTTTTAGCATTGAGGATTAAACTCTGGCCTCTTTTTTCTCTTGCTCAAGTACCTTAGGGGCATGAGAAGTCAGACCCTACAAGCTACAAAGTCTCATCAGATGGGTTTGTATTAACCCTATGCAATGTGACTTACTTTCCAACCTGACTCTGGCATAACATTACATAACAGATAGAGGGAAATCAAAAGGTTTATGACCCTGCAAAGTCTTCTTTTTGGGAAATTTGCATCTGTATAGAATCCCCTTCCAGGGATTTCCAGAGGATCCAGACATTTGCCATCTATTTTCTCTCAGGGCTGCTATCTATGAGACTTCATCTACATATCAGGAACCTTGACTTCCTCAAATTCCCTTTCTCTTTTTTTTTTTTTTTTGAGTTGGAGTCTCACTCTGTCACCCAGACTGGAGTGCAGTGGCCGCTCCCGGCCACCGCAGCCTCCACCTGCTGGGCTCCGGCGATCCTTCCGCCTCAGCCTTCCGAGTAGCTGGAACTACAGGCGCGCGCTACCACGCCCAGCTGATTTTTTGATTTATTGTAGAGATGAGGTCTCGCTGCCCAGGCGGGTCTCGAACCCGCGGGCTCAGGCAATCCACTCACCTCAGCCTCCCAAAGGCGCGGGATTACAGGCTGAGCCACCGAGCCCGGCAGCCCCTTTCTCTTAACTCAGCATTTTCTTTACTGATTTTAAAATTCTTTAGACAGTGCTTAACTCTTTCTACCAATTGTCAACCAGAAAACCTTTAAATTCAATGATGGCCTACAAGTCTCTGCTTAAAGATGTCCTACTTTCCTTGGCCAAACCTATGTGAATCTCACATATATTGATTTATGTGTTGCCTGCACCCCCTGAAAATATGTAAAGCCAAATTTTAATTCAACCATCTTGAGGCACGTATCTGTCCTATCCTTCTTTATCCAATTGCCGTTTTCCTTCTTCAGGTATTCAGCTGCATCACTGAGATCCTATTGGCCATTTTGTCTTTCTCCAGTCTCAACCCTCCAAGTCATTTTAATTAGTTTTCAAAATCATGTATCTAAACCTGTCTCTTCACTGCTTAAAAACCTTTGAATAACATCGCATTGCCTACTGTATGAACTCCAAACTCCTTCAAAAATTGATTCCTAATTATCTTTCCAGAATTATCTCCTGCCAGTTCTTTCTTATTGAATAATGGAAAATAAATAAAATAAAAGCTCATAGTTGAACTATAAAATCATATCACAATGGAAAAGAACAGAGATATGCAAATTCATCTTAAAAGACAGTATAATTCCTATCATGAGGGCTCATCGTGTCAAGACCAGAAAAAGAAAGGAATTACTGGCAGTGGTAACTGACTGAATTTTGTAAGGAGATAAACTTGCTGCTGCATAATGAAGTCCATATGGAGGATAGAATTCAAGGACTGATTCACTGTGGAGCCTCTTGTTGCTTTCAGACCTGGTGGTAAACCTAACTAGCCAATTGCAGCAACAGCTTATCAAGGGCTCTAATTTTTCCAGTATAAAAACCTGATGACTGCTGGAGAATGAGGGGGTCTTAACAATGATTGTTAGAGGAGGACGATTATAACCATCAATTCCTCAGGAAAAGCTGCAGGTGTGAGTATAACCACTTACCCTACTACAGTTTCTCTTTCTTCCTTTCTTCCTTTCTTCCTTTCTTTCTTCCTTCCTTTCTTCCTTCCTTCCTTTCTTCCTTCCTTCCTTCCTTCCTTCCTTCGTTCCTTCCTTCCTTCCTTCCTTCCTTCTCATAAATTTTGAGTGAACACTAACGTAAAGAACCACTAGCAGGACAGATTGAATTTAACATGAGTCAAAAGTGGATCTGAGGTAGTACAAGGGATTTATCTCCTCTCACTCACAGACTAGCCAATTAATGACTATCTCAGTTATATTTGATCTTACAAAATGTTGCATTGGACCAAGGAACCCACATTATGGTTGGGGTGGTGGGTATTACTATGATCATATGACCAGATAATCCATGAGTCCTCATGTATTTCCCAGCTCCCAGAAGTTTCCAGCCTAACAGAACACTGGAATGCACCCTTAAAAGCACAGTTAAGGTAGCAGTCAAGATGTAGTATATACCACCCATGATCATGCTAAAATAGAAGGGTGGAAGCAGAAGAAAATCTCACTATCCCTCCTAATGATCCACTTGAGGAATTTGTGATTTCTGTCTCACAACTTTTATTTTTACCGGATTAGAGATTCAAAGATGAAAATACTTCAACCATTGAATGTAGAAAAGGATCCTCTGAGCCTAAACTTAAACCTGCAGCCTGTTTTGAAATTCATCAATCCAAGGTCTCAAAACCCTAGTTTTAGCACAGAAGTCTAACAAGGACTTGTTTGCAAATCCACTAATCTCACAGACTTCCGGAAACCTAGGTTTCAACCCATTCTACCCTCTGGTTGAAAAGATAAGGGTCACTTTAAATGTGGCCCAAAGACCTTCTCTGGTTTTCACACTGTGCCTTGAATCAGTAGTTGATATCTAAGTCTCTAATGTTTTTAGTTCGGTGCTTCAATGACACTAACAACAACCAGCTGACTACAGAAACCTTGTCATTGCCATTGATCTCTCAAATACTAGAGGTATTATATAAGCAATGTGTTTCCTTCTACTTATATCTCAACACAGTTAGACATGGCTGAGCCTTTTAATAATTGCGACACTACAGCATGCTCACTTGCTATTAACAGCGTTGACATTTGGAGCTTAAACTCTCTACAAGACTCTAGGAGCCAATGTGGAACATGCCCCTCTCAAGATTTTTCTGTGAAATAAGTAAGGAAGCAAGAGTATTTAAATACAAGCTCCTGAGAGCTGTGGCTAAGGAATACATCCAGGCAGCAGTCATTCCCAAGGTTTTTGGACTGTTGTGCTCACTGGCAAGGCAGGCTTCCGAGATCACAAAAAGCCTTCCAACAAAGAAATGCAGGTGCTGACAGCTGGCTCCCTTTCAGTGAATAGGACAAAGGATATGGGCAGGTCACCAATAGCATCTGCCTCTAGAGTCAAGCCTGGAAATGTTGAAATTTGCAAGATATTTCTCCCTTATTAGTCAATCTCCCTTTCAACAAACTCGTGACTTTCATGAACTATTGGTTTCAAATTCTAAAAGAATTATTGAAATTTTCTGGATGCCTCTATCCAATTAATTGCTCCATGTCATTATGCATGGCATGCACCAGAAAGTCCTCCCCTGGTTCCCAGCCTAGAAAACCATCCATTATTCCTGCAAGTGTAGAATGTAAGTGTAGAGTGTAGAATGTAAGTGTAGAGTATAGAGTGTAGAACGCGAGTGTAGAAGGGAAAAGGTTGATCTTTTCCCTTCTTTTCTAAAACATTATCTGTTTCCCTTCATGTCACTCTCACCTTTCTACTTTGATGAACTGTTATGCCTTTCTCTCTTATGGTTCATATCACACTGCATTGCGATCTAGTGTGTTTTCCCAGCTATGCCAGGAGGTTTCTCATAGTCTTATTCGTCATAGCTTAACTTAATGTCTGGTAGATACTGAAGAGTCGTATTATGAATTAAATAAATCCATTAACCATAAGAGAAGTGTGGCTTTTCTCCTTTGATGTAAATATATTAATGAAAAGATGAGAGAACAGGTCTGATCCACAAGCAAGCAATAGTTAATTTTTTTAGAAGCCATTTACTAATTCATCATCATATATTATGAAACTTTTAAAAAGAAATTAAATTACAAAAAATAGAGAGGATTGGCTTATTACGAGGAAAATCCACAAGCAAATTGAGCTCCAGACCAAATGTACATGTGGATTTGGCCTTTTAAATGAAGACATAATAATTAAATCACTGGATAGTAGTTATTGCTATATTTCTAATGGGTAGAGAATTATAAAATATTTGCTTTCAAGTGCTTATTAGCCTGCAATATGAAATGTAGTTGTCATGTCTAGCAAAACAAGCAGAAATGAGCTTTATTAAGGAATCATTAGGATGATAAAATTGCTACCCTAGCTGCCCAGTTCTAAACACTATAGTCTCTATTTAAATTATCATTTGGGGTCTACCTGTGTTCAGATACATATCATTCAAGATATCTGAAGCTGGTGTTTACAAGAAAAAAGTGCAAAAACAACTATAAGTGAAGTGAATGGGTGAGAAAAGAAGATACTGCTTGACATATATTTTTAAATGGTGGATTGATGTATTTGTCAAAATTTTATAGAGAAGCCAAGTTATTGGGATCCATTTATTTGTGTGCTTATGTGTGTGTATATAGAGAGAGATTTATCTGAAGCAATTGCCCCCCTTGCTTGTGAGGCTTGGTGAATTCAAAATCTGCAGGGTAAGTTGGCAGACTGGAGACCCAGGAAAGAATTGGAGTTTGAACCTGAAGTCCATCTGTGGTAGAATTCTATCTTGCTCAGGGAAGATCAGTCTTTGTTTTCTTAAAAATTTTAACCAATTGGATAAGGCTCACCACATTATGAAGGGTAATCTGCTTTACTCAAGTCCACTGCTCTAAAGGTTAATTTCATCCAAAAACACCTTCACAGAAACATCCACAAAAACAAATACTTGGGCACCATGGCCCAGTCAAGTTGGTACCCAAAATTGACCATCACAAGTGTTCATATCCTTTCAGTTCCTTTTCCTTCAGAAAATACCCATAAATGACAGTAAGTTAATTTTAAAACATTTTTTAAAATGTAAAAATGAAGTGAGAATAAAAAGGACACAAATTCAGGAAGAGATAAGAGGCATATAATGTTAATGATTGACAAGAGAATAGAGGAAATTAGAAACTAAAATCTCTGCAGTGATATGACAAAAGTGAACCAGTTTGCACTGCAGAGTCCAAAACGAATTGGTCCATACTAAGACTGTATACAAGGTAGTTGACACCCTACATTCTTTCCCCGGACACATAACATGATCATTGATGTATGGTTCATTTTCTGAAGGAATTAAACAGGAGCACTCCATAGTCAGGGATGTAATGTGCACAGAGTAAAAGCTCAGGAATAAAATCATGGACGTTTAAGTCTATGGGAATTTTCCCTTGTTTATTGCACCTACTCCCACAACATTGATAGCCAGAAACAAGGTCGCATATAGAATATTGAAGGAATATTTATGAGGGGAAAAAATCATTCAAGAGAAAAGATCTCTGATCATTAATATTTGGGGGGAGTCTCCTGATGAAAAGTCAGGGTGTGACAGATCTAACTCTTCCTCTCCCAAGACAGGAAGTAAATGGATGGTGTCTAACCTTCCACAAACCAAGAAATAAAATATCACTGAGAAATAATGATTAGGAGGAAGAACCAGAAGTATGGAGGGAAGTCCTTTCAGGGAAGAAGAAGTAGAAAATGAATAAGAAAATGTTGAAGTTTTTTAGTACTGTGGGGCATGTCAACACTGTCATCTAAATTATTACAATATTCTCAGTGAAGAAGCCAGAGCCCATTTGAAACTTACATTGTAGCCCTGATTTTCCTTCCTTGATTCTCCAGCTCATGCACAGTAAAAGCTGAAGTCCTTGCAAGGCCTGACAAGGCTGATGACAAGGCTGAGCAGGATTACCCCTCTCCCCATGCCCACTCGATGCCTCTCTAGGCTGTCTCCTACTACCTCCCATTACTCTCCTACTCTTCCCCCTTACCTCCAACTATACTGTCAACTTGCCATATTAAAAATATGCCAGAAGCACTCTTTCCTGAGCACCTTTTTACTAAATTTTTAGAAATTTAGTCTTTTCTAAATTTCACCAAGAATGCTCTTTCTTGATATTCTCCTAATTTCTTACCTTCATCAGATATTTGTGAACATGTCACTTTCCCCAGCCTTTCTTGACCATCCTATTTAAAATTGCACCATTCCCCCCATTCCCATGCCCTAAATTCCTTATAGACTTCTTTAATTGTGTTGGTCTCTTAAGATCTTATAACCTTAACATCTGAGTCCCAACTAGAATATAAGGTCCATCAGAATAGAAGTTTTTTGTTTTGTTTATATTGATTGTCCTTGTATCTAGAAGGAATGCCTGATTCATAGTAGGAACACAAATATTTGTTTTAAAATTAAAGGAATTTAACATCAATGTTTATGTGATGATGCATTACTTTGATTTTTAAAATATTTTTCAAAAATAAGGAAAAATTAAAAGGTTAAAAAATGATGTTGCTATAGAGACATAATTTGGATGTTCAAGGTAAGAATTTGAGTTATTTTTAAACCAAAATAGAAATTCCTTCAAATTTTAGAATACAACTAATACTTGAGAAAGTTATTTTTGAGGGGGAATTTTTTTTATTATAAAAATGTGGGGTACAATTCAGGGTTAGGTGTACAAACGTTGATGATGCAGTTCCCCTTGTTGATGAATTATGCCCCTCCCTCCCTTAGTAGTTTCCCTCAACTGCCAATCCCACCTCCCCCTCCCTTGACAGTTTCCCACTACTGCCAATGAGGGGGGATATTTTAAAAAGGAGCAGCATTTCATTGGGAATATCTGAAAGCATACTAAAAAATGTGATAAAGAATTAAGCATGACAGTATATGGACCATATATCACATGCACATAAAATCAGAGCTACTATATAGTGTCTGTTGAATTTCTTATTAATAGAGCATTATTAAAATCTTTAACTGAAAGTGACTAAAGGACTGTGTTTCCATTTTTTTTCTCCTTCAGCCATGCATCATATTGTTCATATACCATTTAATCTACAAGATAATTCTATGGAGGTAGAATCTTCCCTTAATTCACACAAGTATTAATCCTCTATCTATCATTGCATAAAACCATACTTAAATACAATCATTATCGATTGTATGTTTGTCGCCCTATCTATCTCTGTTTTGAATCTACTACCAATTAGCTGATTCAATATGATACTAAAAATTAAAATCATAGGTTTTTACGAAGGAAGAAAAAAATTAGTGCAGGCACTTCTTAGAAGAAGAATCTCTGTCTTTCTAGGCTATAATTGTTATCTGTGAATGTCATCTCTGACCAACTTGCTTCTTCTCTGAGCTACCATAATATGATAGGGAATATAAACTTCCCTGGCTTGTGACATGAAGTGACTTCTAAGTCTGAATCCCCTGAAGTAATTGCTTCTATGATGTTTCCTGTGTCATACTGTGAAATGTAACTTTCTGTGTTGCAGTCCAAAAATGTGTAATTAATCACCAGGTATGGATTCCATAATTGTTCATCCCTTAGTTGGAAAAAAGTGTGGCAAGTTTTCTTTCCAGCCTCATATTCCTTTCATGAATGAAGGAGCTTGGGTCTACTGCTTGGTAATGTGATGGGTTTTGAAGTAAATTCCCCTACCTGAAGCAACCATGAGTAAGAAATCTGAAAGGGACTTCTGAATTCATCTTTTAGAAGGACAGGAACTATTAGACTCTGGAGAAAATAAATAGCAGCTGTAGAATGTATGGGGGACTCTAGGTTGGATTAGACATGTCAGAAATAACTAAGGTGTTCATTTAAGGGCGACTAAGGGAAAATAAAAGGATTTGAGTTGTTTGTCTTGGCTGAAAGCACTTTAAATGGAGAAAGGCAACTTCAGCACTTATTTATAAGCTTAGGCAAAGAATTAAATTGAATTTCATTGGGTTGTGTGATAGCTCTTTTCATGGACTTAGCCTACATTTTATTGCATTTCAATCTAAGACCATCTTTTGACCAAATGAGCTTTTCTAGAATAAAATATTTCAAAGTAGCCTCAGCTCTACCTTTCTCTAAGAGATGCCTATTTCTGTTTACTACACTAATTGATTTTTTTTTACTACTCCCTGGAAACAGAATCACACTGCATAACTTCATAATAATTTCATTTGTTGCACACCTATGTGCTATGCACTATAGATACATTATATAGCTTAATCTTCACAAACACTTGTGGAAAGGGGCAAGGTTTTCTGCAGTCTATTAATGAGAATCATAAATGTTAGGGGACTGCCTATGGATAGGAAATTTGTTAGTAAAGCTACTGCTTAAAGTCAGGATTGTTTGATTGTGATGATTAGTATTTAAGAGTATGACTTAATCAGGCATGTACATTAAAATGACATGAGAATTTTTCCAAAACACATACCTCAGGCAACAGTACAGATTACTTAGGACCCGAAAAGTTTCACTCTGAAAAAACTGTGTAGCTAAAAACCTCGGGTGTCTGGGAGAAATCTAATGTCTTCATTCACAGGTCATGATGAAGGCAGCACTCCAGATTATGCATATTTATATAGGACACGTGACAGGACCTTTGGCTAGGGTTCTACTTTTATTATCATTGCTTAGTGCCTAATGAGTGAGAATTCAGGGACTCATTTCTCTCCATTTCTCATTTCTCGTTCCTCACTGAAGAGTGGGTTGGGGCAAAGTTTCATTTACTCTATTCAGAAAAGAAACTAACAAGTCAGAGTAAAAGAAACTGGAAATGTCTTTAAAAAAAAGTATCAAGTCATTTTCTTGGATAAAGTTCTGGGAGGAGATTTTAAAAATGCTACTTTGTTACAACTTTTGTCTGGGCCTGATATTAAATTTATGTAAGATGAATGAACAGGAGAAAAGCATATAAATTTACGTAAGTTTTATGTGACACCGGAACCCTCACAAGAACATGAAGATCCAAAGAATTGGCACTACCTAATTGTTTGTATAGTAGGTAGAAAAAAAGAGAGGCAGTTGTGGGGAAATTTCTAGTCCATGTGAAGAGGTTAAAGAAAGATAAGATTTATTTTCATATGGTCTGTTGTACAGAATTCCCTCAGTCTCAACTTCTTGTCCTTGATTATAAAAATGTTATTTTCCTTTGGTGTAGAAAGGAGATCTTTCTTCACATGGGAATTTCATCTCCTGCTTTCAAGAAGAAGAAGAAATGGTCACAATGTTTTTCTTGCATCTGCTGTTTTTTAAATGCTTTTAGCTCAAAATAATCCCTATGCTAAGTGGCACATTTAAGGGTGGCATATTCTGCCACCCTTTCCTAGTCTGATACTTTCTTCCTGAAACCATGTCTATTAATTAAAGTGGCCCAATGGTTTGAATAATGTAGTCCCAGATGGATGTTGATGCCCTAAGTCACACAGAGGAGCCACCAACTAAAAAAAGCTACTGATAATCACAGAAAGAGTTATGTAGTTGAAATCTCCTGGGCTATAGTGATAATAGAAAAAAAAGGATATGAAAAATTTTGTAAGTAGAAGGCATGGGTAGTCTCTAGTAGTTTCTCCTTGAGAAAACAATTTTAACCAGGGGCTGTTTATGTACTTTTTAAATTTATTAAACAAACATTTACTAAGTATTTTCTCTGGAATCATACTAGGCCCTAGGATGCAAAGTTGATTAACCATCTTAGTTTTCAGGGAGGAATAATCTAGTGAGTGATAAAAAATCTTCAAACAAATGTGTGGCCATCTTTTGAATTGCTGATAATTCATCTTGAATTTTGTTCCTTGTTATGTCAGAGAGAAACTCTTCTGCCTAATTTTGGAGGTGGGAAATACAGTAAAAAGTAACAAAATAGTGCTCACTCCCATCCAGGATAGGAGGCAAATCTTTCTGCTTCTTAAATCAGGTTGTCATGATGAAAGGCATCTGTAGTCCCAGCTACTCAGAGTGAAACTGGAGGATTGCTTGAGTCCAGGAGTTCTGGGCTACAGTGTGCTATGTCAACTGGGTGTCCACACTAAGTTCTGGGTCAATATGGTGGCCTCCCTGGAGCGAGGGAGCTGCAGGTTGCTTAAGGATGAGTAAGCCTCAGGTTGGAAAAGGAGCATGTCAGAATTGCCTTGCTGATTAGTAGCGGGTACACTGTCAGGAAGAAAAAGAGAGAGAGAAAGAGAAAGAGGATAATTGCATGTTTATGTCCTGAATGTGAAGGCCTCTATATGATAATTGATCAAGTTCATGAATGAGTCATCAAGTCCAATTAGGAGAAGGAGCCAGATTACAGAAGAAAGGTACTGGGTCCTAGAGTTTAAATACTGTACTTGAGTTCAGTCTCTATGAGTGTCTGGCAGGAGTTCCAGGAAAAACTGAGTTCGGTTGCCTGGGAGGGGGGACATTATGAGGGTTCTACATGAGTGAGTGCCCAGGAGCTAGATGATGGCTTGAGGATGGCTTATCAAGAAAAGATGGCCTCACTCTACAGGTCATCCAATCACATGAGCAAAAAAACTGTACTGGCCATGGCTCAGTTTCTGAACACCCCGTGAAAGTGGTTCAGAGCAAGGAGACAGAAGCCTTAGGCAACAGGAAAGAGTTTTTGAACTTATACTTTTCTTTATGAGTTGGAGACTCACTCCATTGCCCAGGATGGAATGCAGTGGCACACTCACAGCCACCCCGGTGCCAACCTACTGGACTCAGGCATCCTTCCGCCTCAGCCTTCCAAGTAGCCAAACCACAGGCTCAGGCTACCAGACCCAGCTAATTCTTTTTATTTAGTGTAAAGATGAGGTCTCAGTAAGTTGCCCAAGCTGTTCTCAAACCCGTGGGCTCAGGCAATACCCTCACCTCAGCCTCCCAAAGTGCTGGGATTACAGGCTTGAACCACTGCGTCTCGCCTAAACTTACACTTTCAGGTCTAAATTGTGCAGTAAAAGAATCAATGAAAAAACATAAAGGAGCAGACACCTCTGGGATATGGAAATGACCTCATTATCACTATTTTCTTAAAGATCACCTCCCTCTAATACAGAGTTTGTGAAAACAAGTGTCTTAGCTCAGGGTGCCATAACAACTATCAAAGAATAAATGGCTTCAAAAACAGCAATTTTATCAAACAGTCCTGGAGGCGGGATCAAGGTACCAGCCAGTTTGGTTTCTAGTGAGGATTCTCTTGGCTTGTAGACATCACCTTCTCATTGTGTCCTCACATGACAGAGAGGGAGAGAAAGAGAACTAGCTTTTTGTATCTTTTCTTATAAGGTCACTAATACCATCAGGCCAGACTCCCACTTTTATGACCTCATTTAACCTTTGTCACCTCTTCACAGGTCCTGTCTCCAAACTGAGTCACATTAGAGATAAGGGCTTCGACATATGAATTTGAAGGGTACACAAAATTCAGTCCACCCCAGTTGCAGGCATTTTGAGCTCCACCGTCAGCTTAAATCAGCAACCTTGAGATCTTGTCCCACGACCAAGAAGATTAAGGAATGCAGACACCCAAAGGATGAGTGAAAGAAGGAGTTTATTAAGCAACAAAGCTCTCTAGAAAATGAGAGGGAGTCCAGAATGGATTATCTGGTGTTAGGAGTTTTTTGTGGTTTTTGTCTTATCTTTTCTAGAGGTGTTTCTCTCGTTTACATCTCATCCGCCCCTTACTTCCTGAGACCGAGTCCTTACTATGCATGCAAGTCCTTGACCAAAATTACTCCATCTTGAGTATTACCTGTAAGTACCACAGAAAAGTCCACTAATGGGGGGGACCACAACGCAAATGTTATGTTAATGATATTATAATAAGCCAAGGTCAAGTTAGGACATCTAGTTGAACTACTGTACCAGCGTTTAAGCAGCAAAAGTCCCTTCTAGCGAAACATCCTGGATTGAAAGGATGTTCTTAATCACACTAGCCACACTTTCAGTCCACAATTATATAACAAGAGTGGTACAGGGGGCATTCCCGCAGGTGTCAAGTCTTCTCCAAACCCTCCCTCTTTGTCTGCCTAATCAGCTTCTATCTCCTCTCTCAACAGCAAGTCATGGACACAAGATATTAGTGGAGACACAGATTTAAAATTTCTTTTTTTCTGTTTTCAATTTTCTAGTCACCATATACAATTTATAAAGACAAGTCTACCTCAGAGTTATAATTTACAATCAAATTTCCAATGAAAGAAATTTTAGTTTCATAAATAAATTTTCTCCCCAAATAGGACTTACTAATTTATGAATGTGCTTTGGAAGTTCATGAAAATGTTTACTATTTTCTATTAAATGAATCATGGGCTGTGTGCAGTGGCTCAAGCCTGTAATCCCAGCACTTTGGGAGGCCAAGGCGAGAGGACTGCTTGAGCGTGCATGTTCGAGACCAGTGTGGTCAACATGGTGAGACCTCATCTCTACAATAAATAAAAAAAAATCATCCAGGTGTGGTAGCACGTGCCTGTAGTTCCAGCTACTTGGAAGGCCAAGGAGGATCACCTGAACCCAGCAGATCAACGCTGGGGTGGCTGTAAGTGTACCACCTCAAATAAGTAAATAAATGAATCCCGTATACTAATCAAATTAAAAATACTACTATAGTGTAGCAAAGGTAGTTGGAGGGAGGACCTAAAAAAAACCCAGCATTATCTTTTAGTGGGCAGGCCCTTGTAGTACAGGCTTCCCTCACTAAATATGTGTTCTGGGAACCCATCGGCATCAGTGTACCAGTTAACATTGTTGGGAGAGACTGCATTCAGCTTCAGTAAAATTTTTTGTGGAAAACAGGCGACTGGTTCTTCTGCCATGAAAATGCACCTGCCCACACCTTGCTGAATGTTCAGCAGTGTTTGACCAAAAACGGCTTGACCCCCTAGGCCCTACTCCCTATTCACCAAATCTCACCCCAAGTGACTTTTTTTGTTTCCCCAGATGAAAAGGTCTTGAAAAAGAAATATTTTGCTGATGTAGAAGAGGTGAAACATAAAATGGCAGAAACACTAAAAGGCTTCAAAACTGACAAGCTTAAAAACTGTTTTGAGCAGTGAAAAAAGCATCTTGATGAGAGTATTTCATCAAATGGAGAGTACTTTGAAGGTGACTGAAGTTTAAACCTGAAAGAATAAATACACAATGTTTTATAAATAAATTCTGGTTTTTGGGAGGTCCCCCTCATACTTTTAGCCTTAAGCCTGTTTGTGAGACATTCATGTGATTTCTTAATCACACTAGCCACACTTTCAGACTTGTACTTCCTGCTCTTAGTGTTTACCTCTCGGAGTTCACAGTTCAAAAAACAAACAAACAAAAATCAGCTGTTCAGTCCTGGAGCTGCTTCAGAGATTTTAACTTATAAATCTTTTAACTCTGGTTTTATAATAACAATTATTTTTCGTGTTTGTCTAAAAACTCCCTTTGCATTCACTTTACCTGAAACAAGAGTCCGTGATTTCCATCATGCTTGTTTATTATAGTAACTTTATATAAAAAGTCGAATATAAAACATTCCAAGATATAATTCATTAAAAGGTACTTAATGCCTGCCAACACTGTCCATTTATAGCAGGTACTAATTGAAGATACAAATAATAGACACAGCAAGGTATATTAATATAACAGAAAACATGTTGAGATTATTTTAGCCCATTGAGGCTAGGTTGTAGCTTAGCCTGTTAGAATTAAGAAATCATCAAAAAGTAGTAAGTTGTTAATAGTTTTGTTTAAAATATTTCAGAAGATTTGAAAGGACAAGTGTATACAAGGAGATGAGTTAGAAGTGTTGAGTTGGACTGCTCTAGATGTGGCAAGAGTTTGAGCCAGGACGATAGTACAGGGATAAATAAGAAAGGCAGTGTTCAGTTGTAACTATCTGTGAAATAGTCATTAAAAATCCAACAAAATAGTTTGTATGCCCAGTACTGCTAAGTACCATTCCAACCAAACATAAGTTAGACTCGATGAGACACTGAAAGATGGTAGTTCCTGTTGGAATTCTTTGAGATCACTGTAATGAGCATGTCATTAACATTTAAGATACAGAATAATTACTATTTTTGATGCCCTGTTATGTATCAGGTAAAGCACACAGTGTTATTCTGTTGAATGCATAAATTCTCTTAATGACTTGGCTGTTAAATGTTAAATATTGGAATTTGGAAAGTAACTTGGTGCCAGTCACTGTTTTATTCACCAGATAATAATTTTCTCAGATTTTCATCTAATCTATATATTTTAGACAATATATACCAACAAAATGTAGCCAGATCTCTCCCACTAGGCGTCTAACAAAATTTACACAGTCATTATGCATGACATAAAAAAAATAAAGTACTGAACATGGACTTTTTGTGTTACAGTTAATAATAAAGCTGTTTTGAATAATAACTTTTAGGAGAGAGAATGTTTTAATTTTAAAAGCAGTGTTTTTGTTTCATTTATTGTTATATAAGTGTTAAGTATTCAAATCAATCCAGATTAAGCCAGCATAAAGGGAGGGTGTAGACTTGATTCTGAAAAGATACTATGGTAGATCACAGAAAAAATAAAAGTTTTAAGGGTAGAACAAGAATCTGAACCAGAGTGATCTAAACCACAGAATCAAAATCATCCAGGACATTTCCCTGACTCATTTTTTTCTCTGTTGGTCAATTTGTTCCCTCAGATCACATTTTTCAGGCAACTAAAAATAAGGTTCATGGGCAGCTTCCACCATCACATTATCTCTATATCATGACCAGTGTAGGAAAAGGTTCTTTCAGCTAGCAAATTTGAAATAAATAATAAATAAACAAACATACATACAAACAAATAGGGAGGAGCTTAAATATGATTTGCCTGCCAGGAGAATGACTTATTCTCCATGACTAGACCAAAGTAAATCACATTTTCAGCTGTGTCTGAGGTAGTAGGATCCCATGGTTGTCTGTATAAGCAGAGCGTGACTAGATCAGGGGAAGAGAAATGGTTTCCCAAAAGAAAGACCTTTAGGACTGGTGTGGATGCTGGATAAATTGCTATACACTGGACAGTCAATACAATTGGAACTCACTACATTACCTGCAAAGCTATGTTAAATTTAATTATCAATCTTATCATAAAAATGTAGAAAACATATTAGTTCCTTATAAGAGCTTAATCAACATTAATACAGTCAAAATAAGTTGAAACTAAAAACTTTTAGATAGATGCAATATATTCATTTTAAATGACTAGGGAATTTTGGTTTTTTTTTCTGAGTTGGAGTCTCACTCTGTCACTCAGACTGGAGTGAAGTGGCCGCTCCTGGCCACCGCAGCCTCACCTGCTGGGGTCCAGCGATCCTTCCGCCTCAGACTTCCAAGTAGCTGGAACTACAGGTGTGCGCTACCACACCCGGCTAATTTTTTGATTTATTGTAGAGATGAGGGCTCGCCAAGTTGCCCAGGTGGGTCTCGTACCCGCGGGCTCAGGCAATCCGCTCACCTCCGCCTCCCAAAGCGCTGGGATTACAGGCTGAGCCACCGAGCCCGGCCTGGAAGTTTGGTTTTAAAGAAAATTATTTTTAAAAGAATATTAAAAGTAGATGTGGAGTATTTAATAAATGGTATTACAACAACTAGGTAGTTTTCTGGACAAAAGTAAAATTCAGTTTTTTATAACTTTAGCAGAAAAAAATAAATAAAAGATATAAATCTTAAAATCATAAAAATACTAAATAACCCATGGAAGTATAAAAAATATTGATGAAGATTCTTTTTAATGTGATACAAAACTCCAAATCCAGAAAAAATATGTTGGTGAATTTTACTGCATATTTTAAAAAAATCTACATTGACAAAGATTCCAAAAGGGAAGCCAAACAAAAAATAGTTCGTTTCTCTAGGAGATATGAAGCATGGGCATATTAATAGGAAAATTGTCCATTGACTTAGCAGAACAAATAGAGATAAACCATAGGAAGGAAGGGAGGGAGAGAGGAAGAGAGGAAGGAAGGAAGGAAGGAAGGAAGGAAGGAAGGAAGGGAAGGAAGGAAGGAAGGGAGGGAGGGAGGGAGGGAGGGAGGGAGGGAGGGAGGGAGGAAAAGAAAGAGAAGGGAAGGGAAAGGAGAAAAAAGGAAGGGAGAGTGAAAGGGAAAGAGGAAGGGGAAAGAAAGAAAAATAAGAAATACACAGTATTTTTAAACATATGAACAGATTCTCAACTTTACTCAGTATAAGAGATGTGTGAATTCAAACCAGATTTCCTTTTGTTTACTATCAATTAGATAAAAGTGATATTTAATAAAATACTGTTTTAGCAAAGGCACTAAGAAATAAGAGCTTAATCAACATTAATACAATCAAAATAAGTTAAAACTAAAAATGAATTTATGGTTGCAGACATGGAATATAAATGAAAACAACCTCTATGAAAACTAATTTGGAAATATCAATTAAAATGCAAAATGCACATTTCCAATGAATGGTCAATTCCATTTTTAAGATTTTGCCTATGTGTTAAATCATATGTTTAAAAATTGGCACTTGTGCAAAGATTTTCAGATACTCCTATCTGAAATAACAGAAGGAAAGACTTAGACTGCTGAACAAAATACCATAAACTGTGTGGCTTAAATACAACAGAAGCTTATTTCTTACTATTCTAGAGGCTAGAAAGTTCAAGATTCAGGCCCTGGAAGATTTGATATCTCTCAAGGCCTTGCTTCCTAGTTCATAGATAGCTGTCTTTGTAACCTCACCCAGTGGAAGAGGCCACGGAACTTCTCAGAATCTTTTGTGGGGTACTAATCCAACTCATGAGGACATGACCTTCAGACCTAATCACCTACTAGAGGCCCCACCTCCAAATATCATCATATTGTGGATTAAGTTTCAACATATGAATTTACCATGGGGGACACAAATATTCAGTGCATGGCAAGTGTGACTATAGTTTAATGTAAAATAAAATATTACATAGATGTAAAAAATAATTTTTTCAAAAAGTCTAAGTAAGCCCTTTATGTACTCTTATGGAAGACTTTATTTTTAAAAACTGAAAACAAACCGGGCTCGGTGGCTCAGCCTGTAATCCTGCACCTTTGGGAGGCTGAGGTGAGTGGATTGCCTGAGCCCGCGGGTTCGAGACCCGCCTGGGCAGCGAGACCTCATCTCCACAATAAATCAAAAAATCAGCCAGACATGGTAGCACACACCTGTAGTTCCGGCTACTTGGAAGGCTGAGGCGGAAGGATCGCCGGAGCCCAGCAGGTCGAGGCTGTGGTGACCAGGAACATCCACTGCACTCCAGTCTGGGTGACAGAGTGAGACTCTGACTCAAAAAAAAAAAAAAGAAAACAAGAACTCAAACTATCTCTGTTTATCAGTAATATGATCTTATGCTTAGAGAATCCTAAGGACTCCTTCAAAAAACTCCTGGACTTGATAAATAAATTTAGTAATTTCAGGATACAAAATCAATGCACATAGATCAGTAGCAAGGCTATACACCAATAATGACCAAACTGAGAGTCAAATCAAGAACTCAATTCCATTTACAATAGCAGCCAAAAAGCTAAAATACCTAGGAATATATTTAACCAAGGATGTGAAAGATCTCTACAAGGAGAACTACAAAACTTGGTTGAAAAAAATTATAGAGGACATAAGCAAATGGAGAAACATCAAGGCTTTTCCTTGAGGTTTTATTTGTACCTTTTGAATTTAAAATCACTCACATATTATCATACAAAACCTAAATGTTTAAAGATTAAAAAAAATAGTCTCTTTACAAACTATCAAATGAAGATAGATGCAGATTGATTTTTATTCCAGTCAGGGACTATGAACCCTAGTATTTGATGAATAATACATGTGGCTTAGGATCACCCCAGGAGTCTCGTGGAGGAGCACCTGGTGCTGAAAAAGCTGAGGAAGAGTGTGAGAATGTGGTCACTAACACGAGTCAGGAATAGCAAGGATTGCCTCACTGATCTCTTCCTGCTGCTAAGGTCTCCCTGTATTTTTATGTCAGCCGTTCCACGGGAGCCTGTTGTGAATCTTGCAATACAACCAGTCACAGGAGAGAAATAGAAAGGAATGGGGGAAAGTTCTGCTTGTTCTATTAACATTACCCCCTTCAGACTCTAAGCTGGTGGATGCTCCAATTATGAAAGATAGAATACAGTAGCAAAATTAAAAAGTACGCCCCTCTCTCAAATTTTTTTACTTCAAACAGTGACTTGGGGACGTAGATTTTTATTTAGAAGCAAAATATCACAGATAAGGCAGCAAACATTTTAATGGAGATATAGTTGGTTAAAATTTACAAGAGATTTTTTAAAGTAAAGAGAGTAGCCTAAAAATTACTAAGAAAATGACAAATAATTGAATAGATAATTGGGCATGGTCTGGCGCTATAGCTCTCACCTATAATCCTAGCACTTTAGGAGGCGGAGGTGAGAGGATTGCCTGAGCCCAGGGCCTCAAGACCAGTCTGGGTAATTTGGTGAGAATTTTTGATAAATCAAAAAAATTAGCCCAGCATGGTGTCACACACCCGTGGTTCTAGCTACTTGGAAGGTTGAGGTGGAAGGATCACCTGAGCCCAGCAGCATCTCCACTGCACTCCAGCCTGGGTGACAGAGTGAGACTGTGACTCAAAAAATAAATAAATAAATACATACATACATACATACGTACATAAAAAATTTTTTAAAAGAAAAGATAATTGGGCAAAGATGCCAACAGGAAACTCATAGGTGTGAATACCTAAGTAACTTTACAACACATAAAACACTTTGCTACACTCTTAGAGAAAACTAAACACAAATCCAAGTTAACAAGAATATTATTTCATATTTAACAGGTTGTTAATTTTTTAAAAATTGACAAGGCTTAGTATTTGATATGGATTTGTAGAATCTTTAACTTTACAGTTCAGTTTAGCAAAAGCTAGTGAAGGTAAATACACGCTATGACAAAAATTCTACCACCAGGTATGCACTAATAAAATTATTACATGTCCACAAAAGGACATACAAGATTGTTCATAACAGTCTTTATTTTTATAGAAAAGTAATAGAAGCAATGTAAATGAATGTCAAAGAGAAAGTGAATAAATTATAATATAGTTTCTAATGGAGTACTGTATCACAGTGAAAATGGATCATCATGGATTAATGTCACAAACAATAATTAGTGAAAAACCTGCAGAAGACTGCATACAGCATGATACTCGATATATTAAGTTTTAAAAAGATAAAAATAACACACCGACAAATTCTTTTGTAAAAGAAGAACATGGGATAAACACCAAATTAAGAACAGTTATTCTTCTTGGAAGTTGAGGTCAAGATAGGTAGGAAAGGGAGAAAAGATCAGTAACTGGTATACTGGGTTATTAAAAAATATTTGAAATGTTTTTCTCTCTATCTTTGGTGGTCTTGAGTAATTATATTGTTATAAATATCTAAAACATTTAAAATGTGTAAAAAACACAAAGCCTTCTATTATTATATAAAACTTCATCTCACATTCTAATTTCAGTAAAACTGTGGAACCAAGCACAGGTGTTTCACTAAAAAAAGAAAAAAGTTAAAAAATATTGAAATATACTGTTTTTGTTTTTGGTTTATTTGTTTGTTTGTTTGCTGTCAGTGAAAGCAAACACTCAAATGGTATCTTAACAAAGACCAAGATAGCAGTTTATATCTCTCATAGGCTACTGAAGAGAGAAACACAGAAAAAAGTGATGAGTTCACAATTATTATGCGGTCAAGCTTCTGTGCTTCTTGTTTTTTGGTTTTTCTCCTTCTTTGCCATCCTCAACATTTATCATCTACTTCTTGACCTAAGTTGATCCATTAAATCTACATTTCAGTCAGTTATTAAGAGGAAAAGAGAAGATAAACCTGCCATTTTTCTTTATGAAAATTTGAGCATACTATTTCTGCTTGCATCCTATTGGCCAGAACTGTCACATAGTAATACCTAACTGCAAGGGAGGTTGGGAAAGTTTATTCATAAAAATGGCAACTAACTGAATAGAAACTGGCCACATATATTTTTCTTAAATGTTGATTGCTGTTGATGAGACTAACTTTATAAAAAGGTTTTTTTATTATTACACAAAAGACTTGTGGTTTACTATTGATCTACTTATTGATCATAGCACAAGATGATGTTTTAAGATTGCAATATTGTTATATGTTGCAAATACATAATACATTTTAAATATATAATATATAACATATTTCTATCTTCATGTCAAATATTTATTATTCTTCCAGACAAAATTTACAATCACATTACAAGTCCTTCCTCCCAACCTTCTCTATCAATCCTCATATAAGTTGGAGAATCACATATAATTTTTGGGATTCAATTTTCACATCATATGTTTTAGAAAGCTCTGTGTCTATTTAAATATGTCATAACTCAGTAAAATTTTATAATTTTTCATGAAAATGTTTGATATCTCTTTTTCAAATTAAAAAAACAAAATTTTCTGTATGCTTTTTAATTCTTTAGCATATGTCAAAGCTAAGAATGTGCTAATTTCTCTCTTCCACAAGTAAATTTTTTGTAAATTTCTTATGTTTATAATTTGGTCTACATAACTTGATTTTAGCACATAAGATTTATTAAATGAATAGTTTTCTTCAGCAATGTGAAACAAATCTCTGTTGTTTTTAATGCATTTTGCCTTCTATTTTTAAATAAATTACACTCATTGCCTATGCATTTGGCTTATAGGTCCCTGATTAATCTTTGTATATCCTTTAATTTCCAACTACTAACTTTTCTAGATGTGTTTCTTAAGACCAGCCTACTGTTGGTTTTTTTTTAAAAATTGGCAATATAGTACATTTATTTACTTATTATTTATTTATTTATTTATTTATTTATTGAGTTGGTGTCTCACTCTGTTGCCCAGGCTGGAGTGCAGTGGCATGTTCACAGCCATGCAGCCTCGACTTGCTGGGCTCAGGCAATCCTTCTGCCTCAACCTTCTAAGTTGCTGGAACTACAGGAATGCACCACAATGCCCGGCTAATTTTTTAATATATTGTAGAGACAATGCCTCACCATGTTGCCCAGGCTGGTCTTGAACCCTCAGACTCAGGCAGTCCTCTTGCCTCGGCCTCCCAAAGTGCTGGGATTACAGGCCTGAGCCACTGCGCATGGCAATATAGTACATTTTTATAGATACAATATATGGGATTGGTTGCGCTTCCTCACATATTTTTATTTCTTACTATTTTATTTCTTTTCTCTCTTTCATTGTATGCACTATGTTTTGAGTCCACAGTTATTTGGAAATCATGCACTTGTGACCATCAGTGGCAACCTTTACGTTTCTCAAGGATATTATTCAATGTGTACTTCTCAAGTTAATCAACCAGTAAGTCATCTTTTGCCTATTCCCTATACAAGACTATAAAATTTGAACTCATTATTTTTATTTTCTACTTTCCACTTCTCTACTTTTCTCCCTCCCCAATACAAACTTAGTCTTTCTTGTAATAACCTAATAATCTGTATACAAATAATTGCCATTAAATTATACATTTATTTTTAGTTATCCCATTTTTATAGCCATAATTGCAGCAATTATTTTAACCTAATGTTTAACCAGTTTCAAGATCTTCTAACTTTTTTTCTTACAGTATTCTTATTCCTGTGCTTTTAATCTTGGTTCATGTTTTTGTTGACTGAAGTAAGCTTTTACAAGGTCATTGAAGTCATGTATTTGTAAAATACTTTATGTTCAGGATTTTCTTCTATTTTTTACACAAAAGCAATCCACAAAAATATAAAATTCTTTGCTCATAGTCTTTTCATCATGAATTTATACTGATCTGAACATTTTTTGGTTTCAAAGATCTTTAAGAATTTAATGAAAAGGCCACTACATAGAAAACAAGTATTCTTCTATTGAAAATAGTAACAAAATTTTACACGGGCTTTTATAATTCAAGAATTGCCTAGAGCACTTGCATTAATCTTCAGGTTAAGAATATCTTAAAAAGACATTTCTAAGGTACATATAAAACAAATGCTCCAATCCTCGTAGGTAAAATATTTTTATCCACCTAAATATTTTTTGCAACATTTTATCTTCATCATAATAATTCAGAATATTTCTTTTTTTTGCTCATGCTGGGCCGAAATTGCTTTTTGGTTGACTTGTTTTGAATTCTTGGTGCCCTGGGCCCCGAAAGAGCTAACCTAGCTTATATGATCCATAAATGTCTTTCTTGCCCTCTGTTTTTAAGCTGGATTTTACTTAAGGGAGGCACCAGTGGGATGTCAGAGGGCAGAAATGAATGAGTCCATGTGTTTCTTTCACAGGCCTTCCTCCATCCTGAGATGCTGGAGGTTGGTTTTATCCCTGTCAGCCACTGTGGCCCATGGCTCTGGACAGGGGTCCCTCAGACAGCTGTTCTTTCTGATAGCCACTTTCTCCCTTCATTTCATGCCTGAGACTTTCATGCTAACGTAACCAAAAGATTCCCCCAATTCTTCTTATGATTTCTGCTAATCAGTGTCTTTGGTTGCTACATTTTTTCTACTTACTACATTTTCCTTATTTGTCTTTTAGTTTCTGCTATTCCTTCTGTCTGCTTCTTTCTCTGTGTATCTATAAGGGAAGACCAGATATGTAAGTCAACATCAAGCATGGAACAGTCTCCTATCCCCCATTAACCTACACATGGCTGACATGGGACACAGGCAGCAATTGCTGATCCAATCTTATGAGGACAGATGAGTGGAGTCATAATAGAGTGAAACATTTAGTAAGAAATCCCTCTTGGATGGACTAAAATCATGATAGCAACACCAAAGATAAAGAGACTGGCCACATAATTTTCTGATTTTTCTAATACATCAGTTTAAATTGCTCTGTTCATTTCTACTAGTATTGATGTAGTGGCCTGCATGTCCACTGTTTACTTCTTTCATTCCTGAGATTCTGACCACTCCTCCAGTTCCTATTGACTCTTATGGGTTAGCACACACATACTCACAAACACACAAATTACCCCTAAACAGAAAGGCCTTCACTGTTAATGCGTTCCTGTGCCCTATTTAAATATTTCAAAATATTTAACATTTTAAAATTTCCTGTCTCAGAGAATGTTACGCATAGGGCCAGAACAGGGAGTAGAATGCACGAGTTTTCCCATTGACTTTACATAGAAAGCAAAGAGGAGAGTTTTGTTTTTTAAGTATTTTAGTGGTTTGGGGTTTTGCCTATTTGTGATTTGCATTAGGATATTTCCAATAATAACTTGATTATTGTTTTCATCCCAAACCTTTGGTTTTCTCCCTGATAAAACTGTTATTCTTAGTGTTGGTCCTTATTCTCCTTCCTCCAAAACAAAATTTGTCCTTCTCATTCTTTTCTTCTCATCTTTGATGAATTCTTTTGTAGAATCAACTTTGTTGCTTACAGCTGTTGATAAAGATTTCGATTTTATCATCATATTTTTCTTCTAGATCTTTTTCATTTTTTCTTATCATTCCCTCTTTATTTTAGTTTTCTCACCTTTGCATCTTATTTTGCTGATTTTTAAAAAGACCTTCCCATGATATTTTATCTCAGTAATTCTTCTTCTACAACTTTCTACTTCAGCCAGATGATGCCTTGTCTTCATTAATCTATAGATACAGTTTTGGAAGTTTATTCTAATTACTTATTTACTAAATGTTTAGAATTATGTTGTTCTCTTTTTTGTGTAATTTTATTCAGAATTTTGCACATTTTGTTGTTGCTTACTTTCCTTCAAAAGAGATGTGATTTGACCATACTTGGAATTTGCCAACTGAGAGAAAATATCGAATGCTTGTGGCCTCAATTCCAGTCCACTTGGGAGTTGATCAAATCTTGTTCTTCAATTTACAACTGGAGCACAAGTATTATTCCCAATTCCTTCGCAAGTGCTAATAGCTAACTAGATCCTACTGATCTGCTGGACCTTTCTGGGAGCTGCGGTTTTTACCATGATGCAGGCAACTGGAGACATAGGTGTGGCGATCTTAGACTTCAAAGTGTTGGGTGGGAGAGACAAAGAAGTGGAAATGAAGGCAACATAGAAACATTCCTCCTGTGAAAGAAGAATGACTACTGAGCTTTCTCGTCAGTACAGACTTGTTTCTCTGAATAATTGGGCACAAAATAGGAGAAGGCTTAATTGTCTTTTCTATAAAACTTTCATCACTCATAGTTAGGAAGGTTTCTCTGAAACTGTAGGCATTTTGTTGGTTTCCAGAGTTGGTTGATATTTAGTTTTTGTTTTCTTCATTTTGGATTTCAAATAAAAAATTCAGGATTTTTTTTTTTTTTTTTTTTGAGTTGGAGTCTCACTCGGTCGCCCAGACTGGAGTGCAGTGGCCGCTCCCGGCCACCGTAGCCTTGCCTGCTGGGCTCCGGCGATCCTTCTGCCTCAGCCTTCTGGGTAGATCAAGATCTCTTAGCTTGACATCATTTAAAAAAGAACTGAACTAAAAATCTTACATTAAAAATATATATTTGTGATAGATAAGCAAAAAAAGTTATATATAATATATAATTCCTTCTCCTTGTTACCAACAATTTTACTTAAATAGCATTTGGCTCCTAAAATTGTTTTCATAGAAGAGTAGACTTTGAATATGGCCTAGGACAAGCTATTATGTTGGAAGAAGTCTTGATTTTTAGAGTGCTGTGGTATAGGAATAGCTATGGCCCACTAAAATTATTGCTATATGTATGCCTAATATGTGCATGTCTTATATGTATGTAAATGTATGTCTTATATGTAAAGATAATATTAACAATTATTCTAAAAATTGCATGAGATTTATGTTGATTAATATGAAGAGACATGTTTTTGCTCTGGATTTATTAACAACTAGATGTGGTTAACCTGGAAAGATTGTTTATCTACAGATTTCTCAGATTCTCTCTCATGAAACTAAAAATATTTCAAAATTGATTTTTCACTATTGTGATCATGCATAATACAAAGAAAGTAAAAAGTGATTAACAACTGCAAGATAGAAGTACTGACTCAACAATCTTAATTCAGACATCTCAAAGTGACGTTATGTACCAATTTGTTTATTTACTTGCTTAATGGTTATCTTCCCTGACTGGATTGCTTGCTTGTTTGTTTGATTCAGGGTCTCACTCTGTCGCCCAGTCTGTAGTATAGTGGCAGCATGGCACCACGGCTTACCACAGCCTACATCTCCTAAGCTCAAGCATTCCTCCTGCCTTAACCTCTCTTTTTTTTTTAGTTGGAGTCTCACTCTGTCACCCAGACTGGAGTGCAGTGGCATGCTCACGGCCACCCCAGCGTCGACCTGCTGTGCTCTGGCGATCCTTTTGCCTGGGCCTTCCTAGTAGCCGGAACTATAGGCACGCACTACCACACCTGATAATTTATTATTATTATTATTGTAGAGGCGAGGTCTCGCCAAGTTGCCTGGGTTGGTCTCGAACTCACGGGCTCAGGCAATCCACTCGCCTCGGCCTCCCAAAGTACTGGGATTACAGGCTGAGCCACAGAGCCTGGCCTGCCTTAACCTCTTATAGTAGCTGAGACTACAGGCACATGCCACTGTGCCTGCCTAATTTATTTCATTTCAATTTTTTTTTTTTAATAGAGATAAGGTCTTGCTGTGTTGCTCAGGCTGGTCTTAAACGCAAGCATTCCTCCTAGTTCAGCCTCCCAAAATGCTGGGACTATCGCTGTGAGCCACTGCACCTAGCCTGACTGAACTTTAAACTCTAATTTTTACTGTCTTGATCTCTCTGTATCCCAAGATACAGGTACATGGCCCATAGTGAGCTGATTATTAGTGGAATGAATAAATGAATGAGCCAGCAGGGTACTGGAGATATAAACATGTTTAAAGTCCTTGACATTCTGGATGTCACATTATCCTTAACTCATAAATTTGAAGTTTAAAACATTTTGTGTTAATATGCCCAAATAAAGGCTCATAAAGATAGAGTAAAATATGACAGTTAAGAAACAATTGAAATTTTCAGAAATAATAGGCCTAAAGTACTTAGGCCAACTTCTTTTTTTTTTCTTGGTATAATTTTACTTCAATGTCAGTTTCTTATCTAAAAGTTTGCTCAGCTACTCCTCACCTAAAAAAAGTACATTTAGCTGGTTGTTGCAAAATTTATTTAACACACATAAACTAGTAATTTCTTAATGTGTGTGACGCTTTCATGCTATAAAAAAAGGCTTGAAGATGAAAATCAGACTTCCTCTTATTTCACTTTGAGCCCAAGTTTAAGACAATAATTTTGACCTGAGCTCAACTTTCCTTAAATTTAACTAGCTTAGTGTCATTATTATGCTGCGGAATTTAGAACTGTCCTTTTCCCTTCTCCAAATCCCCAGTTCCTTCTGAGATCCTGATTTGTTACATACACAAAAGATTAGTAGTATGATATGAAACACTTATCTCAAATTTTGACAAAAATATTTTCCACATTGATCAAATAAAAAGAATGTCATCTAAATACATGTAGTAGACCAGCACTTCTTGGAGCTGGATTATTGGCTTCCCAACCTCTGACTTTCCCTTCACAAATTATCTTCTCTAAACATCAATTTCTTTATCTGCAATTGGAAATAATGTTAATATTTACCTTACAGAGTTTTGTAAAGCTCAACCAAGAAAACACAGGTCAAAAACTGAAACTCAAAGTCATTACATTTTTAAATGCTTACTCCTTGCCAGACATCCTTTGATGTGTATGCATACATTCATTTAATCCTTGCCACCATTTGAAGTAGGTACTTCTGTACTTTTATAACCCCCAATTTACACAGAACAACCTTGAAACACAAAGGGTTCAGAGTGTGTTGAAAAGTAAGGAATAGAATGTGAGTATCTTTAGAAAGCCACTGTTCTGTCTGCCACAGGTATTGAGGATGTGATGCAAGGTACTTGGTGGTTGGTTAAAGTGAGGATGGAGAAAACACGGAGTTAAGAATGATTCCTAGGTTCGTGGGTTATTACAGTGTCTAAATTACTATGAGAAAAAGGCTGTGGTGTGTCAGAGTAAGAAACAACTAACTTTCTGTGAAACTTGCAAAAATTTTTCCAGAAAAAAATGAATGCATCTTTGGGTCTTGAAGGGTCGCTAGAAGCTTTCCAGGTAGAGAAGGGAGGCAAGAGTACATCAGAAACCAAATGGGTAATGCTAAGGAATATAATATATTAATACATTAATTCCTTATATAATTCTAATTTTCCATTTAATCTGGTTATTTGTGAGCAATGTTAAAATTGTTGGATCTTGAATTCAAACTCAAGGCAAATAGTAAGCTATTTCAGGAACTATAAGTCCAACATTACACATTCCATATGTGCAATTTCACTACAAATGAGCAGCTTTATGATCTGACTCCCTTGAGAGTCTTCAAATAGAGATTTAATTAGAAAGCATTAGAGAAACTCATCCAGAAATCACAAAGGCAGTGGTAACCATAGGAAGGTATTACCATGTTGAGAACTTGGAGGATTAACTGCAGGTACCATTAAGTAAATGGACAAATGAAAAAGTTACCTCCAAGGGCAGTAATCTTACAATATCACAAGAGGTATTGAAATATGTAAATTTACCTTAGGATGCTAAATATTTTAAAAATTAATTTTATTTATTAAAACGGTTTTTGTATTATCTATGAAAATACATCAGAAAGAAGATTGTAAAAGACACAGTAAAAAGGAAGAGAGCTTTCTGAAAACAATAATTGTTCCTTCCATAATTATGGGTACTTTATTAAAATAAAAAAATTTGCATTATATTAAAACAACAGTGTTTATAATAAATATTTATAAATGTGGTATACATTTTTTAATTGATAAATGACTAATATAGCTATTGATGATTTAATCCATATTTTAACACTGTTGATATAATTATCTAAGATTATATGATGTTTTCTAAGCCAAGTATTCATTATGCAAATAGTTCTCAAATAAATATATGCATGAGGTTGTAATTACTATCTATTACACAATCATAGATGTGCTCTATTTTAGGAATAACTGATTTTGTCTAACAGAAGAAATGGGAGGTAATTAATTTTTTAAGTCATGTATCCTTATTTGTGTGATGAAACTTATTTGTAGGTCATAGCATTGTCTAATCCTAGTCCTAAAAAGTTTTTGTCAAGAGTTTTAAATTCCTATGCATATTTGTATGTGAATATCTAAGGTTGACATAGCCTATGTTTGAAGTAAAACTGATTCTCACCCACTGACCCATTGGTAAAAATTAGGGCTTGGTAGGAAAGCTAATAGGCTACATGGCAAGAATTAGGATAGGAGAAAGTGATTTTTAAGGTGCAGGATCACAATAAAAAGTAAAGTGTGGGCACGCATCACACACACACACACACACACACACACACACACACAGGATCTATCAATAATTAGAAGTTATAAAAGACCTTTCTTATTAGGCAAATACTTGAGCATCTGCTGTTTGCCAGGCACCAAGGATCCAACAGTGAGCATATGTCCCTGCCTTCATAGTTCTTATATTCTACAGCAAATTATCATTAGGAGGAAATAAGTATTATGAGAGAAATAAGGCAGGATAAGGGTCATAGAGATAAAATCTCTCTCTGATAAGGGGACATGTAAGCAAAGACATGAAGGGTTGTAATATAACCCATGAGGTATTTGAGAAAACGGCATTCTGGGCAGAGAGGATAACTAATACAAAGATCCTGAGCTGCCGGCAGTGTTCTAGAAAGAGTAGGGAAACTAGAGTGTTGGGGTGGAATAAGTGAGCAGGAGAATGATAAGAAATGGGGTTACGGAGTTTATGGGAGACCAGATCACGGAGGGTCTACTCAATCATGCTAAGGATTTTAGACCTGTGTGCCATACAGTATTGTGTCTTTTGGCCAAATATAGCTTGAAATGTGGCTAGATTGAATTGCTAATTTTATTTGATTTAAATTAATTTTAATTTTAATTTAAAAATTGATACTTGATTTAGTTATTGAGAAGTTTTCAATTATGTTTCAAACAACTTGGGGATGTGAATGTATTTTCAATTATAAATTTAATAAAATCTGAACATAAATCAAGTATTTTTGATAAAAATTCAATGTCTAAATTGAGATGTGGTGGAAGTATTCAATACATGCTAGATATCCAAGATTTAATATAAAAGGGGTAAAATATCTTCATTTTTATGTTGATTACATGTTGAAATGACAACATATATATTCGAATTTTGAGGCATCCTAATAGGCAAAAAAGTATTAGATGTGTGAGAAGTGGATACTAATATACTTCCATTGGAGGTGTTTATTAAATTAATTTCTAGAATATATTTTTGGGAATGAGTAGCAAAAAACTAAAACATGAGCTTACTTATTTATCAAGTAATTGTGCATTTAGAATTATAGAGAAATATATATCACAAAAAAATGTTTACTGTAACATTAAAATAGAATCAAACTAAGTATTCTTAAGGGAGACATTAAATTAGTCATGGTAATTTAATATAGTAGAATGCTAGGAGGTCATTAAGCTCATAAATGTATACATGTTAATATGTGAGAGTAATCATGGATTATTAAGTTGTAGAAGCTGATGATCAAACAAGATGTACATATAACATCATATTATTTACAATTTGATAAAATATAAATGATACACTTATTTATCTTAATTTCTATCTATCTTTCTGAAGGATAGACATCAAACTTTTAACAGTGGTTTCTTATTGACTGTAATAAAACAAATAACTTCATTTTCTATAGTTTCTCAGAATACTCTAAATTAACATACATTTTTGTAATATAAGGATTTTAGGACCACAGTGATGATCAGTATTCTGAAAAATGAAGTGTTTCTTCTTATTATTTTTTTGTCTGAGGGACTTTGAGTATAATTTGAAAAAAAAGTATGTATGTTTCAAAAATACAGATCACTGTTGAATTTAATGGCCTTTTAGTCTTACAGTTGAAATCTTAATAGGTGCCATCACTGGTAATAATCCCCTTTTTTATACTTGAATGAGTTTTAAAACACATTTTGTTAAATAACTTTTGAATATATGTCAATGAAGTACTAAACACTTCTAAAACAATAATACACAAGCAAGTATGTGATAATGTAATACAGGGTTTTTTTTTAAGTAAATAATGGAGAAAAAAATTATAGGTCTTAGTTCGGAAGAATTCCATGGCGTCATGAGTTTGACCTTAAGTGAATGTAAGTTCTGTTAGGCTTGAATAGGTTCCATTTTATTTATAGCCCATTTTGTTAGCTATTGCAGACTGGGCTGGCTCCAATTTTAAGATGAGTAAAATATTATGACTTTTTAGTGAAAAATAAAAGGGAAAAATCTATTTAAGTTGTGGAGAGTATTACTGAAGATTATAAGAGGCAGAAATGAGCAGAGAACCGGGAAAGGACATTCATGAAGCCAGAAACGAGTACAGGGAAAGTGGAAGCAGCTGATGGAAATTCTTGAAGCCTGGCACTGAGGAACCTGAATGTGATGAATCTGTTAAAACCACTGTAAAACCTGCTGAGGCACCAGAGCAGGGAAGGAGTATTGGAAGTCTGTTTGACAGTGTTTTGGCGATTGAAACCACCACCACTGGAGTCCCTGAAATGAATAACACCTGAAGATCTCTTTTAGACCTGAGAATTTACGTCTCTTCTTGTATCAATGTGTGTGCATGTGTTCATTTCCTATCAACTTTTAAAAACCAACAAGTTTACAATAGAATATTCCAGAGATTAAATAAAATGCTACTGTTACATTCACAGTAAAGCCCTTCTCTTGGGCTGGTGATAGGGGTAAAGGGTCATAAATGCAATGATAGGCTTGCCATAAAAGAAACACTGATTTTGTATACACAAAGCTTATGCAGTAACCTTCAGCTTAACCCAAGCAATAGGACAGCGAGATTGTTTCTATGAGAATGTGTCTTTTTTGTTTTCCTTAGGAAAACGCTAATGTCCAACTTCCAGGGAAAATCCTTTGAGATTTTACTTCAGACCTCTTGATATCCTTTATTTTAGTGATCCTGTAAGAAAAATCACACCCTTTGAAGCCCTTCTAGTTAGTAATATAAACTACCTTTTCAGTATAGGACAAGATACACAATATGTGAACTACACTAGAAATACATCTTAATCTATCACATTACTAAATTATCTTGAGGGTTAGTAAATGTAAGAGCAGAGGTTCTAATTAAAAAAAGCAAGAATGTTTCACCTAAAAGAGCACATGGCTCAAATTTTAATCTTGTCCCACAATGTATGTTTATATTTTTATATAAGGCAGCAAAGAGAGATAGAAGGAAGGAAGACAGAAAAAAACAATTCAGTCTTGAATCTGTTTATGTCATTTGTATATAAAATGCAAAATAAACTTGAGGTTTAAAAATAAAAAGAAATCGTATTTTTGCTACAATTTTATGATAACATGATACTGAATGAACCATAACACAGTCTTCAAACAAACACACAAAGCACAGTAAATTATTCAGACAAGGAAAAGACCCACTCACCAAAGATTACTAAAAGACTAGTCAGAGTTGTCAGAGAGGTTAAAGAGAGGCTTCCTTTTTAAGTCCCAAATATTAAAATTACCCCTGTCCTTGCAAGCTCCAAAAAGCCATGGATCCAATTCTATGGCAGAATAACCTTGTTAGCTGCTTCAGAGAGTCAGGTCAGAATTCTCACCCATTCCACAATTAACTTTTGCCATTACCATGACAACTTAGTGCTGGTTAAAAGGGCTCAAAAGACTTGTTAGCAGAAAATTAAGCTAATGAGTTCCTCATTTTCCATGTTGAAGCAGTTCCTAATCATTCTACTCAACTATGTCCACTCAATCATAATATAGTTTTAAATAGATTGGCTGTCTCACTCAGTAGCAAATGGGAGTTCCAATGAACCCTATTCCTGTTCAGACCATTAATAACAACAAATCCACTGCAGTATCAGGAACTTAATATAGATCTTTTTAGTGAAGAAACACAACGCTTTCTGCTTTGACTGAAAAACCTATCGGCAAAAGATTTGCTCAGAAGTAGTTAAAAAGTCAATATTGTCAACATTGTGTTGTTCAACATGATTATGTTATGTATTAAGCATATCAAATATATCTTCAATATCAACTTTACTCAGTTTTTTCTAACATACAATTTTATTAAATATTATTTACCAATCCATATAGATCATTTTATTCTTCTTCCTCCCTGAGAATTTTTGGTACAGTCTATTACAGAACTATTCCTCTTATAAAAGAATGCACCATTTCTCTATTCTTTTCTTCTCAGTTAGCAGCTTTAACACGACTAAAGTCATCAATAATCTCCTTGAATTAAATTCTTCACACTAATCTCTAACACTCTTTCAGTAGATTTCCCTCCCACTGGACTTAGTCATGTTTCTCATTTACCGCACATACATTTTGATCCTGCGCACAGTTCTTTTCTCATATTTAATTGCTGCTAGTGGGTTCTGTTCTGCAATTGTTCAACATCTGCTTCCACCCCCCTTGAAAGCTGAATTGTGCCCTCTGCAGTCCTGTTGAACCAGCACACAAACCAATTTCAAATATTCTTTTGATTCCTAGTTATTTCAGAAGTTTTATGTTTGAAGTCTTCTGACTTTTAGGGACACATTTTTAACAAATAATAATAATTTAAAATTTCCAAACTATTTTATGGGTTTATAAATAATTGGAAATTCAATGCATTCTTCAAATTTTAGGGAAAGTATTTGCTCATTTTGAAGTACCAACTTCCAAATGCTTTTTTTAATCTTTACATCAAAATATGATTCTAAAAATTAATACATAAGTATAAAATCCCTTTCATATCTATTTATTCTTTGACATACACTGGGAGTACATAGGATTGAAAATAATAAGTGTATTGAAAAGTAAGTTAAACAAACAACATTACATTCAAGGCAAACAATTTAATTTCTTGATTTAAAAAATACATACATATACTTGAGTAAATATAATTGATTATTCAGCCATATCTTTGGGGATCTAGTGAGATATTAAAACCACTTTGTCAAGTTTTTGTCTAGTATCCTCACCCATTTCCTAATTTCCAACTGTATACAATTTGTTAAAAGTCTAAACCTCTTACTGATACTTGTGATGCAAATATGTGTGTTGAAGAAGCAGGGCAAGTCTCTTTCTATGGAAGAGAATTTGTCAACTTAAATAACAGAGAGGAAGATTCTCTAAAACAAAGTGGTACTTATTTGAGAACAGATGTTACAACAGGAATGAGTGTGTACATATTTAGGGAAGCAAAGGGAGACAAAGGTTTATAATGGAAAAATTAAGAGGATTGCATGATTATTTTGAGATAATTATCCTGGGCTACCATGATCAGTAACAAGGGTGGCACCAGAGTTCTCCAGGTTTATGTACTTACACAGGTATTTTTTGGTGTATGAGATTGTGGTGACCTTTGCACAAGTTTGTGCTTTTTTTCAGAGTCTTTTGTGACAGTTTTTGTTATCCAGCATTCATGCATTTGAACCCTCCCTTCAGGCCTTCTCCAGCTCTCTTTGTCAAAATTTTTAGCACAAGTGACTCCATTTTGACGTTTGATATTTTCACACTATAAAGTTAATTTTTTGTTTTGTTTGGTATATACTTTGAGGATTGTGTTACGTGGTTTGTCTACTGAATGAAATTATGCTATATTAAACTATAGAATAGTGAAAAGGACCAAATATAGGAACCCAGAATAAATAGCATTAAACGTTAGGTGGGGAGAAATAGGTCCCTGAAAAACCTTAAAATTTGCTGCAGGCAGAAGAAAAATGTATGAGTTACCTGTGAAGTCACCATGGTAAAGAAAAGTTTTAAGATAGAAGAAGGAATAAATTTTGTCAAACTTAGCAAAGTCAAGATAAAGATGAAAAAATCCACATGCTCTTTGGAATTTGTTATTAGGCAATCATTAGCCTGTTGCTTTAAGATACTTTCAATGGAAGGAAGAAAAACCGGGTTGCAGAAAGACTGAGGCTTGAGGAAATTACTTCACAAACTACCTACTATTTCCAGAAAGTTTAAAAAACAAATATACTTGATAGGCGATTCTCAGTTGAAGAAGAGACATTCCCTACCCCAGCCAAGGACAGAAAGCAGTTGTGAAATTAGGATTACATCACATTCTCCTAGTGAATCTTGCTAGCTTCCTATGGCTTCTATACAACACATTATCATAAATTTGGTAGTTTGAAACAATGGAAATTTATTTTCTCACAGATTTGAAGGACAGAAGTCTGAAATGAGAAACACTGGGCCAAAATCCAGGTGTCTGCAGGCCCGCATTTCCTCTGGATGTCCTAGGGAGAATCCATTTCTTGCCTCTTCCAGCCTCTAGTGGTTTATGGCATCTGTTAGTTTGTGGCTGCATCATTCATATCTCTACGGAAAAGTCACACTGTCCTGTTGCAGGAGTTTTGAACTCCACTTTCAGCTTAAACCAGCAACCTTGGGTTCTTGTCCCACGACCAGGAAGATCAAGGAACCCAGACACCAAAAAGATGAGTGAAAGGAGTTTATTAAGCAACAAAGTTCTGCAGAAAAGAGAAGGGTCCCGAAACGGGTTACCGGTCCTAGGAGTTTGTGGTTTTATTTTACCCTTTCTGGGGGCATTTCTTTCATTTACATCTCATCCGCCCCTTACTTCCTGATATCCAGTTCTCATTGCTTGTGTGGGTCCTTGACCAAAACTACTCCATTTTGAATATTATCCATAAGTGCCACAGAAAAGCCCACTGGGGTGTGGGGGGAGGGGAGTAAAGCCGCAATGCATGCAAATATTATGTTAATGATATTATAATAAGCTAAGGTCAAGTTAAAACATTTAGTTAAGCTACTGCGCCTGCGTTTAAGCAGCAAAAAGTCCCTTTTAGCAATACATCCTGGTCACATTTTTCCGCCAACAATTATACAATTGTTCGGGGGGCGTTCCCACAGGTGTTAAGTCTCCTCAAGCCCCTCCCTGTCTGTTTAGCTAATCACCCTCTATCTCCTCTCTCTCGTTTCTTTTTCTCTCCTTCCCCCTACCGTTGTGTGTGTGTGTGACCTGCTCCTGCCTTGCCTTTATAAAGATTCAGGTGACTGCATTTAGGCCCCCCCCACACCTGCGTATTACAGAATAATCTCACCATCTCTAGATTCCTAATACATGTGCAAAGACATGTAGATTCCCGGGGATCAGAATGTGAATTATCTTTTCAGCTTTTGGGGGGAGGCAGGGGAAAGGGTGAATTTTTGTTCTCACCAAAAAGATACATATTCAGTTTGCTCCCCCCATTCCATGTGCAACCATAAGCCCTAGGCTTCTGCAATAGAATCTTAGTTGTGTATTTCTCTCATTTTTCCCATTGCTCCCCAACAGCCATTTCTATTTCCTTTAGTATGAAAGGAGAAGAGGTAAAGGTACAACCTAAGTCTTTTTCTCTGATTAGGAGAAAATGTCACATGCCTCATTCTTCGCTGAGGAATCTCAGTTTGATTCTGAAGATGTTGCACCCAGAAGCCAGATAGTAAACCATGGTTTATATGAGCCAACACCAGGGTTGCTGTCCCCTCCCTTTCTCAGGCTTCATGCAGCCACATTTGACCAGCGATATGAGCAAGTCTGTGACAGTCACGCCAGGAAAGGATTGTGCTTTTCTAATAACTTTGAGCTCTGGATGTGCATGTGTGAGGAGTAGAGACAAGAGATAGGCAAAGGAGAAAGGGTCTGAAGTTGAATCATTTCTACACAAATTGCTGCTTTTCACTGTTAACACCTTTATGGTTCAGGGGCATATGATCAAGTTATCGTCAATGATTTTTTTTTTTTGGCTTATTTTTCTAATTGATATTAGCTTTATTAGGCATTTAAATAAAGAGACTTTATCAGTTTAGCTTCAGACCTCCACATTTGGCCAGCATATTCTGCCTTCATTTTAAATAGATGTGCTCACTGTTTACATGGAAAACAAAGAAAATATGTATCTGTGTAAGGTTTCACATCTCACCCAGCTTTGGAAATATGCCTATATGAACGCATAAAGGAGAGAAGGGCGATTTATTAGCATGCTCAAATTTTTTTAAATTGTTAGCTTTTATAAATCTTATTAAATATCTAAAAAAAAAAGAGGTGCTGAAAAACTAAATACTGTCCAAACAGAAAGGTTTGTTTCTAAATAAAGGTGTAATGTTTAAATATTCACTAAATTATGTGGTCTTAATTGTCATTTTCAAAAACTGAAAACAAGCAATAGTAAACTAAAAGCTAAAAACAAAATTAAATGCCATAATGGAGCAGCCTGAGGAGAAACTAAGGAGTGTGCACATACACATTGTTTTCTGGTGGTGTCCTCTCCAAATGAGATAAAATACAATTATTTTGTATTAGCTGTTACAGGACACTGAAGTCTTATTAGTGATCTAGATTGTGTCTGTTGAAATATAAGTGCCCTAGTTTGTATAACTCTGGAGGACCATGGCTAATTGAACATGCCTGTTTCAGTCTCTGTTGCCTTTAAAACAATAAAAATCACTGTCCCTAATGGCAAAAAATCAAATAGTGCTGAAAAAGCAAAACTGAAAGGACTGAGGAAGTTCAGAAATTGCAAGTGAAATTCAAAGGGATTTGCATTTGCTGTGTAAGTTGGCTGATGTGGCAAATCACATTTAATGCTGACAACTGTTAAAAATAATGATAAATGGAGACCAAAAATAAGCAGGTAGATGAAGCAAGCAAACCAGAGGCGCTGAGTTTCTAATAGATGACAAAAAGCTCTGACATGGGTTGAAATTCTTTGGATGGTAAAAAATGGGGTAAAGAGTGGGGAAATGGAAGGAACTTATTTAGAAATCTCATGACTGAATGAGTTTGCACACTAATATTGTATCTACCCACTTCTGTGTAGCAATGTGGCTGAAGTGGAATTAAAACCCAAATACTGGGGCCAGGCACAATGGCTCCTGCTTATAGTCCCACTCCTTTGGAAAGACAAGGCTGGAGAATCACTTGAAGCCAGGAGTTCAGGACCAGACTAGACAAAGTATCAAGACCCCCATTTCTAAAAAATAAAAATAAAAATAGCCAGGCATTGTGGACCAAGCTTGTCGCCCCAGCTACTCTGGAGGTTGATAGTTCACTGAAACCTCAAATTTTGTGAGCCCAGGAGTTCAAGGTTACAGTGAGCTATGATCTAGACACTGCACTTCAGCCTGGGCAGCAGAACAAGACCCTATCTCTAAATAAATAAATAAGTAAATAAATAATTGTATACTTTTTTTAGATGAAGAATATTTGGATTTATAAACTCAGATAAAAACTAGTTTGAAAGAGAAATTTCTCAGTCATATTTTTTAAAAACAAGCTTTATGGAAAATGTTTTAAAATAATTGGCAATTGTTAATTTTGTTTCTCACTCCACTATGAAACTACTTAAGGTTGATAAAATGCTGTAGAAGTCTTATCTTATAGGCCTTGAGATTGAAAGACCAATTCAAGCCTGATTCATATTGAACTGACTACTATACCCGATCTGAACGATGGCTCTCATATACATGGCAAGAAGAAAATTTGGAGTGGAAGAAGGAATGGATGGTTTTATGAGCCAATTCAGTATCATGATAGAAATAATCTATAAGCTATTCAATCAGTTCTAAGTAGGTTATGTTACCAGGAGAGTGTCTCAAATGATTGTCATACATATACAGAATCACTATTTTAATCAGGTCTATTGAAAAAATAGCTTCATTGGGGATGATTGCATATTTCTACTCACTAGATCAAATTTCTACAGATTGTCTATGAAAGTCCTTTGTAAGTGTCAGATTGGTTTATTGATATGAAAGAGAATATGACACAAATGATTTTGGACTGGTTTTCTCTGGCCAAAGCAGCATTTTGACTGCTAAACAAATCTTATTGTTTTAAATATGTATGTCATGATGTGCAAGTCAGAGAAACAATGGATAACGTAATATAGAATTGCATGATAGGTCAGTTTTCATCAGCAGATACTGAGTACCAAGTCCAAGATTTGGCTGACAGTCCAAGGATGTTCACTGATGATAATAGGAATAAGTACAATTCAGTTTTCTATTTTGAACTACATCCAACCACCTTGCCGAACATGTTCATTCAGATAATGTTCTCTAAATGATATTTTTCTTCTATGAAAATAATTTTCTTATCAATGTGATAAGATTCAATAATTCAATAATTCTTATCAATGTCATAAGAAGTTTTTTGATGGTTTTGAGTCAGCGTCTCTCTGTCACCCAGGCTGTAGAGCCGTGGCATGATCATGACAATCATGGCTCATGGCTACCTCGACTTCCTGGACTCAAGCAATCCTTCACCTCAGCATCTTTAGTTGGAACTACAGTATTGTGAATGTTCAGCACTTTTTGACCAAAAATGGTATGACCTCCATGTCCCATGCTCCCTATTCACCCAATTTCCCCCCAGCAACTTTTTTTTATTTGCTTGGATGAAAAAATTATCAAAGGGAAATGTTTTGCCATATGGAAGTGAAACAAAACATGATAGAATCACTGAAAGACATCAAAATTGACGAGTTCAAAAGCTGTTTTGAGCAGTCGAAAAAAAATCTCAATAGGTGTACTGCTGGAGAGTACTTTGAAGGTGACTGAAGTTTAAACATGTAAAAATAAATACACATGTTTTTATTTTAAAAATTCTGGGTTTATTGGGAGTGTCTCCTTTGGTATATGGATTCAGAAAGTGGCAGAAATGGACAGAAGTGAATTTTAATATACATGCATGTACAATCAACAAGATTTGCTGAGTGACTAGATAATGAAATAAGTGACTTCCAACATGATCAACTGCGTAGATGATACGTAGATGAATCAATTACAGCTATGTAGTTGAGTGGGGAAAAACAGGTTTTATTCTCAATGAGGCAGGAAAGAGAATCAACTTCATCTTTAAATACAGAAAATAAAGCTAAAATAATGTGTTATATAACTCTATCAATTTTTTTATTTCTTACTCTCATTGAGGAAAAGATAGAAACAGATTAAAATTTAATTATAGAAAGTACAGCTAAAATAGTGGGTTTATACAGCTCTATACTTGTTTTCATTTAATTGCATCTGCTTTTAATAGTTTGGATACCTGAAGCTCTCATGTAATTTATAAATAAGAGGGAAAATCCTAGTTTCTTAAGTAGACATATGAGAAAGGAAGGCAGAAAAAAGGAAAACTTCCCTACTGTGACCCAGGACACGCTGGTGTCTGTTGGTTTCACCCCTACTTGTAAGTCCACTTTTTCGATGACTCTTTTAAGAGGCTCTTGTCATTTTAAACTTCTTAGCTGCCAGGTACAATGGTGATGAGTTTCATCTAGCTATGTCAAGCACATCGCTTTATTCCTGTTCCCAATGAAAAGATTTCAGATGGAAAGGCATGCTTTGGGGAAGACTTCAAACCAATTAAAAACTGACTTACCTTTTAAAAAGATTAGAATTAAGTTTGATGTGAAGTATGGCATCCTGGGCCATTCAGATTGCAGTTAATTTTGACAATGTTCAATTAATTACACCTTTCATTGTGATTATACAGACACTATATGGCATGTTAAAATTTTCAGGATGTTAGCAATTCAAAATTTAGGTCTCCTTTATCTGTAACAGCAGAAGTATAATTTGACATTTGTCATTAAAAATATTTGTTCCCCCTATTAAAAAAAAAAAAATCATAGGTGCCTCCATGGTGCTTAGAGGACAAAGCCCAAAATCTTGAGTAAATTTAAAATTATTATTTTTTCTAAACTAAAAACTTACTTTCCCGTCTTTTTTTCCCAAATGACTGCATAGACAGACACACACCCAATATGAACACCCTCTTAATTTCAACTATACTAAACTTAAATAAACAAATAAGTTTAGAGTGTTGTTAGGACTTTGTTCTGTTTTTCCCTCATCTGTTTACCTTCTTTTAGGACCTTTAAAGCAAGCTATCCCTACTCATGGTAGCATTGTAACATACTATTTACAAGAGAAATATCTCCAAAGTTTCTACAGGAAAACAATAAGGCTTAAATAAGCCAACTATCCAGAAAATATTTTGAGTTTATTTAACCCAAACTGAACAGCATACTTATGTCTGAACCATTTACAATGATTGGAGCGTGGGAGTTTAAATCTATTAAATTAAACACACTGTCAGGAACAGAGAATGAGATTGAGGTCAAGTCCAACCTAACATCATGGCTGAGAATTAGGACAGGAGCTTTATAAAAAGTGTAAAAGTACAGAAACTATGTATTAGTCATCTTTTGTGTCTCACTATCTAGCATTTATAAATGTTCAAAAAAGATTTTAAAGGTGAAAGAACTGTGGTCTTTTACCCCTATATTGTGCCAGTAGGTTTAAATTATGCAAATAAAAACAATGGATAAAAGCCTTACCACTGAGAGTATACTGATAAACAAAACTAAAAATTTGTCTTCATCATACTTTCCTGTTTTTCTGAATGTCCTTTACCCTCGTTTTGCTGTCCAGTGCTTTCTTCATAGTTTTCCTCTTCCCATTAAAGCTTTCTCCCCAGGAGAAGGTGACAGTTCATTCAAAAGATGAATTCCATGAATTAAAAGTTTCTATTTTAAAGGGTAATCCAGCCCCACTGCAACACTTTCTGGGACACATGGCTCAGTAACCAGAGGATATGCTAGATTTTAGCTTAACCTAGCCCTCTTCCAGAATCCTTATGCAATGAACATTCTACAAAACCATCGAGTCTAGGACAAGTAATTGACTTTGAAATTTTTAGGATCTTACTCTGCCATAAGGTTTGCATTTGAAAAGAGAAGATACTCCATGGTCATATTACCTTGAACACACCCAATCTCATCTGAAAAGAGAAGAGACGATAATTTCAGACTAATGTCCATTATATATTAAGCATACAGATGGATTAGAAAGAAATAAAATGCCTTTATTCACAGACAATATGATAATATATATAGAAAATCCTAAGGATTCCACCAATAAACTACTATAAACTATAAGTGATTTAACAAGTTTAGAACATAGGGTCAGTAAACAAAAGTTAACTGTATCATTATTTTATTTTTAACAGTTTTGTTGAGATAAATATACTGCACATATTGAATGCATACAATTGGATAGGTTTGGACATATGATACACCCATGAAGCCATCACCACACTTGAAGCAATAGATTAGATCCATTAGATCCAAAAGTAATCTTAAAATGTTTGATTTTGTGGTTTTGTTTTGATTTGTTTTTGTGACTAGAACACTTAGCATGAGATTTACCCTCTTAAAAGAGCTTCAAGTGTACAATAAAGTATCACTGGCTATAGGTACAATATTGTACATCAGATTTCCAGAACTAGTTCATCTTAGATCTTTGAAACTTTATGTCAAATGAGCAACGACTCCCCATTTCCTTCTTCTTGCAGTCTCTGATATCCAGCCAAACATTCTATTCTCTGCTCCTATGAGTAATTGGGTCTTCATAAACTAGCTATAAATAATTGGAAAATGAAAGTGTTCATATACCCTTTGCAATACCATCAAAATACAAAAATATTATGAAGAAACTTAATGAGAGATATGAAAGGCCTCAACCCTAAAACTTATAAAATATCATTGAAATAAATGTTTTTTAAAAACACCAAAATTTGCAAAAACGATGAGCCAACTTTTTACAGATGAGTGGACTCAACATTAGGATGTTCATTCTTCTAAAACAGTTCTCTATATTCATTGCAATTCCAACAGGCTAGTTTTAGTGAAAGGACAATTGTCAAGTTGACTCTAAAAATTTGTATGGAGATACAAAGAATCTAGAATAGCCAAAACAAATCTTGAAGGAGATCAGTGTTTAAGTCCCAAAGTGGAACCACCCTCATACCATCAATTGATTTTCATCAAACGCTCCTAGTCAGTTATATGGAAGAGTGAAATCTGTTCAAGGAAAGGTGCTGTAACTGGTTAACCATATGGAAGAAGTGACCCTTGGCGTCTATTTCATAAGATTCCAAAATTTACATTTTATGTGGATAGATTTAATCACAAATGTTGGTTTGTAAGATTACAGAATGATCAATTAAATAACATCAGAGAACGGCTTTACAATATCCGAGTAGTATTGGTTTTCATAGTTTTTTTTAAAAATCACTAACTATAAAAAGAAAAAATGAATACATTGAACTTTATTAAAGTTTAGAACTCTTGATTATCAAAAGATGAACATAATTGCCTTTCCTGTGTAAGGACAGAGTTATCTTACAACTGGACTGGGGTAGCTCTGTGCTTCTGTCTGGGCTGCCTAGGCATCTAGAGCTGACCCTCAATTACTCAAGGATGAGATATAGCAAGTGAATTATAAAAGTCAAAGTTTGTAACAGCTCTGGAGAACCCAGAACTAACTTATCTATGTAGTTTACAGATGGTTACAATGTAGCTTACATTGATGGTTTTCACTTGATTAAATCTGTTACACCTCCTGGCTCTAGTTACTTGTCAAATAGGTTCCAAAAGACTCTGCAACAAATTTATGCTTGACCTCCTGTGTAACTGAGATACCTCATGAATCTTGTTGGTACAAATCCCAAAGAAGAAAAAGATCTGGGGAACAGTAACCATAAGTTTTCAGCTCTATGGTTGTGCTTTCTCTCTCCTCTTGTGCTTCATTGGGTGGTATGAAATAGTAACTAAGGTAATTTTTTTTTCCATGTGATCAACCAGTTGTTACAGCACCTTTTGTTGAAAATACTTTCCTTTTCTATCCTTTAGTTTTACTAAAGCATTGCATGAGGTTGCCCTATATATGAGATCTGACAATTAAGTTCAAGGAATTGCCACACGCACTTATGTACAAACAACTTGATAAGATTTTATATCAGAGCCTCACAGCTGTGTTTGTGTCGATGTGTGACTGTGTCTTGCCGAGTGGCATTCTTTATTGTTGTCATGTTTTTGTGTGCTGTCATGAGACTATCAGAGCTTTCATTAGAGCAACAAACACACTTTAAATTTCTTGTTAAACTTGGCAAAAGTGGAGGTGAAATCAAGGACGTGTTAATCTAGGTCTATGGGGGTAATGTCATGAAAAAAATTAGCTGTGTAAAAATGGATTAAACATTTAACTGAGGGGAGAGAAAGTATCACTGATGAAGAGAGTTCAGGACGGCCAATAATGAGTAGAACTGATGAAAACATTGCAAAAATTCATCCACTTGTGCATCAAAATCATCAATGACTTTGAGAAGAATAGCAGACCAGATAAACATCAATAGAGAATCAGGAAAATCTTAACTGAAAATTTTGGCACGAGAAAGGTGTGTGCAAAAAATGGTCCCAAAGGAGCTCTTGCATCACGAGAGTGCACCAGGTCACACAGTGCTGTCTGGGAGGGAGTTTTTAGCCAGGAAGCAAATACCTGTATTGGAACTCCCTCCCTACTTACCTGATCTGGCCTCCAATGACTTTTTTCTTTACCTGAAGATAAAGAAAATATTGAAAGAAAGACATTTTGATAACATTCAGGGCATCAATGATAGCAAGACAACAGCTACGATGGACATTCCAGGAAGAGTTCCGAAATTGCTTTGACAGGTGGGCTAGAGGCTGGTGTCAGTTCATAGCTTCCCATAGGGAGTACTTCCAAGGTGACCATAGGGATCTTCAGCAATGAGGTATGTAGCACTTTTTCTAGGATGCATTTGCAAACTTAACTGTCAGACCTTGTAGTCTATCTGATCCTGGTCCCGAGTGCTCTTTTGCTGCTGAACTACCAAATATAGTGCTGTGGTGAAGAGTATGGACTTGGAATGGCTTTGAATTTGTATTATTCCACTTACCAGATGTGAGTTTAGAGGCCAGTTGTTTAAATTTCTGAGCTTTGGTTTCCTCATTACCATAATGAGAGTAATTATGGCACCAACCTCATGGGATTGTTTTGAGGATTAAATGAATATTTATATGTAAAGAGCTTAGAATTGTGCCCAAATAGCTACTATTATTATTTATTACAACCACATTGTCAGCACTACTACTTCTAGCTACTATGAATTCTATTACTATTACTACCACAATCATTATCTTAATATAGATTTCGGGAGTGCTCTCAGTAGCCTTTCTTGAAGTTGATGCATAGGCTAACTTAGTTCATTTCTGGCACCAGCTCTTTTTTATGAAATGTTTGTTTCTGACTTTTTAAATCCAAATAAAGTTACCGTTTGAAAGGAAATTACCATTCAAACTCAATTCCTCTAGCGCACACACACACAAAACCAAAAACCAAAATGTGTCTCAGCTTTGTCTACTTAACTGTGGCACATAAAAAAAGTTTCTATCACATAGACACAATTCATGCTAGACGGTCATGTCTTCATTTCCAACATAGTTTATGTCAATTACATTTTCAGCAGGACAAATTCAGGACAACTTAAAATGGAAAAAAGGAACCAGATATAGGCTAATTTTGGAGGATAAAAGAAAAATTTTGATATAACCAACTAAATATAAGCTTAAAAAGTTTCAAAAAATGTGGCCTAATTCTAAATAATTTTCCAATATCCTCCCAGAAATGGCTAATTTAATGTAAGGTAGATTAAAAATATTTTAGCATCTTTAATGTATATCAAATAAAAGGCAGAGAGGTATACTATGTATACTATGCTGATGTATAGAACTAATAACCAAAAGTTAAATCCATAGTTCACAGTTTACATAATTATCAAGAAAATATATACCAAACAATATTTATTTATAACCCACATGCTATTGTATTAATGAGTCAACATATTAAAAACATATATAAGAATAGAAATTAAAAAGAGAAATTAATACTTAAGGTACATTTTGTTTATTAATGATGTAGGAGATTTTTTTTCCATATGAACATAGATAGAAAATGCTTTGCTATTTTTGAAAATCTAGTAAAACACTTTACTTCCAAAAATTAAAGTTTTTATTCTAAGTTATATTTATTTAAATAATTGGTTTTGACAGCTGCTATAGGTGAAAAAGACACCTCATAATGAGATTATATCCAAGCTGAAGAAGTACTGTCAACTGTGCTTACTAGGTCATTACACTATTATTTTAATCACACCCCAAAATACTCTGAATTTTTAATTGAAACTGATTTATAAAATTTCACTTTTCCTAATGTCATTATTTCTTTTAAACGAATCAGAATATGTTACCTTTTAATATTTTTAGCAAGTATATTCAACAACTATGGAAACATTTATATGGAACATTTTAAAATATGCTAGAAAATTCTGTTTCTAAGTTTTAAAAATGAGTATTTTTATAGGTGACACACATTTCTTTTTAGCAGCAAAATCACATAATTGAAACATCTCCAAGAAACCAAAAAATTCTCATTTCATAGCACGTTTCTTTCAAAAACTCAATAACTTATCATTTACTGTTAAAATGGTATTATGCTTTGAAGGATCAGATTTTTTTCTTTAATATTTGTCTACAATAATATAAGAAAGTTTTCACATATTTAGAATATTTTCCTAATATAAAAGTGTGTAGCTTAGGTCTCAATTCAACATTTTAGTATTTCAATGCAAAGTAGCTAACATACCTTTAAATAATACATGTGATTTTTAAAGTTACACATCTTCTCATTATAAGGCATTTTAAATAATATTGTTAATAAAAGTTTTGATTTTTAAAATTAATTATGCTGGCATAGTAAATCATTTTGGCCAACGTTGGATTTATTTTCTTGTCTATAATAGCTTGCCTAAAAATAATGTAATAGATACAGTTTATGTATGACACGATTTCCTAAACTTTACTATTCATTCATTTTAAAAAATGAATTAATTCACCAATCTACTATAGTTACACTTACATAATGTATTTTAAAAACATTTTTTTTTGTTAAATTAAAAGAATCATTTACTGTTGGAACTATATCCTGTTCTTCTTCTGAGTGGTTCACAGAAAGCTACTGTATTTCACCATCCATCAAATTCCCTGAGGTAAGATTGTTGGATGTGCAGCAAACTCCCACACTAAGTAATTTGGTCTATTAGTTGCTTTTTCAAGTCTTTGCCAATATTTTCTGTACATCTTTTGCTAGTAACAGTATTTTCGGATAAAAGAATAATTTTTTGTTTATTATTATACTGTTTTCCATGTATTCTTTCAGCAAGTTTTACTGTGGAAGGAATCAGTGTTTCTTCAATGATATTCGATTATACTCTCAAAACTCAGCTCCTCAAAAAAAGTCTTCCAAATAGTTACCATTATGTTTGTCTCATACAATTTTATAAAGTAATGTAGTAAACATTAATCTTAAAAAAGCACTACTACTACTGTAGATGTTTTTCTTTTTATTTTGGATGTTTAGTTTTGAATGTTTTGGATGTTTAGTATCTTGTTATTCATAATGGCATCATGTGATATTTAATATATAAAGGTAAAATTTTTACTTAAGTTACTGGTGATTTTAACAGTTATGAGAATAAATCCATGTACAAATATTATCATTAAATGTGAGTGCTTGGGAGACACATTTTTGTCATATTTGATTCATTTCTTATTGTTTTAATCTTGTACTATGGCTAAGGAAATGTACAGAATAGGAGCATAAATGTCAGGTCTCCATTTTCTTGCTTGCTTATATTTATAATATTAATTTTAACTGATAGTTTCTTTGCACAAATCTTTTAGGTCACTTTTCTCTTTTGTGATGATGAATTTAGTTAAAACTACATGATGCTATTGGCTTTGCAGAGCCCTGGAAGCAGTCAGTCAACCCCTCACATAGGGACCATCACAATGGTCCATCTGATTACAGATTAAGGATGCTAGTGAAAAATAGTACATAAAATAGTAATAAAATATAATTTATTTCTCATTATTGCATAACAGTAAAATCAAAATAGTTCTAAAAATTTTGTTTCTGTATTACAATATATTATTTAAAATGCTTCTTTGTAGCGAATAGGCCAGCTAACTATGATTATTCTCAAAGAGAATAAAGATGTTATACCCAAAGGCAGAGTAAGGAAATAGGTTCCCAAATCGGCAATTCCCTGTATCACCTGGGAACTTGTTGAAAAGAAGAAACTCAGGCAAACACCAAAAATAATGAATTAGAATCTGCATTTTAAGAAGATCCACAGGTGATAGAAGTTTTACATTAAAATGTGAGAAACCCAGGATTAGATAACACTTAATATTTCTTTTGTGGCATAACGTTCAAAAATTTACACTCAGCCAGGCTCAGTGTCTCAGCTTGTAATCCTAGCACTTTGGGAGGCCGAGGCAAGTGGATTGCCTAAGCCCACTTGTTTCGAGACCAGCCTGGGAAACTTGGTGAGACCTCGTCTTTACAATAAATCAAAAATTAGCGGCATGGTAGCGCACTTGTAGTTCTGGCTACCTGGAAGGCTGAGGTGAAGGATCCCCTGAGCCCAGCAGTTCCAGGCTGGGGTGACTGTGAGTGTGCCACTGCACTTCAGCCTGGGCAACAGAGTAAGACTCCAACTCAGAAAGAAAGAAAAAAAGAAAAGAAAAAGAAAGAATAAAAGAAAGAAATTTGTTGGGAGCCAGCCTTGGAGGCCCGCCTGATTGACAAAGTCCAGGTGCGCTGAGGACCCCCGGCCGCAAAGCGAGTCTGGGCAGCTGAGGCCCTTCTGTCTTCCATCTTTGCTGTTGATACGGCTGTGCAGTCATGGAAGAAGAAAATGGCATGTTTATGTGAAGTACTCACAGCTAACCTGAGAATGTCATGGTTCATTTTTCCATTTCCCACTATGTTGTTTGGCCTTTTCTAACATATGCAAGGGTTAAACTCTGAAGCACATCAAGAATGCTTTCTTTCACTTGGTTATAAGTTACTAGATATTGCTTAAGTAATAAATGATATAAGTATATTCACTCCTTATTTGATTCAGAATTATGCAGTTTAGTGTTTAGACATAAGGTTTTTTAGAAGCACAAGTTTATAGTAAGTTCATTATGAATTCATTATAAGTTCTAACACTTATATAGGAGTTATGTAGGTGATTTATAACACTGTTTTCACTGACTTAGGATAAAGATTATCATTAAGGTTTTTACTTAATTCAATAGTTAAAACTCTAAGTTAGCATTTATAAAGTGGGTTTTCACTGAACTCATAATATACTAATCAGACACTTTTATGATCGATTAGCTAAAGACAGAAAGCAACCTTAGGGGCCTGGGAAACATTACTAAACGCTTCTTTTGAGTTCTCTTTAGAAACAAGCACTGTAGGATAAGAGAAAAGTAACAAAGACATCTGGACAAGGGAGGCGATCACAAGGCTCTGAAGGTCATAGAAGCCTAAGATGGGAAAACTCCTGACAAATGAAGAAATGTACGCTTAGAAATTTTCTTGAGACATTTCAAGGACTGTAATTTGGGACTTTGGACAAAAAGTATCATTTTTGTCTGAATGTTTACAGGGATCTTGGTTTGTTTGTTGCAAAGACCACTAGATGGTAACTTTTAAAGCATATGTATGTGAAGGAATTTTCTTTGTCTTGCCCCTTTACGAATGGTATAAAAGCTCTGTGTTAGCTAACATTAAATGTCATGTGTTCAGGAAGCAGGTGACAGAGTATCATATTTTCATCTTTCGCCTATCTGTCTCTCCTTCAGGAAAGACCACGACCTTGCGGGGCTGGATCCCCGCAGAAATTTACACTCAATTTTTATTCAGAAGATCTTCAAACCTTAGTATCTAGGCTCTCAATTCTTTTCTTATCCTTTTAGGATTTCCAAAGGGTGTGGGAGGCAGAACTATGGAATCTTAGTATTCAACAAATATTATTTACACATGATCTGATCTCATTAAAGAGACCTTGGATTGTCATTGTTATAGACATGATGCCAAACAGAGTACTGCAACAAATAGACTTTCAATTTTAAAAAGCTATCAAGAGTGACATTAAGAAAATGGCAGATTAAGAAATTCCAGGTGTCTATCCCTCCATAAAAGCAACTTAAAAATTGGCAAATAATGTCAAAAAGACTATTTTTATTCTTTGAAAACTAACCAAAAACTTGCAGCAACCCAGGGAACAATCATTTTTAAGTTGAATATCAGAAAGAAAAGCAAGTTTTGTAGCATTGTAACTTACCCTGGTTTTATCCCCCATCACCAGCAGAGTAGCAGCCTTGAAAATAACAGCTTATAGTCCAAGTATTGGTAATAGAGGGAGAAAAACAGATCATATTTCTAAAGAACTGAGATTATTTGTTTTTATCTTTCTAGTGGCTCTCTGTAAGACACACTCAAAAAACAGATCATATTTCTAAAGAACTGAGATTATTTGTTTTATCTTGTCTAACTTGGAATTCACCCAGCACTAAAGCCATTACCTTGGCAACATTTGTTGTAAACATTTACATTTACAGATCTATATTTTAGTTGCTTATGCCTGAGGCAATGTATAACAGTTAGAGCAAACAATAGACTAACCAAACTACTTGGCAGGGAGGTTTGGGAAATCAGGTGCTTTTGGAATGAGGACTTTGAAAAGCTTTGACATATTCCTAAAAATTTGGTAGACAATGTGTGTGCATGCATAGAGCTGTGCCTATGCTCAGGAAAGACACAAGATGGCACTAAGTACTCATCTCTGCTTTATCCTGAGTTTCTGCATGAGCAAGAAGTGATGGCTAAGGTAGAGTTATAAACTTTAAATTGATTATTTTAAATTTGTTCAAAGAGCTACTAGAGATGATGTCTAAAGAGGTAGTCTAATGATGATGTACCATAAATAAATAGAACATGAATAAAGGGGTATAAATTGTAAAAAAGAACCAAATTTCAACTATGCAGTTGAAATTACAACATAATAGAAACATTCAGTAGTTCTCTACTACAAACTTAACAGACAGAAGAAAGAATCCATGCATGTGCAGATAGGTTATATTACACTGTGGGAGGGACAGAAAGTAAAAAGAATGAAGAAAAAGGAACAGACCCTGAAGGGCGTATAGAACACAGTTAAGCATTCTAATATATGCATAACAGGAGTCCCAAAATAAAAGAGTCAGGAATGATACTTGAAAATACGAAAGCCAAATACTACCCAAATTTGTTGAGAATCACTAATGCACACATCTAAGAAGCTCAATACATTTCAAATAAGATAAACTTAAAGAGACCCACATATATTATAACAAAATTGATAAAAGCCAAAGAATAAGAGTCTTGAAAGCAACGAGAGAGTAGAAACTCATAAGTACAGAATAGACTCAATAAGATTAACAGTTGCTTTTTCACTAAAAACCATGTAGGCCTGAAGACAGTGGAATGACAGAGTCAAAGTGTTGAAAGAACAAAGCTGGCACTTTGAGAATTTGAGAATTCATTATCTAGTAAAACTATGCCTTAAAAATGCAGAAGAAATTAAGACGGTCTCAGATTCTTCAAAAAAGAAGAAAACATTAGGACATTGTCAGATAAAAACTGTAAGGGATCAACAAAAATGACATAGGACACTTAGATATGTCCCATAAGAAATGCAAAAGAGTTCTGCAGTCTGAAAAGAAAGGATACTAGACAGTAACTTGTATCGACAAGCTATGTAGTAACAAAATGTTGAATGCTATTGAAATTGAGCTAAAGCTGGGCTTGGTGGCTCAACCTGTAATCCCACGCCTTTGGGAGGCTGAGGTGAGTGGATTGCCTGAGCCTGTGGGTTTGAGACCTGCCTGGGCAGCGAGACCTCATCTCTACAATAAATCAAAAAATTAGCTGGGTGTGGTAGTGCATGCCTGTAATTCTGGCTACTTGGAAGGCTGAGGCGGAAGGATCGCGGAGCCCAGCAGGTGGAGGCTGCGGTGGCTGGGAGTGGCCACTGCACTCCAGTCTGGGCGACAGAGTGAGACTCCAACTCAAAAAAAAAAAAAAAAAGGAAAGAAAGAAATTGAGCTAAAATTAACCCTAACAAAATTGTTCAAAATTCAGCAGTTATTTGTAATGCCCAAGGCAACTACTAAGAAAATAACTTTAAAAACCACAATAACTAAAATAATAATAATAATAATAATAATAATAGAATTTAAAACTTTTAGATAAGATCATATTTACATAACACAAATAAGGCAATACTGAAAGAATGAGGAACAATAATAGAAAAGAAGTATGGGGGGACCTCAAATAACAGCCTGATCTTTTGGAGAGTGAGCCTCTTGTAGTACAGGCTTCTCCCACCAGATAAGTGTTCTAAGAACCCATCGGCATCAGTGTATCAGCGAGCATTGATGTGAGAGATTGCATTCAGCTTCTGTGAATTTTTTGGGAGATTCTTTCAATGCATTTGCCTATTTCATGATGGGTGACACATGAGAACACCTGTCCATACCACCCTTGAGTGTTCAGCAGTTTTTGACCCAAAATGGGGTGACCCTCATGACCTACCCTTCCTATTCACTGGATCTCACCCCAGTGACCTTTTTGTTTCCCAAAAACATTTTACCAATATGAAAGAAATGATACAAAAAGTGGCAGAAACACTAACGAACATCAAAAACAGACTTCAAAAATGGTTTTGAGCAGTAGAAAAATCATCTCGATAGGTGTATTGCATCTAATGGAGAGTACTTTGAAAGTGACTGAAGTTTAAACATGTAAGAAAAATAAACAGTTTTTTAAGTTCTTCTTTATCAGTAATTACTTCAAAAGTAAATAGATTAAACTCTCAATTTGAAAGGCAGAGATATAAAATGAAAAATGAAAAACAAACATGTGTTAGCAATATGCTACCTGGAAGAGACTTACTGTGGATTCAGAAACATAAGTACGTTAAAAGTTAAAGGATAAAAAATATATTCTATATAAACAGAGATGAAGTTTGCATCCTGATAGAAAACAAGATAAGCTCAGAACAACAACAAAAAAATGCTATTAGAAACAAAGTTGGACATTATGTAATGATAAAAGGATCAATATATCAAGAACATATGACAATTATAAACAAGCATTCACCAAACAGCAGTCTCAAAATACAAGAAGCACAAAGTCGAAAGACAGAATTGAAGGGAGTGGACAACAAAAATATTTGAAGAATTTAATATTCCACTTTCAATAATAAATAGAACAATTAAACAGAAGATCAGAAAAGAAATATGAAAGTTGAACAACACTATAAACCAACAAAACCTAACAGATATTTATAAAACACTCTCCATGACGACAGCAGAATATACAATCTTCTAAAGTATACATGAAATTTCTCCAGAATATACTATTTGTTAGGCCACATATTTTAATAAACTTAAAATATTTAAATCATATAAAATATATTCTCCAACAGTAATTGAATGAAATTAAAGCCCAATATCAGGAAAAAACAAAGTGTGGAAAATTCATAACTATGTGCAAATTAAACACTATAACCCATAAACCAGTGAGTTCAAGAAGATATCAGAAGAAAAATTTTAAAAAATACTTTGAGATAAATGAACGCATAAATATAAACATAAAATGTCAAAACTTATAAATCCCTGAAACGTATTCTCACAGTCTCTTTGGAAGATAAACTTCTCTAGTGATATACGGTTATAAGGATAGATGCTCCTATGTATGCTGGCCCAAAAGTCTCACCATTGCAAATATAATTAATCAACTGCCTGGAGTAAGATAACCCTATGACACAGGGGTGTCTGTTGTGAGAACAGAGAAATAAAAATGTGGTTAGCCCTAGACACATAATCAGTTAACCTCTGCATAAAGAAAGCAAATAAAATAAATGCAGGAAATAAGACAAAAATCTAAGTGCTGCAAAAAGAAGGCTTTCGAGTAGAAGGTGCCTTTTAAAGAATCTTGAAATTTGAGTGAAATGTCAGCATGAAATAAGAAGAGAAGGGCATTGAAAATGGAGGCAATAACATGAACAAACACAGATGAATGGCACAGTGTGATGGAGGATGTGATACAAAGTTTCTGCATTGAGATGAAGCAGGATGGGTGCAACAGCTCAGAATGAACGATGGATTCATGGGAGAAGAATAAAATAATGCTATAAATTTATACTATTTGTTATTATTACATTCATAATTACTATCTCCAGCAAAAATGCAGAATATCTTAATAATGGTTCTATTTCTCTTTTAGAACATCACCTTTGCCTCTGGGATGTGGTAAGGGATGACACTCAGCTGTCAAGGACCCTGTCCAAGAAAACTAGTATCTTTTTGGATTGGAGAAACTTACTTTTTGCTGTCACCCAGTGCTTTGATAATTAGGATTCTCATCAGTTTTCAGGAGAAATTCATTCAATTATACTTTCAAAAGAAAAAATTACAAGCAGCTGGGCTTCCTTGCCTCATGCTCAACTCAACAAGAACAAGACCATGTTCTAATCTATGGAAAAAGCAAATGCAATGCCTGGTATTATTTGCTTCCTTTCTCCACTCCCCAGCTGTCCAAACTTCCAGAAAATAATTTGCCTTCAAAATCAGAATAAAACCAAGTGACTATACACCTTGAAAGTTACCCGGAGGAGTTAATTCCTTACATAATGATATTCGAGAAGATTGAGAAGAACGAAAATAATATGATTCTACATGTGTATGATAAGACTATTTAGCAATGTGGCTGGCTGGATTATGAGACAATACATGACATATATGAGTACAGGAATCTGCTATATGATCAGTTTGAGCATTGACCATGAATGACGGACATGAATTAACGGACTGGCTATGTATAAATAGAAATGAGAAAGTGACAGTAAAAGATACTACACAGGTGGTTTAATAAATGATGGACGTGGAGACAACAAAGACAAAGCAGTCAAGTTTACAAATCAATATGTTGGAAAAAATGGCAAAACTATAATATGAAAGAGAGATGACAGAAGCAAAGGCATATCTTAGGAAGACAATTTTAACTCCAAATGCTCTGCTTAATTTGATGTCAATGGGATATCCATTTGTAGATATGCAGCAAGCAGTTAACTGAAGTCTGTTGCTCAGAAAATGAATTTAAAACATGGTTTTGAACCTGAGTTATATTAGCATAATGCAACATTTAAGTCTCTGGTAGTGGGTTATGACTTTTGGGAAAAGAATTCAGTAAAAACAGTGTCTTTCCTGACATTTCTAAACCACCTTTCTATGCATATATATTGTAAACCTCTTTTTTTTTTTGAGTTGGAGTCTCACTCTGTCACCCAGACTGGAGTGCAGTGGCCGTTTCCGGTCACTGCAGCCTCAACCTGCTGGGCTCCAGCGATCCTTCCACCTCAGCCTTCCAAATAGCCGGAATTACAGGCATGTGCTACCATGCCTGGCTGATTTTTTGATTTATTGTAGAGATGAGGTCTCACTGCCCAGGTGGGTCTCGAACCCTCAGGCTCAGGCCATCCACTCACCTCAGCCTCCCAAAGGCACGGGATTACAGGCTGAGCGACCGAGCCCGGCTTGTTGTAAACCTCTTAAACAATAAAAATTTATTCCAGAAGTGTTGAAAAAAACAGTACCAAGAAAAAAATCATACACACTGTTCTATTTAATCCTTTCTTACTCTCATTTCAAATCTGTTTTCCCATGGATCCAAGCTAGTGGATCCACATGTCATTTACAAAGTTTTTACTGAAGGACTTGCCTTTCTACACTTCCCAGATGAAAGATACATAAGTAATGCCTCCCAGAGTTCCTTCAAAAATTGAACTGCTCCTTCTTCAATATAATATTTACTAACCACATATGTCTCGCCATCTCTCTCTGAGAAACTCCTTTAAAATACTATTCATTCCATCACTGATCATCCTCTCTTGAATTCACACCAGGCGAGCTTTTGTTTCTAACATACACAAGACCATTCTGTCGAGGTCATGAATGATTCCATATTGCTAAATCCATAGGCAAATCCTAAGTATTTATCTTTCTTGACCTTGAAACATTTGACACAGTTCACTCTTGTAATCTTTCTTTGCTTGGTCTCTGGGGAACCACTTGATTGTTTTCTCCCTGTCTCATTGACTGCCCTTTTTCAATAACCTTCACTGGATTTTCTTTCCCTGTTCAACCAATACTCAGAATTGGGACCTCTTCTCTCCTCTTCAAATCTCTTCTCTGCCTGCACTCAATCTCTGGTTATTCCATCCAGACATACAACTTTAAATATCATTTATAAACTGATAACTTTCATTTTTATGATTACAGACTCAAATTCCTCTATAACCGAATGTTTTTTTATCTAATATCCTATTTAACATTTTCCCTTGGCTCTCTAATAAACTCAAACACATATGAAACCAAACTCCTTGTTCTCTTCCACTATATACAAACACACTATACTGTTTCTGACTCAATGTCTTTATAAGAGCAGATGTGATTGGCATCCATCACTCTCGCCTGCTTTATCACATATATCACCTAATTTATTAAAATCATTTAGCTCAGCCGGGCATGGTGGCTCACGGCTCATGCCTATAATCTCAGCAATTTGGGAGGTGGAAGAGGGAGGATTGCTTGAGTCTAGGAATTCCAAACCAGCCTGGGCAACATGGTGAGATCTCGTCGATATAAAAAAAGAAAAAAGAAAAACGGAATTAGCCAAATGTGGTGACACATGCTTGTATTCCCAGCTACTCAGGAGGCTGACACAGAAGAATCACTTGAACCCAGGAATTGGAGGCTGTGGTGAGCCATGATCATGCTACTGCACTCCACCCTGGGCAACATGCTTTTGCACTCCACCCTGGCAAAAGAAAAAAAAAGCCCTTTAGCCAAACATTCGAAATTATATTCCCAAATTTGATTTTTTTTTTTTTTTTTTGAGTTGGAGTCTCACTCTGTCGCCCAGATTGGAGTGCAGTGGCCGCTCCCGGCCACCTCAGCCTCGACCTGCTGGGCTCCGGCAATCCTTCCGCCTCAGCCTTTCAAGTAGCTGGAATTACAGGCCTGCGCTACCATGCCCAGCTAATTTTTTGACTTATTGTAGAGATAAAGTCTCGCCAAGTTGCCCAGGTGGGTCTCGAACCCGCGGGCTCAGGCAATCCACTCACCTCAGCCTCCCAAAGCGTGGGATTACAGGCTGAGCCACCGAGCCCGGCCCAAATTTGATTTTCTTAACAAATTGTTGCTCCTAGCCGAGCCTGGGTGATCATAATAACTACCTCGGATTACTGATAACCTCCCTTGTCACTCAGCTTCTATTCTTGCCTCCTCCACAACACCACACACACACACACACACACACACACACACACACACACACACAACACACACACACACTCACCCTCAAGAATTGACTTTTCATAATGTCCAAAACACCCTTCTAAAATGTCCTTTCTGATGATCATACCTCTCCCTGCAAAAGATCTTCCCACAAAATTTAGCATAAAAGCAAAGAATTTACAATCACCTCAAACCCCTATGAAATCCAAGTCTAATTTTTCAACTACTCTCTCCCACCACCATGACTAGCTTTCCAAAAATGTGAATGTGCATGCTTATTTTAAGACTTTGCTTGCCCCTGCTGCCTAAAAATATCTTCCCTCAGATATTCATGCTGCTCACTCCTTCACTTAATTCAGATCCCAGATCAGATAACATCACCCCAAAGAAGCCCTACTTATATACCATCTGTGTCCTTTCTCCTCCTTCTGCTTTATTTTTCTTCAGAGTGTTTGTCAACAGATCATTTTTTTTTTCCTGTCTTCCAGACTTTAAGAATCATGAGGGCAGAGAATTTCTTGTTTTGGTCAATATTGTATTACTATACTGCAAATCATGCCAGCCACAGAGAGGGCACTCAATTATTTCTTGGAAAAATAAATGAACAAAATAAGATTATCAGTAGTGTGAACTGATAGAGAAAAACAAAAAGAGGTCACTTCATTGATTGACAAATGGCCATTAATGACTTCAGAGATGGTAGTGATATAATAGGGGAAGAAATTAAGAGTGATTGAAGGTATTTTTGCAAACAAGTTCCCAGAGTACTTGGAGGAAGAGCTTATAATTTTGAGGATGGTAAATAAAATATTTTAGATAGGAAGAAAATATAATTTGAGAAAAATAAATCTAGCAATTTAATATAATTTATTTACATTTATAATTCGTATGTCTCTTGTAATACTGAAATATGACATCTATAACAACAAAACATTACAGCTTGAGGAAAACAAACTTCATTCTGAATATTTTACATCCAAGGCAATCCATTTTCAAAGTTAAAAGTGTCAAATTCCTAGCAACATCTTACATGAGTATGCTTGTTTTCAGAATATTATAGATATTTAGCTTATTGTTTTTATTAATGAAAAGGAGAAAATAGTTGCCATTAAGAAAAGGTCTCAGTCATCTCAGAAGAGCAGAATAAATCATAGAATTGAGTAAATGTGTTGCACAGGAAGTTTAGTTATGCATGAGAAGAGTACAAATTACTGGAAACACATAGACTGTACTAATGTGAATAAGTAAATGTATTTTGACTTATTCCTAAGCCTCTTTGCATTGTTTTCTGGCCAGTGCATTTTGACATTACAGTGAGTCATGAACCCTTCTCTCTGTCATGAAAAATGAGCTTTTTCATAATCTGAAGTTCCAGGCATTTTGAATAAGCCTAATGCCCTTGTTGCTGCTACAGGAAGTGCTCACTGAGTTTATAAATATCTATCTGGGAAGGCAAAAATCACAGTGGTATGAGGCAAAGAGGCAGTTATTTGTTACAGCATGTGAATCCCCTTCTATACATTGTTATAGACACACACACACACACACACACACACACACACACACACACACACATACCCTACTAATGATACTCAAAAAAGTCCTAAGTGCTAAAATTGCATTGAAGTGAACAAATACTGGCTTTAAAAAATAGTTAATTTTTCAGTACATGTTTCAAATGGAGTTCAAAAACATGTGATGACTTTGCCTTGGTTTTATTCCTTACAAAAAAATCATCATGATTTAGTGCTATTTCCGTGGGCCTCTAGTTCCCACTACTACCAACAGCTTGGATCTGGAACACTGGAAATGTAGGTATATCTACAGCAACTTGCTCAGCTGTAAGACATTTTAAGTCTTTTTCCAAAACAAGAGTATTGCTGCACTATTTTTATATCTGCTCATGAAACAAATCATATTTTTTTGATCGGGTATTTCAGACCACATTATTAAAAGATCATGTTACAGCACAATCTTGTCATTTTGGAACAGGGGAAACAGAGAGCCTTGTAATTCAATGCAACCCAACAGGTTTGGATCAAAGACTGGTCCCTAGCAATTTTGGTAATTAAGAAAATATCTATAAACATGAGACTTGCAATACTTAATTTGAATTCAACATGGACCACTTTCTCCTGGTGAATATAGAAATGTCTCACTTTAAATGAATAAGCATGACTTCGGTAACTTAGTTCTTGCATTAAAGAAAACATGCTGATTATTCTTTTAGAAATTGCTTATATTTCAGTAAGTTCAGTTGATGAGATTGTGATGACCATGGGAGTCAGGCACCTTGTATCAACCATTTAGCTTTCCTTGGCTCCATAGTAACAGACAACATCCCTAACCCTGGCTTGGTATTACAAATAGTTGCCACTGGTCCCAAGGAAGGTCAGGCAAAAACGTTACATCTTTGAGCGCTATTACATGAGAAAAGAGCAAAGTTCACTATGGAAAACCAATTTGTTTTTAAACCAGATAAAGTTTTGCCATTGCCCTATTCTGTTTTATATGTTGTGTTTTCACGTTGTACTGGAACAGGACTTTATCTGAGACAATACTGTGAAAGGCTGCACCAGGAGAGGATTCTCTTTTCTTGCCTTATGTGTTCTTTAATCATAACGAATACTTTGGAGTTGGGTTAGAGAAAGCGATGCCCTAGTTTCTATTTTCTCCACTTGGTAAATATAGTGACAACAATTTTCTGAGATGCTGCTCTCCAGACCAATTTTTATCTCCTTTCATAACACTTCTAAAAGGATGCCAAAGGGACATGCACAGTGACGGTAATCATCCAAAGTAATTCTTATTGGTCATCCAGTATATAATGCTTTAGGCTAGTGGGAGGAAGTAATCTGTATTAATGTACCCGTAAGCAATACAACCATTCTTATGTTTTAAAAACTCAAAGCAATAGCATATAACTTCAAAAGGATGGTTTGTGAGACTGGGTTGAAGAATTAACTTATCAGAAGGAAAGCAGCCAATTTAGATGACTTTGAACTTAGGCTAGAGAAGGTAATAAAGAAATTGGGAAAATAAAAACAATAGGGGCCAGGCTCGGTGGCTCAGCCTGCAATCCCGCGCCTTTGGGAGGCTGAGGTGAGAGGATTGCCTGAGCCCGCGGGTTGGAGACCCGCCTGGGCAGCGAGACCTCATCTCTACAATAAATCAAAAAATCAGCCGGGCGTGGGAGCGCGCTCCTGTAATTCCGGCTACTTGGAAGGCGGAGGCGGAAGGATCGCCGGAGTCCAGCAGGTCGAGGCTGCGGTGGCCGGGAGCGGCCGCTGCACTCCAGTCTGGGCGACAGAGTGAGACTCCAACTCAAAAAAAACAAAAACAAAAACAAACAACAACAACAAAAAGCAATAGGGATGTGAGAGAATCTGGAAAGAGCATAACAGCAGTGCTGCATAGTTTGTGAATCTTTCCAAAATCCTTTGTAAAAACAGAATGATCAGATAACAGAACCCCCAAACTAATGTTCAAAATTTACAATTAACTGAATGACAAGATATCTTCATCAACTCCAAAATTCAAGTGGGAAGAAAAAAACGATAGCATCTGTGTAGAAAGTAGCAGAAAGAAGCAAAGACGTGAGGAATCATAGAATGGGAGAACCCCATAATAGCCAAAAACCTGCCCTGGAAAGCATGTCTGACCAGAAAGAAGAGCAAGTTTAAACTCAGAGGGATTTAGACAAGTCCAATAGTTGTTAGGCAAGAGGCTCCCTACAGAGAATGAGGGCTAGATCCATCAGGATCCAATGAATTCTCGAAACTGACCAACCCGGGCTCCCTTCCCACAAAGATCTGCACACTGGGAGTAAACCTCCAAAAATATGATTACAATTAGGCAAAACAGAAACAACAGAGAGGAAAAGAGAGAAACTTCAGATAAGATCAGAAAAAGGAAAAATCTCAGAGAAGCAGGAAATCTCAGAAAGTTACTCCGAACATCTTTCTCTAAAGATTTAGGAAAACTGCTTTTTCACAAAAATAAGCAACAAAAAATGAGCAATTTTAAGTCAACCTGTATACAAGGTGTTTACAAGAAAAAAGAAAATAAGAAATACATAAAACAAGTTAAAACAATAACCTACTATTTTAAACGATGAACTGAATATGTTAAAAGGATGCAAAATCAATAGAATCAAACAAACCAAAATTAGAAAACTCAGAAATAAAATGACTTAAAAGAATTACAAATAGAAAGAAAAATTCAGAAATGAAGCATAAATTAGAAAGAATGTAAGGGAAGATGAGCCCAACAGATAAAAACAATTCAAAAGCCAGCATATATTAAAAGTAGACTAGCAAAAAATAGGAAAAAAAAGTTTAAAATATGGATAACACGAGTACCTAAAGAAGCAAAACAATGCAAGAGAGAATAAAAAAATACTATAAATTACAATTAAAGAAAACTTCCTGAATTAAAAAAAAATTCGCACCTCGATGCAGGTACTTAGAACTGAGATCTCATATCCAGATTAAGTTCCTGGTTTTGTTCTCTTGCTATACCTCTTATGAAGAAAACAGAGACTAGCACATAGTAGGTACTCAAAGTTCTTTGCATTCCAAACAATATTGACCCAGAATGACTCATACCTAGACATTGTCTTGTAAAATTACTGGATTTTGGGAAAAAGACCTCCCAAAAATGTTTTAGAAACCTGAGCAAAAATAGTGAGGTATTAGAGTTAAAAACTTGATCATGTGATAGATGGTTAAAATGACCCAATAATTCTTGTCTTTATAGCTCACTCTGAGATTGTATTCTTCTACATTAAGCCCGGGCTTGGCTAGCTAATGAGACAAAAGCAAATGTTACTGAAAGAGAAATTTACAAATGCCTACACACGGATGCCTGCCATCTCTTGCTGCTCTTTAGAGCACTGAACCCGCTGTGATGAAGTCAGAACTAGCCTACTAGATGATAAGAGACATGTGATTCAATCACCCCCATCATTCCAACTGCCAACCAATACCAACAACCAGACACTTGAGTGGGATTCCCACTGGCCAAATAAGGGACAGTTTTAATTACAATAAGGATAATAATAGCAATGAATTGAAACCCATCCAACATATTTAAATCCATGGGTTCATAATGTTGCAAGAAATATAAAAGAACCGATTAGGTGCTTTCAGAAAGTGATTGAGGTCACTTATTATTGTGAGAAGTAGGAAATATAAGGAAAGTATATAACATTTTCTCACCTTACCAATATTATTGGGTACCAAAATGATAGTTGGGGAAGCAGCCTCTTTATAGAACTATTTCAGCTAATAACTAAAAAATAAGTGATAACCATAGAAAATCACCCATTTTATAACTCCTAATAAATTAGTGAATTGAGTCATAGCATTCATCGTTGCTAATATCACAAAAAGAAGGACAACCAAATAGCATGTGCCTTTTAAGAAAAGAACACAATGCAACTTGAAGTGCTGCCAGAGGGGCTCAGCCTGAATCTAATTTGTCCTCTCCTTTAGCTGTCAAATTGTGGGAAATACAGGAGACAGAAGAATCTTAAAACTACATTGAACAATTAATTCATAGTTATTCAATGAATAAATTGCAATGAAAAGTAAGGGATGAAGGAAAAACTATAGAGCAATAGTGACTTGGGATAAACATTCAAAATGCTCCAAAACATAAATATTTAAAAAACAAAAATATAAAACTGGGCAAGATTAAATACAGTGTCTAGGCATGCACATTTGAGAAGGCATCATCAGTGACTTAGCTTATTAAGAAACATATTGAGTATGTGCTATTTACAGGACTCTATTCTAGTTGCAAGAATATTTAGGTGATAAACTTTAAAGAAACACAAGATGATTCCTGTATGTAACTACTGTTGTGGGGAGGGATGTAATTCTGATGGGATATAGCATGTAAAAAACTTTTTAAAATGAAAGAAAATCGTAGCAATAAATATTGGACACAAATCTGTTTCTTGACACAAGCCATCTAATGATAATTCATTAATTTGTATGTTTTGTATATTTTTCTGTATCTATATTTATTTACATTTAATTTGGGGGGGAAGAAACCCAATAGATTAGAAAAAGTTACTTTATGGCTAGGTCAGAAAAAAGCAGAAAACTGCCACTCTTTTCCCCTTGATCTTTATACCTTGGATGACATGGTCTCAATGCAGGTGCTTGGAACTGAGATCTCATATCCAGATTAAGTTCCTAGTTTTGTTCTCTTGCTATATCTCTTATGAAGAAAACAGAGACTAGCACATAGTAGGTACTCAATAGATACTGAATGAATGAATTAAAATCGAGTTTCAAAGTTTGTACACCTCTTAAAATTTTTAAATCTAAAAAAGGATACTCTTTTACCACCACTTGAAGAAAAACCCTTCTTTGCAAAATTTATGACCTTTAATTTGAAGTCTTCTTGTAAGATATCTGTTAAAATGCCTTTATGAATGCACAGTTACTATTTTTTTGATGTTTCCAGATCATCTTTATTATACTGCTTTTGCTTACATAGCTAAAAAAACTCCTAAATATTAACTTTTTTTAAAATTTGGAGGCATCAAAAACATTAACAGCACAAAATGTCCCTGATTCAAAGCTGAAGAAATTACACCATTTACTGAATAGATTATCCTCTCCCCAGTGGTTGGTGGTGGAGGTTTTGTCTAAGATTAGTTTGTTGAGAAACTGAGATTTAGCTTCTGGAATCTCTATCCTGTTGCATTGGTTATATGCTTATTCTTGTACTGATACCAGTTTTGATTATTGTAGCTTCATAATGAAGTTTACATTCTGGGAATGTGATACCTCCTGCTTTTGTTTTTTTTTTTTTGGTTGTTGTTTTTTTTTTTTTTTTTTGCTTTTGTTTGCTTGTTTTTGTTTTGCTGAGGATGGTTTCGGCTATTTGTGGTCATTTATGTTTCCGTATGAATTCCTGTATTGTCATTTCCAGGTCTGAGAAAAATGCTGCTGGTAATTTAACGGGTATTGCATTAAATCCGTAGCTTGTCATGGGTAGGATGGACATCTTAACAAAGTTGACTCTTCCAATCCATGAGCATAGAATATTTTTCCATTTGTTTATGTCATCTTTGATTTCTCTGGGCAGTGTTTTATAGTTTTCATTGTAAAGGTCTTTCACGTCTCTGGTTAGGAAGATGCCAAGGTATTTCATTTTTTTGTGTGTGGTTTTGTGACTGGGATTGTGTTTTTATTTGAGTTTTTGTTTATTGTTGATGTATAAAAATGTGATTGTCTTTTGCAATATTTATTTTATACCCTGAGACTTTGCCAAAGTCCTTTATCAGTACAAGGAGGTTTTTGACAGATTCTCTTGGGCTTTCAAGGTAGAGAAACATGTCATCTGCAAAGAGGGATAACTTGACTTCCTCTTTTCCTGTTTGGATACCACTGATCTCCTTCTCCTGTCTGATTGCTCTAGCAAGGACATTCAAAACTATGTTGAAAAGGAGGGGTGAGAGTGGGCATCCTTGTCTTGTTACAGTTTTGGGGGGAAATGGTTCCAATTTCTGTCTGTTGAGCAGTATGTGGTTGTGGGTTTCTCATAGATGACTCTTACTATTTTGAGGTATTTTCCATATATGCCTAGATGTTTGAGGTTTTTATCAAGAAGGGTGCTGGATTTTCTCAAAAGCTTTTCCACATCTAATGATATAATCATGTGGTTCTTGTTTTTACATCAGTTCATTATTTAATTACATGTGTGGTCTTGCAAATGCTGAACCTGCCCTGCATCCTGGGGATTACCACTACTTAGTCGTGGTGGATGATTTTTGAGATGTGTTGTTGACTCTGGTTTGCTAGGATCTTGTGAAAATTTTAGAATCTATGTCCATCAAGGATGATGACCTGTAGTTCTCTTACTTTGTTGGTGCTGGGAAAACTGGTTGACCTTGTGCAGAAGATTAAAACAAGACCCCTACCTATCACTGTACACAAAAAACAACTTTAAATAGATCAAAGACCTATACGTAAAACCTCAAACTATAAGAACCTTAGAAAATACAGGAGACACCCATATGGAAATTGGAAATAGCAACCAATTCCTGATCAAGTCCCCAAGTGCCCATGCCATAAAAGATAAGATAGACAAGTGGGTCCTCATCAAACTGACAATTTTCTACAAAGTCAAAGAAACAATCAAGAGGGCAGGGAGACAGCCCACAAAATGGGAAAAAATATTTGCCAACTGTATATCTGACAGAAGTTTAACATCTAGGATCTACAAGTAACTGAAATATGCCTAAAAGATAAAAAACAAACAGCTCCATTACAAAGTGTGCAAAAGATATGAATAGACACTTCTCAAAAGTAATAGTCTTAGATAAATGAAAAAATGCTTGGCCTCACTAGTCACCAAAGAAATGCAAATTAAAATCACACTGAAACAACACCTAACTCCAGTCAGGATAGCCATCATAATAACTCAAAAAACAACAAATACTGGAGAGGATACAGGGTAAAGGGAACATTTCTACTCTGTTGGTGAGAGTGCAAAGTAATACAATCTCAGTTTGGCGATTCCTCAAAGATCTAAAATTCAACCTTCCCTACAACCCCATAATCTCCCTACTGGGAATATACCCAGTGAAACTAAAATCACTCATGAAAAATATACCTGAACACTCATGAAAAATATGCATGAACACTCATGTTTATTGCAGCATTGTTCACAATAGCAAAAACGTGGAAACAACTGTGCTGCCCATTGAAAGAGGATGAGATTTTTAAAAATGTGGTACGTATACATGATGAAATATTACACAGCCATAAACAGGGACAAAATTATGAACTTCACAAAATCTTGGATGAACTTAAAATCTATCACTCTGAGTGATCTATCACAGAAACAAAGAACTGAGTATCACATACCCTCACTGATAAGCAGACCTTGAAAAATTATTGCAATACTGTAAGAAAAGGATCGGTAGTAGTTGGAAACTGTCGGGGGTGGGGGGCATAATTAGCAGTAGTGGGAATGTGTGGGGGAGGGGGCACACATCATCAACAAGGATACCTACATAATGAACATTTGTATACATAATTCAGATTTGTACCCCACATCTTTAAAATTAAAACTTTTTTTTAATTACTGCTGAAATCCTGGCGAATATGCACATCAAGAGATCACTAAACATCATTGCTTACATCAATGATAAAATATAATTACCTAATTTTTTAAAAAGTGAAAATGACTTAAGTAATTTCTATCACAGAAAGATTTAGAGTCAAATCCCTATTTTTGTTATCAGTTTCCAATGTCATTTCATATCTAAAACTTATACATGGATATGAGTTTTCTTATCCAAGTGGCATTAGGATCATAACCTCTGTTTCCAGGTTATTAAAAGTAAACTTAAAAAGAGCAATAAACACTGATAAACATTAACTTTCTTCCTTTATATTCTTACACTAAAACCTAGACCCAGAATAATACAAGAGGTTTCCATTGAAGAATGCACATTCTTTAATAGTGTTGATCATATTCAAAGTTTTCATCCACTGTCTACTAGAAACAATGGAACAGGGGCAGAAGTGAAAATCAAATGAAAAAAATCAAAACAAATGTCAGAAAGCATCTTTTCATGAAAGACTAGAAACACTTAAAAAAAAAACCAAAATGAATAGGCAAGATTGTTAAAATCACTAGAGCTATTTGAAAACCAATTACAGTTGATGGCATCCTGAGGGAATAAGGGGATCTAAGATTTAAGAGCGGATAAACCTCTACAGGTTGAGTGATCATTACATATTAAGCATTTCCTTATTCTTCCAAAGGTTCATTTATACTGTGTCAGTCCATAGATCAAGTAAATAAATGTTGCTTTTTACAGGGAAAAGTACACTGCACAAGGAAATAATTAAAGCATACATAAAAAGCTTTATAATGGCTTAGATGACTTGTAGTTGCTAAAAGTTCAGGAAAGGATGAAGATAAGACTATGACTCCTCTGAATTGTTGCTAACCTTTTATTTATTTTTTTAAGTGAATTTTCTCTTTCAATTGATCTCTACCATTAAGTGCCCTAAAAAGGATAGACCCACAGAACGACAGACCTGGGAAGAATCAGTCAAGTCCCTCTTGAATGACTCATCCATTTAGTAGGTTTTAGTTGTTTGTTCAAGGCTATGCAAATTATGAGGTAGAAAGTCACTCCTCAGGCTCCCTAACACCCTACCTCTGTTTCAATTCTATTTGAATATCAATTTTTCTGATGTCTGATAGGCATAACTTCAGTAGTAATGTAATTCATGTTCAAATGTATTCTTAGTAGGGATACTGTAACTTCTGATTAATGACATTTAGAGAATCTAGTTGATTATTGTCACATTTTAGAAACTACCTATTGCATTTAATATAGACTTCTCCCCAGTGATTTCTTTCTGGATTGTTTACATACAAAATAAATGTGATCAGAATTCTATTCTGAGAATGATTAATATACTTTACCTCATTATGCTTTGGCCTTCACCTAAGGCATCCATCTTTGGTTTCCAAAAAATGTTTAGAATACAAAGTAAAGTATTGTTTTGCTTTGGGCATTCAAAATAGGATTTTTGTGGTTGTGAGGCAATGACTCTGCAAACAAGACCATTTTCTTTTCTTTTCTTTTTTTAATTGTAGAGATGAGGTCTTGCCAAGTTGCTCTGGCTGGTCTCGAACCCGCAGACTCAGGCAATCCACTCACGTCAAAGGCCATTTTCTTGAGAGAACATTTCACTGTCCCTATTATGGTAATAATACAGTAAGGGCTAAGTCTGGAGGACTCAGTTTATAGTGGTGTGAAGTGATGGATAGGGACCATGAAGTCTCAAGTCCAGCAAACATAAAAGGAGGCTAAGGGGGTAGGTGAAAGGCAGGAGAAATAAGGAGAAAACAGCCTAGCATTTTCCTGGTCATTGCGCACAGTACAGAGTGATTAAAAAGACAGATGTGAGGATGTCACACACACTTTCCTTAGTTTGGACATGGAGATGTAACAGTAAAGTAACTGAGAAAGAAGAAGGACTCTTGCCCCTACTCCCTGTGTGGAACCCAGAGATGATGCCACGTCATCAAGCTAAGGCCAGAGGTTCAAGTTTAGGTTTAAGGTTCAATAAATTCTCTCTCTCTCTGTCTTCCTCGCCCTCTTACAGCTTAGCCTTAGGTCAAGCAAACACCCAGCAGCTGACTGTATTCTTATTCAACAGCTTGAGATTTGGTTTCTACATAGGTAAAATAAAGAGATTGGGTAAAATTCTTTTAAATATGTCCTTCAACTTTAAAATATGAAACGTTCTCACTCATAAGCAGACCTTGAATAATTATCATAATACTATGAGAAAGGGATTGAAAGTAGTGGGAAACTACCAGGGAATGGAGGGTACACCTCATCAACGAGGATACCTGCATAATGAACATTTGTATACCTAACCCTGAATTGTACCCCACATCTTTAAAATTAAAAAAATTCCATAGCCTTAGTTTGCTATTCAAAAAAAAAAAGGTTTCTCTTAAGCTTATATATTTATTTCCTTTTGTTTTCTTTTATCACCTGTCCTTATCTTTTAACAAACAATGGGAGTTATCTGGATGTATTGAACTAAAGTTTTATTTTATAAGAAAGAAACTATTTATAAAAGTTATAGAATCACAATTTAAAGCAATAAGCAAACAAGCATTTCTTCAAGAATCTTGTAAAGTAGAGATGAGTCAACAAATCACATAGATTGCAGAGAAAATAAAATGAAATCTGGACAAAAATTATATAGATGAAGAAAAATGTTATAAATGTTCATGTCTAGACATATTTAGGTCTTATCATCAGGAATGGTTTTTCTCTATAAGTTACCTATTCTTTCCATTTGAGGCAAATTTTTCTCACAAGAGTTTTTGACCATAATAAAAAAAAAAAGATTAGATTTCTACATTTTCTTAATATTACTTTTTTGCATTACCATACAAACAAGAGAAACAGGAAAATAAAATACTATTAGGTATTGGTTTATTTCTCCCCAGTCTAATACATTGTCTTAGCTAGAATACCAACTCTTTTCTCTTAAATTCTGACATGATTGATTTGTCATGTCTAACTCTAATCTATTCAAAATAATAAATTTCACCAAAATTTGATACGTTCTTCTGTAAATATCTGATTTTCATTTGTTGTTATATAAGCACTTGACTTATCATCACATCAACAAATGACTTTCTTAATGTTTACTCAAATGAACTTGAGGGCCATCTTTAAACCGTACCTCTACTAAGAAGATACTACTCATTTTAATAACTTCATCTGTCCTTCCCTTGGTCCTTGGATTTTCATGAAGGAGAAAAGAGATACCTTTCTTGGGACTGCAGTTATCTGACGCATACTTCCTTAAAATAGCACTGTTATCCACCACTTGTCCTAGTCACAGCAATAGTTGACAGAGATATACTTAATTGAAGGAACTGAATTCTAATTAGGGTAGATGTACAGACAAAGTAATGGAGGCGACATAGTGGGATTTAAACTGGAACATCAAGGTCCCAATATTGTTGGTTATTATTGAAATTATTTTAATAAGACGAAGAAAGGGAAAAAAATATTAGATAATTTAAATGATACACATTTTATGTGAAAAATCACATTGTATTCCTACATTTTCTTTCTTTCTTTCTTTCTTTTTTTTTTTTTGAGTTGGAGTCTCACTCTGTCACCCAGACTGGAGTGCAGTGGCCTCTCCCAGCCACCGCAGCCTCGACCTTCTGGGCTCCGGCAATCCTTCCGCCTCAGCCTTCCAAGTGGCCGGAATTACGGGCGCTACCATGCCCGGCTGACTTTTTGATTTATTGTGGAGATGAGGTCTCGCTGCTTTTGCATTTACGTGCAAACAAGAGAAATAGGAAAATCAAATACTATTAGGTATTGGTTTATTTCTCCCCAGTCTAATACATCGTCTTATCTAGAGTACCGACTCTTCTCTTAAATTCCTGCATGATTGAATTGTTATGTCTACCTCTAATCTATTATTACAATTTTTGAATGACCACTAACAATGCAGATCATAGGGTAGACTACCTTCAAAAATGTAATACTTGCCTTATAGAGAAGTAAAGTCATTCACATAAGCAGAGTAAAATAGCTAATTCAATTATTTGAATGATTAAGAACAATTAAAGGCAAAAATACTTGTTATTGAAGAAAACAAGAATATCTCCCCCCATATTGTCCAGGTTGACTGACTGCATTAATCTAATTCATTGGATTGATTAATCACTTAGCTTTGTTTGTATCAGCACAGTCTTGGTGTCTTAAAGCCTTATGCCCTGTGGGCTATACTTTAGTCTCATCCCCTTCAAACTGAGTCTTTGAATCAATTAATCATAGAATGTTTACTGATTGTTTTCCATGTAGCTGTGTCTCACAAATGGTATAATTCTCATCAAATATATTTTTTCACATAAATCGGTATATCAAAATTCAACATGATTATTTTTCAAAAAATATTACTCAGTAAACAATGACATGCCTATTAAGCATCGACTAAATATATGCTAGCTCTTTATTTATTTAAGTAATGGCCTTTTCCAGAAACTATTCAGCTGAATTTAAATAATTTGTCCGTATTTTTTGTTAGACATTACTAGTCAACCCATTTTTTACTTCTTTGGGCTTTAGAGAACATTCCATAACACTAAAATTTTCTCGAGTGTAATTGGTATAAGGAAGTCAAGTCATTGACCATTCCCATTTTTGAGAAACTCCCAAAAATATATGTGTATTTTATGCAGCTTTGTGGTCACTTATTCCCCTCTTCTTTGATGGTCCTCTGTTCTACTGTCAAGTCTGGCTCAGAGACTGCCTCTCTCCCAAACTATTTCATCCTGAAGTAGAACACAAATCCATCTCAAAGAAATTCTCAGATCTGGTTTTTAATTTTAACAAAGATTGGGCAAAATCTTGGGGATAATAGAAAGGTAAATAAATGAAAAAAGTAGACCCAGAAGAAAAAAAGTGGATCCTTCCCATTATGCGTCTGCAGGCTTTCCCTACTGGATGCAGATGGTTCTCAACCCCCAGCCTACTGTTGTTTCAAGAGGCCAGTTCACCACCCACATAGGACTGATCACTTCCTTCAGACTTCTCCATCTGAAGTCCAGACCCTCAACTTTCCTGAAGTTCCTATGGAAGAAACAAAAGATTTCTTCTATTGTTTTATGTCATTTTATTGTCTTTATTTCCCTGAAGGTAAACATTCTCAAAGATACAAATTCAGCTAAAATAAAATAAACTTCTCACTACTGTGTACCAATATTTATCTTCTTATTCCTCCAAAAATTCCCTTTCAGACTGGGAGAATGGCCTCTACATTAGAAATTTTAAAATTCTATGAAGGCCAGTACCCTTTTCCTGAAAGATAAGGTGCAACTTGCTCTCAGATTGAATTCAAAATGTTATATTCTAGAGAATATAAAACTATTGGCAACTCTGAAGCTGCTGTTGCTTTTCTTTTACAATGAACCATTTAGGTGTCAACAACTACTTGGATTCTGTCCCACTTAGAGTACCCTAACACTTTAGTGTTATTAACTAGCTAGTTAGTATCTAGTTAGTCCTAAAATTAATAGTTGTATTAATAAAATCAGCATAGAATTTCTAAAACAACTTGCAAGTGAAGTTCAGTAATATGTCTGAGTTTATGAATATTTTGACAGTGTTTTCTTACCCTCCCATGTCTAAAACTGGAAAAACATAAGATATATAGATTGAATAGTTGAATATTCCTGGAATATATGGCTTTACTAGTCAGATAATATGTTAAAACATCTTATAGAAAGTATGCAGAGCACTTTCATTATTTGAAAGAATTGATAAAAGTTCTCTCTATATAAGACACTGAATTGTTTATTTAATTTTATTTCTTCCTAAAAAAAAAAAAAAAAAGTGAAACACCCACAACTTTCTGTATAAGACAGACAAGTGCAATTCTGAAACCTTAGATACCTTTGGAAAAGAGCGAAATATGTTGTCTTATTCCCTATAAATAGCACCCTTCCAACATAATATTACATTTTTTAATTTACATAAAAAATGAAATATGGATTTTTCAGTGGGAAAAGGCAGAATTTAATTGGGTCCTAATCTTAAATTTGAAAATAATGGTTGGTTGAAAATTTTTATTTACACTTAGCGTAGAATATTATGGTCAAGCTGTTAAAACTCCTAAATGAAATATCCATGATTTGTTAGAGCCATGATCAGGTCAGGGACAAAGATAATTGGACAGTATTTATAGAGCACTTGCTTTCTGTATCATGATGATTAGAAATTTCTTTTGAATCAGATTGAGAAGCTGAGAAGAGTAAGATATTAATAATGGGGAAAAACTGTATAAAGAACAATTTATTTTAGCACTAAAGAGTCTTAAGTGTTTGATTATTTACTAAATACAAAATGTACTTTCTAAATACCTAGTCATTTGTTTCAATCAATTCTCTCCTTTAAACAAGTTTATGTTTAAACATAGACCAACTCAAGCTTTTTTTCCTAATATTTTCTAATCTTTTCTAATATTTCTAATATTTTGGTCTATGGCTAGTCCTTTCATCTCCTCAAACTCAATTTTCTCTGGGAAATAATTATCTAACCCTGCCCAAATCCTGTGCCTCAATACATAGTTTATTATTCTATGCAATGCATGCTAGAATTATGGCTAGCTTGGAGACAGAGAGTAGGTTTCAACCTCCGCCATTTATTTTCTTCATGCACACATTTATTTATTCGCTCAACATAAGTTTAATGAATGTGAATGCTGGTACTGTTCGATTTATTCTCTGCAGTCAGAAAATAAACATGAAAAGAACAAGACTGTAGCCACCTGATGGGGATCATCATTTACCAAATGATTCCTACTGGCCTCAGTGTTGAAATTTGTATGTATTAATTAGATAGGGAGTGGTGACATGCTATCATTAAAGGTGCTAACTAGTTAGTGGATGCATTAAATATTTTTGCTTTGAACTTTTAAGAACTTATCATGGTACTCTGGTATTTGGTCATAAGTAAAGTAAGTTAAAAAGTAGTTGTGATTACTAGAAAGTTGTATTCTCTTATGGCAGGTGAAGAATTCAGTACTTAATGGATATAATCAAATTGTCCTGTTTGATTTTTTCACTGATGTCTGTGAAGATATCATATTAACCCATTAATTAGAATAGCTTAAATCTTCTGTGATTTTCAAGCTTTCTAGCAAACATTTTCTCTGAAGTAAGCAATAAATTCCAGAATTAAGCAGGAAATAGAGGTGAAGTATAATGCTCTGTACTCTGAACTATGTGATATACACTTAAAAGGCATTTAGTTTCCTAAATCATATAAAAACCTGAATTGGGCAGTCATAACTCATTCCAATTGGTAGGGTAAAATATGAAAAAAATTGATAAAATTGGCTCAGTGTAAAATGATCAGAATCACAAAGCAGGGCCATTTACCATCAATGAAGACAGTGTTGAGGATGTCAGTTGGATGAGAATAATGCGGGGCAGTTCTTCAGGGACCAACAGCAGCACTCACTGACATCACTCTCTTTGTACAAAAAGGTGAACACCAAGAATTATATCCTAAATACCACCATATTGATATGATAGTCTTTTGAATGAGATCAGTTGTCTAAATTACACTCCAATAAAGAAAGAAAGGTGGAGTACCAATCATAAAGTGATAAAATATTAAATGTGTAAAGTTAAATGTATGAAATAGGATGCTCTGGGATCCAGGCACAATATCAAATATAAGCCACTTAGCTATCAGAAACATTGTCTTGGTCCAGAGTCAGGTAGTTACTCAGCCTCAAGGGGGATGACTTTCCTTAGTGTGGGTAAGAATCCATGAGTTCATGGAATTAGATCTTTTCATCTCATATTACACTTTTACGTTAAAGAGAGAGGAAACATAGTGATCACATTCAAAATGGTCTTCAATGCCATAAAAGTTTCAGTAGTGTTATTTTCTTATGTTCAGATGAGATAGAGATGGCTGACAATGAATAGATGTAATGCACCTCAGTTGGAGTAACACATTTGTAAACAAACTTGCTAAGTGGTAAAACTGTATTCCACTTTTGGTTATTTGCTTCAACATAGGCTTAACAATAAATGCTATTTGATTAATTTGTCAATATATTATATGTATTTAAATAATCTTGTATACCAAATATAATCATATTCGATTCATTTATTCTTACATATTATGTTAACAAGTAGAATTGCATATTTGTAATAACACAAATAGATCTGTTAGGATTCGGTTTGTGAGATATAGAAATCAAAATGAAAGTGGCATAAACAAGATGCATATAAGCACTTGTAAACATAAGCACCTCAGGGCTTCTAAGGTGGCCCCAGCAATCAAGGACATGGGCTCTTTCTCTCTTGTCACTCTGTCGTTTACTAAAGACAGCTTTTACCCTCTAGTCCAAGAAAACAGTTTAACTGTTACATCTGGATTTTTATTTTTATGTTTTTGCTTTTGTTTTTTGTTTTGTCTTTGAAATAGTTTCTATTTTGTTAACAGTATCCTCTGCATACAATTGAAGACATAAATATTACAAATATTTGAGTGACAATAAAATGCATTTATGGTACATTTAAGTTTTTCTAACCCTTTTTAGGCACTCCATGACTAAAGTTTTTATTTAAACTTTTAAACTTTAAAATAATTATAGACTCAGACTCACAAAAACTTGCAAAAATAGTACAGACAGGTCTTATGTGCCCATTTCCCAGCTCCACCCAATGATGACACCTTACATAACTATAGATCAATGTCAAATCCAGAAAATTAATTACAGCAGTACAATTATGTAGAATACTCACCTTAGGTTTCATGATTTTTGGCATGCACTCAATTTTTATGTTTTTTAATTAATTCTATGATAATTATCACATACATAGAGTTGTATGGATAGCCATTATTCTAATGAAGTTACAGAATTGTTTCAGCCTTATGAAGTGCTTACCTCATGCTATCCCTATACATTTATACTTCACCTCCTCTTCCCTGACCCCTGGAAACCACTAGTTTGTTCACAATCTCTATAATTTTTCAACTTCAAGAATGCTATGTGAATGGAACCATATAGTACATAATCTTGAGATTGATTTTTTTCCTCTAAGCATAATGCCCTTAAGATTGAATCAAGTTGTCATTTGTATCAATTGCTTATTCCTTTTTATACCTTTTTTGTTGCTGAATAGTTTTCTACTGTTTGGATGTACCACAGTTTGTTTACCCATTCAGATGGAAAGATCTTTGGATTTCCAATTTTTGGCTATTACAAATAAATCTGCTATAAATATTCATGTACAGATTTTTGTATAACATAAGTTTTTTTTTCTCTAGAATGAATACTCAAAAGTGCAAGGGCTGGGTCATATGGTAAATATATATTTAACTTTGTAAGCAATTGCCAGACTATTTTTCTGAGTGACTGTATTATTTATATTACCACTAGCAATGTATGAGAGATCCGTTTCCTAAAAACCTGATCAGCATTGACATAAATATTTTTAATTTTAGCCATTTTAGTAGGTATGTAGTAGTGTCTCATGGTGGTTTTAATTTGGATTTCTTAATGACTAATGTTATTGAATATATTTTCCAATGTTTACTTGCCAGCTTTAAATAGTATTTGAGGATATGTCTGTTGAAGTACTTTGCTCATTTTCTAATTGGATTGTTTGTTTTCGTATTGTTGCACTTAGAGAGTTCTTCATATATTCTGGATATGAGTACCATGTCTACTATGTTATTTGCACATGTTTCTCTAAATCAGTGACTATGTTTTTATTTTCTTAACAAAGTCTTTCCCAGAGAAAAAGTATTCAATATTGATTGTTCAATATTTTTTTCTCTTATGGATTGTGACTTTGGTGTTATTCCAAGACCTTGTTGCCAAACCATAGGTCATGAAGATCTTCTCTTATATTCTATTTTAAAAAGTTTTATAGTTTTACATTTTACATTCATATCTATAATCCATTTAGAGTTAACCTTTGTGTAAAGTGTGGGCTTTAGGTCAAGGTTCATCTGTTTTTGGAAATTCATGCCAATTGTTCCAGCACCGTTTGTTAGAAAGACTCTCTTTTCAGCCGGGCTTGGTGGCTCAGTTTATAATCTCAGCACTTTGGAAGGCCAAGGCAAGTGGATTGCCTGAGTCCGCGGGTTCGAGACCAGCCTGGGGAAATATGGCGAGACCTCGTCTCCACAATAAATCAAAAATTAGTCAGGCGTGTTATCGCTTGCCTGTAGTTCCGGCTACTTGGAAGGCTGAGGCGGAAGGATCACTAGAACCCAGAAGGTTGATGCTGGGGTGGCTGTGAGTGTGCCACTGCCCACCAGCCTGGGCGACAGAGTGAGACTCTAACTCAAAAAAAAAAAAAAGATTCTCTCTCTTCCATTGAGTTAGTTTTATTCCTTTGCCAAATATCAGCTGGCATTTGTGTACATCTGTGTATGTACTAGCCGGAAGGTGAAAAAGAGAAGACTCGTGGTTATACCAGCTGTCATGGGAAAGATGAAATAGGATTTTTAATATTCAGAGACAATTCGAGACAGCCTCTACTAGAGCAGCTATCATTTCAAAAACAAAAACAAAACATGATTCAGCAGTTTGGCGGGTTTTTCTTCCCCTCGAGATCTGACAAAGAAGTGACATGGCAAACATCTTGGGTGCTCAAGGTCCCCAAGTCCTTTCTGCCTGCCTCACTATGCAAGCTTTAATATTTAATGCCAACCCTTTGTCATCATCTATCCTAAATTAGATGCTGACAGCAATAGTCTAGACTTGAGCTTGCTATGCCACCCTTGATTTCTTTTAGATGTCTGTGTTTCGTTCATAGTTCAAGGTGTATTTCTAATTCAACTCTAGTAAATTTTAGGGGATTTATCAGGTAACAATTTGTTTCTAAACCTCAGTATTTTAGGATCTTGAAATTATATTGATTCAAATAAAACATGATAAAGCTACTTAAGTGGTAGAGCACAGTCTGTTTCCCTGAATGCTGAAAGTTTTAAGGGATAAATGAGTGAGAGAATAGAAAAGTGGAGCTGGATTGGAGGTCAGGACAAGTACACATTTACTCCAAGAAACCTCAAGTCAAAGCTACTAGGGCAGTTGAGAGACTAGAGGCTTACCCTATCGCATCTTTATTGGTAGTGGTTGTATATCATTTGATGTTTCAGTGATGCCCAAGGAACTCTAATATTTTTCACTCAGGTGAATTAACTAAGCATTATTAGAAAAGTTACCCTGTTTAGTCATATGTGGAGACTTTCTAGTTCCAGGGAAGGATTAGGCTGGTTGGCACCCAGTTGACTTGGCATTAAGTTGCAGTTGTAATAAGAGCTTGGCTAGATCAGGGAGTGAATGTCGTCAAAAGATGAATCAGATTGCTTGAAACCCACTGTGCAAAAAATTGATACTCCTTTTACTTTATTATGTTTTATTCTTTCTAAAAGTGTTAGATTTTGCAAATATGAACTAAGCTTTGACATAAGTGACACAGAAAGAGCTAGATTGACACTTAGAATTTTTGAGGGTACCCTGGGAAGATGATTGTAGCTCTTTTTGTAGTATTGCAAATATGAATGTTTAAGGCCTCAAATTTTTTTCTTACTTTACAGAAAACTGAGAAATTAAATCAACCAATAATAGCTATATCAGCTTCAATGCTGGTTTATAAGAATTTGTCAAAAACTCATATGACTTACCAGCCCCAGAGAGTAAATCTTATCATTAATGGCAGATATACTTTGACACATTTATCATTTAGGTTTGACATACATCTAGGGAGGGTGTTTAACAGTCAACTTTGACTTTCACTATACTAAAAAGATGAGTGTTGGGGAAAAGGGAAACCACCTAAGCACTGCACTTGTGGGATGAAAAGTGGTCAGGAGGGTGGGCATTGAAGTCAGATGGACTTCAACCTAATAGATGTTGATTTCAGGAGAATCATTTAATCTCTCTGACCTCAGTTACTTTACCTGTAAGTGGGGACAGTATTATTAAATACCATATATACTAGTATAGCAAAAGAGGTAATTCATATAAATTGTTTGAACTGTTGAATATTTTATGCATATCACATACTTCAATATGTCTTAAGTTACTGATTTATTCGTTTCCTCATTCAACAAATATTTAAGTACTTAAGTATCTACCAGGTAATTATTATTCTAGTAGCTTAAAATTTATCAGTGAATAAAACAAGAGAAAATCTTTGCCCTTGGGAAGATTGTATTAAATGTTTGTAGTTATACTGCACTGTACATCCAAAATTTGTGTTTGATTTATTTATTTTTAAATGGCTCATTTTTCATTGCATCTGAAACATTTAAACTTCAATTCACACATTTTTATTAATTCTATTCACAGTTTTATCTTTTCAGAGATGGTCCAGAGAAGTTACTCTCAATTTTATTACTGACTTGATTTAGTAGGAAAACATCCCTCTTAAAAAAGAAGGATTGTACTTATTGCATACTTGAAAATTACTAAGAGAATAGATTTTAAGTGTTCTAAGCTCAAAGAAAGTATATGAGGTATGCATATGTTAATTAGTTTGCTTTAGCCATTTCACAATATATAAGCATATCAAAACATCATGTTGTATACTGTAAATAATTATTTTTTATTTGTCAATTAAAAAATAAAAACAAAAATAAATTTGTTTTTAAAAGACCTTTGGTAAGGTGCTTGCCTATAGATATGAACAGACACAGGTAGGTAGTAAAAACAAATTTCATTCCTTAGCCCTTGGCTCTTCAATAACCTGTTTCTTCTTTGAACATATTTTTAAAGAAAAGAGGACAACATGTCACAGGCCACATGCCATGCTGTCATTTATCTTATGCTGGATGAGAGTAAATAAACTTGCAACTTTTCTTAAAGAATTTAAGAACAAAAGTCATTCACAGAAGACTAAAATCAAAATTCCTCAAATGTGCAGAATTACCTACATATAATTCTTTTTTTAAGTGACATATTTTTAGAGACAACTGTGTGTGTTGTTTATGTTTCTTAGAAACGTCTTTTCTAGAGCTACTTAATTGTGCTGGCAAAATTTGGTAACCCTATAGAACTTTGATTTTTATAGTACTATTTTAATTTCCTTTTAGCATATATAAGAAATTGATTTGCTAATAAATAATAAACAGTATATTCTATCATCATAGCTTTGATATGTTAGCATAAGACTCAGCACATCTTTAATCATTGTTACTGTTCATGAAAAGTTTCAAGGACCCATGAAGTGATAAAAATAATTCCCAGTAGATTCCTGTCTACTATTTTCTTGAGCTGCACACATATTTTGAGACAGAGTAAAAAAAAATACGTAGAGGATGTCTAGGGTCTTACTACAACCTTGCAGCTTCTTCAGAAAGAATTAAGTCACTCACAGATGCTCTTCACTTCAGCTTATTCTCTGGTCCTATCTATTTTTCTCATGGAATTCTTTCTTCTTTTCCTTGCCTCTCCACTGCCTGCTCTCCAAATATAACATGAAATAAAGACTCAGGCACACTTAGTTAAAAGTGGCAACCAATGGAAAAGTTTCATATTCCTCTTATTTCAAGCCACACACATATCTGTGATTGCCAATCAATTTTGAAAGTGCTTTATAAAGTACTCATCTATTTAATTTTTCTTCTATCTTAATGATATGTTTGCTACACAACACAAAGACTACCTACTACACATCATTTATTCACAATTAATTTACACATCTATTTCTCTACTGATGGCTTAAAGAATCATATTACTGTTCCCAAAAGCAATATAAGGTTTACCTTTCACTAGCAAAGCAAAGCAGAATCTATTGAATTCACAATCATATGATTCACTAATTCAGATATTTTAGATACTTTTGATTCAATACTTCTTTTTTTTAAAAAACCTGCACCATCTGGGTTGGCTGTATACATAGTCGAGAGGTGGCCAGGAAACTAGGCAACCCTCTATTGTGACAGAGTAAATATTGATAATGGTAGCATTACTGAAAGTCCTAAGATGTTTTATTTTGGCATTGAACAAAAGGAATGGGGAACCAGTGGAGTCTGTAATTTGATAATCTTTGAGATTTCCAGAATATTTTCAACAAAATCAGATGATTTTGTATTAGTCACGCCGATCTTCTTAGATATTATCTGCTGCCATACGTGAGTAAAGAATAAATTGACACTTATGGTTGACCTTATTAGGTCAGATTTTGTGGGTTATAAAAACAGCTGCTGTCAGTATTCTAAGCCCCTTTTATAATCTAAACCTATTTAGAAGAAAAATGGTCAGATAACCAACTGTTACATTTTAACATATAAATGATTCAGCACAGAAATAGTCTCATTTAGATTTGAAAATATTGCTATTATTCTGCTGCAACTGCCAAAAAAGAACGTTGACCAAAATATGTGAGTAATTGTGATCGTCTTTTGCTAAATTGTCTCCTATTTTCACTGCTCAGTTCAACCCCAAGCCTGAGAAACAGATATCTTGTTTGGTGAGTTCATTGTTATTAAAGTAGCTGAACCTCAGCTTTGTTGACATCTACCATACAGTTATTCTTTGTAAAGATCAACTATTTAATATTATAATAAGCTTGGAGTTAGTAGTTGAGTATAAATTCATTTTAAGTTTGTTAGATTTATGTAATTGTGTTTGAATTTGTTTCATTTGAAAAACTGAAACTAAAATGGACTCTATAAACATCTTTTTCCTTCTCGAATACAAAGGAGCATACCTTTGAAAAGTACTATTGGCAAGTGCAGCCAACGTGAAGAGAAACACACAGTCCATTCTACTTGAATTTGTTTTGACCTTGCTGTTGTGTTCCATGTTTTTTTATTTTTTATTTTTTGGCCTTCTGCCATTTTTAAGAAACAGTTCATTTTCTTAAATGGAGAAAGAGACTCTGAGAAGCGAGGATTCCAGACAATCTTCTGAACACAATTTCCAGCTACTGGTCTAAAGTATTTGGCACTTTTAGGCAATAATTTATAATCCTCCATCAGACTCCGCCATTTGAAATAATCACAGTTTTGTTATTTTATCTTGAAAATTGTGCTCTCTGGGACTGCCATTCAAAGAAAAATATACAAAAAATGTTGATAAAACCAATCATTCTGTCATTTCTTGTTCTGAATCTTAGTGGAGATGATGGCGACAGATGAAAATTCTTTGAAAGAAGGATTGCCTCTGTATATCAACCCAAATGTAACTTGTTTTGCATTATCAGATAACAATGTTGACTGAAGCAATGAAAAAATAAACATGGACAGGGGCATCAGTGGAAAAGTCCATCACTCAATTTCTACCAATAATAAATAAATGGAGAAAAAATATATATTCATTACATGGTTGAAAGACCCGAAGCCCATAACATTTAGAAATGCAATTTCCAAACATCCTGTGAGCATTTTCAGAAGCTGCAGCTGAATATCAATAGGATATTTGTTCATCCCCAAAGTCATGTTGTTATTTTCCCTTCACCATGTTTCAGTATAGTATACTTCCTTTACCAATCCAGTTAAACATAAACCTTGGCAAGGTTATGGTTCACAGCTGCTATAAAATTGACAAGCATATTGGAGAAGAGAGATATCAGTGAAGCAAACTATCTATCATGTGGGAGCCACATATAATGTGGTTAAACCATTAGCAAACTTTCCAAGTAAAACAAGTTTTACTGTTGGTCAGCTGGTACTGTTAGTAGTAAGATTCCCAGAGTTTTGCAATCATGCTAGCAAGATGCACTAAAGTGCTCTGGAATGATGAATGTCAGATAAAAGGTCATAAAGTCACCAAAACTACTGTTTTCCCTTTTGAGGTTTATACTCTGGACGTAAACAAGCAAACTAAGGTGATCTTTTGACTTACCTGACTGGACTGACCACCTGATAGAGCAATGATCAAAATGGAGAAGTCGGCTTTTGTGAATTGGATCCAGTCTTCTCCCAAATTGACAATTGGATGACACATGAGTACAAAATACTTAGCAGACAGAGGGTGTACTTTCAATTTTTACCTAAAATAAACATATTTTCTCTACCTATGTTTTTATTTTCCTAAAAATGAAAAGAGTCACTTGCCTTCCAGGATATACATTGAGTTATAACTTTTTACGATCTTCATGTCTACAGTATCATTCTCAGAATTTCTTTCCAATCTTTGTCTATTTTATAATATGGATAAAAATAAGAAATAATCTTAAAGCTCTAGAGAAGTCAGTTGAATCTAGAAATTAATCAAGATTCTGCATTTCTAGTCTTTGACTTTTGTTTGTAAATATTGTCTGCTACTGTGTACACCAAGAACTCTATTTTTGCTATGGACTTAATTATATTCCTTCCAAATTCCTATGTTGAACCCTAATCCTTTAACTGATGGTATTTAGAGATGGAACCTTGTAACAAGGTAATTAGATTTAGATGTGGACGTGAGGGTAGAGCACTCATGTTGGGATTAGTGTCCTTACAAAAACCAGAGAGCTTGCTCCCTTAGCCATGTGAGGATACAGCAAGAAGAGAGCCATCTGCAAGATAGGAAGAGGGCCCTTACTAGAAACCAAATCAGTCATTACCTTGACGTTGGTTTTTCCCAGTATCGAGGACACTAGGAAGTCAATGTCTGTTGTTTAAGCCCCCAGTTTATGAAATTGTTGTTGTGGTTATAGCAGCCAGCCAGAGAAGATTAAGATAACCATTCACTAATGCTAAAGAAACTCAAAATTATGGTAGGTAGGACAAGTTCCACTAGATCACCTGTCATTAAGATTTTCCCCAGCCATGCATATTTAAGGGCATTTGACCTCACCTCTTGTTCTTGCTACAAATATTTCTAGCTTATCAGCAGGACAACTGGAAAAAAAATTATATAATCTTTTTTGTGTGTTAATTTTTTCAGGGATGAAACTAAAATGCCAATATGAAAGCACTTTTCAGGTTAGGTATAAAAATGATTACTATCAGACAGATTTTTAGTCGGTTCAATGATAGAAAGCAAAACACAGGAATGTTGTAGATGAACATGTGCTCTTTAGGGTTTAAAGAAACAACAACTCAATTAGATAAGAAATAAACTCTAATCCCCAAATTCCTTTGGATTAATGTCATGTGCTGTGTATAGACTGTGAAAAAACTAAAACTTCACCCATACTAGTGGAAGTTAGACAAAGATGACAGCTCTAAACTGTTGGAGGTTAGAGGGGTTGCAAAACAGTCACTTGAGGCAGATCTGGGACACAGCCATCACTTTGCTCTAAGTATTTATGCTGAAGATATTGATCAGACAAGAGTTTATTAATGCAGATTCTGTTAATGTAAAATATGCTATAATTTGACTTGCTCTTGATGTAGTCCAGTATTATGCTATCTCTTAAAAATAAAACATAAAGAATGTTATAGAAAATGTTTCTAAACTGTTTGAAAGAAGTGTGCCTAACTACTTAATCACATTCACTGGTTTTCTATAACTAGAGATGCCACTACTTACAGACCATGGAATCATAGGTCATGATCTGGAAAGATCCTGAAAGTTTATCTGGTTGAGCTCTCTGCCTTCTAACCAATGAAACATTCTTCTACTAATTTTCCAGTAAAATATGCTGATAAAAGAGTTCAGTCAGTACCTGGAAATTTCTTACCAGCAGTGACTTTTGTTGTCATTGTTTCTCTGAGTACAGCAAGACTGCAATTTTAATTGAACATAGTCTATAATTTGGATTTTTCTCCCAGATTTCATTATCCTGTCTCCCAATAGGTACAATTTGGAGAAGTCTTACTATGCATGTACCTGCTTTTGCTCAATTTTATGTACAGAATTAGACTCTAACATATGTCATCATTGCTGTAAATTGTCTATGCATTTAAGAGCTATAGTCAATATTTGTTTTATAAATGACCAAGGTATTTTAATTTTTATCTGATATATTCCTGGACCATGCTGTGAAGTTATATTGTACTCCATATAAATAACAAGTAGTATAAATCTGACATTGAAAATACTTGTGTAATTATAAGTTGTAAGTTAATAAGATTGATTGGATATGTGATTTGGAAAATAAGTTTTATAATTTTATAACCACCTTCTATATGATATTGATTTATTTTTCTCAAAAATTTTAATACAGGGAAAACTTCCCTTTAATCTTTTCAGAAACAGAGTTGCTGATAAATAAATTCAGAAATTTAGCACTGCATAATGTTTTACAATCATCCAATTCTAAGAGATAATCATGTAAACTGGACAGGACTGGTGGAGCTTATAAAAAGCCTTCAAGCCACATATGCAACAAACACACTCATACACACACACACACACACACACACACACACACACACACACACACACACACACAATTGCCAGAGTATCTACTAATATTTGCTAAATGATTTTTGCTTGTTATTCTACATATAAAATTAAACTCATTATTCAGTTAACTCCCCTTCTCCCATGCTCATCAGTCAGTTGGACAAACAATCATCACTTGTCCCTTGACCATAGGAAAAAATGCTAATGGGAATCTAGAAAGTTCCCTCTTTATGTCGTCACTTCACAATTTGTCTTATAACACTAGGAAAAAAGGTTAGAGAAAAAGTGCAATTGTTTTATATGATAAATATTATTCTTGTATACAAGTAGGGTATAGGGCAGAGGGTACTATTATAATAATTGGTCCTTATTGTGTTCTAGTTACTGTGACCCGAAAGAAGTCTAAGAAACAGGCTTGAAAAAATATAGAAGAAATGTGGACTTTCCATGCCTATCAGGCCACTAGCACCAGAAGACTGGTGCAATAACTAGGAAAATAAGGAGACAGTACTGTAAATACAGTAAGACTAAATACAGGCTGTTACTTAGTTATGCTTGCTTACTTGAGTTTTCCTGTGATGAGGATCCTGGCTGCAAAATAAAGAAAGGAAGTAAGTAGAAAGTAGCATAGGGAAACATAGACAATGGTTCTCTTGGGTGATGGTAGGACAGAGCCTTGAAGCTCAGAGATGCAGAGGTTTACAGAGAGCTTCTGTGATTATAAAACTGTGTTCCTGAAACTCCTAAAGGCCTAGGGTGTAGGATGCTGTTTCCTTCTAATTGACTTTCAACTCAGAAGCATTTGTCCTGTGTTTAGAGACACTTATTGGAATCTATATGTCACAGTGTAACTTCCATAGTATTATTCTCATTCAAATTCATATTAATTCTTATTTAATCAATATTAATCATCACACCTTCACCCCTAACTCCTTCTCATCACTCCAGCTGTGTAATGATGTTCCATATCTGCACTGTCCAGTATGGCAGATGCTAGACGCATGTGGCTACTGAACACTTTAACTATGGCTAGTGCAACTGAGGAATTTAATTTTAAATTTTATTTAATTTCATCTTATTATTATACTTATTATTTTAAAGTTGTGGCGTACAAGTGAGGATTTACTACTCGAGTACATTGCATGCAGGTGAAGTTTGAACTTCTAGCTGGCCTCTTCTCTAATAGTGGACCAGGTACCCACTGTGTTGCCAGGTGCTCTCTTCCACTTTTGTGCTCCTGTGACCAGTGATCAGGGACCACTTATGAGTGAGAACATGTGGTATTCAGTTCTTTGTTTCTGTGAAACTTCGCTTAGGATGACGGTCTCCAGCTGCATCCAAGTTGCTGTGAAGACTGTGATTTTGTAGTTCTTTATGGCTGCATAATATTCTGTCATGTATATGTACCACATTTTCTTTATACAGTTCACTTTCAATGGGCATCTGGGTTGGTTCCGTGTTTTTGTTATTGTCAAAAGTACTGCAATGAACATGCACGTGCAGGTGTCTTATTTGTAAAGTGATTTATGTTCCTCTGGGTATATTCCAAGAAGAGGGATTGCTGGATAATATGGAAGCTCAATTTTTTCTTCTTTGGGAAATTACCACATTGCTTTCCATAGAGGTTGAACTAGCTTACTTTCCTACCAATAGTGTAGAAGCATTCCCTTTTCTCTGCAGCTATGCCAGCACCTGTTGTTTTTGACTTGTTAATGATAATCATTTGTACTTGTGGTAGGTGGTATTGCATTGACTTACATTTCTTTGATGATTAGTGAGGGTGGGCATTTTTTATGTGTTTGTTGACTGCCTATATGTCTTTCTTTGAGAAGTGTCTGTTCAGGTCTTTGAGTCACTTGTTAATGGGATTGTTTCTTTTTTCCTTTCAATTTGTTTGACTTCCTTGTAGATCCTGGCTGTTAGGCCATTGCCAGATGAATAGCTTGCAAATTTGTTTTTCTCATGCCATGCATTGTCTCTTTACTCTATTGATGGTTTGTTTTGCTGTGCAAAATCTTTTCACTTTCCTAAGTTCCCACTTGTCAGTCTTAGCCTTTGCCACCTTTGCTTTTGAGGACTTGACCATAAATTAGTTGCCTACTCCGATGTCCAGGAGGGTGTTCCTTCAGTTTTCTTCTGAGATTCTTATATGTTGAAGTTTTACATTTAAGTCCTTGAACATTTTGAGTTAATTTTTGTATATGTTGACAGGTAGAATTCCAGTTTCATTCTTCTGCATGTGGCTAGCCAGTTTTTCCAGCACCATTTGCTAAATATGGTTTCCTTTCCAAAGTGTTTGTTACTCATGGCTTTATTAAAAATCAGTTGATTGAGGGACTGTGATTATATTGCCAGTCTGTGTGCCCATTCCTATACCAATACCATGCTGTCTTGGTTACTGTAACCTTGTAATAAAGTTTAAAGTCTGAAAATGTGATGCCTGCAGCTTTGCTCCATTTGCTGAGGATTGCTTTAGTTATTTGTGCTTTTTTTTTTTTTTGCTTCCATATGAATTTCTGTATTCTCTTTTCTAGGCTTGTGACAAATGATTTTGACAATTTGATAGGGATTGCTTTGTATCTGTAGATTGCCTTGGGATATTATGGACATCTTGATGATAATGATTCTTCCAATTCATGATCATGGGATGTTTTCCATTTGTTCTTTAATTTCTTTGAGCAGTAGTTGTCATTGTAAAGGTCTTTCACTTCTCTGGTTAGGTGAATACCAGCATATTTCATTTTTGTGTGTGTGGCAAGTTGATTTTTTATCCTAAGACTTTGCCAAAATTTTTATCAGTGCAAGAAGGCTTTTGACAAACTATCAGGGTTACTTGGTATGGAATCATATCATCCACCAAGGGGGATAATGCAACTTCCACTTTTTCTATTTGGATACCATTGATTTCCTTCTTCTGCATAATTACTCTGGCTAGACTTCCAGTACTGTGTAGAATAGGAAGGTTGAGAGTGGGTATCCTTATCATATTGCAGTTTTTTGGGGGGATGCTTCCAGCTTCTGCCCATCAAGCATGATGTTGACTGCAGGTTTTTATAGATGGCTCTTGTTCTGAGGTATGTTCCTTTGATGCCCAGGTTTTGAGGGTTTTTATCAAGAGAGGATGCTGGTTTTTCTGCATCTAACAAAATAATCATGTGGTTTTTGGTTTTATACTAGTTAATGTAGTGAATTACATTTATAGACTTCTGAATGTCAAACCAGCCCTGTATTCTGGGAATGAAGCCCACCTGGTCATGGTGGATGATCCTTGAAATGTGGTGTTGGATAAAATTTGCTAGAATCTTGTTGAGAATTTTTGCATCTATGTTCATCAGGGAAATTGGCCTGTAATTCTCTTCCTTGTTGGGTGCTTGCCAATTTGGTGTATCAGGATGATATGAGCATCACAGAATGAGCTAGGGAGAATCCTTTCCTTCTCAATTGCCCGAAATACTTTCAATAGGTTTGGTGTCAGCTCTTCCTTGTATGTCTCACAGAATTCAGCTAAGAAACCATCTGTTCCAAGGCTTTTTTTGGTGGGGACATTTCTAATAACCCGAGTCAATCACTTGGATTGTTATTTGTCTGTTTAAGGTTTCAATGTCTCCTTATTTCAACCTTGGGAGGTTGTGCAATGCCAGGAACTCCCCCATTTCCTCTAGATTTTCTAGTTTATTTGCATACAGATGTTCGTAGTGATCTCTGATAATCTTGAATTTTTCAGGGTCAGTTGTGACAATGCCTTTTACATTTCAAATTGTGTTTATTCAGACTTTCTGTTCTTCTCTTTTTTAGTCAATCTGGGCAGGAGTCTGTCAATCTTATTTATCCTTTAAAGAACCAGCGCTTTGTCTTGCTGATCTTTTCTATAATATTTTTGGCTTCGATTTCCTGCAATTGTGACTTTACTTTAGTACTCTGGGTTTTTCTACTGTATTTAGGATTTAATTGTTCTTGACTTTTCAATTTCTTTAGGTGTGACATTAGGCTGTTTACTTGAGATCCCTCCATTTTTGTGATATGTATGCAATGTTATAAACTTCCTTCTCAGCACAGTTTTCACAGTATCTCAGAATTTTTAATATGTTGTGTCTTTATTTGTTTTCAGGAATATTTTCATTTCTGTCTTGATTTCTACATTGATCCAAAAGTTGTTCAGAAGCATGTTGTTTAGTTTCATGTATTTGTATGTTTGGGGTGTTTCTATTGGGGATAATATTTATTTTTATTACACTGTAGTCTGAGAAGATGTTTGGTATTATTTCAACCTTTTGAAATTTGTTCACATTGATTTATGCCTGATAATGTGATCTGTCTTGAAATATGTTCCCTGTGCTGATGAGTAGAATGCAAACTCTGTTGGGTGAAGTGTTCTTTAGATGTCTATTAAATCCATTTGGTCAAGTATCAAGTTAAAAGTTCTGAATCTCCTGTTGGTTTTTTGACTTAATGATATGTCCAGGGCTGTTAGCAGGGTATTAAAGTCTCAGACTATGACAGCGTGGTTGTCTATGTCTCCTCTTAGTTTATATAACAATTGTTTTATAAATCTAGGTTCTCTTTGGTTAAGTGCATATATTTGAGATGGATATTTCTTACTAGTGGATTAACCCTTTTATCATTATGTAGTGTCCTTCTGTCTCTATTTTAATTTTCATTGTTTTGAAGTCTGTTTTATCTGATATAAAAATAACTATCCCTGCCCTTTTTTTGTTTTTCATTTGCCTGGAAGACCTTTCTCTAGCCCCTACCTTTGAGTCTGTGGGTGTTTTTTGCAGTAAGATAGATTTCCTGAAGCAGTAGAATGTCAGATTATGTTTCTTTATCCAGATTGCTTCTCTATACCTTTTTAGTTTTGTGTATTTAGTCTATTCATGTTCAAGTAAATTACTAATATATAAGAATTTATCCCTGTCATAATGCTCTTAAGAGGTCATTTTGCTTCTTTTTTCTTTTGGATTTTGTGATTGATCTGTATGATATATTCACTCTGTGGTTGCCTGTGCTTTTGCAGTGGGTAAAACTGTTCTTTCATTTCTGTGCTCAGAACTTTCTTAAGCATCTCCTGAAGGACTGGTCCAGAGGTGCTGGAGGTGGCATAATTTCTTAGGGATTAAATGTCTGGAAGAATTTCAATTTTCCTTCATTGATGGAGCTTAACTTGGCAGGGTAGGAAATTCTTGTCTGGAATTGCAAAGGAATTTTTGACTTCCTTCTGGTTTGCAGGGTTTCTGCTGAGAAGTCTGCTGCAATTCTGATGGGTCTTCCCTAGTAGGTGGTCTGACCCTCTCTCTAGCTGCCTTTAGGATTTTTTTCTTTCATACTAACCTTGTGGAGGTAGATTACTATGTATATTGGGAATGGTCTTCCCATATAATACCTTGCAGGAGTTCTCTGAATCTTTTGTGTTTGGATGGTTGCCTCTTTGGTGAGATGGGAAATTTCCTTGAATGATCTCTTGGAAGCCTTATTCTATTGTATTCTTATTTTCTCCTTCTGTCTCAGAGAAGCCAATCAACAATAGATTTGGTTTCTTTACCTAATCCCACATCTCTCATAGGCTTTGCTCTTTTTTTTAGTTTTTTCTCCTTGTTTTTGTCAGACTGGGTTAGTTTAATATTTTGATCTTCAGACTCTGAGATTCTTTCCTCTGCCTAGTCAATTTTGTTGACTAGGTCTGTGGTTGCACTTTGAAATTCCAAGAAGGAATTAATCATTTCCAGGATTTCAGATTGGACCTTTCTTACATTGGCCAGATCAAGTTTCATTTTCTGCGCTGCTTTTGTTGCCTGGATAATCTTTGTTTCCAATGTCTTGTAGTTTTCCTTAGTTATTTTTGTAAGCTACTGTCTGAATTCTGTCTGTCATCAAGGATGGGTCAGATTGGATGAGTCCCATTGTTTGGGTTCTGGGAGGTGATTTTGTGGGTGATGTCTCCTTAAGGTTTTTGAAATTGGTGGGTTGTTTTTTTTTTACTGGTTCTTCCTCATCTGTGAGGACCAACTCTTCTCTTTTTATTATTATTTTTCAGTTTTGTTGTTTTGTAGTTAGATGTGATCTAGCTGTCCTTGGGACTTTCCTGACATTCAAAATAGTTCTCACAGGAAGGGAGGAGCTGTTTCCTCTCTCTCTTTAGACAGTGCTCAGAACTCAAAGTGAATTTCCATTGCCAAGTTTTCCCATGACTGGGCCAGTCAGACTGACCTGTGATCTTAAGTTGTGAGCTCTCTGTGGGAATCAAAAGAGGGATGAATCACCTGGCCACTGCAACAGCATTGCCAAAGTTGTCCACTGTCTGTAACCCAGAAACACTCCTGCCAGGAGACAGGACCACCAGATGTCCCTTTCAGCTCCCCCTTCCTTCCTGTCAAAGACTGCACTCAGAACTTACAAGCAGCAGAATCCCCATCACCCTGGGACCTGCTCTTGGGGCAAGGGAGGTCAGCAGGCAATCCTTCCTGTTCTGTGGACTGACCACCAAGCACTGCCTGTCAGCAGGCACCAGGCAAGTGAAACCAGAGGAGAAATTTCCCAGTCTGGGGATTGGTTGCCAAGCAGTGCCAGTGAGGAATATGTTCTCAAAGATTTACTGGCTATAGATGTTTCAGGCTCAGGTGGGTTCCCAGCTCCATGTGAACTCTGGCAGTATAGACTGTGCCCTATCCAGGCCACCTCTCTTGTGGGAATAAAGACTCACATGGCTGGGGTAAAGAAGCTGTCATAGACAGTGTTGGCCTCACCTAATCCCTATTACATAAAAGGCAGGACTTCAAATCCAATGCAAGCCTGGCACCTGGTGAGAAAGGGGCTCCAGCTCCAAAGCCAGCTGTCTGCTCTCTTTCTTCCTTGCTCTCTATGTGTCTCAAGAGTTCTCTGCATGATGTGGGCTGCATCCTCCATCTAAGCCTCTCAGGTTATTGGGGACACCTGCAGTATTGTCTTCCTTGGTTTACTCTATGAGAAAGGTTTCAGTTGATTACTTCTAGGTGGCCATCTTGGAGCTCACATTATTACTTAATTTTAATGATTTAAAATTGAATAGGATTCTGTGGCTATAACTTGGAAATAACATTATTTTGGCCAATGTTACAAGCTATGTCTCTGTGGACAATTTATCTGCTCCACATTCACAGGTTGATGTTTGGGTCTGTATTTATCTCAGACTCTAGGGGGCGATCGAGACCTTCCCTCATATGCCTCACTCCACAACAGGGTAAGACCAATTCCAAGTGAGACCCCTCTGCCACCCAATGAGATCAAGATTTACTCAAGGTTGAGAATACAGACTCAAACATCAACCTGTGAATGTGGAGCAGAAAGATAATGGTGACAGTCCACAGAATCTGAATGGTAATGAGACAGTCAATACCTGATGACTAAAAATGGGGTGGTTTACTGGCTGGTTTGCTGGCTAGCTCTCAAATATCCCTGAGGGCATTGCCTTTTCTTTTTCTTCTCACCTTCATTCTAGGACAAGGTTAAGATGTGCAGCAGCCCTACACACTTAAAGATTATAGCATTTCATTCAAGTATCATCATTCTAAATGAAGGTAACATTTGAGGGCAAAATAAATGCAAAGAGGCTTAACAAAATTTTTTCAAAAATGCTATTGCCTTAAGTACAATGAAGAGTCTGCCTTTTGGGTAATTGTGGACTTCCCCGTCTCTATCTTCATACTTTTTTGTCAGTTCAAAAGCTATTGTCCTGGCCTGGAGAAGGTGAACAGGCATCCTAAGCAAGCAACTCTCCAGGAGTACTGAAGTCAATACTTTCTCTTTTTCTAGCTCTCACTCCCTTTCCTTTAGCTTTGGATCTGTCTCTTCCTCTATTTTGAATTTTTAAAATCCTGGGACAGACTTTGAAGAAAGTAGGAATACCCTGTGACCTAGTTTATGCTGTTCTTCCAAGTCAGTGTTTCTTAACCTTGAGTAGTGCATTAGAATCACCTGGAAACAAACTAAAACACAGACTTTAGTTTGGGTTAGGACTGGAGAATTTGCATTTTTAGCAAGTTTCCAGGTAATCCTTATAATGATGGTCCTCATATTATGGGGTCTCACAATGTTTCCCATGCTGGTTTCACACTCCTGGCCTCAAGCAATCCTCCTGTTTGACCTCCAAAAGCCCTGAGGTTATAGATATGAGCCACTGTACCTGACCTCAAAATAATCTCTTTAAAGTGCCCAAGAACAGGGCTCAGATATGATTTCTTTTGTTGTTGTTGTTCTATTTCTTCTCATGCTGCCATTTTTCATTAACCCTACTCTATCTTAGACTGAGCCTATGATTTTTATCTTCTGTGTATTTCAAGGAAAGAGATATTGGCTAAAATAGAAACTGGCTCATCAATGGCTTCTGTTTTAATGTGCCCATAAGAAATAAAGAAACAGAACTGTCCCTTGTGACATCACAAATATTTCTTTGCCTCCTAAAGAGTCAGAGCCTGAGACAGTGGTTGCTGTGCCTCTGATAGGTCTGTATTACCAAACTGCTTTTATTCAGCATGGGGGAGTTAGGATAGAAGTGGAGGTCTCAAGATGTAAAGCTGCCTAACACCATTTCTTAAACAGAGGAAGAAGTGTGTTGGGAACCTCACCTTCAGTGGAGCTCATCTGTGAATGGAGTGCTCATCAGAGTCTCACATGGGGCTTTCTCAAGAGACATAAGCCTGAACCTCACTCCTATGTCTCAGAAACGAGGGACCTGGGGAAACTTATTTACTATCACACACACTGACAAAGCTGGATTTGAAATTCAGATGCCCAAAACAACCTGTGCTGTTTCTACATCTGCAGCCTCTCTTTAAAGGTTATACTAATGATTCTCCCAATAAAGAGAAAAATCTACCTTCATCCTCATGCTTACAAATGGCAGCATTGCTTGTGGCTGAGAATGCAGGGGGAAAAGAATGCTATCCCCTTTCTGACCCTACCAGGATACTAGAAAACTCTAAAACACGAAGAGTGTATTATGCTCACCTCTTCTGTAAGAGCAGTCCACTTCTGTAAATAGCCCACATATCTCAGGGCTCCAAAGACATAATTTATAAAAGTCCAGATGTTCCCAGACACTCTGCAATCAATTTCAACCTTGGATAATTGCACTCTTTCTATCCAAGGGCAGTTTCAACAGGAAATGATATATTTTGTTTTTGTTTGCTATAAGTACCAATAGCTCAAGAAGTGCTGTTATAATAACCCACTTTATCCCAGCTAGTGACTGACCTCCAGGGAGCTCAGAACATTTTTTTTATTAGGTTCTTATTAGTTATCAAAATTGAGGTCTTCTGAAGAAATAGAAAGTCTATTACTTCCATTTTACAGATAAAGTAGTCAAGGCCCAAAGGCTAAGTGATTGTTTTGTAGTCTCACAGAATGCAAAGCCTTTGTGTTTCTGAGGTCAGAGGTCTAAGATCTAGAAATAAAAACAAAAGCAAAGTCCTGCTATATAAAATATCTGTCTTGTCATCTTCTAACCTGAAAGGGAATGGGCTTTTCATTCTGAAAAACTTGTCATAACTTATACTTGATTCAAGGAGCAAAAAAATATTTTTCTTTCTCCTCTCATTTTTTTGTTGTTTGTTTTTTTTAGTAGGTTTAGTCATGAGAATGTTAAATATTAATTTTGTAGAAGTCTAACCTATACAAGGGAACCCAAAAAACACTGGAAATTATTTATAAAAAATTGTGTGTTTATTCTTGCATGTTTAAACTTTAGTCACTTTCAAAGTACTCTTTGACGCAGTACTCTTATCAAGATGCTTTCTCTACTGCTCAAAACAATTTTTGAATTTATCAATTTTGATACCTTTTAGTGCTTCTGCCATTTTTGTTTCACCTCTTCCACACTAGCAAAACATTTCTCTTTGAAAACTTTTTACTTGTAAGAAATCAAAAAAAAAATAAAAGTCACTTGGGGCAAAATAGAGTGAATACGGAGGGCAAGGCACAGGAGTCACGCCATTTGGGGTCAAAAACTGCTGGATACTCAGCACAGTGGGCAGGTGAATTGTCATGGTGGAAGAACCAGTTAGCTATTTGCCTAAATTCAGGATGTTTCTTCAGTAAATCATGCTGCAACCTGCTCAAAACTTTCAGATAGAACTCTGGTTGACCATTTGATCCAGATGAACAAATTCCAAGTGTACTACAAGGGACCCACCCTCCAAAATATAATTCTAGTTTTTTGAGTGTCCCCCATATTTTTATTTTGTACAGGCATACTTTATAGATACTGTAGATTTGGTTCTAGACCATTGCCATAAAGCAAATATCAAAATAAAGCAAGCCACACAATTTTTATTTTTCAGTGGACATAAATGTTTATACTATATTGTACTTTAATAAGTGTGCAATAGCAGTATATATTCAAAAATAGACATTACTTCATTTAAAATGCTTCATTGGTTTAAACAATGCTAATAATCATCTGAGATTTCAGCAAGTCACCTTCTTGCCTCATTGTTGATGGCTGCTGACTAATCAGTGTGGTAGTTGACAAAGGTTGGAGTGGTTGTAGCACATTCTTAAAAAATAGGAGAGTGACAAATGAGAGTATTTCTTAAAAGTTAGAAGAGAGTGAGGTTGAGGTAAGTCTTCCTCTAACTCCTTCTTTGTTAGGCTACAATGGATTAGTGCTATTCATCTAGCAGAAGCCACATGACGGTGTTCAAAAGCATTTCATGAAGCTTTGTGCAGAAATGACAGCCATGAACTTAAAAAAAAAAAAAAAAGAAAAAGAAGACAAAACAAAAAAATGGATAACTTAAATGATGTCCTTTCCAGAAACCTGAAACTTGTATTAGACTGAATGTCAGAAAACTGCTTAAGATTATTTTTATGGTTTGCTGTTAAAATACAGATCGAGGAGATTGCATTTTTAAGTAAATTCTAACATGCCCATATTTGCATTTTCAAAATGTTTAGCTGTATTTATCTGTGAATATAGATTATACACACCTATACCCAAAAGACCTGCTTCATGCTGATATATGGTTTGTCATCCTGAGCAGATTTTTAAAAATTGCTGTTTAGAGACATCCTACAATCGTTCACATTCACCCATACCAGGTTTGTGGTCATGGTATACTTGTTAGTATCATAGAGGCTTCTCTGCTGTCTGAGATGATTTTGGTTCCAGGTTGTTCAAACTGATAGATTTTGAATCTTACTCAAAATCACATTAATAACTGTATGATAAATTTCAAAAGGCATTCAAAAATCAGAGAATCGCAGAGATGAAATATATCTCTACTTTGAAACTCCATAGGATTTTTTAGCTTTTCTTGTAATATCTTTCGGAGTTGAGAATGCAGATGGTGTCTTCACTCCTTTATGTTTTCTGTAGCCTTTAGCAGTATGATTTGCTCATTGTAGATAAGCAGCATATGATTGCTACAATAAACTAAGGGTTATCTAGTCACACCTCATGATTTAAAGCAAAACACTTCTGCACTGTTCCAAGAAATGGGTCATATAGCTTCTGTCTGAAATCTTGTTACATTGCAAGGCAGTTTACATATGCCTTATAACTTGACCAAATTTAATCCTTCTTCTAATCCCAAGTATCTAATGAATTCTTTCTTTAAGTCTTCTAACTTAAGTTAGAATAGTTAGTTCTTATTTTTTCTTCAAAACTTTCTACAACATAATGATTTCAGTTCATGTTCATCTGATTATATTCCATTTTTGTTACTACTGCTCTTCAGCTGTGACCTCAACTGTAAAACATAAAATTTGGTCAAATTATTTTAGGATGTGACATACTCTTCTTATATCTGAACATTATGCTTATTTTAACATTGAACGAGTTAAAAGTGTACTACAAGTCAACTTCTTGCTGATGGAGTGTCTTGCCTCATTGTTGATGGCTGCTGACTAATCAGAGTGGTAGCTGACAAAGGCTGGGGTGACTGTGGCACATTCTTAAAAAAATAAGGGAGTGACAAATGAGAGTATTTCTTAAAATAGGAGAGTTAGGAAAGAGTGAGGTTGAGGTAGGTCTTCCTCTAATTCCTTCTTTGTCAGGCTACTATGGATTAGTGCTATTCATCTAGTAGAAGCCACATGACAGTGTTCAAAAGTATTTCAAAGAGTGAGTACTGCATCATACTGACTTAAATGGAAGGACAACTGTTAGTATTTTAGAGAAAACAAAGACAGTGGCATGACAAACCACATCATTATCCAACTATTCAACTAGAGAAGAAGTCCCTCTAAGAGAGGGTTTATTGAGGTCTGACTTCCCAATAAAGAGAGCCTGTTATCTCAACAGTCTTAACTCCATGTTAGGGAGAGGTAAAGCGTTGAAAAAGCACATGATGAGTACACAAGTATTTTTTGCGCAAAAATGCATTCCATAGATAAGTTATAAAAAGGGGGGGGAAGCAAATTTGGTAACATGAGGAAGTAATGTGGACCAAGAAGAGAGGTGACATCAAACTTTGATGCACCCACAGGTCAATATTTTAAGAATTCTTAAAGAATAGTTTGTAATTTCCATAAAATAGACTCACTATATTTTACCATATTGCCAGTAGCTGGAATATAATAAACCTTGCATACCGTATTTACTCCCTGGAAACCCATGACATGACATGTCTATTTAACGTCTGTCTATTTAACATTTACTCCTTGTTTCAGACACAAGACGAAAGTATTGGTGGGAAGATGATCCTTAATTCTTCATGTGCATATTTAAATTCAACTCTAATTATGGAGGGGGTGGAGTGGGGAGAGTGAGATCAGAGGAAAATCTTTTCTAGTTTACCACACTAAGAAGTAAATGTTATTGGCCTTGGATTTATTAAATAGAGAAAAGTAAATAACTACAGTATGGTAAAGAATTTTCATATAGATTAAGGGGAAAGCTGAGATAAAGTCTTCATATCGTACAGGAAGTATAAATGGTCTCAGCCACTGAAAACATTTTACTGCAACGTCACAGTCAGTTAAAACCTTCAGATACTAATAGGTATCTAAATAATGCAATACAAAGACCTGATGGAAATAGGGCTAAAAAACCCAAGATTTTACAGCAAAAATTCTACTAAGATTGCACTCTGTATATGAGAGAGTTCCTTCAATTCATCCCTCCAGTCAACTGGTTCTCAAATTTATTGAGCACTGGGCTCTCACCGGTACTATTTCAAAATGCAGAGCCTACACCATGAAGTTCTAATTCAGTAGATCTAATTCAACAGGTTGTCATAAAGCTACCTTATAAAACCACATTCCTATTAATCCTGATGCAAGCAATGTTCAGATCGCTTTGGAGAAACACTGGGTAAACACCATTTTTCAAGTGTTTCCATTTTTATGTGGTTTCTGTTCTGAAATACTTGTGTCCTATTTACCTTCAAAAGTGGACTGCTGCGGTCAGTGGGTGCTAATCCGAGAAAAGGGAAAGACAGATTTATGGATTTTTGAAATTTTGAATTAATTTTAGATTTATAGATGTATGGACTATCATTAACAGCCTAGTTCTTAAATAGCCCCTATTGTTCGTGAAATGATAATATATATGTGCAGCAGAAACATGTGAATTGAGCTCCCTGTTTGCTTCTTACTTTTCTTGTAAGATGACTCACCTATGTAAATTTATATTGGCTCCAAATATTACAATTTAGAAAATCATCACCATTTATTGAAATATAATGCATACTCTTTTTATATTTTGTGCTTCAAAAATAAGATGCTAGTCAGCTTAGTAGGTGGACAGATCATACCATACTTATAGCATTTATACTAAGCCTTAAAAATTATACAGTTTTAGAAGATACCCTGAATATTTGCTGTCACATTTTTCATCAAATATAAGTGTCTGTAGTCTATGCAATCATAGATGAATTTCATCCAGCTCTGAAAAGTTAAAAAGAAGATTTTTAGTATGTAGGTTTGTAAGTGACCCATGCACAACCTTTAAGCAAAATACCTCCATTAAATATTTCAATTCCATAGTGTGGCTGAACTTTGTCATTACTGCATGTTCAAAGCAATTTTAAATATTTATTTAGCTTAATTCAGCATGAGTCATTTTATCCTGGATTTTACATACTGACCTCAGAACATATAATGATTGAAAGAAGGAATCATTATTATGTATTAATGGTAAAAACTTAAGTTAAAATATATTTTAACACACTTGTGAATTTCTAAAATTGACAGCAATAAGGAATGTACTAAGAAGACATTATCTCTTTATTATTCATATTAAATATGCCATTTTTATTTTCTGTATGCAGAATGAGACCCATAAATATGGCAATTGTATTTGAATACTATACAGTCAATATACTTAAAAACTAAATATGCTGAAGCAGGTAAATTATTCTCGTATTGGTCACTAGTCAAAAATATCTTATGAATAGGAGACAGCTATCACTGTCAATTTAAGATCTCTACTGTGTAAATTAGTATTTAGGTACTTCCTGAAAAGTACAGTTTTTGCTACAATAGGCTATTACAACCTCTTCATAATAGTTAAGACCTAACACATAAACCCTGTGTTCTGGTTCAGTGACCCACTCCACAAAATCATTATAGACTACTGTGCCTGTTCAGCAGCCCCAGGGCCCCATTAAATATCTATTTCAGATCTCAGATCCCTGTAGGTAGAAGATGCCTGTTCTGATATCCCAGTTACAATGCACAATGGGTATGACAATTTTCAAATTTGAAATTTTCATTTTACATAACTCGAACTGGGCCCAGTTTTTGCCTCTTAAAAAAATCATCACCCATGTTAGAATGTATATGTGTGTGCACGAGCACATGTGTGTTGAGGAGAGATGATTTCGTAGGAATTAGACTGTTGCAACTTTAAAACAACTAGAAAAGCTTTCGGTTAAATTGGTTGCTGGATCCAATATAGCAATAGTAAAGGCGAGTATCAGGTGAGTATTCAAACTCCTTTCCTCTACTCTTTGAACTAGATTATTTGGACCTGCCAGAAAAATTTAGCAAGATTATTGCCAATTCTGCCTGTTTTACTCTGCCAAGAGTTCCATTGTAATCAACTTTGGGAAGGTAGACAGCTTCTGTTAACAACACTAAGGTTGTGGGTCCAGTAAGTAGTCATCAGGTAATAACAGAGTTCAAGACAAAATAATGATGGCTAAGGGTCAGTTTTATCTAGAAGAGGGGGTGTTACTCCAGCATTGTGAATTGTAGTGTCCTATTCTTGACTCAGTTACCAATGGAGGATTTGACGTTGAGTTTTAATAATCTTCAACCATGATCTTTCTATCTGGAAGACATTATAATAATAGTTCACTATATCTTATGAAGTTGTTCATGCACTAGTTACCTAACAAACTGCTTGTGTAGTGTATGAAAGAAACAATCATAGCTTGCTATACTAAGGGTATAATAAGAGCACATTTACAAACAATTTAGACAAACTTCTGAATAAAGTTACCTTAAGCATAACAGATTATATAATTAGGTTAATGTTTGTGGACTTTACACTAAGTTGTAAATAAGTCCTTCAAGTAGTCTCATCATTAAAAAAATGAATGTTACTTCACAAATTTTAAATATTATAGAACAAATCATGAACCTAAGGAAAAAGAACTATATTCTGTGCCTGATCTTGTTATGTGCATGGATAACTAAAAACTGTGCATTAGGGGCAATTCAATAAAAATGAAGACTCTCAATCAAATAAAAAGCTTGAATTTATTTAAAAAATATCCTTCAACCTCAATATATTTCCCAAAGCAAGAAGAGGAATAACTCTCCTAGAAACAGATTTTAATGCATGACACACTGATATCAAAAACCAAATCAAAGAATTCCAGGAACTTCTTTCATAAATGTGTACCTAGCTTTCCCAGCTGAATGCGAATGCCTCTTTTCTGACACCCACTGCAATTTGTCCTGACTTTCAGTTGGCCAATTCTGTTTGATACTGCAACTCTGTACCCAATCTGCGTCTATGTGCTCAGTGATCTCCAGCAAATTAGCTAATCAATCTTTGCTTCAATTTCATCATCTGCAAATGGGGCAGTAATAGTACTTATCCCAAAAGACTACTGCAAAATTTACTCTAGTATAGCACTTAGCAAAGGGATCCACATGTAAGTGCTTGATAAGCTTAACTATAATAATAATAATTGTGATTATATTTCTTGTTTGTCTTATCATCTCTCCCAGTTAGTGAGTTTTTTGTATTCCCATTTGAGAATTAATAAATGATTTTTCACATTGTTTTTATTACAAGAAAAAGTTAATGACTGAATGAATGAAATAATGAATGAAAAAAAAGTCAAGACTTTGAAAGACAGATAGATTGCTATACTGGAAGACAATATAATAACTAAAAAAAAATCCTGGTAAGAGGATCTTCTGTCAAAATATACATGATCTAGACACTTCTCATCATCTCCACTGCTTTTTCCAGGTAAAGTTATAATCATTTTAATCATTTCTAACTTTGATCATTCAAGAGTCTTCTACAGGAAGTCTGTGCTCCTGCTATTGCCTTCTTGAGGTTAATCAGATCCCGTTATAGAAGTCAGAACGACTCAAACAAATGGAATAAAATGGAAAGAGGGAAAAGTGGATCTCCGAGTACCTAGAATATATACTGAGAATACTGATCACCCGAGTGACATTTGTTTTTTGTGTGTGTTTTTTTTTTGAGTTGGAGTCTCACTCGGTTGCCCGGACTGGAGTGCAGTGGCCGCTTCCGGCCACCGCAGCCTCGCCTGCTGGACTCCGGCAATCCTTCCGCCTCAGCCTTTCAATTAGCCGGAATTACAGGCGTGCACGACCACGCCCGGCTGATTTTTTGATTTACAGTAGAGATGAGGTCTCGCTGCCCAGGCGGGTCTCGAACCCGCGGGCTCGGGCAATCCACTCACCTCAGCCTCCCAAAGGCAGGGGATTACAGGCTGAGCCACTGAGCCCGGCTCTGAGTGACATTTGTAAGAGGAACAAATAAATTGGAAAGCATCATGAACAAAATAAACCCAAATCCAGAAAAGCCAATAAACCATATTTCAATGACTTTATAATTTTCCCATGTGTAGACTGCTTCTTTCTCCTTCTTCCAGATTAGTAAAGACCTTCAAAGGGACCATTGGGATCCAGAGCTGCTAATATTCCTTTCAGAAAATGGGTTTCCTATGGGAAGAGGTCCTAAGTCCTGCACTCACCATTATCCGACATTGCAGAGCCGAAAGTGCCAGGCAGAAGTAAGGGGTAGATTGTAGTGATGATTAGATTTTAGGATGTTTTCAGAAAAGCATAGCTCCATTTATCATACCCATTTTTCCCTCCCCATATTTAATTAGGAAGGTTTCCTCCATTTTTGCTTTTCCTGCAGGAGATGTCTGTGACAAGATTCTAGAAAAGGCTTTGTTGGGAAGGGCAGGGTAATAGTCAATGACAACCAGAAATAAGGTAAATTTTCATCTTCAGGACCACACTTGAAAAATTGATTTCCCCTTCTAGGGTAACATACTACAAAATGGGGGAGAAAATACCCACTTGAGATGAAAGTAGCTAGGGACAAAAGAAGTCACATTTTCACAAATTATCTGTGGAGCCTTCGGATAGTGATCTGTTCCCTAAAGGCAATGACATATTTATTCATATTTATTCCTTACATTATCGTGTACAATTCAGTTCTGAAATGAAAATACAGTTAAAGATTTGAGAAGGGAAAGGATAATTAAAACAAAGCACCATCCCAGAGTCCCTCTATTACTAACCTGGGTTAGTAATATAATAGTTCATATAATTTTAGTTGTGTTTGTCATCTTTATATTCATATGTTGCCAAAGTAATGCTTATAATTAGGAGAAGTAAAGCAATGAATATCACTCTTATCACAGAAATTATTCAAAACTTGGAAATAGGAAAAATATATTAATATCTGTTCTTTCAATAGTGGGCTGCATTTGAATTTCTATTAACACAGCTACTTTACAACTCCAGGCATAGGGCTTAATTAGTAGAGTTTTACTGAATAGAAATGCAAATAATGTCTGCCCAATGAAAGGTTATGGTTTATTATATTGTAAGATACTAAACCAGTTTTGTATCTAACCCTCTGATTTAACTCAATATTTATATATATGTAACACAAGTCTATTGCTAGCTTCTCAAGTGCTCTTTGAACTAGTTTCAACATCTTATTGGTTCTCTCATTAGGTAATGAGTTGAATGAAATTCTTAACTTATTCATTTTACTTTTGTTATGAGATTTTCTTTCTTTTTAAAAATTATACTATAACACCCTAATATTGTTGTATTAGCTCTCAAAACCATTCTATGTTCTAGTGAAATTGCCTAATGGGACTTAGTTCATTGGTAAGTAACCTCATATGCTTGTTTCACAACCTGAAACAGTACACTGATCAGTTGTCTTTCCTGTTTTCTACAAGCACATCATCCACCATCCAAGACTTACATGGTTAGTTCTTGGTTTTTCATAGGCCCATCTATGCTTAGTATATTATGCCTTTGTAACAAGATATTTGTCAAAATCAACTTTCAATAGGCAACTAGAAAAAATATTTAGTAGGTCAAATTTTTTGTCTCCATCCTTATTACTCTTAGAGCAGATATGTAAATCAAAATGAGATATGTGACTTTACAGTGATAATGGATTGAGTTCAACAGAGACATAAGTATTCTGAGTACTTTTATGAAGAGTTAAATTAAATTAAAAAATAATGGCACCCAGAAGTTACATCACCATTAAAGATTGTGCTACCAAAAAAAAAAAAAAATTACAAAGAGAAAAACTATAATCACAACAGTCACAGAAAATAGTTTAAAAAAAAAATAAAATTATGTGCTGCTTCTTCCCACTACCTCTGTAATGTGACACTTTCCAAGTGGCAGTCAACAAATTTCTGAGCATTCACAGACATAATTATTTTTTCTAAAGGAAATAGATTTTTCTAGTTTTGGTCAAGTTTTTCTTCATTATGTCATTTTCATTAAGGGAAATCATAAAAAAGCAAAAGAAAATATTTCCAAAGATTATTATATATGATAAAAGTATTCTACAACTTGGTATTATTTCTCAACCACTTTGCCTGTAGCCTAATTGCTACTGATGGCCATTTTATTCTAGAAAAAGAGTAAAAATACAATCAGTACCATTAGGAGAAACTAAAAAATGAAATGACATTGATAAGGTTGCATAATGGAATTTCAGAATGCATCTCTTCCATTTGTTGACTGAGTAAAATATGAATGTTAACTAATATAGTCTAGAAAATCGTTAATACCTTTCTATACTAAATAAATATTGGTAAATAATGTAGGCTATTCTGCTACAAGGAGAAGAAAATAGTAATGGTAAAAATGTCTGCCTCTAATAAGATTTCCTGTGACATGATATTTAAGTGAAATTAAAAAATAAAATCTCATTCATCTGAAATATCAAATTTTCCGTAAAAATTTCTGACAAACACTAAAAATTAAGTTAATTATGCAATTCTTTTTCACACTCCAATAGTCATCTCTTGTTTAAATTTATGAGTAGTTTTGATAAAAAATAATATTAGTTTGTGACAGATCAGCTATCATTGATTTAGATGCCTTTAAATATTAACTATTATATGCTATTTAAAAAAAAACTAAGGTCAGATTTGATCCAAGTTCACCCTAATACATCTCTCATTGTCTACTGGTGACATTTGCTGAATATTACCTCAAGCTATATTTTTAGCATTTCCTCTGGCATACTGAGATTAGATATGACATTTCTTGGCCAGAATAAAACACAAGGTCAATTTTAAAGAATATAATACCATATTTTTTTCATGCAACTTTGCATTTGCTTATCTGGAGTACACAGGCAGCTCATTTTAAAGCAAGGGACTTATGAACCACGACTAGCACATGCTAAATTCTTACAAGAGCCATCACCACCATTGTCCCAGCCTTTACCACCTCTCGAGCCCTAAGCAAAATCCCTGAGAAAATAACCATGGTGGAAGGCAGAACTATCCAGCTCCTACAGTAAGAGGTTAAGAGTGTCTCCTCCCACTGCCCGGGAAAGGTGGTAGTTTCATCTGCAGAAAGTTTCCTACTGAGATAATGTTACAAAGGATGAATGGCATATGTAAATCCACAAATACTATTATTCAACTCTATTATGAGTTAAATAAGATTTTGTATAACCGCAAACAAGTATCAATTATTTATAAAAGTACTTGGGAAAAACAATCCATTGACAAGTTTGTAACAGGAAAAAAGTGTTTGAAATATCATGAATTATGCTTAGTATTTTATGTTTCTTCCTAAAGCTTTCAATTTTAAGAAAGTAATAATAATAATAAAACCCTCATTTGGTGTGAGAGCCAGTTTTGCTCTCATAATTACCCTGTCACATCCACTTAACCTGATTAGAGTCAATTCATAAATGAAAATATACTTACTTGAGTTTTACTCTCTGAATGAAATGCAAAGTTATCTAATGCAAGCACTTTCTCCAACCAAATAAATACTTGAATAAAATGAAGTAAAAAAAAATCGTATAAACCAGTAATAATCTCCCACACGAAAAAAAATCTGTCAGCTTAAAAATTAAAACACAATTATAATTACTTGTTGGTATGGCTATTGGTACTGAACTACATGCCACAAAAAATATACTTAACATGCAGATATAAATTTATGTTACTTAGATTAGGTCTTATCTAGAAAGGCACACCTAGAGATAGGTTTAGGATCCTGATGACAAGATTCTATTATCAGTAATTCAGATTATCTGAAAACTTGAAAATAATGCCCTTATTCCTTCATTTAAGTATTAACTGCAAATAACCAGTCTATTAGGAGAAACTCAACAAAAGACCAATAAAGATACATTTCCTTCTATATGCTGCAATCTGTCTTTGTACATGTATAGGATGTGTCACTATATGTTGAAGGAACCTGCATTACAATGCTACTTCAGCCTTCTCTATTAAATAAAGTAACTGTCAGTATCTGGGTTAAAGCTACAGAACACTTTATATCTATAAGGAGTGCAATGAGCCATCCAAGCTAACTCAGCAGAGAGAACATTCACTAACAAAATGATTGTAGAGACCCATTGACTTGATGGATGGCTGGGATTGCATGGCATAGAGAAGTCCATGACGAAAATGGTATCCGCTTTGAAAGCTATCTACAGTCCCCTTTTATCCATTCTGGCATGGTTTATTAGCATGAGACAGGCTCCCTGTTTCTTCTCTTTTAATGATACTGTTCTATGAACCAATGAATGTTTTCATTTGGAAAATAAGAAAGCATTGACATGTTATCTGAACTGTGGTTTCTTTAGTGATACCAAGGGAGTAAATATGCTAATTTGGGGCTTTGAAGAATGTCCTGGGTAAGGTCTATTATGTCCCTGATTTCAGCAAATACTATGCCCAGGTGAGAAAAGGTTACTACTACAGCCACAGGAGATTTCTTTAGGAAACAGTTCTGACTTAGAAATGTAATGAAGAATTTCAGTGACACTTTGATGTACTTTTGAGTGGTAGTTTTCATATTACATTCTTCAAAGTGAAATTTAACTCGTCATTTGTTAATTATAATACTGAAGCAATTTACCTCGAACTATTGCTTGATTATTCATAAAAGAAGCAGTTCCTATGAAAAATTACCACAGAAACCTGGAAATATTGACAAAATCTTATACAAATAATGCCTTTTAGTATGGGAATAAAAGACAATCTTCCTCACATATACACAGATGTACAAAAAATATCCTCTAGGAAATCATATTTCCTCAGAACACCAGGTCTTTTATAGAAGGAGCTAAAAAACAGCAGAAGTGCCAACTAGAAAGAAGAGTTCTCCCTAGTTTTAAAACTGGAACGAAACAACTCTCAACATTTGCAAAACATTCCTTTATTATTAGAAATAAATTATTTGTATAAAAAATTGCATGCATCAATCATTGCATTTATTTTTAGCACAACCCAGGGCTTCAATCCGGTCAGCCATTACAAGAAACAGATTCATTGTCTTATACAAGTTGAACAATGTGGGACAGGAACAGGAGTTCTCACAATCACAGAAAAATACTTACAAGAATAACATCAGACATGGTTTATTTCAACAGCATTTTTTTTTCACAAGCTAACATTAGTTTTCCTTTTGTGATTTTTTTTTTAACTGCTCATGAGGAAGCAATATTTTAGCTTGACACTCATTGGTTGTATTGTATAAAATGGGTTTGTCACTCCCCGTTTATTGATACTTTTGGCTCATGGCTAATTTTTGTTCCTTACAAGATTGACTATTGATTTGATTGATTGTAGTCTACGGAGATCTTCAGGAGTGAGTTTTTGCAGTCTCATGTTCATTGCTTAAGATCACAAACTACGTTTCTTCGGACAGTATCATTTCCCTGTTTCAGATTGAATGATTGCTGTAGCTGATATATGTTGTCTTGGTAGAGGAAGCTGTTAAGATAAATTAGTGCAAATTAATAGTGTATAATAATAAATTATTTGGGTAATATGATTTTAAAATTCACATCCTGTAATGACTGCTTTTTGATATTCAGCTTTTATAGTGTTACTCATTATTATTAAACCATGTACACTGATGTGCAGTTTAACATTTCAAGTTAGTGACAGGTCACATATATGAAGGTGATCCCATGAGATTATAATGTAGCTGAAAATTCCTATTGCCCAGTGAGGTTACAGGCATCATAAAGCAACATATTATTCATGTGTGTGTAGTGTGTGGTGCAAACAAACCTACCACAATGTCAGTCATATAAATGTATAGCTCAGTGTCTAATACTTGATATGATAACAAAAGACTGTTACTGGTTTATGTATTTACTATATTTTAAATTATTATTTTAGAGTGTATTCCTTCTGTGTGTGTGTGTGTGTGTGTGAGTGTGTGTGTGTGTGTGTGTGTGTGTGTGTGTGTGTGTGTGTGTACTTTACAGTAGACTGTACTAGATTCTCACATTCACCATTCACTCACTGATTCACACTGAACAACTTCCAGTCCTACAATGTCCATTTATGGCAAGCACTCTCTACAGGTATATCATTTTTTTATCTTTGATACTCTCGTTTTACTATATCTTTTACTGCACATTTTCTATGTTTTTAGATATGTTTGGATACACAAATAATTACCCTTGTGTTACAACTGCCTGTCAGTACAGTGACATGCTGTACAGGTTTGTATCCCTGTAGCAATAAGCTATACCACATAGCCTAGATGTGTAGTAGGTTATGCCCTCTAGGTTTGTATAAGTATAGTCCATGATGTTTGCACAAGGACATATTTCTCAGAGCATATCCTTATAATTAAGCTATGCATGACTACAGTAAAAATTTTAAAGTGGTAGAAATAAAAGAATACCCAGCAATTTTAATCTGTAAAAACAAGTTGTCTTGTTTATAGTATATAGACATTGGTCAGAAAATTAAAATTTAAAAGTGCTAATCTTTAATAAATCTAGGCAAAATTCTATTTCAATGTGTATTTTGGCTAACATTTACATATATGTTAAATGAAAGAACAGATAAATTATCTGTTCCATAAAATGCAAAAAATATTTTTTACCTGAGTAAGATCTCAATTATTTGAATATGTTATAATGACCAAAAAAGGTGTAAGGAATTGTAATTACATAAGTATAAACTAATACATCTTCTATTTAAAAATAAACAATAATTTTAGACTGTTGAAGTGAATGTGGTAAAATAACAAATACATCGAATATCTGTAAGTATTAAAGTAAATATGTGAATTGCCAGTGCATATTTATGGTTTGTTTTGGATTCATGCAAATGATGCAAATGGAGATGTTTAGCAAATAAATAGAGACTCTAAGAAAGAAATGAATACTGAATTTCTCTTTTACCAACTTACTGTGAAGTAAAGCTCATTATTGTAAGACTATTAGAGAGATATTCATAACAAAATATTCTATGTCAAATTGATATTCATGCTTGAATTATATAGATTTATATGTAACAAATATAAATCTAAATCCAAGTAATTCCTTTGGATTTTGTTAAAGATGTAAAGAAATAAATCTCTGTCCTAAAATTCAAATGTGATGTCCTATTTTTCAGTATAATTCTAGAATGAATAATCATAAGAAAAAAGATATTTAAAAAAGCAAAACATCCATGTGTTCCAATACATAAGTCCAATTCAGAATGAAGCAGATTTTTAGAGAATAATTTATTTATTGCAAACATTGAATAAGACTATAAATTACAAAGCTCCTCCTCTGAAATAATTGACAATTAGGCTCATGCCATCTTAGTGTGCTACACTGCTGATTGACCAGACAAGTTCTTACCAGAGAGATCAAGTCCATACAAAGTTCACAATCTAAATTAACCAAATTAATACAGATAGCCCAAAGAAGTACCAATAATAGATGCTTTTATTATTTTTTATTTCACCAAGTATTATGAAAAGTAGATAAAAAAGAGGTGATATATCTGCTTAACTTGCTCACCTCTCTAGGTTATTATTGTGGCACAGTGGGGAGAAGTAAACTTTAGACCTGGTTTTAAATTACATTCTATTCCCTGCAAAATAAGTATTAAAAAAAAAAAAAGTCACTGAACCAAGCCACTGGGCCTCAGTTTCATGACTTACTCAAAATCCACAATACCGGGTTATTCTGGGAAGACTGGGGGAAGGGGAAACCACTATAGTCTGAAAGAACCAATATGAAGTCTACTTTTTTCTTTTTTTTTTTTTTCTTGAGTTGGAGTCTCACTCGGTCGCCCAAACTGGAGTGCAGTGGCCGCTTCCGGCCACCACGCCTCGACCTGCTGGGCTCTGGCGATCCTTCCGCCTCAGCCTTCCAAGTAGCCGGAATTACAGGCATGCGCTACCGCCCGGCTGATTTTTTGATTTATTGTAGAGATGAGGTCTCGCTGCCCAGGCGGGTCTCGAACCCGCGGGCTCAGGCAATCCACTCACCTCAGCCTCCCAAAGGCGCAGGATTACAGGCTGAGCCACCGAGCCTGGCTACTTTTTTCTTATTCTTTCTAAAAGGTAAGGTATTTGTTATGCTTGGTTTGCTGTGAAGTGAAAGAGTGATTTTTTTATGACTGGTAACTTTTACTTTTTAATTTACATAAATTATGTGCTTATAAATTTCCTCTAAGAAAATAAATTTAGTTTCAGCTTTGTTTTTGAAGATTTTCATATAATCCTTGTAGACAAGATGGAGAAAAACTGTCCTAAAAGTCCTAAAAATGACTGTTGAGTGGTTTATCCAACTTCCTGCACTGTTCAATATTGTCAACAAAAACTAAAATTGTAGGAAATAGTTATCAAATCTGTATATAGCTAGAAAAAAATTATGGTTGAAATCAAGAAGAACAAGAGCCAAATTACCTTGAACTAGATGCTCATTCAACAGATAGTGATTTGGATCAGACCATCTTCAAGGATTTTTCCAACTTTGAGAGTCTACAGTTAATTAAACAGTTATACTTTATTTTTTGAACTTTTATAAGTACTCCCCAAGGAAAAAGTGGTAGAATTCTATTGGGAATTAAGGATATAATTCACAGAAGAAGGCTAATGATCATTTTTCTACTTGTTAGAAAAGGAAATGAAAGTTTCTAGAAACAGATAATTTAGTCAATATGAAAGAAATCTTAAGAGACAAACTTTATGAGGGGCAGATATCTCACAAGAATATGCATCCCAGATGTATTACAGAGCAAAATGGATTTGCAGTATGCAGATAAGCTCATAGGGACTTTTTTTCCCACAATGGGAATGAATATACTTATGTGAAAATCACTTTTTGAGTACACCAATGGTGAATTTTCTAGTGTATACCACACTGTATTTGTAAGCTAGAGAAAACAAATGTACCTCCAGCAACAGCTGTTTTCATAAGTTATTCATGAACATAGCTTAATACTATGTACAGCATTGTTAATTGGGTACAGTTGGCAAAATTCATATATACCAACTTTGTTTCTAATTCCCCTCTCACCTCGTTATAAAACATGTGACCATTTTTTAAAATGTAAATTGTAGTCTGCAAATTCAGCAGTTAACATGTATTCACTGTTTTCCCATCCAACTTCACATGACTCATATTAATTCTGTGTAGATTTTGAACCTTTAAAATCTCAAGCATGTGACTAGAATTTCTGGCATTAGCAAATCACATTTAAGATGAAATTTCTTTTTTTTTTTTAATTTAATTTAAATTTTTTTTTTTTTTTGAGTTGGAGTCTCACTCTGTCACCCAGACTGGAGTGCAGTGGCCGCTCCTGGCCACCGCAGCCTCGACCTGCTGGGCTCCGGCGATGCTTCCGCCTCAGCCTTCCGAGTAGCTGGAATTACAGGCGTGCGCTACCACACCAGGCTAATTTTTTGATTTATTGTAGAGATAAGGTCTCGCCTGCCCAGGCAGGTCTCGAACCCGCGGGCTCAGGCAATCCACTCACCTCAGCCTCCCAAAGGCGCGGGATTACAGGCTGAGCCACTGAGCCTGGCTTAAGATGAAATTTCTAAATATAAGGACTTGTAGAGATCCATAGCGTGAAAGAACAGCATTGCATATATATCATAAATATATAACTGATGATAAAAATCCCAACAATGGAATAGTAATTATTAAAATAATTATTAAAATCCTCCTCTTTAAAAAAGAAAGAGGGATGCCGAAACAATAGTTTTGAATTTCAAGTCTTCTCTTTTCTATTAACCAGAGACCAATCTACATTTCCAAGGCAGCAATGATACTTTTACCTTTACAAGGTGATTTATAGTTTACAAAACTCTTTTTGCATGTCATTGTCGTGTCACTGTAGTAGAGGTGATTTATCCAAAGTCTTGGAAGCAGAAAGCATGGAGAATGCAGCAACACATACACTGTTTCAGAAGATTAACCTGCCCTGGATTTATTGAGCATCTACCTATTTTGAGAAGAGGTATTTTAAATCTGAGGAGGTGTAGGAGGAAAAGATTGCATTTAAGGGATTAGTTAAATTAATACTTTTAGATGGTTTGTGATTTTAGGAGACTTTTGACTAGTTTAAACCACTGGTACATAGAGTAAAGGAAACAGGGACACGGGAGCCCATGATACCTGGGCCAGGTTTCTCGCTTGGATTCCTACATACTGAACTGCAAATTTCATTTCAAAAGCACACAAATCTACCCCTTCCTTGTACAATGGTCATGTGAGTGAATAGAGGTTGACAATGGTGACCCGAGGTGGCGCTGTAAAAGGATGTGTGAAGATCCCATACACTTTATCTCCTGAATATATACACTGAAATCACTTTATTTGGACCCAATTTATTCAAACCTAAACTACTCCTGTAAAAGTTGAATGCACTAAAATTTCCAAAGTGCAATTAAACCTTTTATCAGGCAGTAGTTGACATTATCTTGATTCACCTTTTTGACATTCCTTCACCATTGAGAAGTTAGCATCTGACTTCTCCAGAAGACTATAGGCTTACCCTCCAAATAAGTCTCCTGTTTGTAATCTTTCATTCTTATTTAAGTGAAAATAGAGAATGCATGCATATTATATAATTTACATTTCAACATTAACAGAAAATAACAGAAGGAAAACAGCATACGTATGAGATATGTTTCAATAATAGATTAATTCTTATCAATACTGACAATTTTCCTTTTTAGGGAATCTATTTATTCTTTAAAGTGGTGAAAGTCTATTAATATTTTCCTTATCATTTTCTGAAAGTGCATCTGGGATGACTGGTCTTGATTTCACGATAAATTTTGTTGTTTGATTTGACAATATTTTATAAAGTTTTCTGGATTGCTACTACAAAACAGGTACAACAATAGGCTTTGGTGAGTCATACTGAGAAGTGCCAGTGTTCAAAGTGTATCACTGGCCAACAGCAATTTATTGGCATCCTACAATAGGTTTTAACTTCCAACACTGATGCTTCCAAGGTAGAAAACACAGATAAAAGTCTGTCCTCAAATCACAAGCATTTTACTGTGATGCCTCTATAGTACATCTTTTTCTAAGAGCCAAAATAGTTTTATTAGTAGTAAATTGGTTACTTCTAATCAAAGATGATTACAATGATTTGTTAATAAAACCCATCCTTATCATGCCTTCCCTTATAGTTTTCTCGTTTCATGTTTGCTGAAAGGTGAATAAGTGGGGAGTGTTTATGAAATTCTTGTAAGGGTAATTTCTCTAGAAGTGACTAAATTTCGTATTAGTGACCTGAAGGTAGTCTTTTTAGAGCCAACCTGGTCAATAATTCCAGGTAGTCTGGTGGTAATTGAAGCCAATTAACGTTAATTGAGCAATGTTAATCATCTAAAAACAGTTCTGTGTATGGGACATTGGAGTAGACAATGGTCATCTTGAGATATTGATACAAAAGGTTTGTAGATTGAGTGAAGACTAAGAATTGCTATGATAATTAGCCAAATAAAATAAATTATTGTTTTTCTTGTATTTAGTGTCCAAAGCATGGAGAGTAGAGGATACAGTCTACTGGATGAATGTGAGAGGAAGAGACATTTTTGCATAGCATTTGGACCTATGCTATTTGGACCGTAGTATAGGTTATTCAATAATAACCTTAATTATTGAATACCTATGTTGTATTCCCAGAAGACTGAAAGCCACTCAAACAGCAAGGGCTTTAGCTTTTATTTCTTTTTGATTCTTCTGTAGAACTTAGTCATGTAAAAGCTGTAATTTTTACGATCCTAGCGTTCTCGTATTTTACCATACAAATCTTCAATCTATTTGCTATTCTTCCATAGATAATAAGACCAACTTTAATAAATCAGTTAAACTCTACTGGGTGAGCTCAGGCGTCAATGTATTGTTATCACGTGCTTCTTCTGGGGTGAGAAAAAAGGAAAATAGATAAGGAAAAGAACAATGGGGTGGTGGTTGTAGAAAAGAACCTATTTTCATGGTCATGAGGCTTTTAGAGAAGAGCTCTAATTATTTTAATATATCCAAGGAGGGAAATCAAAGAAAGTCCTTGGGAAGCCCAAGGGAAGGGGATCACTTGGAAGAAACAAGTAGTAACTGTGACTTAACTAAATATTTTGGCTCACTGGTTTTCTCATTTTCCTAAAGAAACAAATAACATATTTATTTGTGTATATTTCACAAATATTATTAAGCTATTAATGCTATAAAAAGCAGTCAATATTGAACCAACAAAAACTGTGAAATAGTTCCTAAGTGCTAAAAAATAATTGTATGAATGGAAGATGCTTCCAAACCTCAAGCTCTGCAATGCCTCAAAAGAAAGACCTGAATGCCATGCTTTGCCATAGAGATTTTGTGTGCATATCTGTGCTCTGTGGAACAGCCAATCATCTGGAAATTATTTGGTTCTAACCAAATTGTTCTAACTGTGTGATGACCTTATGGTATGTGGCTACTGCCATGCACCTGGAAACATGTAGCACAATCCCCAAGACTAGGAGAAGAATGTTCAACGTACATCTATTAGGCAGTGCTCCCGCTCTTGACCATCGGAAAGTCTACAGATGACTTACTGTTGGTTTCAAGACTCTCACAGAGTTCACTTTTCACCTCGCCATTTGGTCTGTCGTTTCCTTTTTGGATCAGTTTGCTTTGCATGGTAGCAGCTGTCACCACAGCCTTGAAGCTCCTCTTGCGTTTTTGAACGTTCTGCTCTGGATGAAAAATTATAATATAAACCTTGGGCATATAGAGCATGCCCAGAGACACTGAAGCACTTAAACTCATGGAGACAGTAAGTGTTGTTGTCTGGATGTACATCTGAGGGGAGAGAAAAAAAAAACACCAAGAATCAGTATTGGTAAGCCTGACTAGTAGAAGATAAGTAAAAAACACTATTTTCTAAAATTGTTTGGTTTCTCTGCTAAAGGAGAATTTGAAGGCACTTATTGAAATTGCCCTTAATTATAGTCAAGCATTCCTGTATCCCAACCTACAAGTGTAGATGAATAAGGTTTCATTTCTATGAAAACCAATTCCTTAAAACAAAAGGCAAACAAACAACTAAGCTGGTGAAACTTGGTTTCCTTTTTTAGATTATAAATAGACATACATAAGGAAGGGGACAAAAACAGTCTGGCAAAACGCTAACATTTTATGACACAGAACTTTTTCAGAAGGTACCAGTGGGTCAAGTGTTATTCTTCTAGCAATAAGCTTAACCCTGAAAGTAAATTATAGGTTGTGGAAATAGAGTGGGAGTGAAACATTCCAGAACAGCACTATTGCACACTATTGTTTGACTAATGCTAGTGTTCACATCTTCACATCATTACACAATTCCAACAACCAAACCTGATAAATTGCAAGCTTGCCACAAGGGCTTGATTATTTTTAACAGTCCCTCTAAGAACACTTTCAGAGGATTCTCAATGATCACATCACATCAAAATAAAGGTATGTGTTTTTTTATAAACCATGGAAGACCTCTTCCCTCTAAGATTCAGATATATACCCTGGGATGAGGTCCTGGCCTCTGCATTTTGACAATGTTCTCCCTTTGTTCATTCCTTACCCTTTTCCCTCTGAAATAGACTGCTCTGGTACTTACAGAGGGAGGTCTCTCTGAAAGATTTTGAAGATTTTTTTTATTATTTCTACAGCCTAGAGGTTAAGATTGGAAAAAAAACCCCTAAAATCACTGCTTTGACTTTTTTGTTATTGTATGAAAGCAGAAATGACAGTATTTTAATCTTTAAAAGCTAAAACTAAAACCTTTGGTCTGCTTCCATTTTTCATGTCTTGAGCTCAAAATATAATTTTCTCAAGCAACTTGGGACACTGAGGCCACAGAGAAAATCACATCTTGACTATGAAGATTTTCTATCTATGAAAATCTTTTTCTATCTATGATCCTCATTAATAGATCTGCTCACTCTAATAATACTTCCAAAAATGATCCTGATTACTGTTTTATAATATGACTTAATCTGTTAGTCTTGCTAAAATGTATCATACTAGTTAGATTTCATCTGGCAAGCCTCAAAAGCCAAACTAATTGTGTCCTTTTAAATAAAAGATCAAAACCATTCACCCTCAAGGGTAAATAGCTGAATCAGCATTTGTGTTGCTTTTTCCTAGAGGAGACAGTTTCTCCTAGCAGATGGCAAAGCCTTGAGGTAAAGAACTGTCCAAACCATGAGGAGAATTTAAGGAACACGTAATAAAAAGACTGGTTTTGTCTGTGAAACCATACCATGCAGATTGCTGAGTTTACTGTTCATCATCTACCTCCAAGGCTGTTCTTGCATAAGATCCCATTGTAAGTATAAAATATTCATCCACAAGGTTTACTACAAGTTTACAAAATGTACTACAATTAAGGAGATCCCAATAAAATGTGAATATGCACCCTTAGACCTCATAAATCTTCCTAAGCGTTGTCATCTACTTTTAAGCAACCTCTCAATACAAGTATTCCTAAGTTTTCATGTGTTGGTTAATCTTCTTTGAATTCCAACTTATTTTCAAGCTTGTACTGCTGCAAGAACCTACACAGAAAATGAACTGTAGGGAGAGGACACAAAGATAAGGAAAGAATATGGCAAATTGAAAATCATATATATAAATATCCAAAGCCACTCAAATAAGTACTATCAATTTTGTTCCACTCAAACCTTGCCAAGTCCATTTAGCCTAAAAACAAACAAGCAAACAAACAAAACAAAACAAAAAAATCAAACCTCCAGAGATCAAACAACCCTGAAATGACGGGAGCACACACAATGATTAGTTGGATTTTTCTTTATATCTTAATCTGTTAGTCTTGCTAAAATGTATAGTACAAATAGTACAAAAATACCTTTGTGTTTTTAAAATCTTATACATTTCCTCTACTACCAAAAATATAAATTATACTTTTCTTCTCTTATTCAGAATAAGTTCTGTAACATACATTACATTTAATCTTGCTAAATATTAGGCATGAAGAAACCCCTGGAATGCCAGCTTCCTCATTAAATACATGACTGCAGTCTATCCTTTTGGCAAGGCAAGTCAGAGAGAGATGTAATAAACATAGACATTAGAATCAAATAGTGCTCTGCTTAGTGTACCAAGCTCCTCATTAGACACTATACTTTCAAACCCCACCAAAATGCTGATCTTAATTAGGTGCTTTCTTAAGACAGCTCCTGAAAAATGTTGGGAGTTTAATAGAGGAAAAACATCTCTGCAAAATTGTACCCTAAAATCCACAACCTTACATTGGCGTAGCATTTGTTATAGGGCCACAGACAATGAATAAACTGCGTTTTTGAACTTCATCTTTGAATATTCACTGAAATTTTAAGAATCATGTATGTCATAACTGCAATGAAAGCAACAACAGCAAAATAAGCAAGGAAATATAAATGCCACTTGTTGTTCTAAAGACACTAAATTCTTAATAGCATGGATTATAAGACTCTGAATATCTCCCGTATTTAAGAAGAAATGGACAGATTATAATAAAAGATTGAAAATGAGCACTTGATTTCACCAAACCTCATGGATTTGTGTATATGTATGGAAAATTCTTTTTATTTTTTATTTTTTTTTTGAGTTGGAGTCTCACTCTGTCACCCAGACTGGAGTGCAATGGCCGCTCTCAGCCACTGCAGCCTCGATCTGCTGGGCTCCGGCCATTCTTCCGCCTCAGCCTTTCAAGTAGCTGGAACTACAGGCGCGTGCTACCACGCTTGGCTAATTTTTTTTATTTTTTATTTTAGAGATGAGGTCTCACCAAGTTGCCCAGGTGGGTCTCAAACCCACGGGCTCAGGCAATCCACTCACCTAAGCCTCCCAAAGCGCTGGGATTACAGGCTGAGCCACCAAGCCCGGCTTGTATGGAAAATTCTAATTATTTGAGCCATGTAGGGAAGAAATATATTACAGCAAATCTAGGTTTTAATTCCAGCACCACCTCATTATAATTTTTTAAAACAAATATTTTACACACACGCCTTGGAGTGCCTTCTGGGTGATAAAGGTCCCCAAACTGACCTATCAGGCAACAATCCAAATTAATATAATTTCCCTTGTAATTAAAAAAAAAACAAAACATAATGCTATTTTCTTCTCTGGCCTATATAATTTCTTATCTGTATAATGAGGGGAAAATAAAGCTTTTCTCATAGAGGAGTTACAAGGTAGAATGATACAATATTTGTAAAACGTCTTATAGGTACAAAATAGTGCAAGAAAGACCATTTACCCTACAACGCTTAATCTAAAAGGATGCTAACATAACACATATCCCTCCAGGGACAAGAGAAAGACCTTTTAGACAATTCTCCAACCCAGACATTTTTGTTTAGGGAAGAGCTGTTAGTCATGCTCTGACTATATGATGTCTAGGAAAAGTCCTTTGTAATCTCACTTCAAAGTAGGCAGAATGAAATTTGGTCCAAATGTCAACTCTATTTGCTGATGTCAAGGCCATATTCAATGTCGAGGATACATTTCTAGATTAACACAAAAGCTCTCAGTTTCAAAGTTTACAGCTCACCAGAATGCAGAAGGGTGCTATGCTATCTCCCACTTGTCCAGAAAAATTCATCGAGAGATGCTGACAGTGGTATTGAATGCATTCATAATAATCTTCTCTTTTCCCTCCTTCTTTTATGTATCCCATCCTGCTCCTGCCACTTCAAAATACTAATACCCAGAGGAAGGGGAGTACCTGTTCTATCTCACCCACAGACGGCCTGTCACCTCCTCTGTCTCCATGCCCCATGGACATTTTGAGCCAGAAACAGGCAGATGTACTGAAGCAGACTTAAGCAGTCTCTGGACAAACCAGAGGCACAATGGAGAATACTAACATGAAATCTTTCCTGGGACTGATTACAACTCCATTTTCGACCTCTGAATGCATCATTTGTACACATTCAAGGTCTATGAAATGTAGGTCATGTATTGGAATCACTAAAGACTTTAGGAAGAGTTAGGAGGGAGGAGGTTATATTTCTTCAGGATAAAGGTCAGTCTTTCACTTTCAACAAGCTACTTGTACACAGACCTGCGTAGACTCTAACATCCCACCTGGTATGTTTTCAACCCTTTAGTAAATAAGGTAGGCTATGGTTAGGCATAACACTCAAAGCACCTTTATACCATGCAATAAGAAATAATTCATTATTTAACCCTGAGTATTTCTGCATTTCCCTGGATGGTTGAATCTCACCTCTTTGCCACAGTCAGCCAGCTTCTATCTGGCTGCTTTGCACACAGTCTGACCAATTAGAAAACTACATTCACACTTGCAGCCTGTCTTCCTATGCTTCTGTCATCTATTTCCTCATGTGTGTGTCTGTCAAAGTGACACTTGCGTTTTTAAAAATGGGTTTTCTTTTGCTTTTTTAACAGCCAATGGACTTCAAATCTTATTTATTACTTTAAGTAATTAATTTTTTAAAAAATAAAAAAGTTTACACAGAAAATGGAGTAGCCCTGTGGTTAATAAAAGCCCAAATCAATCCATCATGCAACAATCCAGACTCTTTGGAATTCTCCGGGAGTTGGGAAGCAGCAAAAACCGGAGGCAATCACTCAGCTCTTTTGGCTAAGCCCCGTCACTGATGAACCATTACTAAGTCCATGTCAAACCATTACTAAGTTTCCGTTTTGTTTAGATAAAAGACCTTCCTAGCTTCTCTCCCTCAGTTAATTCCAAGGTATCCTTTGTATCTCTTCAGCATCTGTGCATTGAAATACCCAGCGTGCTGGCTCCATAGCTCAGGGGTTCGAGCACTGGTCTTGTGAAATACCCAGAGTTATTCATTCCTGCTCTCACTCTCGCTCTTGCTCTGTCGCTGATCACTACCATTTGTAATCATAATCATGACCTTAAACTAGGACCAGTTTCTTGGGTTCATGCTTGTACACAGGACTCTGTCCTCAGAGCTATCACTGTCTGGAACATTGTAATAGTTTTTTGTTTGTATGTTTGTGTTTTAACAAAGAGGCTTGCGTTTTCATTTTTTGCTGTGCTCCACAAATTATGTAACTGGTCCTTTGGAAGAAAATCATTCACATGCTGACAAATTCCAGACTTTTCTCAGGAAGCCAATTGCTTTCTGGGTGGCTCCCCTGGATGTCTGACAGCATCTGAAACTTAACAAGACTCCAGTTCCTCACCTTCATCCATAAATGTGATCTTCCAATGGTTTCCCCATCTCATTAATTCCATCTTTCAAGTTCTTGGGACAAAACCTCGAAGTTGCCTTTTACACCTTCTTTACATTCCAAGTCTATCGATGACCAAATCCTATTGATTCTTCCTTCAAAGTTTTCTCAGACAGGCCATTTCCCACTCTCTCCCCTGGTGTTATATTGCTCAGATCCACCATCCTCTCTCATCTGAATCTGTACCATTGCTGTCCCAATGATCTCTCTCCTTCTGCCTTGCTTTCTTCTGTCTGAGCATTTGATTGCTCCTGACAGAGAAGCTAGGGTAATCCCATTATTTACTAACAAATTAGGTCACTCCTACTCTTAAAACTCTGCAATGACTTCCCATGGTTGGTGTCCTGACAATAGCCCACATGGTTCTTTGAACTCATTTGGTTTTATTCTTTATTTTCCCCAGTCTCTTCCAGTCATACTGGTTGCCTGGATGACCCTGGAACATATCAAGCATGCTTCTACTTTCAGACATTTATATTTGATGGTTTGCTTCTTCACTTCCTTAAGGTCTTTTCTGAAATGCCCCTTCCCAGTGAGGCCTTTTCTGAACACATCATTAAAACGTAGCCCTTGCCATTCTACCAGCATTCCTCAGCTTTATTTTATTCCTCAGTATCTAACATTTCTATCAACAAAAATTCTGTATATATTTTACATATTGTCTGTATCTCATAGCTAGAATAAAAATTCCACGAGTACAGAGATCTTTACCTGTGTTGTTCACTGCTGTAAACTCAGTACTTAGAACACTGCCTGGATCACACATACTTTCTATATTCTTTTGAAACTGTATGGATTTTTATTCCCAAATTTGGTATTTAAAGGACATAACCCATGTAATTCCATGCAGGAAACAATATATCAGATACCAAAACCAGAAAATATAAAAAAAATTAGAAGGCTCCGTTCCCTCTCATATTGGCCTCCAGGCTGTGAGAGAAACTTAATCTTGGGCAGTTAAACATGACACCCTGTTAAACTGTAAATATGGGAATAATAAGCCATTTTGCTCTCAACAAAGCAATGAATAGAATAAATTAAAAGTCAGTGGTCTTCACTTTAAGAATATGAGAGATCTGGCTCTAACCTGGATCCCTCCCTGGCTTAACTGTATAACTGAGGGTGTCTCCCTTAACTATTTCTAAGCTTCCATAGACTTAGCTCACAGAATTTAATGGGATGACATATGTGAAACATTGCCATAGAGTTGGGCGTATAATAAACAATAAACAACAGCTCTTATCGTCATTACTTAACCTTCATCCTGTTTTCTGTTCATCTTCCTTCATTCCTTACACCATCAACACTGAACAGTACCGCTCTTTCAAAATTAGTATCATTTGTTAGCCTTTCTAATAGGAACAGACAGGCACAGATACAAGCAAAAAATATTTATCCAGAAGGAAATATACTGTATGTTTATGGGAGACCCTAGAGTCACCACATTCAAACAATTATAGCCCAGTTTCATTCTGGGAAACGTCACTGTCCAGAGTGCTGTGTTTCACCTGTCAGGCAGAAAGCATAGTGTTGCAGAACCATCAGCAGCTCAGAGACACTGCATTGTGTTTCCAGTAGTGGAAATGTCTCTAACCCATTTGCAATCTCTCATTACATTCCCTTTTGGATACGGACATGTGTTTGCAAAATGAAGAGTCACGTCAAAGATTATGAATGCAGAATCATGAGTGAAGATGATAGACTCAGAACTGTGCTGGTTCACACATGAGTTCTGTCTGAATCCTTTGTCTTGGACTTATTAGGAATGATGGTGACCAGCTGTAGAGAATATGACAGCAGCAACCAACAGAATATCGGCTTTTCTAAGGATAGGAAAAAACAGTGGTAAAGAAACTCAAGATATGTTAAAGAAGGAAAACAAAAATTAGATGTATACTGACTCTTTATAAGTAAATAGAATGTCATTTCATATTTATTATCCATATTAATATAAATAATTAAGTTATTTATATAGCAAAACCTGAAAGAAAATTTATAAATAGTAAATGTTTTAAAGCATAGTATTATTAAATAAAATGTAGTCTTTAATTTTTAATTATTCTATATGAGAATTACTTACCAAACATAGTAAAAGTAACTTATCAGACAATGATGTTGCATTTTCTACTGGTATATAGATACATAAAAGCAAATGAATATGAAGCATCTGCTTTTTCAGTGATTATTAGTTTCTCCTTTACAGAGATTTTTCTCCATGTTTTCCTTCATGAACTTCTACTTTCCTGATACCTTTTAGCCTTTTGTCATTGCAGCAGCATGGTCAGAACAAAGAATAAGAGCAATGGGCATGTCTTTAATTATTATCATTTGAATGACTATCAAAATATAACAAGCAATACTTTTATGAAGAAACAAATAAGAGTTTAAATTATTTTTTTAAAGAGAGGAAACAGTTATTGCAAGAACAAAACTTATTTCTGAATCATATTTTAAAATATCTGTATCTATTTCCATATCTGTATCTATATCTATCTATCTATCTATAGTTCTAGCAGCCAAAAAAAAAAAAAACAGAAAATATGTTGAATTCTATATTTATTGCTGCCTGGAGACAGAAGCTTTTCTATAATTTAAATTTTAAGAGAATTTTATTATTTAAGTTGGATTATTTAAGGAAATTTGGTAACATTATAAAAATGGTTTCAACTATAGTTTTGTCAAAGGCACTAAATCTCAGCCAAATAGATACTTGTTATATAATCCTTTTCATTTATTTTTACTATTCCTTTTTTAAATTTGTATTTTAGAGTTGTGGAGTATATGTAAGGATCTGCTACATAAGTAAATTGCATGTAGGTGATATCTGGGCACCTGGCAAGCCCTCTCTCCTCCTGGTAGTGAACATGGTACTCAATGGCCGGTTGTGTGTCTCTTATCCCCCTTCCCTCCTTCACTGCAGTGCCCAGCATTTGTTGTTCCCACCTTTGCATTTGTGTGCCCAATGTTTAGGGCCTGCTCATAACTGAAAACATGTGGTATTCAGGTTTTTTTTGTTTCTGTGATAGTTTATTTAGTATGATAGTCTCCACCTGCATCCATGTTGCTGCAAAGGACATGATTTTGTTCTTCTTTATGGCTGCATAGTACCCCATCATACCATATTTTCTTTATCTAGTACACTTTCAGTGAATGACTGGGTTCATTCCATGGGTTTTTGCTGTTGTGAATAGTGCTGCAATGAACATACGTGTGCAAGTGTCTTTTTATGTAGAATGATTTATGTGCCTCTAGGTGTATTCCAGAAGTGGGATTGCTGGATTATATAGTACCACAGAGAACTGTGTAACCCTTTTAAAGACAGAATCATTGGGTCAGTAACTTAGTGCAGGTCTAATGTGGAAGCATATGATATTATTAAAATGTGAATTTTTTTCCTGGTGATGTTACTTAACAAAGGAAGCACCAAGAAGAAAGGTGGTATTGGCTAAATTGTGTTGCTTCCAAAATTCATATTTTGAAGTCCTAACCCCCATATCTCAGAATGTGACTGCATTTGGAGGTGTGGTCTTTAAAGAAGTAATTAAGTTACAATTAGACTGGGTGTGGTGGCTCATGCCTGTAATCCCAACAATTTGGGAGGCGGAAGCGAAAGGATTGCCTGAGTCCAGGGGTTTAAGACCAGCCTGGGCAACTTGGAGAGACCTCAACTCTACAGTAAATAAAAACAGCTTAGCCACGCATGGCGGCACAAGCCTGTCGCTGCAGCTACTTGGAAAGCTAAGGCAGAATGATCACCTGAGGCTAGCAAATTGAGGCTTTGGAGGCAGTGAGCACGCCACTGGACTCCAGCCTGGGCAACAGAGTGAGACTACTACTCAAAAATAAATAAATAAGTTACAATTAGGTCATCGTGATGGACTCTCTTCCAATATGACTGATGTTCATACAAGAAAAATAAATCAGAATACAGACGCACAGATGAAAGACAATGTGATAACATAGGGAAAAGATGGCCTTCTAAAAGCCAAGGAGAGAGGTCTGAGAAGAAGCCAATTTTGTGGACAACTTGATCTCAGACTTCTAGTCTCCAGAATATAAGAAAATAAATGTCTGTGTTTTAAACCACCCAGTGTGTGACCACTTGATTACAGCAGCCCAAGCAAACCCACACAAGTAGGTAACTAATGTCACCTAAAAAATTCTGAAAGTCTGTGATTGTAGTTGGTTCTAAGTGAAACATACTAACAGAATCTGAATGTCTGATATTGATTAAAGTGATGTGTAGATACTATATAATAACTACAACCATATTATCTATCAATTATTACAGATCAGGTACAGTATTGTGTCAAACCTTTTGTGTACTTTTTAACCTCTCACAATAATCTTTTACAGTAGGAATGGGTCCACTTTTGAGAATTACAGTCATGAAAAAGTCATTTTCAAGACACAATTATTTTTGAAAAGTCACATAACACATGAAAATAAAGCTTAGATTCCAACTGAGGTTTCTCTGACTTGAAAGACCATATCCTAACCACACACCATATGGCCCCATAGATTGACAGAGATGTGAAAGAGCAGAATTTATATGACTTGAATCCTCTCCACATCAGAAAATCATCCTTTTTCTAACAGAGTTTGGCCAAGCTTCTTATAAATAGCAGAGAGACAAGTAAAGTCATTACATTAATATTTAATTGAGCATTTAGAGGGTTTTTGCTGTCATTAACCAGCCTGTTTCTTCATAAATAAAAACCTCATGTGGATCTTATAGCAGCTCTGACTTTCTTAGAACTATATCTTGCGAAGCTTGACAGAATAATCTAGCTGAGAACTTGGGCGTGAAGAGCTAAGTTAATCTTTTAAATGAAACTGTTTAGCATTGAGTTTGTGCTGGGCCAGAACAGAGGAGTACCTGATGAACAACTGATCACCTGAAGGAGTAGGGCTTCCCTACATTCAGAAGACAAATTGCCAGCACATTGTTCCTACATAGGCACCACTCCAACTCTGCAGACACCAGAGAAAGGCTATCGACAACATATAGCAGCCACACTGGAATTCAAATACAGATGAACGGACAAATGAGAATTAGTAAATACTTATAGAGAACCTTACAAAGAGAATACTAAAAGGCCAAGAAAAAAGGAAGAAGGAGGGAAGAAGACCTTAGAAATAAAGGTAACTATTATCTTTGAAAAGTTTTGAAAGAATAACACATTCATAAAAGTATCAAATAAATAGCATAGAATGTTTTTATCATTAAAACTAAAGGCTTAATAGATGAAAGACTTCTCATTCCGGGTATAAAGGAGTAGCTATAATCAAACCGAAACAACCATGAGAATAAATATAAAAGAATCTTAAAGTTAAAAAAAAAAAACTCTCTGGAGACATCAGAGGAGAACCAGGTAGGCAGAAGATGGGTCAAAATGCTAGAAAGAAAAAAAAACAAAAGTACATTGATGCACACTGCTTTTCATTCACAGAGCATGTGTTGATTCTGTGTAGGCGGTTAGAGGACAGAAATGTTTAGACAGGACTTTCAGAAATCTTTTGGGACTAGGGAGAGAAAACATGGAATTCGGGGTTTTCAGTGCAGCCTGGATTTGAAAATCCATAATTTCAGGGCAGTACAGATAAGTGGATCTGGTATTCTATATCAATTTTTTTCCTTGAGAATTTACTGAATCCTAAGTGAAGGAAAGCACCAGGCTTAAAACATCAAATAAAATCAGGGAGAATTCAGACAGAAATTAGGTCCATTAAGGAGCCCGAGTACTCCTAAATATCTCAAACTTTTAAAAAGGTAGACAAACCTATAAAAAGCCTAAAACCTATTCTCAAATTATTCCAGTTCCAGATTATATCAAGGTGAAAAGCCTCTACTTAAATTGCTGATTAGTAGAAAATTGAAGCTTCCCTGAAGGGAAGTGACATCTATAACATTTATATCTTTAAAAACGTACAATGTCAGGTATTCAATAAAATATTACCAGCCAGGAATGCCAGGACACAAAACAAAAAACAAAAAACCAAGCAAAAACAACAATGATAACAAAAATACCAAACAGGTGATAGAAGTGGTGCTACAGATCATCGAGTACTGCAGGATCTACCTTCATGGGTTTTTAGTATTCTTGGTTCTCTGTAAGTATTTGTTAATTCATGGTTGTCTCTTTAATCTATATTTGAATTCCAGTTTGCCGGCCTGCTATATTGTCGATAACCTGCCATTGGTGACTACAGAAATGGAGTAGTGCCTATGTAGGAAAATTGTGCTGGCAATTTGTCTCCTGAATCACAGGGAAGCCTTGTTCCTTCAGGTGATCAGCTGTTCATTAGGAATGTCTCTGCTGTGACCCAGTGCAAACTTAAAACTTGAACATAAATGAATAGAAGAAAATGCATAATAAGATAATTTCACCTAGGGGACTAGAATACACACACACATACACACACACACACACACACACACACACACAGGCATTTACAAGGTCCCAAATTATAATTATAGGACTGAAAAATGCTATAATAAATTCAATAGATGAATTTAACAACAAATTAGATACATACAGTGCAGAAAATGACTAATGAACTGAAAGATAGCAATGTAGCAGATATCCAGAGTGAAGCATGAAGATAATAAAAACACTTTTAAATAAAGAAAAAGATTATTAGAGACATATGAAACATGATACAAAATTTGAAAGTGAATGAATTTGGAGTCTCAGAAAGAAAAGAGAGATATAACAGGCAAAAAGAAACACTTAAAGAGATACTAGCCAAGTATACTGGTGAAAGATAATCTATTAAATTGCACAGAGAAAATGTACCAGAAGACCACGTTCTGGGAAATCCTAACAAATTTGAAGAATTTAAATACAAATTATGTGATCTAACTAATATGAAATTAGAGTAGAAAGTAGATTTAGGAGAAATAAATAATAAAAGATAACAAGAAAGTTACAAAGTGTTTGAAAACTAAACACCGTATTTCTAAATCATGCATAAGTAAAAAGATGAAAATTAGAAAATATTTTAACTGAATAATAAAGAAGATATAGTATATCAAAAGTTATGGGTACAGCTAAATCAGACTAAATGTATATGTGTGTATATATGTGTATACAAAGAAGAAACCCTGCTATAATTATCTATCTTGCAAAAAAGGAAGAAGAAAGGAAAGAAAGAGAAGTAAAGAGATAAAACTAAACCCAGTGAATATAGAAGGAAGGAAATAATAGAGATGACAGATAAGTCAGTGAAATAGAGAAAATCAACAAATCTAAAAATATCTTGGAAAAGACTACAAAATTAGCAAACTCTCAAAAGGCTAGCAAAGAATAAAAGGAACAAGACATAAATTACCAATAATTTTGTAAGTATTCCTGAAAATGAAAGATGGTATGATATAAAATTAACAAAATATACCAGCAAATCAATTCTAAATATTGTTAGCAAAAAGATAAGTGAAATATATGTTTAAAGTTTAAAGGCAACCTAGGAAAAAACAAAAATGGGATTTAAAACTTCTGAACTATTAAAATGGGAAAAAAAGGAGAACATTTTATTAGTTAAAAAAAAATTAGCCAGGCTCGGTGGCTCAGCCTGTAATCCCGCGCCTTTGGGAGGCTGAGGTGAGTGGATTGCCTGAGCCCACGGGTTCGAGACCCGCCTGGGCAGCGAGACCTCATCTCTACAATAAATCAAAAAAATCAGCCGGGCGTGGTAGCGCATGCCTGTAATTCCGGCTACTCGGAAGGCTGAGGCGGAAGGATCGCCGGAACCCAGCAGGTAGAGGCTGTGGTGGCCGGGAGCGGCCACTGCACTCCAGTCTGGGCGACAGAGTGAGGCTCCAACTCAAAAAAAAAAAAATTTCAGAAACAAACAAAAAGAAACATGACAGCATAATGAAAAGAAAACAAAACAAATTACCAAATACATATCACTTATTTTTATGATATAGACTAAATTCCTCATTTAAAAAACAGAGGACATCAGATTTTATTTTAAGCAATATTTCAATAAAGAAATATATTATATATAATAAATATATTATATATCTATATACTAAAATTAAGTCATAAAATTATATTTTCTCTACTAGAAAAATTAAAACACAAAGAAAGCTGGAAAAGTAATATTAATATGGGGCAAGATAAAATCATTACATTAACTAACAAAGATATATATGTAGATATAATGTGTATATTCACACACTCACCTATACTTAACAATACTTTATTATAATGTATGACATATTCCTCAAGGGAGGCTAGAAAGTTGAAGCATTCTTTCACTCCTTTGATGCTTCCAGATCATTACAAACTTATCCTTGTCCTGTAATATTCTGTCTTCTAAACTGTCTCAACTTTCAATCCTACATCCTTTTTCAGCCTTGTTTGTGTAACTGCCATCATTTGCCTTGATTCACTGGAGGACCTGGCTCTGACCCATGGTCTTGCTCTCAATCCAAATGGTGTGGTTATTTTGCATAAATTCCACATTCATGTGTGGTATTGTTCTAAGCCACCTGACCTCTCATTTCCTTAACCTCCGCATTCCCAATGATGCTGTTCTTTACTCCACTCAGACCCTCATTCTCACGATGACAGCCTGGATCTTAAATACTGTGTTTAGTTTCTTGTAATAAATTCTGTAAAATACCTTTGGTTTGATATATTGGGTTTTTTTTTATTGGTAAGAGATTGCATTATATTGTGTTTTCCTTTAAGTCATTTCATTTTTCACTTAGAATGAACATAAAGAGTTACATTCACAAGCTACAGTGATGTGAACATTATTGTCCAGGAATGACAAGTAGCTAATAGCATGTAGAAGGGGAGAGCATTTTTCATTTTCCATAATGTATTTTTTTGTATGGAAATGTCTTGCCAGACAGCCTATTAAGGTACCAAAATTAATGTATACTTGTACAGGAATCTTTCACAATAAAACTGATTATGATTTGTTCCCAATATTTTTAAATTGGGGCTAAGTTTGACCATACTTCACTGTGATAGAATGTGAATTTTTCCAAGTCTGAAAATATAAGTATTAAGTGGTATAACTTGCATTTTCCCCAATAATAAGAATGTAAAAAAGTATGGGCAGTTCTAATAACTACTTTATACATTATAGTGTCAACGTTTTTAATTAAATATTTTATATTCAAAAATGAATCTTTATTTCTAGGGTTTTTATGGCAATTACCCACATCACAACATAATATTTACTACAGTTTTCATTGTAAAGGTACTATATCTTAGATGATTAGTTAAATAGACGTTTATGGATTGCATAAAGACAATCACACATAATTTTATATGTGTAAAATCATACCTCAGCTGGGCTCAGTGGCTCAGCCTGTAATCCCGCGCCTTTGGGAGGCTGAGGTGAGTGGATTGCCTGAGCCCGCGGGTTCGAGACCCGCCTGGGCAGCGAGATCTCATCTCTACAATAAATCAAAAAATCAGCCGGGCGTGGTAGCGCGTGCCTGTAATTCCGGCTACTCGGAAGGCTGAGGCGGAAGGATCGCCGGAGCCCAGCAGGTCGAGGCTGCGGTGGCCGGGAGCGGCCACTGCACTCCCGTCTGGGCGACAGAGTGAGACTCCAACTCAAAAAAAAAAAAAAATCATATCTCAAATTCCGCAAATCAATTTAAAAACAGAATTTTGGAACATATACTATTTTTAATTTGGAGAACCATCTGGGTGCTATTAAAACTCTGTTTCTAGGAGGAGAGGTAAAGAATTATGTGGATACATTATCCCATTGGTAAATATAACAGTCTGAGTTCCAAGTATGTTTAAACTGTTGATCCTTCCGTTTTCAGAATAACTGCACTCAATCAAGTCTTTCATTGCCAAGGAAGAAATAGCAGGAGTACTTTTTCTTTAACGTTATAGAAAAATTGGTCCTATCCTTTTGTCCCTTGTATCATTTTTACCTAGCTATCTTATAAATGTAGTAGCTTAGCAAGGAGAAAATCATGAGAAAAAGGCAGACATTTTTAACAGAGAAAGGAGCATGGCGCGGGCAGCTCACAGTTCACTTGAATGTGTGCTCCTCCTTCCACTGTATAGAATTGTTTCTGGGTAGTGCCTGACCGGCCATGGACTGCTCAGACTAGATGTACTATGACTATTTTACCAGGTTTCAACCAATATAATGTGAACAAGGCAAAAGGTAACAAAGTGTTTTATAGAGCTTATTAAAAGAAACCTGGAAACGTGCACTTTTTCTACAAACTCTTTTTTTTTTTTTTTTGCTGATTCTATTATTTATGATAATGAGGCAATGGAGGAGGGCAAAACTAGGATGGAAGAAACAGAGGAAGAGAGTTGTCAGTCAACCAAACACCACCTCAGACTGTCATATCAGTGGGAAATAAAATTGTGTGCTCAGAGCATATACCTTCAATTATGTTTCAACAAGTGGTGCTTATGTATCAAACAACTGGTGAGTCAGCTCTTCTGACTGACTAATATGTGATGACTGAACAGGTAGACAGATAATTTCTACAGCTATGGCAGAAAAATGAAGTTACAATATCCTCAGTTGGATTGTAACAATTGACCTTGTTCACATCATTACCATGTTCTAACAAAGTGTCTGGTCTATCAAATATAATCCCAAGCCATTACATTTATTCCTAGGTTCAGTGACCTCAGTCTTTGGTTAGGGAAAAAAAGGACCAAGCTAAGTTTTTTATTAGATTTTCAAGGAAGACTCATTTCAGTCACTTTATATAGGCTTCAGTACCTGAGGGAGTTTATAAGGAAAGGAAGCCTATATAACTCAGCACTTCCAAAAGGAAGCTGGGCTGTCAAATTAGCATAAAGTTCCGAAGTCAGCAGCTTTGCATTTGTGCCTAATGTACGACTTTCTTTTTTGACCTCTTTCCCTCAGCTAGTTCAAAGGTGACACTGCCTCTAATCAGCTTTTTTGTCACTGGAAACAACTAATGCCAATCTCTGAATATCTACAAAAAAATATCCTTAATACTTCTCGTATAGTAAACTTTTGCTAAGTTCTATCACTTCTTATTTCTTTTCTTTGGATGTTGATTCTTCCTTGTTATTTCTACTGGCAAGACTTCCATCTGTGTCCTTATCATTTCATAAATTTATCTTTCATCACATTACTGCCCTTTATAATTTACTGTTCCCTTCCCTGTAATTTGGTTGCACCTGTTTACCCATTGCCATATGATTTTCAGAACCACGCCTTTGGGAAGAGCATTCTTCTCCATCCTCTCCAAATCTGGGTACCATAATGTGATGTGTCTTAGACAATGAGTCATGAGCTGATATAATGTAGACAAAACCTGGGCAGAAGTTTTAAGCATCACTGAATGGTTGGCCCTTGCTCTTTACACCTGTCAAGATAAGTTATATTTTAGATGAGGGTTGTCCTTCAGCAATGGAACCATAATCTCTGACATGTTATACAGGTGAGAAATAAAGCACTGTTGCTTTTGCAAGCCACTGAATTTTGGGTTGTTTATTATATAGCAGCACACACAAGTAAAGGCTGACGTATATATTCTGGAGACTCTTTGGTGTAGTTGGAAGGGCATTCTACTGAGGAAGTCAGGAAGTCAAAATTGGATGCTTAACTTTGCCACCTCCTGGATATGGTAATTATAGGCCATGAGATTAACTTTTATGAGTCTGTTCTATATATGAAAAATAGGGAAAAAAATTATTCCTGACCTGGTAAACTCATGGGATTGACTGTGAATAATGTATTAAAAAGTGTTTTGAAAGTACTGATATAACACACCACTTTTGGCATTAATATTACTCAGTATTGATATTTTCCCTCAAGCATTTCTACCTCCAACTTTTCTTTCAAATATAAGGGATCTAGGAACTTCTTGTTTTCAATCCATTTTGGTCAGGGACCAAAAAGACTGAAACAACAGATCCAAGTCAAAGAAGTAATTAGAAATAAAGTTAAAGTCATTTGATCTAAATCATAATCTATCAAGGAACTCAGAAAACCCTAGTTAGGACGAGAAAATTAAACTTTTCTGCCTTACAGACTGGATCCAAAGTAAAGAGACAGCATACTAGAAAGAAAGACAATTTCTAAATACCTCAAATAAAAATACACTGTATTTGAATAGTATGTATTATGTACCAGGCTCTTTGTAAGCACCTTACATGTATTCTTACTTTATAGAAATCCACACAAATCTTTGAGGGAGGTACTATTTTTATCCCCACTTTGCAGATGAAGAAACTGAGCAAGAAATGCAAGGACGCTTGTCCAAAGTCACAGGATTAGTAAATGCAGAACCGGGTTATCTGGGCTTAAACAGTGTGTACTTAGTACTTCACTTTGACTGAATCTATGCTCTAAAAAGGAAAGAAAGTTGAGTTCTACAAATTTTGAGAAAACATTTCATATAATGAAACAAGAATATAAAAAGAAAATTGTTAATTAAGATAAGCTTATTCATTTCTTTGTAAAAAATGTATTGTTACCAAAGCTTAAAATATGAGAGGAACTGTAAAATATTAACTTGATTATTGTTATTCAACCCAGTAATTTCCCATTAGAATTTATTCTTTTTAAAATAGATAAAAAATCAGGTGTGAACAAAGATTTATTTACAAAGATGTTTATTAGAAATTGTTTATGAAAAGTAAAATGTTAGCATAACCTAGTTAACAAAAATAGAGTTGCATACATAAATAACGGCATAGCCATAATTGGCATTTATGAAGAAATTCTAATGACATGGGAAACAGTATAAATTTAACTTAAATCATTTATTTACACATTCTAGATACAGATTCATTTTACATATATTACAAATAGCTTCTACTATTTCTAGTACTTCTACTGTGTGGCTTACCTTCTCACTACCTTAGAAGTATTTTTTGAATAGCAGAAATTCTTAATTGAAATGTTCTGTTGTGATAAACATATGTGTGCAAGCATCTTTTTTATAGAGTGATTTGAGTTCTTCAGGGTATATTCCCAGTAGGGGGATTACGGGGTCATATGGGAGGTCAATATTTAGAGCTTTTAGGAATTGCCATACTGTTTTCCACAGAGATTGCACTAGTTTGCACTCCCACCAACAGTGTAGAAGTGTTCCCTTTTAGCCACACCCTCTCCAGCAGCTGTTATTTTTTGAGTTATTGATAATTGCCATTCTGACTGGAGTTAGGTGGTATCTCAGTGTGGTTTTGATTTGCATCTCCCTGATGATTAGTGATAGCAAGAACCTGGAAGCAACCATGCTGTCCATCAAAAGAGGACTGGATTTTAAAAATGTGGTACATATACATGATGGAATACTATGCTGCCATAAAAAAGAACAAAATCATGAATTTCACAGCAACCTTGATGGAACTAGAGTCTACAATACTGAGTGACCTCTCACAGAAACAAAGATCTGAGTATCACATGTTCTCACTCACATAGTGAACCTTGAACATCCAATGTAATACTATAAGAAAATGACTGACAGTGGGGGGAAACTATGGGGGCGGGGAGGAGAAGGGAGATGGGATTAATGGTAGTAAACATCTGTCTGGAGACAGGGAGACACCTCTTATCAACAAGGGTGCCTGAATGAAGCATATTTGTATACCTAACCCTTAACTGTACCCCACAATATCATAATTAAAAAATTGATTAAAAAAGTAAATAAATAAAAAGAAATGTTTCGTTAATTTTTTTAAAAAACTGTGTGTGTGTGTCCTATTTATGAAACTTTGCCTAACTCAGCCCAAAATGTATTTTCCATAATTTCTTCTAAAATATATTGCTTTACATTTTATTTTAGATCTGCAATCAATAAGGAAAAAAATGTATCGAAAAGAGAAGGGTCAACATTTTATCTGGATATCAGATTGACTCACTATCGTATGTTGAAAAAAATTTCCACAACTTTACACTGTCACCATTATCATGGATCATGGATCAGTTAACAGAACTCTATTCTGTTCCATTGGCCTATTTTTCCATCCTTGCATCAATACCCAGTACTTCATTACTGTGATTTAATAAATAAGCCTCAATACCTGGTAGTAAAACTCTTAAAACTTTATTTTTTCTCCGGATTGTCTTAGATATTTTGGTCCTGTACGATTCCATATGAATTTTCCATATGATATCCTGTCAATGTTCAATATAAACACACACACACGTGCATACACACACACACACACACACACACACACACACGACCAAGCCTACTAATATTTTGATTGGGACTGCATTAGTGTATAGATTAATTTGGGGATCTGATATCTTCATAAAATTGAATCTTCCAGTTCATGAATATACTTCCATTTATACAGACACTCTTTAATTTACTTCTCTATTATTTTGTAGATTTCAACATAGACGTTATGTATTTCTTTTGTTAGATATATTTTTAGTTATTTGAGATTTATGCTATTGTAAATGGTATATTTAAAAATTTTTATTTTTATGTATTTATTGTTTCTATATATAAATATATAGACATATTCTTATGTTGATCTTATATTAAGGGAACTTGCTAAATCTGCAAATTGATTCTAATAACTAATGTCACCTGCAAATGAGATTTTTTTTCCTTTCTAAACTTTGTCTTTTATTTATCTTTTTGTTGTCTTACACTAGGAAGGAACATCAGTACAATATTGAATAACAGTGATTAGTTTTTCAACATTAAAAACTAGGCATCCTTCCTCAAACTCAGGAAGAAAATTTTTTAGTAACATACTACTAAGTATGATATCTCCTGCATTTGAAATTAATATTATTATTATTATTAGAGAGGTGCTTTTCTATTTTTAGTTTGCCAATGCTTTTTAAATTATAAATAAATGTTGATTTGATGTTGATTACCTTTAGTTAATTTAAGAAAACTTGACTTTTTTTCTACTTTTTCAGTCTTCCTGTCTATAATAACACATCATTTATTCAAATCTTTTAGTCTTTCAGTGGAGTTTTGTAATTTTCTTAAAACAGATACTTTTTAAATTTAAAATTATTCTGAAAAATTTAATGGTTCTACTATAAATTAAGGGTTTTTTAAAATTAATTCCATTTTCTAACAGGTTATATTGGTAGGATATGAGAGATATTAATTTTTGTTTGTTTAAATGTGTATGGTCTTTGTATATCTTATTAATGTAAGAAGTATTTACTTGATGTCTCAATATTTTAGAAATATAATAGGTGAAGAAAGACTGATTATTTTTCTTCTTCCTTATCAAGAAGTAGAACTCTTAACTCTGTTGAATGACCATATTAGTCACAGTTCTCCAAGGAAGCAAAACCAATAGGAGATATATATTTCCTTTTGATAAATGTATTTTTTATTAATTTTATTTTAAAGATGTGGAGTACAATTCACAATTGGATATCTAAGTGGTCATTGTACAGGTAAGGATTGAGCCTCCCTATCGTCCCCATTTCTCCTGATTTGAGATCAGGTACCCTTATTGATGTTATGCACCTGCCCCCAGCAGTTTCCGGCTACTACCAATCCCTTTCTTATGGTATTATAATAAATGTTCAGAGTCTACTTATGAGTGAGAACACGTGGTACCCAGTTCTTTGTTTCTTCAATAGGTCACTGAGTATTATAGACTCTAAATCCATCCAAATTGCTGCAAAGTCCATAATGTTGTTCTTCTTTATGACTGCATAATATTCCATTGTGTATATGTACTACTTTTTTTATCCAGTCCAGTTTTAATAGGCAGTACAGTCAGTTCTATTTTTTTCAATTGTAAATAGTGCTGCAATATAAATGTGTGAAGGTATCCTTTTTTTTAGAGTGATTTAAGCTCCTCTGTGTCACACAGAAGGTCAACTTCTAGCTCTTTTAGGAGTCACCACACTGTTTTCCACAGAAAACACAGTGTAGAAGCATTTCCTTTGCTCCAAATCTTTGCCAGCATATGTTGTTTTTTGTTTTATTAATGATGGTCATTCTTTCTGGAGTTATGTGGTATTTCAATGTAGTTTTGATTTGCATTTCTCTGGTGATTAGGGAGGCTGAACAGTTTTTAATGTGTCTGTTGGCTGCTCATATGTATTTTTTTGAGAAGTGTCTGTTCATGTCTTTTACCCACTTTTTTTCTGTTGTTGTTTTTTCCTTTCAGCACATTTGAGTTCCTTGTAGATCCTGGATGTTGGCCTTTGCCAAATATGCAGTTAGCAAATATTTTTTCCCATACTATGGGTTGTCTCTCTGCTTTCTTGATGGTTTCTTTGACTTTGGAGAAGCTTTTCCGTTTGATGAGGTCCCACTTGTCTATCTTATCTATTGTGGCATGGGCTTTAGGGATTTTGATCAGGAATTGGTTGCCTATTCCTATTTCCATAAGGGTGTCTTCTGTATTTTCCTAGATTCTTATAGTTTGAGGTTTTATGTTTAGGTCTTTGATCCATTTAGAATTGATTTTTGTGATAGATGGGGGTCTCTGTTTCATTCTTCTACACATGGTCAGTCAGTTTCCCCAGCACCATTTACTGAATAGGTTCTCCTCTCCCCAGTGGTTGTTATTGGAGGCTTTGTCAAAGATAAGTTGGTTAAGAAATTGAGGTTTTGCTTCTGGAATCTCTGTCCGGTTCCATTAGTCTGTGTGCCTGTTCTTGTACCAATATCAGGCTGTTTTGATTATTCTAGGCTTATAATAAAATTTAAAGCCTGGAAGTGTGAAACTTCCTGCTTTGTTTATTTTGCTAAGGATTGTTTTGGCTAGTTGTGGTTGCTTGTTTCCATATGAATTTCTGTAATGTTGTTTCCAGGTGTGAGAAGAATTATGTTGGTAATTTAACGAGTATTGCATTGACTAAGTAGATTGCCTTTGGTAGAATGGACATCTTAACAATATTAATTCTCCCAATTCATGAGCATGGAATATTTTTCCATTTGATTATGTCAACTTTGATTTCTTTATGCAGTGTTTTGTAGTTTTCATTGTAAAGATCTTTCACTTATCTAGTTAGGAATCTGAGGTATTTCATTTTTTTGTTGCTATTTTTAATGGTATTGTGCTTTTTATTTGGTTCTCTGCATGTTTGTTAGTGTATAAAATGTGTATAAATTAGTTAAAATTAGTGTATAAAATGTGACTATCTGTCTTTTGCTCATTTTTTTTGTACTCAGAGACTTTGCCAAAGTCTTTTATCAGTGCAAGGAGATTTTTGGCATATTCTCTTGATTTTTTGAGGTATAGGATCTTATCATCACCAAAAAGAGATAACTTGATTTCTTCCTTTCCTATTTGGATACTCCTGATTTCCTTCTCTTGTTTGATTGCTCTAGCTAGGACTTCCAACACTATATTGAACAGGAGGGATGAGAGGAGGCAGCCTTGTCTTGTTCCGGTTTTTAGGGAAAATGCCTCCAGTTTCTGTCTGTTTAGCAATATGTTGGCTGTGGGTTTATCATAGATGACTCTTACTATTTTGAGGTTTGTTCTCTCTATGCCTAGGTGTTCAAAGGTTTTTAACAAGAAGGGATGCTGGCTTTTATCAAAAGTTTTTTCTGCATCTATTGATACAATAAGGTGATTCTTGTTTTTACATCTGTTGATGCATTTTATTACATTTATGGTCTTGCTGATATTAAACAGCCCTGTATCCTGGGGATGAAGCCTACTCGGTCATGGTTGATGATTTTTGAGATGTGTTGTTGGATCTGATTGCTAAAATCTTGTTGAGATTCTACACATCTATGTTCATCAGGGATATTGGCCTGTAGTTCCCTTTCTTTGTTGGATCTTTACCCAGTATGGGTATCGGTATGATGTTAGCTTCATAGAATGATTTGGGGAGAGTTTCATCTTTCATAAATTGCCTGGAATACTTTCAACTAGATTGGTGTTAGCTCCTCTTTGTATGCTTTGTAAAAATTCTGCTGGAAATTCATCCGGTCCAGGGCTTTTTTTTTTTTTTTTTTTTTTTTTTTTTTTTGTAGGTAGTTTTCTTATGACTGAGTCAATTTCCTGGGTTCTTAGTGGTCTATTTAGCATGTCAATTTCTTCTTGCTTTACCCTTGGAAGGTTGTGTGATATAAGAAAGTCCTCCATTTCATTTAGGATTCCGAGTTTGTTTTCATACAGGTGTGCATAGTAATCTCTGATAATCCTTTGTGTTTCTTTGGGGTCAGATATGACTTTATCTTTTGTGTTTCTGATTGTGTTTACTGGGGCTTTTTCTCTCTTTTTCTTGGTCATTCTGGCTAGAGGCCCATCAATTGTTTTTACCCTTTCAATGTACCAGCTTTTCGTTTCGTTGATTTTTTTCTATGGTATTTTTTGTCTTCTATGTCCTGTATTTGGGCTTTTACTTTGGTGATCTAGAGTCTTCTGCTGAAGTTAGGATTTTGGTGGTCTTGCCTTTCCAGCTACCTTAACTGATTTGTTAGGTTGTTAACTAGTTCTCTTTCTACTTTCTTGATGTGTGTTTGTAGAGATATAAATTCCTCTCTCAGTACTGTTTTCATGGTGTCCCAGAGGTTTTGATAAAATGTTTCTTCATTTTCATTTGTTTCCAGGAATCTTTTAATTTCTGTTTTGATTTCTGTGTTGACCTAGGAGTTGTTCAGCATTACGCTGTTTCATGTCCACATCTTTGTGGGTTTGGGATTTTGTTGGTGATGATATTTATTTTTGTTCCACTATGGTCTGAGAAGGTACATGACAGTATTTCAATCTTGTGAAATTTGTTTATGCTTGATTTATGGATAAGGATGTGGTTGACTTTGGATTATGTTCTCTGTGGTGACTAGTAGAATGTATATTCCATGGTTGTTGGGTGGAGTATTCTGTAGGTATCTATTAAGTTCATTTGGTCATGCGTCAAGTTTAGATTCCAGATCTCCTTGTTGATTTTTTTGCCTCGATAATCTATCTAGAGTTGTTATTGGGGTATTTAGGTTCCCAGTTATGATAGTGTTTGATCAGTATCTCTTTTGTAGTTTTCTTAATACCTGCTTTATGAAAGCTGGTGCTCCTGTGTTGGGTGCATATAGGTTTAGGATGGATATTTCTTGCTGTTGGATCTAGCCTTTTATCATTATGCAGTCTCCCTCCACATTTGTTTTAATTTTTGATGGATTAAAGGTTGTTTTGTCTGATATTAAGATCACAACTCCTACCTTCTTTTTTGACCTGTTTGTCTGAAAATTGGTTTTCCATTCTCTAACTGTAAGTTTGTGAGCATCCTTTGTTGTGAGATGTGTTTCCTGGAGGTGGTAAATTGTAGAGTTGTTTCTTTTTACCCACTTTGCCATCCTATGTATTTTTAGTAGTGCATTTAGTCCATTCATATTCAGGCTGGATATTGAGATAAGTTTTCCCTGTCATGAAGCTCTTATAGAGTTTGTTACTGTTGTTTGTTTGTTTATTTGTTGGTTTTCTTTTGATTTGGGGGTTGGTATATGTGTGTGTTTTCAATTTTTCAGTCACAATGCATGCTGTGTTGATTCTCTGTTTTCCTAGATTATTTGGAGGAATGTGGTCAATCTTTTCTTCCTTTTTTCTAAGGTTAGTACCTTCTTAAGCATCTCTTGTAGGGCTGCTCTGGAGGCAGCATAAACTCTCAAAGATTGAGTGTTGGGAATGATTTTAATTCTCCACCACTGATGAAGATGAGCTTAGCTGGGTAGAAAATTCTTGGTTGGAATTGCTTACCTTTAAGAACTTTGACGAATGGACTCCAGTCTCTTCTAGCCTGTAGAGTCTGTGTAGATTAGTCTGCTGCTACTCTAATTGGTCTTCCCTGGTAGGTAGTCTGACCCTTCTCTCTCGCTGCCTCTAGAACTTTTTCTTTTATACCTACTTGGTGTAGGGAAATTATTGTGTGGTAGTGGTATTCTCATTTAATGCCTTTTGGGGGTTCTCTGAATCTCTTGTGTTTGAATGGTCACATCTCTAATGAGATGAGAGAGGTTTTGTTGGATAATTTCACAGAATGTTTGTTTCAGAATGGTCTCTGTCTCTCTATCTGCCTCAAGAATGTAAATCAGGCATAAGTTCAGCCTCTAGATATAATTGCACATCTCCTGGAGGCTTTGTTCTGTTTTTGTAAGCTTCTTTTCTATGTTTTCAACAGTTTAAGTTAGTCCCATATTTTGGTCCTCAAGCTCTGAGATTCTTCCTTCTGCTTGGTTAAGTCTGTTTTCCATGCTTGTAAGTTTGTTATTTATTTAATTTACTGTATTCTTTATTGCCATCATCTCAGTTATCAGCTCCTTCATTCTTTCTTCTTGTCTCTCCTCATTTCTATTCATTCTCTCTTTTAATATCTTCATATCTGGGTGTGTGGTTCGAGACCAGTTGTTCTAGGGGCTCTTCATTATATGAGTTCTGAAGTCTGTATTCTCAGGTGCCATCTTCCCGGGAGTCTGGATGCTACCTGTGATCTTCCTTTGGTTTTTCTTCATTTGTAATATTATCCCCATTTTTCTCCCTCTTTAGTTCTGTTGCTTAGTGATAAGAGAAATAGCTTTCACTTCTGTTTGCACAATCACCTATTCTTCCTTATGTAGATCCTCTGAATTTGTTCAGTTTTGAAACTGGCCTTGGGGTGGGGGGCTGTGCTGTCTTTTTGCAGTTTTGAGATTTGATTAAGGTGTAATGGAGGGAGTTATGTTTCAGAAGCTATCTGCAGATACAGTATCCACTAACTGGTGTGAAGACCCCCTGGAACCCACTTCCCACTAACTTACAAACTCTCCATGTGGTAGGGGTGCATGTATGTCCCTGAAACCAAAATGAGATAAGAAAAAGGAAAAGAATGTAGAAAGAAAGACAAAAGAGAAATGAAGAGAAAGAAGGAGAAGAAGGAAAACAGACAGGCATACAAATTAACAGGTAAACAAATAGTTAAAGAAAACAACAAAATCAAAAAAACAACAACAGAAGAAAAAACAGAGAAAACTCTCCCTCAAAATAAAAAATATCCTTCTTGTGGCCCTTTCTGAAACTTCAGGGTCCTTTCCTTTTTTTTTTTTTTTCCTTTTCTTTTTCTTTTCTCCTTTTTTTTTTTTTCTTTTCTTTTTTCTTTTTTTTTTTTTACTGGAGTGTCCCCTATGCTGCCACTTTTGGTGGAAGTAGGGAGTGGGATCTGATCTCTAGCGCCTCCCCTCTGTTCTCAGCCCACCAGTGATCAAGTTGCTCTCCATGTGGGTCAGACACCCCACAGACTGCTGGGGGAAGAGAGACAACTCCAGGACTCAGCCTAACTCGGTCACTGCTAGGGCTCTCACTTCAACTACATGTGGCCATGCTTGATCCAGTGTGAGGGATGGGGCTTTTTTCTCTCCAGTATGGTACACTCACAGTGTCCTCTCTGGGTCAATGATGGTGATCCCAGATGGGTGATGGATACAAACTGCCCAGAATCAGGGGAGCTAGAAAAGGTACCCATCAGGCTCAGGACAGAGAAAATGGTATCCATCAACATCTTATCCTTCAGTGAGGCTCAGCTTCAGATCTCTTCCCCATGCCTTCTCAGTGGTACCCACTGTCAGTGCCTGGCCATTGCCAGATGGTGTGAGCCATGTGTCAGGTATCAAGAGGCTGCTGATCTCTGCTGCCTTTTCCCAAAAGGGGCCCCAGGAATGGCGGATCCTTCTGTGCATGGCAGGTACCAAATTCAGAGCAGCAGCAAATTGCAGCTGCTTCTGCAGTGGGATCTTGGGCACTTGATTCTTTTTCTACCCTCAGTTGAACATTCACTCACTCATTGCAGATGCAGATGCATGCAGATTAGTCTTTATGGACCCTTACCCATGCAGAGACTCTTATACTCTGACCAGTTCTGTCACCATCTTGCCCCACCCCTTATCTTTTCTTTCTTTAATCATATATGTATTTATTATAGAAATTGACTCACATAATTATGGATGTTGAGAATTCTCGTGATTGGAAGGTTGAAGAACCAGGAAAGATGGTGCCATAACTCAGTCAGAATCCAAAGGCCTGAGAACCAGGAGAGCCAATGATATTAAGTTCTAGTCTGATTTCAAATGTCAAATGTCCAAGGATAGAAGATAGATGTCCCAGTTCAAGAATAGAAATGGACTTCGTGCTTCTTGTACCTGTATGTATGTTTCATTTGGGTCATCAATGGATTGAATGATCCCATCCACATTGGTGAGGGTGATCTTTACTTAGTCTACCAATTCAAATGCTAATCTCTTCTGAAACACCTTCACAGACACACCCAGAAATAATACTTTACCAGTATATGGGTATCTCTTAGCCCAGTCAAGTTCATACATAAAATTAACCCCACAAAGTCTTACTGCATGAATTTCTAAATTCCAAGTAAAATAGATAAATGAACTTTCCTATGCTATGTTAACTTTGTAAGAAATGTCTCTAGAATCTCATTATAAATGGTTTTAATCCTTTGTTTGAAGCAGATATGCTTTATTACAAAATGAGAGTACTTTTTTGTTACTAGTTTTCTCACAATTTATTTTCTTTAAGAAGAATAGATAATGAAGGTTTTATGTTTCTTTGTAGTCTATTGATAGGACCTTAAGACTTTTATGATCAAATTAATTAGCTATTCTAGTATATTTATTATCTTCTGTTTAATAATCTGTTGAATCATTGCTGCTCCCAGTATTTTATTTACTTTTTTAATCTACATTTACAAGTACTGTTAGTCTATCTCCTTTTAAATAAAGTGTGTGTTTTTGATATTATCTAACAATAACTAAGACATATGATGAATTACTATGTGTGCTTAAAACAAAACACTTAGTGTTTACCTAAAAAAAGGGCAGAAAAAATTTCAAAATATATTCTGAAAACAAACTCAAATGTGCTTAAGAAGTTTTAAAAATTCTATTGTGTACAAATGCTTATGCAAAGACAATAATTTTATTTAAAAATATAAAAAATGATGTCAATACATTTGGTTGTGGTACTATATAAATTTCCTCCATTTAACAATCTGAGAACATATCCATAGTTATATTGCCAACTGATTTAATATAATCAAACTTCAATTTTCTCATCTGTAAAACTTTTATAACAATATAATCTCTAATTGTTTCACTAGATCACTATAAAAACAAAATAAGACAATGCATGTGAAATTGTCTTATAAACCATGAAGACCATATAGTGTTGTTGACATTTTGAATACCTTGTATTGGCCATAAAATTTCAATATTTGCCCTTATTACTCACCTACAATACAAGAGAGTCAACTGATACAAAAAAATTAAAATTAAAATTAAATCGTACCATTGATATAAAAATGAAGGTTTTAGTATCTGGCTCGCTCTCTCTCTCTCTCTCTCCCCCCTCCACTATTTTAGCCAATATAAACATCTATACTGATGACCCAGCCAATTCCCTCGCCTCTTAATTCTTTTCCTTGATCAATTGCAACAATCATATCATTCATCCTATTTGTTTTAATAATAATTGCACACTTGCCAAAGTCTCGATTTCAGACATTCTAAGCTCTGGCCACCACTCTATTCTTTAAGCCTGTTTCTTCAGGTACCAACAACAACAGTTCTTCAACCCTACAATTTCCTCCTGTACTCCAGTACTTAAGCCCTCTTTCAATCCTCTATTGCGTCCTTATCTGTCTTGGATTGCCTATCATCAAAAGCATTACATTGCAAATACCCTTCACTCCTTTGTTCCTTTCTCCTGTCATTGCCTGTTTAAACCTAACTCACTGCTGTGTCTATGGCTGCATCTAACAGAAAGCTAAAAGTTAGCTTGTTGTCTGTGAGCCTCATCTTAAACAGCTAATGATAAGCTTCAACTGAACCTCAGGCAGCATGCCATACTGTTAGATTGTCCTCTTCACTCCACTATTCTACCCTTCAAGAGCATGACTAATTCACATCTTTTCCCCCAAAACTGAAATACCCATTCTTCTCCTTACTTTTATCTGATAGCTAGTTCTTATTTCTCTAGGAAAACAGAAAAGACAATTAGAGAACTTCTACAACCTTCAATACCACTTTCAATAATCTACTGGCTTCTGCAATTTTGTTTCAGCCCTTGCTCTTGTTACTGTATGAGGTCAGCCCCTACTTGTGCATAAGATCCTATCTCCCTTGCCTATTAAATGACAGCACTTGGGACATGTTTCCCTCACTAACCTACATTTTTGGCTTGACCACTTCGACTGGATTATTCCCATCATATTAGAAATAGGAAATCATATTCTATCTTATAAAATGTCTTCCATAATTCCCTAATTCACAAACATTAAAAAATATCGGTTTTCACCATCTTATAGTAAAATTCAGTGAAATTTGTTTTCTGCATTTGTGAATCCACTTGCTTTTCTCTTATTCTTTTCTGAACCCACACCAACCAGGTTTTTATCTACTTCTCTATCAATTTTTTTTTGTCGAATTAACCACCATGTTGCCAAAATGACTGTCTCCATCTTTATCTTCATTGATATCTCAGTAACATCTGACACACTTAATTACCCCAGTAAACTTAGGTTTATGTCCCAAGACAATTTAGAATATTTTATTTTTCACATTCCAAAGTAAAGTGCTAAACTTCTAACTGAAAAGGGTTTGCGAAGAAGGTATTTTTAAAAATGCATATATTTTTTATTCCTTAGCTGACTGCCCACCTTCATCTCAAAAGGAGTTTAAAGAAGACTAGAGATAGGCCATAGGCTAAATAGATAATTTTCTTGAAGGAAACTACTGCACTGCTACAGCATTTTTTCTTCCTAGCCTTGTGAGGGAGGGTTGTTTTCCCTCTCATATAAGACTGGTGTGTAAGAAGTCAACAGCACATTAAAAGACTAATACACCATGATTAAGTGGGATATATCCTTGGGATGTAAGGATGGTTCCATATACCCAAATCAATCGATGTGATATACTGCATTAACAGAATGAAGGATAGATGCAGAAAAGATGTTTGACAAAGCTTATCCTTTCACAATAAAAACTCTCAAGAAATTAATATAAAAGGAATATAGTGTATATACATGTGTTTCTTAGTTTTGAGAGAGCCTAGAATCAATGGCATCTCAATAGTAATGAGCACACATATTATCTATATTTTAATTTCTAAATAACATTCTCTAATAAAGAAACCAAAATCTTTGCAGCAGTGATTGTTTCCAGGGTTGTAGCAGGAAAAATACAGGATAAACCTGGAACACCCTGGGGTACAAAATAATGAGAAAATGCAAACAAAAAATAAATAAAGAAAAAAAAGGATATGGCATGTCAAAAGTAAACAGGAGCTATCTGAAAAAATTCTCAGTGACCAAAGTTGAAAAGGTAGAGCAGCAAAATAAGTAATAAGATTGGATTATAATTCAATGAATAAAATAAATATCTATGTGTCCAAACTGATATAAATATCTGAATAAATAAATGAAAGAGAAAGGAAAGTTTTTCCTAAAATAATTCCAATTAATAAATGGAGAAGGAATAAGGAATTAGAAAACTATTATTAAACCATTACAGCAATAATTGCTACAGATGCCAGGCTTGGTGGCTCAGCCTGTAAACCCACGACTTTGGGAGGCTGAGGTGAGTGGATTGCCTGAGACTGCCGGTTTGAGACCCGCCTGGGCAGGCGAGACCTCATCTCTACAATAAATTTAAAAAAAATTAGCCGGGCGTGGCGTGGTAGTATGTGCCTGTAGTTCCAGCTACTTGGAAGGCTGAGGCGGAAGGATCGCTGGAGCCCAGCAGGTAGAGGCTGCGGTGGCCGGGAGCGGCCACTGCACTCCAGTCTGGGCGACAGTGAGACTTCAACTCAAAAACAAAAAACAAAAAACAAACAAACAAAAATAATTGCTACGGACAAGATCCACTATTGATGCTAAACTTAGTGGATAAATTTCAAAAAGAAACACATATTTGCACAGTTCCAAAGTATCTCCCCCAAATAAATAGTAATTGCTAAGGAGAAAATTGTAACTTGATGTTGAAGAATCCTGGAAGAAAATACCTTAACTAAATGGGAAAGGCTAACTCACAAGTAATACGACATATTACTGCATAGTACTAAATATCGGATAAGACATCATATCCTTGATGTGATACAATAATAAGGGCATATTATCTGTGTGATGATTGTTCCAATATTGTATATACTCAACATAATCAAGAGAAAGCTGAGGGGCATTTTACAAAATAACTGATCAGTACTATTCCAAATTCTCAAAGACATGAAAGTTGAAGAAAGCCTGAGGAATGGTCACAGATTGAAAGAGATCAAGAAAGCACGGTGACTAAAAGCAGTGCGGGATCCTGAATTAGATAATGGAACACAGAGAGAATGCTAATGGAAAAAATTGTTAAAAACTAAATAAAGCTGGTAATTTATTTAGTATGTTAATGTATTAGTTTTGGTAACTTTACATGTCATAGTTATTTAAAATGTTAACATTAGAGGAAGCTGGGGAAAGAACATATGGGAGCTTTCTGAGCTATCTTTATAATGCTTCTGCAAGTCAAAAACTAACGCAAACTAAAATGTTAGAAGAAATAGACAAAAACCATATTCTAAAATAGGCAAAGGACTGGAGCAGACATTTCTTCAAAGATATATGAATGGCTAATAAGCACATAAACAGAATCAACATCACCGATAATTAGGCAAATGCAAATCAAAACTACAATGAGATACTACCTCACATATATTAGGTAGCTAATGTTAAAAATAATAATAATAACATATGTTAGTGAGAACATGAAGAAATCAAAACCCTTGTGTGCTGTAGGTAGGAATGTTTTATGGTAGGGTTACTATGAAAAACAGCATAGCAGCTTGTAAAAGTAGAATTACTTTGTGATCTAGCAATTCCACTTCTGCATATATCTCCAAAAGAACTGAAAGCAGGGACTTAGAAAGATTCCTGTGTTCTTAGTAGCATTATTCACAATAGCTAAAACCTGGAAGCAACCCATTGTTTGCCTATTGACAAATAAATGGATAAACAAAATGTGGTATATACATACAAAGTGATATTATTCAACCTTAAAAAGAAAGGAAATTCTGTGAACAGCATTTTGTCATTCTTATTGTAAAAGACTTTCACTTCTCTGGTTAGGTGGATGCTAAAGTATTTCTTTTTTTGCATGGCTATTGTAAAAGGAATTGTTTGGTAGTCCACCTGCTTGTTGCTAGTGAATAGAAATGGAACTGTCTTTTGCACGTTGACTTTGAAACCTGAGATTTTACCAAAGTCATTTATCAATGTTAAAAGGCTTTTAGCTCTGTGGTATGTTCTAGATATAGAATAATATCATCCACAAAGAGAGATAGCTTAACTTCCCTTTTCTATTTGGATACCCCTGATTTCCTTCTCTCATCTGACTGTTCTCACTAGGACTTCTAGCACTATGTTGAATAGGAAGGCTGAGAGTGGACATCCTTGTCTTGTTCCAGTTTTTAGGAGGAATACTTCCAGTCTCAAGAATAACACAATCAAATGAGAAAACATCCCATGCTGATGGATTGGAAGAATCAATATTGTCAAGATGTCTATCCTACCCAAGGCAATCTCCAGATTCATTGCAATACCCATCTAATTACAACACCTTTTTTTCACAGACCTGGAAATGAGAATATAGAAATTCATATGACAACAGAAAAGGAAGGAGCTTGGAGAAGATGGCAGCAGAGCCAGCAAGATGATATGAGCTCCTGTGCGACTGAGTATAGGGACGAATCTGCATGTGTGTCTGCGTGTGACTGTGTGAGTGACTGACTGAGTAGGGACTTGGGAACAAGTGGTTGGGGCTCACCTGGTGAAGTGGCTGGAGCTGCAGCTGCTCTGCTTGGAACCTAATGCTTCTTGGGACACAGAAGCTGAGCACCACTTTCTAAAATCAACAAAGCCCTTCCCAGGGAGACACTGCCAGGAGGGACTGCTGGCTCCAGGCCCTGCCCCACCACTGCAGCACCAGGCTGGACAGTAAGAACCAAAGAGGGAACACAGCAAGGGAGCTGGAGGCAGAGTTCCACTGAAGAAGATGAAACAGACACCCTGCCACCATCTTGAAAACTGAGCAAAGGAGTGCTGTGGCATGCTCATGATGGAGCAACAGACTTGCTCCCTATGACCAGTGGGTTAACTATTCTGGGGTCGATTGTGACCCAGAGGAAATATTCCAACAGCACAGACTTCGGAGGGACAGGATGAGTGCAGAGTCTCAGGTGCCCCCCCTCTACACTAACTCAGCTGTGAGACAAAGGGTGCAACCAGAAAAGGATGAGGAAGACTCCCTAAGAGCTCAGCAGTGAGTGCTAGGCTGATTCAACCCTCTCCTCCCCAGCAATCCTCTGAACATCAGACCCACACGGGTAGGGCATAACTAAGAGGGATGAACCCAGGTGGAATCCCCCTGATCATATGAGAGTGGGAGGGGAGGACTGATTTCCCACCCACCCCTACCTCGTCTGCCTCCCCCATGGGCCACACACTAGGAAGATTGTGAAAGAACGTCCTGCAGGACATGGCAGGCAGGTTTACCTGTGAGCAGCTGAGGAGAATAATTACAGAACCTGCCACAAGAGGGCACATAGTTCCCAGAATTTTTTTGCTTATTCGTTTTGTTGTTGCTTTGTTGTTGTTGTCTGTGTGTATGTATGTGATTGTTTAAGTGTTCATCATTCGGTTTTTCTTTTTTGTTTTTCACTTATTTTTGTTTTGTGTGTGTGTGTGTGTGTGTGTGTGTGTGTGTGTGTATGAATGTGTGTGTAGGGGGGTGGATTTGCCTTCTCCATTTTCCTTTTTCTTTCCTTCCTTGTTCATTTTTTGTTTTGTGTGTGTGTGTGTGTGTGTGTGACAGAGTGTTTGAGTGTTCATATTTGGTTTATCTTTTTTGTTCTTCCTTTGTTTTGGTTTTGTGTGTTTGCATGTGTGTGTGAGGGTTTGATTTACATTCCCCCTTTTTCTCTTAGTTTTTCTTCTACTTTCATTTTGTGTGTGTATGTGTTCAGTTGTTCTGGGGTTTTTTGTGATTTTTTTTATCTGTTTCTTTAGAGGTTTTTTTTGTCTTTTTTTGTCTTTTACTCTTGTTTTTGCAATTGTTTTTCTATGTTTTAAAAAAATTTCTTATTATTTTGTTTGTTTTATTTCATTCTACTTTTCCCTGTTCTTCTCATTGCTGTTACTTCATCTTGGACTCAAGGGTAGACACTCATACCCATTGCATCATAATATAGGGTGATGGTGGGGAATGGGTCTCAGTGAGTCCATATTCGTCATTGAACATTGTGATTTGCAAGTAGTTCATGAATTTAACTTCCCCATTCTCCACCTTATTCAACTCTCAAAACTACAAGAGACCGTGAAGTTTCCCACCCTCATCCCTGTTTCAAAATAGAATAAATTCAGAGGCTCTGATCAGGGAAGAATAGAGAACTGAGCAAAAACAGAAGTGAAAGCCCCTCCCACTACCACTGAATAATGGAATTAAAGAGAAAAGAATGACACCTGCTACAAATGATGAAAAATCAATGGAAGAACACAGGTAATTCCCAGCGTAACAAAGAAACAATGCCTGACAAATCAGATCTCAGAGACCAAACAGTGGAAATCACCAATGAGTGGTGGCCCTAGAATACAATAGGGATTAGGGAATGGATAGAAAGAGTGAATAAGACTCAAGAAAGACAAGATGCAACACTGAAGGAACTTGCAACAGAGATTTTGGCCATAAAAAACTTCATCCAGGAAATAAATAACAAGCACAAAAAGCATAATCAACCAAGAAGAAAGAATCTCAGAGCTTGAAGAACAAAACATGAAATTAACTGATCAGTGAAAAACATAGAAAGAAAACTCAGAAAAAAAGAACAAAGGTTCCAAGAGATGTGTGTTTACATCAAGAGACTGAACTTATACCTCCCTGGTATCCCAGAAGCAGAAAGGGAAATGGAGAACACCTAGGAACAAATATTCTAAGAGGTTATCCAAGAAAACTTTCCCCATTTCACCAGAGATGTGACTGTGCAAACACAAGATATTCAGAGAACCCCCACAAGACATCAAATAAGAAGACCAACTCCTAGATATGCAGTAACACCTACACAAAGCAATCATTAAAGAAAAAATTCTAAAGGCAGAAAGAAAGGTAAGACTACCTACCAAGAAAGACCAAACAGAATAACAGCAGACTTATCAGCAGAAACACTATAAGCTAGAAGGGACTAGAGTCCAGTTTTCAAAATCCTCAAAGATAAACAATTTCAACCAAGAATTTCCTACCCAGCTGAACTCAGTTTCATCAGTGATGGAGAACTAAAATCCTTCTCAGACATCTAATGCTTCAAAGATTATGCTGCTTACAGACCAGCTCTACAGGAGACATTCAAGAAGGTTTTAAGCACAGAAAAAAAGAAAGAATAATCATGCACCTCCCAAGAATGCAGGAAAACATAGAATCAACACAGCATACATCATGACTGCAAAATTGAAAACACACACATATCAACCCCAAAGTTAAAACAAAACAGCCTTAAAAGAGACTCATGACAGGGATAGACTCTCACATTGCAATAATCAGCCTGATCATCAATGGACTAAATGCACCACTGAAAAGACATAGAATGGCAAACTGGATAAAAAACCATGACCCAACAATATACTGCCTCCAAGAAACACATTTCACTACAAAGGACACCCACAGACTTAAAGTTAGACAATGGAAAATAAACTTTCAGGCACACATAAAGCAAAAAAGGCAGGAGTTGTGATTTTAATATCAGTCAAAACAACTTTTAAGCTATTAAAAATTTTTAAAAGATTCAGAAGAGTACTATATAATAAGAAAAGATTTGACCCATCAATAAGAAATGTTCATCTTCTTCTGGCAAGATGGTAAAGGAGCAGGTTGATCTGTAAGACTCTCTGGGAAAGGGAGTGACCATAGGCGCTTGCTCTCCCCTGGTGCCTCCTGCCCCCACCACTGCTAGCTGACTTTTTGGCCAGTTGCATAGGTCTGAGGGCTGGCAGAAAACGATCCTGCACACAGCTCTGTTTGCCACTTCAGCCACCACCGCCACTGCTGCCACTAGTCACATCGGTTCCACATACTTCACTGCTGGCTCAGCCAACGCCACTGCTGCTCCCTCCCAAAGTCACTGCCCTGCCTGGATTGGCTTGAGATTCCTGGCCTTGGAGTTCTTTCCACACACTGTACTGCTGAAGAGGCTGCTACTGCGTGGCTCCTTCCTATGGCTGCTCCCTCCCCCTGCCCAAGACAGCCCCCAATTCCTGGTCCAGGGAGCTCCAGGTCTCCATACCTCCTACACAGCTCCACCCAGCACAAGCCACCCACTGCCACATGGACCTGCAGCTCCTGGCTGTCCCACACTCCACCTCCCCCAGTTCAACCCAGCAGGTGGGTTGGATAACAGCTATCCCTGAGCCCACACAAAGACTGCATTGACCCACCCAGCACACTGGTTCTGCCTAGTTCTGACTGCCTCCAGCTTGAGATCTAAGGTAATAAAATCAAATTGAGAAAAACTGAAACCCCTCCCCCCTGCTAGAATGGACACAGGCCAGATTTGAATGGCAGACTCCTCAGGCAGCAAGCTGACTGAGCTTAGAGCTGATCAAACCTCCCCCACAGCAGGCCTGGGGCATCAGATCCTAGCAGTGAATAACCCTATCAGCCTGCAATGAAAACTACCCATCAGAGCTGAAAGGACACTGAACTTAGAGGAATGATCTAAGAGCAGGCTTGGCTCCCTTGTTTTTATTTTTTCTATTTGTATTGTTTGTATGTTTGTTTTACCTATCCTTTTTCTTTTTTCCTCTCGTCTTATTGCTGTTGACAGTGTTTTTGTACGAGGTTTGCCTCTGCTAGTTTACTGATTTTTTTTTTTTAATCCTTTGAACTTGATGCTTGTGTAAAGGAACAGAATCAATAAAGAGGTTGATTGGCTTGCGGGTCTGCATGATTATCTGCATGCTTTAGGTTTTTTTTTTTTTTTTACTCTTTTCTGTCTTTGTGTTTCTTTTCATTTATTAGTTGGTATGTTTGTCTGTTTTTCCCTCTTACTCTTCTCACTCTCCACCTTCCTCTTCCTCCCCTCCCCTGTTCCATACCTTTCCTTTTTCTTACCACATTTTGCTTTCAGGGAGTAAACCTATTCCCCCACTGCATGGACAGATTGCAAGGCAGTGGGAAGTAGGTTCCAGGGTATTCATACACCTGTGGGTGGATACTATGATCTGCGGATAGATTTTGAATCACAGCTTCCCCCTCAATTCAATTTCAAAACTGTAAAAAAAAAAAGGACAATCCTCAACCCGCAGTCAAGGCTTCAGAAGTAAACAAAGCTAGAGGATTTGCACAAGGAAGAATAGGAGATCAAGCAAACAGAAGTAAAAGCAACCCTGCCACCCCTGAACAACAAAATTAAAGAAGAGAGGGGGAGAAAAGGAAAAAGTGGGGAGGAAAATCTACACAAATGAAGAAAAACCAAAAGAAAAATATAGGTCTTCCACAGAACCCTGGGAAACAAGACACTGAGAAAACAGACTTTGGAGTGCAAACAATGAAGAGCCCCCAGAATGACTGGTCACGTACTACAAACCCAGAAATCAAGACACTAATAGAAAGAATGAAAATAATTGAGGAGTGACAAGAGAAAAATAGGAAGGAGTTGATAATGGAGAGAATAGCAGTAAAGAATACTGTGATAGAAATAAATAACAAACTAATAAACATGGAAAGCAGAATTAACCAAGCAGAAGAAAGAATCTCAGAGCTTGAGGGCCAAAATATAGAACTAGCCCAAACTGTCCAAACCATAGAAAAGAAGCTTAAAAAGACAGAACAAAACCTTCAAGAGATGAGCGATTACTTCAAGAGACCAAACGTAAGAGTAATAGGACTTCCTGAGGCAGTAAAAGAGACAGAAACAACCATGGAACAAACATTCCATGAAATTATTTAAGAAAACTTTCTGAATCTCATCAGTGACATGAAAATTCAAACACAAGAGATTCAGAGAACCCCTGCAAGACAACAAATGAAGACCAACTCCCAGACACATAATAATTCACTTAAACAAAGTAGGTATAAAAGAAAAAATCCTAAAAGCAGCAAGAAAAAAGGCCAGACTACCTACTGGGGAGGACCAATTAGAATAGCAGCAGATTTATCTACAGAAACCCTTCAGGCTAGGAGAGCCTGGAGCCCAATCTTCAAAGTCCTCAAAGATAATCAATTTCAACCAAAAATAGCCTACCAGTTAAACTAAGCTTCATCAGTGAGGGAGAATTAAAATCTTTCCCAGACATTCAATCCCTAAAAACTTACGCTGCCTCTAGACCAGTTCTACAAGAAGCACTTAAGAAAGTATTAAACACAGAAAGGGGAAAAAAGAACAACAACATTCTTCACAAGAGTGCAGGAAAAAGATTGAAAACACACACAAATCAACCCAAAAGTCAAAAGAAACACAAAAAGCAGAATCAACAACACCTCTATAAAAGCCCCATGACAGGGATAAACTCTGACATTTCAATAATTAACCTGAATGTGAATGGACTAAATACACCACTGAAAAGACATAGAATGGCAAAATGGATAAAATATCATAAAGCAACAATATAGTGTCTCCAAGAGACTTATCTCGCCAGAAAGGACATTCACAGACTCAAAGTAAAAGGATAGGAAGCAAAATTTCAGGCAAATGGAACACAAAAGAGAGCTGGAGTTGCAATTTTAATCTCAGACAAAATACCCTTTAAGCTATCAAAAATTTAAAAAGATGAATAAGTTCACTATATAATGATAAAAGGTTCAGTCCATCAACAAGAAATATCCATCTTAAGCATATATGCACCCAACAAAGGAGCACCAAAGTTCATAAAGCAGCTTATATGGAAACTTAAAAAAGAGATTGATTCTAACACAATCATAGCTGGGGAATTTAATACCCCACTCACAACGCTGGACAGATCATCAAGACAAAAAAACCAGCAAGGAGATCCGGCACCTCAATAAGACTCTTGAACAAATGGACCTGATTGATATATACAGAATACTTCACCCAACAAACACAGAATATACATTCTACTCATCACTGCATGGAACATACTCCAAGATCGACCACATCATTGGCCATAAATCAAACATAAGCAAATTTCATAAAACTGAAATTTTACCATGCACCTTCTCATACCACAATGGAATAAAAATAAATATCAATATCAACAAAGTTCCTCCAAACTGGACAAAGATATGGACACTAAACAGCATTATGCTAAGCAACTCCTGGGTCAATAATGAAATCAAAACAGAGATTAAAAGCTACCTGGAAACAAATGAAAATGAAGAAACATCTTACCAAAACCTCTGGGATGCCTTAAAAGCAGTAATAGGAGGGGAATTCATATCTTTACAAACACACATGAAGAAAATGGAAAGATCACAAGTTAACAGCCTAACAAATCACCTAAGGAAGCTGGAAATGCAAGACCACCAAACCCTAACTTTAGCCGAAGAATCCAGATCACCAAAATAAAAGCCCGAATCCAGGACATTGAAGACAAAAAGATAATACAAAAAATAAACACAGCAAAAAGCTTGTTCTTTGAAAGGATATACAAGACACATGGTCCCCTAGCCAAACTGACCAAGAAAAAGAGAGAAATAAGCCCAAATAAACACAATCAGAAACACAAAATATGAAGTCACAACTGACCCAGAAGAAATACAAAAGATTATCAGAGACTACTATGTACAATTGTATGGAAACAAACTTGAAAACCTAAAGGAAATGGAGGACTTTCTGACATCACACAACTTCCCTAGGTTGAAACAAGAAGACACTGAGATGCTAAATAGATGAATAAAAATCAAGGAAATTGATTATGTCATAAGAAAACTATCAACAACAAAAAAAAGCCCTGGACCAGATGGATTTCCAGCAGAATTCTACAAAACATAGAAGGGGGAACTGATACCAATCCTATTGAAAGTATTCCAGGCGATTGAGAAAGATGGCACTCTTCTCAAATCATTTTACGAAGCTAACATCACATTGATACCCAAGCCAGGTAAAGACCCAACAAAAAAAGAGAACAACAGGCCAATATCTTTGATGAACATGGATATTCATCAACAAGATCCTAGCAAACCGGATTCAGTAACACATCTCAAAAATCATCCATCACGACCAAGTAGGCTTAATCCCCGGGATGTAAGGCTGGTTCAACATTCGTAAAACCATAAATGTAATTAAATACATCAACAGATGTAAAAACAAAAACCACATGATTATATCATTAAATGCAGAAAAAGCTTTTGATAAAATCCAGCACCCTTTTTGATAAAAACCCTTAAACATCTAGGTATACATGGAACAATCCTCAAAATAGTAAAAGCCATCTACGAGAAACCCACAGCCAGCATACTCCTAAACAGACAGGAATTGGAACCATTTCCACTGAAAACTGGAACAAGACAAGGTTGCCCACTCTCGCCCCTCCTGTTCAACATAGTTTTGGAAGTCCTGGCTAGAGTAACCAGAGAAGAGAAGGCGATCAGGGGTATCCAGATAGGAAAAGAGCAAGTCAAGTTATCTCTTTGCAGATCACATGACTGTATACCTTGAAAACCCAAGAGAATCTGCCAAAAACCTCCTGATACTGATAAAGGACTTTTGCAAAGTCTCAAGGTATAAAATAAAAGTACAAAAGATAATTGCATTTCTATACACCAATAATAAACAAATAGAAACCCAAATAAAAAACACAATTCCATTTACAATAGCCACAAAAAAATGAAATACCTTGGCATCTTCCTAACCACAGATGTGAAAGACCTTTACAGTTAAAACTACAAAATACTGCTCAAAGAAATCAAAGATGACACAAACAAGTGGAAAAATATTCCATGCTCATAGATTGGAAGAATCAACATTGTTAAGATGTCCACCTTACCTAAGGCAATCTACAGGTTTAATGCAATACCCATCAAATTACCAGCAACAATCTTCTCAAACCTAGAAAAAACAATACAGGTTTTCATATGGAAACATAAACAACCAAGAATAGCCAAAACAATCCTCAGCAAAAAAAACCACAAAAAAACAAAGAAAAACAAAAAACAAAAAAACAAAGCAGGAGATATCACACTCCCAGACTTCTAACTATACCATAAAGCTACAATAATCAAAACAGCCTGGTATTGGTACAAGAACAAGCATATAGACCAATGGAATAGAATTGAGATCCCAGAAGCAAAACCTCAATTCCTCATCTTTGACAAAGCCTCCACCATGCACTACCGGGGAGAGGAGAATCTATTCAGTAAATGGTGCTGAGAAAATTGGCCGACCGCATGTGGAAGATTGAAACAGGACCCCTAGCTATCCTCATACACAAAAATTAACTCTAAATGGATCACAGACCTAAATGTAAAACTTCAAGCTGTAAGAACCTTAGAAAATACAGGAGACACTCTTATAGAAGCTGGAACTGGCAACTGATTCCTGATCAAAACCCGAAGTGCCCCAGCCATAAGAGATAAGACAGACAAGTGGGACCTCATTAAACTGACAAGCTTCTGCAAAGTCAAAGAAACCATCAAGAGAGCAGGGAGACAACTCACAGACTGGGAAAAAATATTGCCAACTCCATGTCTGACAAAGACCTAACATCAAGGATCTACAAGGAACTCAAATGTGCTGAAAAGAAAAGAAAAACAGACAGCCCCATTACAAAGTGGGCAAAAGATATAAATAGACACTTCTCAAAAGAAGACATACAAGCAGCCAACAGACACATTAAAAATGTTCAGCCTCACTAATCATCAAGTAGATGCAAGTTAAAATGATGCTGAGATAACACCTAACTCCAGTCAGAATGACCATCATCAGTAACTCAAAAAATAACAGATGCTGGAGAAGATGTGGTGAAAAGGGAACACTTCTACGCTGTTGGTGGGAATGTAAACTAGTATAGCCTCTGTGGAAATCAGCGTGGCGATTCCTAAAACTCCTAAAAATTAACCTTCCATATAACCCCACAATCCCCCTACTTGGAATATATCCGGAAGAACTCAGGTCACTCTATAAAAAAGAAACTTGCACACGTATGTTTATTGCAGTATTGTTCACAATAGCAAGAACATGGAATCAACTGTGCTGCCCATCAAAAGAGAATTGGATTTTAAAAAAATGTGGTACATATACATAATGGAATATTACACATCCATAAAGAACAAAATCATGAACTTTGCAGCAGTTGTGAATGGAATTAGAGCTTATAATACTGAGTGATCTCTCACAGAAACAAAGTATGAGTATCGCATGTTCTCACTCCTAAGTGGACCTTGAACAACTACCATATTACTGTAGGAAAGGGATTGAAAGTAGCAGTAAACTGTGGGGAGGGGTGTGGGGGGTATAGCTGGGATTGACAGTAGTCAATATCCCCCTGAGGGAGGAGGCACACCTCATCAATAAAGGTACTTGCACAACGAACATTTGTATACCTAACCCTGAACTGTATCCCACAATTTCAAAATAAAATTTTTTTTAAAAAAAGAAATATTCATCCTAAATATATGCATCCAATCCAGGAGTACCAGGTTTTATAAAGCAACTGCTAAAAAAATGAAACAAAACAGAAAGATATTGACTCTAATACTATCAAAACTTAAGACTTATATACCCTACTAACAACCCTAGATAGATCATCATGAAAAATCAACAAGGAGTTCTGGAACTTTAAGTTGACACTTGACCAAATGGACTTAATAGACACCTGCAGAATACTCCATCCAACAACCACGGAATATATGTTCCACTCATCAGCACATGTCACATACTCTAAGATTGACCACATCCTCAGCCATAAATCAAACACAAACACATTTCACAGGATCAAAATACTGCCATGAAACTTCACAGACCACAGTGGAATAAAAATAAATATCACCACTAACAAGATCCTCTCAGAACATACAAGGATATGGACACTAAACAGCATTATGCTGAACAACTCATGGTTCAACACAGAAACCAAAACAAAAATTAAAAGATTCATGGAAACAAATGAAAACAAAGACACTTCTTATCAAAACCTCTGGGATGCCATAAAATCAGTGCTAAGATGGGAATTTAGAACTCTATGTGTACTATCAAGAAAACAGAAAGATCACTAGTTAACAGCCTATGCCTTAAATAGTTAGGCATAGAGAGAACATACCTCAAAATAGTAAGTGCCTTTTACAGTAAACCCACAACCAACAAATTACTAAATGGACAGAAATTGGAAGCATTTCCCCTGAAAAGTGCCCACTTTTGGGCAAGCCAAAGTGCCCACTTGGGCAAGCCAAGACTGCCCACTCTCACTCCTCCTGTTTAGCATAGTGTTGGAAGTCTTATCTAGAGAAATCAGACAAGAGTAGGAAATCAGCGGTACCCAAACAGGAAAAGAGGATGTTGTTATCCCTTTTTGCTGATAGTATGATACCATAACTTAAAAACCCAAGAGTATCTGTCAAAAACCTTCTTGCACTGATAAAGGACTTTGGCAAAGTCTCAGGGTATAAAATAACTGTGCAAAAGATAGTCTCATTTTTATATACCAACAACAAACAGGCAAAAAACCAAATAAAAAGCACAATTTCATTCACAATAACCACAAAGAAAATGAAATACCTTGGCATCTTCCTAACCAGAGAAGTGAAAAGACCTTTACAATGAAAACTACAAAACACTGCTCAAAGAAATCAAAAAGGACACAAACAAATGGAAAAATATTACATGCTCATAGATGAGAAAAATCAACATTGTTAAGATGTCCATCCTACCCAAGGCACTCTACAGACTCAACACAATGCACATAAAATTACCAACATTCTTCTCATACCTGGAAACAATAATACACAAATTCATATGGAAACATAAACCACCACAAATAATCAAAATAATCCTCAGTAAAAGAAACAAAGCAGGAAATATCATACTTCCAGACTTTAAACTTTATTATAAGTCTACAATAACCAAAATAGCCTGGTATTGGTACAAAAATAGACATATAGATCAATGAAACAGGATCAATATTCCAGAAGCAAAACCTCAATTTTTCAACCAACTCATCTTTGACAAAGTCGCCACCAAAAACCACTAGGGAGAGGTGAACCTATTCAGTAAATGGTGCTGGGAAAACTGGCTGACCACAAGCAGAAGATTGAAACAGGACCATAACCTATCACCAAACACAAAAATCAACTCTAAATGGATCAAAGACCTAAATGCAAAACCTCAAACTATAAAAACCTTAGAAAACGCAGGAGACACCCTTATGGAAATTTGAATGGGCAACCAATTCCTGCTCAAAAGCACATGCCATAAGAGATAAGAAAAAGAAGTGGGACCTCATCAAACTGAAAAGCTTTTGCAAAGCAAAAGAAACCATCAGGAGAGCAAGGAAACAGCCCACAGAATGGGAAAAGATATTTGCCAACTATATATCTGATAAAAGCCTAACATCCAGGATCTACAAGGAACTCAAATGTACCAAAAAACAAACAAACCAAACAGCCCTATAAAAAAGTGGACAAAAGATATGAATGGACATGTCTCAAAAGAAGACATATGAGCAGGCAACAGATACATGAAAAAATGCTAAGCCTCACTAATCATCAGAGAAATGCAAATCAAAACCACACTGAGATGCCACCTAATTCCTGTCAGAATGACCATCATTAATAACTCAAAAAACAACAGATGCTAGAGAGGATGTGAAGAAAAGGGAATGCTTCTACACTGTTGGTGGCTGTGTAAATTAATACAACCTCTGTGGAAAACAGCATGACAATTTCTAAAAGATCTAAAATTCAACCTTCCATATGACCCAGCAATTCTCCTTCTGGGAATATACCTGGAAGAACTCAAATCATTCTACACAAAGGATACCTGAGCATGCATGTCTACTACAGCACTGTTCACAAAAACAAAAACATGAAACCATCCATGCTGCCCATTGTAAGATAAGTGGATGAAAAATAATATGGTACATATACATGATGGAATATTACGCAACCAAAATCAAGGACAAAATTATGGACTTCACAGCATCTTCAGTGGATTTAGAGTCAGTCATACCCAGTGATCTATCACAGAACAAATAACGGAGTACCATATGTTCTCACTCATAAGTGGATCCTGAACATTTATCATAATACCACAAAAAAGAGATTGACAGTAGTGGGACACTGCTAGGGGAAGAAGGTGCAGGCATATAACATCAATAAGAGTTCCTGATCCCAAACCAGGCAAAGTGAGGATTTATGGTAGGACCCAAATTCACCTGCACGATGACCATTTATGTATCTAATCTTGAATTATACCCCACAACTGTAAAATAAAATAAAATATTTAAAAATAGTCGATCAAGGTGATAGACACCCTAAATACCCTGACTTTTTCATTACACATTCTATGCATATAACAAAATATCACATGCCACATAAATTATATAAATATTATATAGAAATAAAAAATAGTTAGGCTCCTTCTAAAATGAAGAAAAAGAAAACAAAAGATAGTCAAAAAAAAAAGAAAACAAAAAATAGTCAAAAAAATCCTCAGCAAAAGGAACAAAGTGGGAGGTATCACACTTTCAGACTTTACACTTTATTACAAAGCTGCAGTAAACAAGACAGCATTGTATTGGAACAGAAATAGGCATATAGACCAATGGAACAGGACAAAGATTTAGGAAGTAAAAACACAGTCTCTCAACCAACTTATCTTTGACAAAGTTACCAATCACAATCTTTGGGGAAAGGAGACCATATTCAACAAATGGTGCCAGGAAAATTGGCTAATCATATGCAGAAGAATAAAACTAGACTCCTTCTATCGCTATACACAAATATTAACTCAAAATGGATCAAGGACATAAATGTTAAACCTCAAACTATAAGAATCCAAGAAGAAAATGTAGGAAACACCCTTCTGGAAATTGGAGTAGGCAATGAATTCATGATCAAGACCCCAAAAGTGAATGCTACAAAAACTAAGATAGACAGGTAGGTGGGACCTCATCAAGCTGAAAAGCTTTTGCCCAGCAAAAGAAACTATAAAGAAAGTAAAGAGACAACCCACAGGATGGGAAAAAATATTTGAAAATTATGCATCTGACAAAGGTCTAACACCCAGGATCTACAAGGAGATCAAATGAAGTGAAATAAAAAATAAAAACCAACAGCCCCATTTAAAAAGTGGGCAAAAGACACGAACAAACACTTCTCTAAAGATGACATGAAAGCAGCCAACAGACACATGAAAAACATGCCCAGCCTCAGTAATCATTAGAGAAATGCAAATCAAAAGTACAGTGAGATACCACATAACCCCAGTAAGAATGGCTGTCATTAATGAGTCCAAAAACAACAGGTGCTGGCATGAGTGCAGAAAAGAAAAAAGGAAATGCTTCTACACTGTTAGTGGGTGTGCAAGTTGACTCAACTTCTATGGAAAGCATGTGGTGAGTCCTAAAAGAATTAAAAATTGATCTTTCATATGATCCAGCAATCCATCACTTGAGAATAAATCCAAAGGAACATAAATTGCTCTACCAAAAAGATACCTGCATAAACATGTTTATTGCTACACTATTCACAATAGAAAAACCATAAAACCAACCCTGCTGCCCATCAAAAGTGAACTGGATAAAGAAAATATGATGCATATGCATGATGGAATATTATGTAGTCATAAAGAAGAACAAAATCATGGCCTTCACAGCAACTTGAATGCAGTTGGAGACCATCATACTAAGTGAACTACTACAGAGACAAAGAACTGAATACTGCATGCTCTCATTTATAAGTGGGCCCTGATCACTAGATCATTAGCACAAAGGTGGGATCGGCAGTTACTAAGCACTGCTAGGGGAGGGAGGGAGAGAAAGAGGGAGGAGGGGGTGGGTACGTGACATCACAAAGCATACCTGGTCCACTACCAAGGAGAGTGAGGGCCACTTATGTAGTAAATCCTCACTTGTACCCCACAACTCTATAATAAAGACATAAATTGAAAAAAAGAAAGGAAATTCTGATGTATGCTACGACAAAGATGAACCTGAAAGACAGTATATAAGGTGAAATAAATGAGTCACAAAAAAGACAAACATGATTCCACTCATATGAGGTGCCTAGAGAAGTCAAAACCATAAATGCAAAAAAAAGATTTGTAGTTGCCAGGATCTTGGGGAAGGGAAATTATGACATACTGTTTAACTGATACAGAATCATCTCTACAATAAATCAAAAAATTAGCCAGGTGTGGTAGCCCGCGCCTGTAATTCCGGCTACTCGGAAGGCTGAGGCGGAAGGATCGCCGGAGGCCAGCAGGTCGAGGCTGCGGTGGCCGGGAGCGGCCACTGCACTCCAGTCTGGGCGACAGAGTGAGACTCCAACTCAAAAAAAAAAAAAAAAAAGAAAAAAAAGCATTTGATAAAAATCTAACCTCCCTTCATGATAAAAACCTTCAACTACCTAAGCATCAAAGAAACATTCCCCAAAATAATCAGAATTATCTATGACAAAGCCACAGTCAACATCATACTTCATGGGCAGAAGCAGTATTTCCCTTAAGAACAGGAATAAGACAAGGATGCCTACCTACTCTTACCACCCCTATTCAACACAATACTGAAAGTTCTAGCCAGAGCAATTGAATGAGTGAAAGCAATAAAAGGCATCAAAGTAGGTAAAGAGAAAGTTAAATGATCTCTTTTTGCAGATGATATAATTCCATATCCGAGGACCCTAAAAAGTCCACCAAAAGACTCCTAGCACTCATAAACAATTTCAGTAAAGTCTCAGGATACAAAATCAACCCTCAAAAGTCAGTGGCATTACTATACACCAACACCACTGAAGCTGATAACCAAATCAGGAACACAACCCCATTTACAATAGCCACGAAAAACAAAAACAAATACCTCAGAATACATCTAACCAAAGAAGTGAAAGACCTCTACAATGAGAACTACAAAATGATGCTGAAATAAATCAAAGACAAGACAATCAAATGGAATAACATTCCATGCTGATGGATTGGAAGAATCAGTGTAATCTAGATGTTCATATTACCTAAGGCAATATACAGCACAATCCATATCAAATTAAATTTTTCACAGATCTAGAAAAAATAATACCTGAATTCATATAGAAGCAAAAAAGAACCTGAATAGCCAAAGAAATCCTAAACAACAACAACAAAAAACAAAGCTGGAGGCATCATATTATCAGACTTCAAACTTTACTCCAGGTGACAGAAACCAAAACAGCATGGCACCTAAAAAAAGGGGGGGAGGGGGAGACACATAGATCAATGGAACAGAATTGAGAATCTAGAAGTAAAACTGATGGCATACAACTATCTCATCTTAGACAAAGCTGACAAAAACAAACTCTGAGGAATAGACATCCTATTTACCAAGTGGCACTGGGAACATTGGCTAAACATATGCAGAAGGATAAAGCTGGATCTTTTCCTCTTACCATATGCTAATTAACTCAAGGTGTGTTAATGCCTTAAATGTAAGACCTCAATCTATAAAAAAGAAGGCATGGAAACACCCTTCTGGACATCAGTCTAAGCAATAAATTCATGACCAAGACCTAAAAGCAAAAAAGTGTCCACATAGCAAAAGAAACCATCAATTGATTTAACAGACAACCTAAGGAATGGGAGAAAAATATTTGCAAACTATGCATATGCATATGCATATGACAAAGGTCTAGTATTCAGAATCTACAAAGAACTCAAATAAATTAACTGGAAAAAACCTAATAACCCCAATTAAAACGTAGGCAAAGGACATGATCAGACACCGCTAAAAGGAAGATATACAAACAGTCAACAGATCAGTATCACTAATCATCAAAGAAATGCAAGTCAAAACCACAGTGAGATATTATCTCACACCAGTCAGGATGGTTTTTATTTAAAATCAAAACACAATAGATGCTGGAGAGAATGCAGAGAAAAGGGAACACTACTACACTGTTGGTGGAAATGCAAGCTAGTTAAACCCTTGTGGGAAGCAGTTTGGGGATTTATCAAAGAACTAAAAATAAATATACTACTCAACCCATTTATCTCAAATCACTCTATTAAAAAGACACCTACACATGCATGTTTATCACAGCATTATCCACAATAGCAAAAACTTGAAACCAACCTAAGTGTTCATCAGTGATGGAATTGATAAGGTAAATATGGTATGTATACATTATGGAATACTACACAGCCATTAAAAGAGCAAAATCATGTCCCTTGCTGCTACATGGATGCAGCTAGAGACCATCATCCTCAGGGAATTACCACAGAAACAGAAAACTGAACACTATATGTTCTCCCTAATAAACGGGAGCTAAACACCGTTCACAGGGTGCAGGAAAATCCTAAATGGGAAAGGAAGGAGGGGGGTAAAGGTTGAAAACTACCCACTGGGTGTCATGTCCACCACCTGGATGATGGGCTTAATAGAAGCCCAAACCTCACAATATTTCTGTGTAACAAATCTGCACATGTAACCCCTGAATCAAAATAAAAAATAAAAACAAACAAAAAACAATCACAAAAGATGGTAAATTTTATGTTACGCATATTTTACTACAACAAAATTTGGGGAAAAAACTGTTAGGGTGGAATCAACAGGATGAAGGGCAGATACTTAGATTACAGGATGTTTAGGAGTTTAATCTAGTAACTTTTATAAAAAGTTTATGTGACTATTCATCTTATGACTTTGGTTTTGAAAATTTGACAGGGTACCTATAGTAACCAAATTATGTATATTTTATCCAGGATGTATATGAATATACACATATAACTAAAATTTAAATTTTATGAAACAAAACTTACCCTTAATGCTACTACACAATCTTTTATATTCTGTTCCTTTCTGCCCCCTTCCTTTCTCCTTTCCTTCCTTCCAGTGCTGGTTATGATCCAATAAAGATATTTTATGATCTACTAAAAGACTTACAAAAATCACCCATATATCCCTATCCAAAATTTGCAAAACAAAATTTGAATCGTCCTGAGTTCAGATAAACGTGTTAACTCTTAACCAAATTTTTGTTTTTTCAAAACCCTATGACCAGACTTGAGCATCAGTCACCACAATTTTTTATCACAGGTACTTTAGAGTAGTGCTCTGCTTCAATAATAATTACCCCATCAGAAAGCCTCAATTTATAAAGCATTTAGTTACTTAGTGCTCATGACGTAAATGTCACAGTTCAAGTACTTGATGGAGAAAAATATTAAATGAAGTGCACTTGTTTTGAAGATAATTTCATTTAACATCTCCAAAGCAGAGCATAATTAAGTTACTCTGTCATACAAAATGATGGAGGCTTTAAATAAGTAACAGCTGGTTACCCCAATGATGGAGCCACTGCAGGGCAGCCCTTGGCAAGGACAGCTGTGCAAACTCAGCCCACGCAGTATGCTAATAGACTTACATTATGACTAAGAAAACAGCTGAAATGGAATGACACCTCGAAAAGTAAACAATCAAGTCTGTGGAGCCCTTGGCATGCATTTCAATCGCATTAATATGTGGAAATATTAATAATAAGTGCTTATCTATCATTCCTATAGTCAAATGTATTTCTTGCATTCAGATGAATTTAAAGTTAGTCACTGCAGGGCAATGAGCACATTTGTAAGACAGTGCCTTCATTTTCAAATGTAAATGCCATATTTAATCCAGACAAGAAATTAAATTCAATTTATTCATCACTTTAATGTTAGCATAGTGATTATTTTTTAAAAAGTAATGTTAAACCTTTATTACCTATTTTTTGTTTCCTTATAAACCTCTTGCATAGATTTTCATAAAATCAGATTTTCTACAACAGTCTCAACATGTGACAAACAAATGTGCTATGAACAATATTAAATAATTGACTCCACTTTTGAAAAGCTGAGTAGGGTTATATTTGTAAAGATATATTGCTAAACGTTTTTTGTCAAAACTTTTTACTGTCATTTGATCAGCATGTCAACAGGAGAAAAAAGTGAGTTTGACTTATGCATTTGTTTTATCTATTTGCTTATTAGAATTTTGTAAACCATACTGTTGACTCTTTTTTTCAAGGTGGTCACCAGACTAACCCTTCTAACTAGTATTTTTATTGTATGATTTATTAAGCAAGCATTTATTATTTATTGTGCAAGCATTATTAAGTAATTAAATTAAAATAAAACATTTTAAAGAGAAGGTTTCTGTTAGGCACAAGGTCTCTGTTCTCAAGAAACTTATTAACTACTAGAGAAAATGGATCCAGGTATAAAAAATATCATAATAATATGCTGTATCACATGACCCAGATTGGGAGTTCAGTTACAGTTTCCCAATGGAAATGTGTACAATCCAGGTTTTGATCAATAAATCAGATGACGGGCAATAAATAAAAAATAAGCAGCATGAAAGTTTTTCCAGACAAAACAAACATCACAGGCTAAGGCAAGAGGACACGGACTGGCATAGCAGGGAGTGTTCTCAGTCCTCATAAGTAATTGCATTATGAGTAGTGTCTGGAGACACTGAAGGATCTTGGTAGAGGCCTTCATATGAAGCGTTAAAGGATGTTAAAGAGCTTGGTCCTTGAGGGGATTTAAACAGGAATTAAAAACAGACTTTTCTATTGTAGTATAAAGGCTGAATGTAAGGGAAACAAAATTGAACTCAAAAATCTTCAGTGGTTACTCTTCTGCCAAATTAGCAGTTGTCAACCTTTTTGGCCTGAAATCAAAAATAAAAATCCTGAGCCACCTGGGTAACTTGGTGAAACCACATCTCTACAATAAAATAAAAAATTAGCTGGGCGTGGTAGCGCACGCCTGTAGTTCCAGCTGCTTGGAAGGCTGAGGCGGAAGGATCGCCGGAGCCCAGCAGGTCGAGGCTGCGGTGGCTGGGAGCAGCCACTGCACTCCAGTCTGGATGACAGAGTGAGACTCCAACTCAAAAAAATAAAATAAAATAAAATAAAAATCCTAAGGTCCCCAGCTGACTGAACAGATACTCTCTTAGCCGAGGGAACCTTAGTGAAACCTTAAAAAGCTAAGTTTTGACTGGACTTGGAAGGCTGAGGTGGAAGGATCACTGGAGCCCAGCAGGTCGACACTGGGGTGGCTGTGAGTGTGGCACTGCCCTCCAGCCTGGGCGACAGGGTGAGACTCCAACTCAAAAAAAAAAAAAAGTAAGTTTCCAGCCATGATGGTACAGAGGGTTGGAACTTCTTCACTATACCTTCTCACTGCTGCAGTTTAGACACAGCTGATCAGCATTAATGTTAAAATAGAGATCATAAGACTATTAGAATGAACTCAACTCTTTGTAACAAGAGAATACCAGATTGTAAACAAGGACTAAGGCCATACCAGGCAAGGGTTAAGTCATCACCCCTACATTTAAATAATAAACTATGTTCCGACTGCCACAAGGTTTTTCTTCTTTTTTGGTAGTTAAACAAGTACTGGCCTTAAGAAAAGCAATATTGAAATAACTGTAGTTTATCCACTGCCAGATGCTAACTATCTGACTCCATCCTAGCAGTTATTCCACCAGCCAACTACAGCTTTGATTGGACAAGAGGCTGATTGTAGTAACTTTCTTCTGAGAAGACCACTGACCAGGGGCTGGTTCTGGCCAGTTTATAGAAGTTGTGCACTTCAGTGCCTTTGTGTCCCTGCTTCACCTTTTGACAAATGGGACCTGATTGCAACATATTTAAATGTGAAGCCTCCACCCCAAAATGAACATGGGACCCATGTAATATAGATGATTTTTTATACACGAGTCAGGATCTCCTTTATGAATATTCACAGATCCTACTACTACTTGTAGAATATGTATGTTTAGCCAGCCCATTCAGCATAAATCCCTGCTCACCCTCCCCTCTCTTGAAGTGCCTACTTCTGGCTTTGGTTGCAGGCTGTTACCCATTGTAAGAAAGTCTCTCTTTCAAATTTATAGATCTCTCTTTCTTTTTTTTTTAACATTAACAGGCCTCAAGATACCTTTACAATCTTACAAATTATTGAGGATACCTCAGTGGTTTAATCTTATATGGGTTATGTCTGTTGATATTTACCATATTTGAAATTAAAACTGATAATTTTTTTAAAAATTTACTTATGGATTTATTTTAAATAATAATAGAAAGTCCATTATGTGATTAACAAATTACACATTTTATTAAAAATGAAATCAATTCTGGTCATGACCCAATAAAAAGATTTTAATGATCTGTTGAAGGGCTTACAAATTCCACTAATGTGTCCCTGTCTGTGATTTGAAAGACAAGTTTGACTGGTCCAGAATGTAGATAACTATAACATGTTAGCTATTAATCAAATTTTTATATTTCCAAGCCCTTATAACCAGATTTGATCTTCAGTCACCCAAATTTTTATCACAGGTACTTTATAGTAGTGCTGCTTCAATAATAATTACCTTATAAGAAGGGCTCAAAATATAAAGCATTTAGTTATTTTATCCTCATACATAGAGCTTTTTGCAAAGCTCTGTTGTTATTGAGGGGTAGCTTTTTTAAAAATATTTTTTGCAAATATCTTGAATTCCTGGCTTGATGGAAGACAACTAGATTCTATTTTCTTCTAGATTAAATCTATAAATTGTTTTGGTTAAAGTACAGAATGAGAACCCAGCCTCACACAGTATTATGATTGGACAATAGAGAGGTATTTTAAGTTTAATTTTTTTTTTTTAAAGAAATGGGGTTTCACTATGTTGCCCAGGATAGAGTCAAACTCTTGGTCTCAAGTGATCCTCCTACCTCGGCCTCTCAAATAGCTGGGGACTCAGGCATGTGCCACTGCATCCACCCTGAAGTAGTAGTTTAAAAACTTCTTCTGATAATTATAGATATTCTTTTTTGATATTACCCTATGACTGTGGTAGTTTCTAAAAGGTTAATAGTGTAGAATCCAGAGCATTATCAGTAACCTTTCCATATACTATTACATTAAAATGCATTGGTCAATTTTGCACTTTCAGTGGATCTTTCATCTATGCATTTGTGTACTCATAATGATTTTCTAATATCTTGCATTTATCATTTGGAAAATAACAATACACTGAGCTACGTGAGGCTTTAATTTTGACACATTTAGTTAATATCATCACTGATTTCATCAGAAGAATCTTTAAGAACTGAAATGCTATCAAGCTTGTAGTGATGGAATAAGTTTTCCAAAATTCCACTTTTTTGCTTGAAAGCTCAGATTATCATTGGCAACAAATACCGTCAGTTGTTTTCCTCAAAGTAACAAGCTTACTTCCTTCATTTTCAAGGAAATATCTGCCATATATCCAAGTTTGAATAACCATAATTTATCTGTCAGCTATTCCCTCAGGTGAAAACGGCATTCCATGAAGAAAAGTAACTAAATCAGCTTACAACTCAACATTGTAAGAGCTTTTCCTTGAAGCAAAATCATACTTGGAAGTGCTTCTTTTTTATCATGTACCTGGTAGACTGAGATGTAATAAAATTATTACAACTGCTTTATTAATAAACCTCAACTAGAACTAGGTTTTTTTGAAAACTATAAGTGCACAGTGGTGAAAAACACAATGACTAATAACAAAATCGTGGTGTCAGTGACTAATCTGATGTTAACATACTGGCAATTTTTTTTTACCAGTACTTTTGTATCAATAAGTATAAGTGTCAACTTAGTAAAAAACACAAATGACAGCTTAGTATTATTATGATATATAGTTCAGTATATTACACAGTACCTTAAAATATCTTTGGGTATCCTGGATGTCTTCAGACCACACTTGGAAAAATGTCATGCTGAAAATCTCAAATCTAAATTCCTAGGACTAATATCCTTCCCTAATCTGGTTTCACTCTACTGATAGTCTTGAATTAAATTTATTTTCCCACTTTTGAAAACATGCCCTTTTCCCCCTCATGTTCTAATTTCATGTCTTTCCCATTCTTCACAATATATAAACCTTGCAATCTTTCAGGATGCAGCTCAATCCTTATGCATTCCACACATCTGAGCTATTTTCTATATTGTTGAGTAGGCACCTAATTATATGTGATTTATGATTTTTTCTTTGAGAATTAGAATTTTCTCCCAAACTCCATAGTTTTTCAGATCTCCATAGGTAATGGAGGGCCCAAATAAAACTGTCTTACAGTTCTTCTGACTTCACTATAGAATTCTGCACAGAGTTAAGCATGTAACAACAATGATGATTTATTGCATTTCATGTTTCTTAATAAATTTTAGAGTAGGTCACATATACACATGCGCCTCTATTTATGCAAATTTAAAGAAAACATTTCAATATTATAAATTATTTTGTAATGTCTTCTACTTTTAGTAATCTATATATCTCAAATATGTACTTAATTTAATATCAAATATCAATATATAAAGCAATATACACTTTAAAGCATACAAATATTAATATAATGCAGCTATGTATACCAGAAAGACTATTGGACTGCCAGATAGAAAATCTAAATTTAAGTCTCCACACAGTAAGGACTTAGAGCAACTGCCAAACTTATTTGGGTCCTAGTGTCTATAACAGTAAAATGATTACCCCTGCTCTCCCGCTCTAATATTTAAATCACAAGTTTTATAAGTTTGGGGGGGTATGGGGAAAGAAAGTAATAATCAAATGTAATATTGTGTTATAACTACTACCCTGAGACTTGCACATTAACTGCAAACCAGTATCAGGTATAATAATGATTATATGCACAACATGATTATATGCATAATTGTGTGTCCTTAAAAGGATTTAAGACACACAATTGAGACACCTTTGATAATTCATTTGAAATAGTTTGAGGTACACAATACTTCATATAGAGAATAATTTGAATATTGCTAAATTAAGATATATATACATAAATTTTATACATAGCCCATGCAAAGCAAAGAGGTTGTATGACCCTGTATTAGCAGTCTAACCCTGAAAGCCTTAAAGAATAACAAGACTTGGAAGAGGTGATATAGATTTATACAGAACACCAAGCAGACAGAAAGTTATCATAAAAATGTTTAGGCTTCTCTTTCTCCCTTCAAAATTTTACCCTCATCCACTGCAACCCTCATCTCTCCAAAAGTTACCTGTGATGGTTAATTTAATGTGTCAGTTGGATTAGGCTAAGGGATACCCAGATAGCTGGTAAAACATTATTTCTTGGGATGTCTGCTAGCTTGTCTCCCGAAGAGAGTAGGGTTTGAATCAGTAAGCAGAATACAGAAGATCTGGCCTCACCATGTGGGTAGGCATCATTCAATTCACTGAGAGCCCAAATAAAACAAAAAGGCAGAGGAAGGACAAATTCTCTGTCTCTCTCTGTCTTTCTTTCTGTCTCTCTTTCTACGTCTGTCTGCCTGTCTGTCTCTCTCTCTCTCTCTCTCTCTCTCTCTGTCTCCCCTCTTGTTCTCTCCCTCTTCTTGATCTAGGACATCAATTATCTCCTGCCCTCATACATCAGAGTACCTGGTTCTCAGGTCTTCAAACTTGGGAGTTATACTAGTGCCCATCTCCCACACTCCCTGTGTTTCTCAGACCTTCAGTCTCAGACAGGGAGTGATGCTACTAAACATTAGCTTTCTTGGTTCTCCAGTTTGCAGACAGCAGATGATGGGGCTTATCAGTCTCTATACTTGCATGGGTCAATTTCCATAATAAAAATCATCTCTCTCTCTCTCTCTCTCTCTATCTCTTACTAGTTTTATTTCTGTGAAGAATTATGACTGATATATTACAGTTACCAGCATGCAGTGTCCTGTTTATTATTTCTCCTTCTATTCAAGTTCATTAATGTGACCACCCTCTTCACTTCAGTCTTCCCCCCCATGCTGACAGCTATTCTCCTGAACACTGTAGAATAGTCTGCTGAATTTTCCATCTTGCATAATATATCTTGAAGCCTTAGCACTGGAAAGACAAGCCTTATAGAGTTTTGGCAATCAGTAATCACATCTTGATCAAAAAAGAGTTTAAATAAGCATGTGACTTGTGACTTCAAATGAAATCAGAAGAAATAAGTTCTTACAGAGCAGGAACTATGCCAGTAGACAAATGTTCTGACCTCCTGGTATTAATATGGTTAAATAGAGGAGGTGGTCTGTACTTCTTCAGCTGTACAGTGAAGTCCTTATGGACTCTAGACATAACTTTGCTCTCTTTCCTATCTCAGTTATCATGTCCCCTCATTCCTACTTCCTAGTATTTCTTCCTGAATAAACTGCCTGCACTTTGACTCAGACTTCTGCTTTCAGAGAAACCCAACCTCAGACAATCACCACATTTTATGCAGCCTGTAATACATTGCAGACTTCTCACACAAATGATCTCTAATTCTGGAATAATTCTGGTAGGTCCTTATTTGAAGAATAAGGAAAGGGTAAGTCAAAGAGGTTCAGTAATATATCCAATGCTACATGGTTAATTCATAATAGAATCAGGAGGTGAGCATATCTGTGGACCATTCAACTCCAAAGTTAAACTATTATACTTCAACATTATAGTAATTTTGAAAATAATTGCAAGCATAAATTAAGTACCTTCTATATGCTATACCCTTGGGAAGAATGTTTAAAATGATCAGGGAAGTTTGTTTAATCTATATTTGTCCTTATCCACCATTAAAACTGAGATTGGAAGTTTCTAATAAGATCGGCTTATCTTGAGATTTCAAAAGTAAGCATTTTTCTACAAGTACTACTAGTATGTTATGGGTTTCATGAAGTTATATACTATTTCACAGAAACATAATTTTCCTCCCCAAAACCCTAGACAATTTTCTCAATGTAGCTAATCTTCTTCTTTTATTTTAATGAAATTTAATCCAGCACTACTATAAATGTTCAAAAACTAAACAAGTTTTAAAATAGTGTTTGTTTTATCTTCATTTTACAGGCAAGCACAATGAAACAGACAGTTTTTTGTCATTTAAATTTTCATAAAAACATTATATGCTTCTTCAAGAAGCTTCAATGTAAGAAAAAGCTTACTCACAAATTTATAGTGCTTGCATTTTGTAAGTATATAAGTGTAAATGTATAGAACTTAACAACTTTTATAAAGTTTCATACTGTTAGGAGTAATCAGACCTCAAATAATCAACAATGAACTGGAAATGAAGAGCTTGTGAATTTTTCTTCTTGTTCCTTTCCTACAGCTTCTGTGAACCTTTAGCCATTTTATTTTATCTTTCTTAGCTCTGGGCCTCTTACTTGTAAAATAAGGCTAACAATAGGAAGGGTTGTTGAAAGAATAAAATGAGATAATAGTTGGAAATAACTTTAACAATATAAGAAAATAATAAATTTGTGGGTGGAAAAAGGATCTCACTGTTTCCAGTCTAACCTTCAATACGTTTCAGAATATTTTAATCATTCATACAAGATTTTAAGTTTCCACAAGACCTGTTTTCTCATTTGTCTCTTTGAATCATTGTCTAAATAGGGAAGTTGACTTCAGAGAGAAAAATTAAAACAAGTCATCCTTTCTTTTATTGCATAGTATTAATTAGACTGAATCTCCACAAGCCTTAAAAATGCAATAATTACATAACCAACATTTATGAAGAGCTTTTTAAGTGCCAGAAACTGTGCCAAAAACTTTATATTTATTATCTTATTTTAACTGAATCCCAACACAACCAACGAGTTCGGTCTTGTTATTCGCACTGTATACATGAAGAAATTTGATACAGAAAAGAGATTACTAACTTGCACAAGGCCATGGTCACACAGCGAATATTACCTCGGCCTCCACCTCGGATTTTCTGTCTCCTGAAGCCTTGTTCCTGCTATTTAATTTCAGTCCAGCTCATCATTCATATGATTGGGTCACAGGAACTATATGGTAATATTTAACTAAATGGAACTGCTTTCATAAAAAATAGATTTAACTCTATTTTGAATGTAGGCATTTTTACTATATTGCAATCACTTATTTAATAAGTTAAGATGTAGACAGCTTTATAGCTAGGTTTCCTTATACATAAATCTCAAAATTAAGTCATTTTGACAGGTGAAACTTTTCCTTGGCAGAATTGATATGCAATCAAAATAGTCACATAAGTAAAAATCACAAATAAGCACATGATACATGCATGTGACTATTGCATGAAAAATTTATCCAGACCCAATAAATTATTTCTATTAGGATACATTTAAAGCATATCAGAATAGGAACTAGCACATGTAGGGAGGGGAAAAGGCAATTGGGAAAGTTTGTTGATTTTGGTGGAAAAGGTTATGATGATTTTTCTGCTTGTTCAGTTATGTTTGTTTTTTTTGTTGTTGTTCTTATTAGAAAATGGAGTGAATAACATATTTTCCTCTAGTAAACTTGCTTTATTATAAGACTTCCTTTCCATTTTTTTGGTTAATAATCTTAATTAATCTTAATATATTTAAGGGGAAAAACAGAGGTTAAAAAGCATCCAACTTTAGGAAAGTAGATGCTATGTTATAAAATGCAGCAGCAGGACCAACAACAGGGCCAATGGGGCCTCTCCTGTCCCGATACAGAGCACAGACTGTCTCCCATGTGGTGACAGAGGGCAGAGTTAGAGACAGGAAGCAAAACAGAGGACAGTGACCATGAGGCTCAAAAGATTCCAGGTGAAAGAAACTGAGTGATGCTTCTCCCAAAGAAGAGAATAGCATATACCAAAGGATTAATAGGGATGTACTAAGAGGGTAATGATCATGTTTCACCGGAGGTCAGGTTTTAGCCCAAGGTGTATCTGAGCTGTTGAGAAATTCCATGGCAGCTTCCATGTGAGAAGAGAATGAGCAGATATGTGCAATAGCACAGGTTTATAGCTGTGCTGCTGTTGCCTAAGGCAACCTCACTGAGTAGGACATCTAAAGCTTTTCTCCATTCATGACTAGCTCTGTGACCCTGACCAAGTCCCTAACCTCTATCAGGCTGCTTTCTTATTTTCTAAATTGGAATAATAATGGCAACCTTAGAGTTTTCAATGACCACCTCTATGTGGAGGTCTCCCTAATCTACCTCCTATCCAGACAACTCCTGCATGTTTCCCTCTGGAATGGGATGTGATTTCTCTGATTAGTAAGATTAGACAAAGGCTGTACGAATGCACAACTCAGCTACTCCTAGCCTCTCTTTTTGGAATCAGCTGGTTGTAGGAGGCACACTGTTTTTCTGCTCCTGCAGTCATGAGAGCAGGCACCCATGGCATGACAGGCAGGGGAAGTTACAGCTCCGCAGAGCCACTCCCTCTCTCTTATAACGAATCTTGAGAATCAGACTTAGGGCCACTGGGGCAACATGGGATGTTAGGAACTATGACTTCCTACTTATTACATAAGTGATTGAAATATAGTAAAGGACAGCTTCCCTATCCGAGTTATACTTTTCAACAGAGATTTACCAAGAATAAAGATAATCATTTTCTCACTTATTAAAAACTCCATGTTAATTTTTCAATTGGTTTAGAATCTATAAGGAAAGAGGAAGATGACTGTAATTCTCATACACTAACAAAATCTTTTGTTGTTGTCATTATTTTTTTAAAGATGCGAACTCACCATTAGTTCAAATAGATAGACACACTATTTATTAATATGCTAATTCACATCATTTCAAACAATCTTAGAGAATGTCTGCAAACCATATGCAACTTAACTGTCAATGTCATACACTTGATTCTAATGATTTTAGGCAACTTTTAATAGCCTCATCATCTCAGTGTGGTTTTAAATTTGCATCTCCTTGATGATTAATGAGGTTGAACATTTCTTCATGTGTCTGTTGGCCACTCATATGTCTTCTTTTGAGAATTGTCTGTTCAAAAGAGGACTGGATTTTAAAAATGTGGTACATATACACGATGGAATACTATGCAGCCATAAAAAAGAACAAAATCATGAATTTTGCAGCAACCTGGATGGAACTAGAGTTTATAATACTGAGTGATCTCTCACAGAAACAAAGATCACATGTTTTCAATTATAAGTTAACCATGAACATCTATCGTAATACTATAAGAAAAGAATTGACAGTGGTGGGAAACTATGGGGGTTGGCAGGAAGGGGAAGGAAGGTGGGATTAACAGTAGCCAATATCTGTCTGGGGATGGGGGGACACCCCTTATCAACAAGGGTGCCTGAACGATGCATATTTGTATACCCAACCCTTAACTGTACCCCACAATTTTAAAATAAAAAATATGTTTTTTAAAAAAATAGCCTCATCATCTCTCACATCATAAAAACATCCAAAACTCAAGTCTTTGTATACATAACTTTGCATCTTTTAAAAATTGTCTCTCTTATTTTATATCTCTTTAAACAAACAAAATAAGTAAACTGTAAGCCCATAGTACAGAAAAGCAGCATAATAATTGCTTGCAAGCACTTAGAAAATGCCTGGGAAAGACAGGTAAATGCATGATACTCTACTTTGTTTTCTTTTTATTTCAAAAAAGTTCCTAGTGCATTTTCTCATGCATCTTACCACAACAAAAGACAGAAAGCAAACAAAAAGAGCACTTCAAGTCTTCAAAAATAGAATTGTACATTTCGATGTCACTGCCACTGATTAAAAATGCAGAATTTCAAATTGCACTTTTCTTGAAGACCTGTGTATATGTTACTGGCCTAGGTTACCAAAATCACAACACACAATGTTTAAGAATGTACAAAATATATTCCCTTTGAAGAAAACTGAACACTGGAAAATACTATATTGTTGGTTAAAATAAATGACTGTGGGGGGAAAATATGCTCAATTAAGTTCACAGCATAATAATTTTCTATGAGCACTTAATAATGAACTTTATAATACCAAAACATTAAATTAAAAATCAATTAAACAAACAAAATGCAATCTTTATATATTAACTGTTTAATCTTTCAAGTGGATATGACCCATTAATAATACAAACGTTTGGAAGTTGTCCTCTTAAGGCTAAGAGGTCAGAAAAGAAGTAAGAATATGACAATCCTATAGCAAAACTCAGTGAGGCATCTGAAAACACGTGTGTTCCAGGGCAGAGGGCAGACGATGGAAAGGTTTAGAACAGAATGTTGGGTTAGAGTCAGAATAACAAGCTGAAGCCTGCTCTTGCCTAGCTGGCAAAGTCAGAGACCAGAAATGTAGGTGAGAATGAAAAAGACTCAAATATTTTAGAACTAAGTGAGGTAAGTAGACTAAAATCCATTAATTGGAGGACAGCGGTCAGAAGATCTGACACATCAAAAAGGATCACAAGGCTTTGATAATTTTTCATTCTAAGTTTGATGTTGGATTGAACTTGGAGTAGAAACCAATACCCAGAAACTTAAAAGTTGAATACTAATTGAGATCTCCAACTTGAAGAAAGGAGAGTATGAATACACAATGCCTGCCGAATAATACGTTTTAAATTATTGTGTCATTCAGTCCTCTTTCCTGAGGGTTCTTAAGGTACTAAAGGCTATATTCGTAAAGAGAGTAACCATCTGGTTAAAGCGTTACACTGCGAACTAATGTGTGAAGACCAACCCAGACTATTCATTTGACAATTGTTGACAAATATCCTGTTATCAAATTCAGTCATATATTTCTGCTTCTTAAGCCTAGATTTAAATATGCATAAATATGTGTACATGTGGGTATGTATGTACCTCGTTGGTAAGGTAGCTAATGATTAAAATAACTAATCTCTGACAGGCCTTATGTGCATGCTGGCAAAATTGTTTTTGCAATAACTTTTGGTAAACTCAAACAAATAATTCAGAGTAGGAGCTGAAGTCAAAGACTTTACAACTAAAGGGACTGAATTCAGCCGGGCTCGGTGGCTCAGCCTGTAATCCTGCGCCTTTGGGAGGCTGAGGTGAGTGGATTGCCTGATCCCGCGGGTTCGAGATCCGCCTGGGCAGGCGAGACCTCATCTCTACAATAAATCAAAAATTGACTGGGCGTGGTAGCGCGCGCCTGTAATTCCGGCTACTCAGAAGGCTAAGGCGGAAGGATCGCCGGAGCCCAGCAGGTCGAGGCTGCGGTGGCCGGGAGCGGCCACTGCATTCCAGTCTGGGCGACAGAGTGAGACTCCAACTCAAAAAAAAAAGGGACTGAATTCAGTGGTCTTCTAACTGGATTTCCAGGGGGCTCTGGAGTTCTTAGCTGGGGTAGGGGTAGTAAATAGGTTTCTGATCCCCCAAACTATTTCATGCTTAGAATTTGAAGATATTTTACTTTGAAAGGAATGTTGCTACTTAAAATAATAATAATAATAAAGAAAGAAGGAAGGAGGAGAGGGGAGGGAAGAAGGGAGGGGAGGAAAGAGAAGGGGAGGAAAAGGGCAGATAGAACTAAATCTCAGGCCTCTCTTGATTCTTCCATGACAAGAAGTACCAGTGGTTCCATTTGTACTTTTAGGAGAAGAGTTCTCAGACTTTTAGTTCTACCACTGTGAAGCCAAGACACATCTATTACTTCCATTTAGATACAAACAGACTTTCCTGAATGAAGAAAGGTTTAGTGGTGTAAATTTTTTTTTTTTTTTGGCCATTGCTTTTTACGGTAATATCTGTAAATTTGTCAGCCTCTCCCTCAGAAAAGAAAAAAATCACTCAGAGGTTTGTTTCACTTATCATGATGGGATTATCACTTACGGGTTGTTTTATCACTAATCAGTTATAGAACTAGTAGGATGGTTGCAGGAGAAATTGGAATATTACAAGTAAATAGAGCAGTGTTTCTCAACTGATTTTCTATACTGTCCTCCCAAAAAACCATTTATCGACATTTATTTTCTAATCTTCCCAAAATAGAATTTAAATATCATAGATATATTTCACCTCACTGATGGACTAAATGCATATCTGTACTTTATTCATAAAGAGTAAGATCTTTTTTTCCTGCTTTGGTTCCCGAAGAACCAATTTCCATCCCTTTTTGGGCAAAATTGTCTTCACTGAGATTGCATGAAATGGGGTAATATTAAATACAGTGCACATACAGTAAATTTTGGGCATAGTGACTGAGTTAATTTCAGCATGTGAATGGAATTAAAACTAGCAGAGAGTCAATATCCTCTCTCCAAAAAATAAAAGATAAAGCAGTTTATAGAAAGTTGCTGGAGACATATATGGATAATTTTACTAATTATTACAGAATTGTATACTATACTATGTTTTCAACATGACATTTGCCATTTTATTCATTTTCATAAAAGTCTTTTAAAAACTCTAAATATGAGGGAACTTGAGTGCTCCCAGTTTAAATGAGCTACTTATGGTAAAACTGTAGATGGAGGATCATCCTTCAAATCTGGGTTATGTCCATCTCAAATCTAGGTTCTTTTCTTCAGCGCACTGACACCTACTTTGGCATTTTAAGCTTCAACTACCTAAAATTACTCATTTATAAAGAGAGTTAATCTAATAGAGTTAATAGCAAGACTATTTTCATCATATGACTGGCTGATGCCCAATTAGAATTTCCCTACCTGGCCAGTCTCCTTGGCCTGTCAATGTCTTTGCTTCATTTCTATCATTGTAACCACTCAGAGATTAGTTTAACCTCTTAAAATTCTTCTGGATTGAATGATGTCCTTCCCCTCTGAAGCAATCACAATCTTTCTGTAATTGGTAGATGTGAAACTTAAGGGTCTCCACCACAATGTAGGGTTAAGGCTGTATGTACTGATGTGTAAAGGTGAGTTATACAGGATAGGCAGCAGTCACCTTAGATGCTGAGAGTGTGAAAAAGGGAGGGAGGGGTAGGTATCAGTTGATTAGCCATGAAAGTGAGGCACCAAGGGGCATTCATCAGTAGAGTGTAGGTGGGGACCTTCTGCTTCTTGAATGGAACTCAGGGTCCAAAGGGAATGATCGGAATGCAAAAGCAATCAATTACTATATGAGGATCCGAAAATCAGGGCTAAGACCAAGAAATCTTCGATCCTGAAATGTCCCTATAAAAGATAGGAGACAGATTCTGGAAATTTAAGGAAGTCAAGCACAAGTCTCCAAGGATTAGAGAAATTTATGGTGAGATGTAGACTGTGAGTCCACAAAGATTCTCAGAATTTATTCAAGGGTACACACAGGGGAGCTGTACATAGGAAGAGGCAGTTTTGCATATTGAAGCTACCAGTGACTCTAACAAACTCAATTGTTTTCATGCTATATATGTAACTAGGATATTTTTTCTTATAAATAAAAAGAAAATCTTGATTGCCCATGCATGATGAACTGTCTTGGGTCAAGTAAAGGAAGTTAGTAACAAGGACCAAAAAGAAGCATCATCTCCTGTTCAGGACGAAAAATGCAGGGGTATTACCCTTGAGCATTGGTGGAGGCCTCAGGAGATTCAACTTCCAGAAGTGTCTGGTTTCTATGGTCCCATTTTAATACACCTCGGCATGGGAAGTCCCTTTCTGGCATACTATTGCAGGCAATTGAAAACTACAAAAAACATTCACTCACACACAGAGAAGGCATTGCATCTCCAGAAAAGGAGGAAATGGCCCTGCCACCTCTCTATTTTTTTGTGTCTGATTAATGAGCTGGCAATTGATATAAATATTGTATAGCATAATTCACTTCTGCACTTTTTTCACATTACTTCTGCTCTATATCAATATACATTAGCTTCATTGTCAGTACCTGTAAAAGATAAGCTCTAATGGACATAATGTAGCTACAGTGTCAAGTTGGGCCTTTATTATGTGAAATTTGATTATGGGTCATAAATTATGTATTTATCTTGCATTAACTGATGAAAGTAACTTGCTAATTCAAAAAAATCAAAGTTATTGACCTATAGTGAATCTCTTCTACATTTACTGTTGGCATAAAATAGAATATCATGACAAGAATAAAAATGCATATTTTCTTTTTGCCAGGAAAAAATATATATATATATAAATATATATTTATATAACTTATATGTATATATAAGTTCCTGGGAAAACAAATGCAGACCTCTCCTCATTGGGAGAATTTATGAGATATTTACTCAGAATTCAAATTTATTATCTTTTCAGGTTATGAAATTGTTGTCTCTCAACAACTCTCTCCAAATTTGAATTTCTTCAAATCCACTCTTCCTTATACTCTGGATTATAATGATGCTGGGGCACAGTTCCTGCAAATTATGTTTCTTGTTTTTAAGATTTATATTTTAATTTTAATTAACAAACCACAATGAGATATCACCTTATGCCTATTATATTAGCTATCAAAAGACAAAAGAAAACAAAGTTAATGAGAATATGAAGGAAAGGGAACACTTATACACTGTTGGTGGTATTGTAAATGAGTACAGTCATTTTGGCAAACAGTATAGGGATTCCTCAAAAAAGTAAACACAGAATTACAATATGACCAAGCAAGCCCACTGCTGGGTAGATACTCAGAGGAAATGGAATCAGTACACTGAAGGGATGTCTGCAACCCCATGTTCATTGAAGCATTATTTACAAAAACCACAATATAGAAACAACTTAAGTGTTTTTCAACAGATAAATGGATTAAAAATGTGGTACACAGACACATGTATGGAATGCGTGCTATTCAGCCTTTAAACAAAAACACATAAATTTCTGTCATTTGTGACAACATGAATGAACCTAGAGGATATTATGTTAAGTGAAATAAGCCAGGCACAGAAAGACAATTACTGTATAGTCTCACTTATGCATGGAATCTTATAAAATAGAACTTATGGAAGTAGAGTAGAGTGGTAGTTCCCAGAGGCTATGGGGAGAGGGCTGGACAGGACACAGAGAAATGTTGGCCAGTTGGATGGGAGAAATAAGTTCTGGTAGTCTATTGCACAGCAAGGTGACTATAGTCAATAACAAGGTATGGTATGTATATACTTATTATTTGTAAATTTAAAATAACACTAAAAGTAATAAAAATTGTATATATTTGTGGAGTACAATGTGATATTTTGATGTAAGTATACATTGTGGAGTTATCAAATCTGGCCAGTTAACATAACCATCACCTCAAATACCCTATCTTTGTGATGAAGACAGTTAAAATCTACTCTTTTAGTCATTTTGAAATATACAATACATCCTTACTAACTATAGTCACCATGCTGTCCAAGAGATCACCAAAACCTATTTTTCTTGTCTAAGTGAAACTCTGTACCTTTGACAAATGTTTTCCTTTCCACTTTTACCTAGCCCCTTGGCCTCTGGTAATGACCATTCTACTCTCTACTTCTATGACTTTGACCTTTTTAGATTCTACATCTAAGTTTCTTCTTGTTAGTTGGATTTCTGCTTTGTTCTTCAAATAGAAAGTACTGGAGGGAGATGGGAGACAAGTTCCTTCTCCTCTTCTTAAGAGTCACCCAGCAATGACCCTTACCCTCAGGGCAACCATTGGTTCTGGTCTTCAGTTCCTGTCATCACTTCTAGAGGGTCTCATATATCTCTTGATAAAAACTAGACAAGTAGCACTCTTCCTCAGATGACTGAGCTCTAGTTCTGGTGTTAAGAGGAAAGGCTTGAGATAAAAATAATACTGTCGGGATATAAAAGTAGAAAAGATAATGCATGAAAAATATTCAGATAAAACATTCAGAAAGTGAAGCATGAAAAATACTCAGGCAAGCGGCACACAGTAATAAGTGTGAATAAGTGTGACCAATAATTATATAGCAGAGGCTAAGTTTCTCTACTCATCTATGAAGGTCTTCCTTACATAGCTTTTAATGCATCATGATATAAATTATGAGGTAATGTATCAACCCACAGGGGATGTGACTTAGTTTTAATTGCATAGTGTTAAATTACCAGAGTATGAATGTTTGCATATTTTGTAGACTATAAAGTTAAGTGTAGCCAGGCTCGGTGGCTCAGCCTGTAATCCCGCGCCTTTGGGAGGCTGAGGTGAGTGGATTGCCTGAGCCCGCAGGTTCGAGACCCACTTGGGCAGCGAGACCTCATCTCTAAATAAATCAAAAAATCAGCCGGGCATGGTAGTGCATGCCTGTAATTCCGGCTACTCGGAAGGCTGAGGAGGAAGGCTCACCGGAGCCCAGCAGGTCAAGGCTCTGTCACTGGGCGACAGAGTGAGTCTCCAACTCAAAAAAATAAATAAATAAATAAATAAATAAATAAATAAATAAATAAAGTTAAGTGTCATCTCTTATGCTCTCCTTTAGTCTTTGTTTATCCAACCATAATATTTATTATCTATTTTAAAATATTGTGTTACTGTCCTTTTTTCAAGCATATTTTTTGAATGTGTTCTATTCTGTTTACATCCAAGTACTTATTTGAATGATGGTAAGACTTTGTACTCAGATCACATATTTTAGAGTGGATTTCCAAAAAGTTCTGCATGGATTACTTATTTTTAACTGCAGCAATAGTTCAAAAAGTACATACTGGTATTTTCACTCTACATATTTGCTTAAAATTAATACACAACTGGAAGATTTTTAAAACTCAGAATAGTTGAAGGAGCCTGGCTTATTGCGAAGATTCATTGAAACATTGACTACCCAGAAATCTGCTTTTCAGAGCCATCAAATTTCCAGAATTTTCAGACTAAGAAACAGTTGCTAGGGGAAACAAAAGTATTCATCACATAACAGAATATTCACGATGACAGCTGAAAACCAAGACGCCAAAAGACACTTGATGCATTGAGATTGGTTAGCCGCACAAGGCCTAAGAAGCATGGGCATTGACAGTCACCGAAAAAGAAAAAGCAAATAAAAGAAAAAGGGAAGGCTAATCGGCCAGCAGCAGTGGCAGGGATGATATTTCTTTAAAATAACAGTGAGTAAAAGATTAAAAAGGAGAAGAAGCACTTCATCAAGGAGCTGAGATAACTTTGAATCAGGTCAAACAAGTTGTAGAGACACGGAAAACTCATTAGGAGAGCCAAATCACAAGTCAGAGAGAAGGTTCAGGCATACTGGCAGCTGATGTCTAAGAATATAGCTGTCAATGAAGGCTGCTACAGAATGGGAGAATGAGTGTCAATAGGGTCAAGGAAGAGCTGAGAGCAGGTGTGGGCAGGCCAATGGTCAGCAGGGTGGATATTCATCAGCCAGGAAGAATTGCGTGCAGTGGCAGGGCCCCTGTGACAGGTGGGACCAATGCCTGGAAGATCCAGGGGCTCGTGAAGTATTTTCAGGGGTTGATGACTAGATATGATCTACTTTTTAGAGCAAAACTAGAAGGTGGGATTGATTTCAGTTACCAGATGACCCATCTGTTGGGATTAGTTATAAACTCTTGGCCTTAATGGAAAAGACCCTGTCATCATTACAAGAGCAAGTGATTTGTCTTTAAATATTGGGGCAGCAAAGGCTAGGAATGTTCATTCTAAGAATGAAAAAAAAATTGTTTTAATTTATAATTTGGTGATCACTTAGGAGTGGAAGAAAATGGCAAATGGCTGTCTGTCTTTTGATGCTATGCCAGTTAAACACACAATCTATCTCTACAATGACAAACTAAATGACAACATAGTATGTTAGCCAGGTTGCCATGTATGTAAGGGCAGTACAATCAAACCAGATGTAGTTGAGAAGCCTTTCTACATGATCTATTCAGAGGAGAGGGGAGAAAGAAGTTTCCAAAATTATCTGCTTAAAGTGTTAGAGATAGATTCAATTAAAAAATTATCTTTTTAATACACAAAATGTTTACCGTAGCATATACAAAAATATATCAATTTTAAAAGGAAAGTACGAATATTGGTACTTGACTTGAAAAAGTTTGATAAAATGTTTACAAAAGAAGAAAACATTGGTTTATGCACTGAGACTGCAGATTCCCAGTGTTTAAAAATTATTACACTGTATAAGTCAAAATAAATAGAGCTTCAGGTTCTTATGAGATACTTAGTAAATTATTTTTAAATGGTCTTATATCCAGCTTAATGTTCTGTTTAATACAGTTAAAAAATTTGAGACATAAAAATGCTCCTGAGTGAATGTATACTTTATAAGAGGTAATCTGGGGTATCTAACATGGACATGGAGTTAGAAGAGCAGATATAATTGGTGAACATGATGCAGGAGGCATAGGCTGAAAGGGACTGCTCTCTTCCTCTGGGATCTGTTCCTTTGTTCCAGCTGGTTTCAGCATGTTGTTAAGCAAAGACCCTTCCTGGTCATTCACTGCAGGGATGATCATAGGTCCTAAGCCTTTCATCAGGACTCCATTCCTATAGCAACTGGGATTAGTTCAAAGTTAGGAATGAAGACTCAAGCAGGCTCAATCAGAGTGATTTTCAGGAACTGATACATTATTTAAGTTCTCTTTCTACGGAATCACTAACTAAACCGGGGGGAATGTGATCTGGGGACTGATAGTCTTAATCTTCTGTCATGAAGAAGAAGCATATCTGCAGCTGAGAGAATGAGGTTCACATGATAAAGAAAGCAGGAATACAGCAAAGAGAGGGACAAGGTGAAGAAGGGGATCAGAACAAATGCAGACAGGACAACTATGATTTGTGCTTCTGGGAAAGTCTGAGCAGGTGTGAAACCATTCATGTAACTAATTAGACTAATGCTCCTTTGATAAACAAAAGTTTTAGAACACAAAAGATGTTCATCAAATTACTTATGTTTCATGAGAGTAGTCTGGGAGGATCAGATATTGACACGGACACAGGACTAGAAGGCTAGGGAAATATGGCAAGGAAATAGTTACTACATCATAATATGACTTTTTTCCCATAGACTTTTTTTTTTTTTAGCAACCAGATATGGTAGTACTTTGTGATTAAATTTTCCAATTCTAGGATACTTACAAAGTAAGGTTTGAAATCTTTTAGCCTAATGTGCTCCTCAGAAATATGCATTATATAGTAATTTTTAAATATTATTTTATTTTATTTTGAAAATGTGGGGTATAATTGAGGGTTAGGTACCTATGCGGTCATCATTCAGGTAAAATATGGGTACCTTTTATTGATATTATTATATAATAAATTATAAAAATAACTTATACATTAAGAAATTATTCTGACCAAACAGCAGTGTGTGTTAGACCCACCTTCCCCAGGTCTCATGTAGCAGGTGAGTTGTGTGACTAGGTCAGAACAATGGCGCCTGAGTTGAAGTGGCATCTATCACTTCTGGGTTGCAGCATTCAAGAGCCAGTGTTTGAGTCTCCGGCTTTCTGCTTTCATCTTCCAGATGGAAGCATTTCTCATTGCTGAGTGACCACATGAAGGACAATGGCTCTGGAAGGTCACCTAACTCACTGCAGGCTTTGCATGAATAAAAAATAAACCACTGGGTTGTGGAGTTGTCACCACAACATAATTTAGTCTATCTTCACTAATATTTCCCATTTTCTTTCCCATTTCATTTTCCTCGTGGGATTTAGTTTGATAATATATGAGTAAGGCATTTTCAAAAACCATTTTGGAAATGTAGAGGTGATTTTCTATTTTCAAGAAATCATATGAGTCTTTATAGCTATCAAACGTTTTCATAATAACTAGTCAAGCTATGCATATTATAATCTAACAAAATATAGCCTTATTAAACTAAAAAATTTTGACACCACTATAAGTTTTCTATTCTCACATTAATTCCTTTTCTCTTTTGGTAGTATAAGTCAAAATTCTCCCTCCTCGGGAACTTGGACTTCTTTCTACTGATTTCTTTCTTCCTATTTATTGCATTTATAATGACAACATACATAAATGTACAGCATCAGTATACTGATGATTTTGCAGCTGACTGTTTTAACTTTTTAATGTCTCAATAGACATATCAAACATTACATTTTTAATCAATTAATCGCCAATTATTTTTCAATTGTTCTACCAAAATCATGTTGGTAATATAGACTAATACATGGCATCAATTGATTGTCCCTGATTTCATTTTTTAAGTAAAATATTTACGTGTTTACACAAGAGAAAAGATTATGTCTGAAATTTTGCTTAACGGTTCTAGAAAAGGGCTCTTTGCTCACTAATTTCTAAATAATTAAGCTTTTGTTACTAACTACAGTGAAAAGTATCAAATTCACAAGTTAGCAAGTAGTAGATTACTAGTATCGGAGCCAAATCATAGTGTTCTGTCATACCAAGAAGAAAAAGTGGAGGCCTTCCATGGGTGCAGTTATAGTCATTCTTCAGTTTCAAGTGTCCACAGTGAAATAATGAGGAGAAGAAGCAATTCTTGACACCAATTACATTTCAGGTAATGGATACAAGCAAACCTTTAGTAGGTCTAGAATTGATTTGTTGTATAAGCAGACTGCTCTCCTTCTCTCATTATCCAAATTTAATTTAGTGACTTAATTGTGTAGGTTTGTAATTCATTTAGCCAAGAATTAACATGAACACTGACTAGAGTGGCCCCAATTTAATATCTTCAAGTATCTTCTGGAATAGATAATCAAAACTCAGATCTTTTCATGGATTTTCTATATAGACTGATAAATATTTCCCCCCAATCACACATCCCCAGTCTAAAGATGGTCCTTGTTCCTTGGTCCTTGGTCAAAGGTCCTTGGTCAATGAAGGACAGCTCAGACCAGTGGTGACTAGGGAACTCCTCACAGTTTGGAACAAGAACCACTGTTCCCCAAACTAAATGGAGCAAGAGAGGAGTTATTGCTCTGCTCTTCAAACTACTTTTATCTGTACACAATTGGCAGTAAATAAAAACAAGGAAAAATTAAATTAAAAAAGGTTTAGGCTTAGCCTGCTCTTTCTTTATGTCCTCTACCCTAATTTGTTTAATTTTTTGAAGTTTTAATCTGCTTTTTCAAAAACAATTTATTAAGGTATAATTGACAGATAAAAATTGTCCACACTTAATGTATAAATTGTTATGTTTTGGCACACATCTATATTTTTAAATGATCACCACTGTCAAGTTAATTAATATATTCATCACCTCACATGCTTAGTATTATTTTCTTTTTTTATTTTTATGGTAAGAACACTTAAGATCTACACTTCCAGTGAATTTCAAGTATATAATACGATATCATCAAATATAGTCACCATGCTACATATTAGATCTCCAGAACTTACTCATCTTGCATAACTGAAATTTCATAGCTTTTGCCGTGTCTCTCCATCCCCCTTCTCCCCACAGCTCCTGCAACCACCATTCTTCTGTCTGCTTCTATACACTTGTCTATTTTTAATTCCACATGTAAGTGAAATCACGTGGAATTTGTCTGACTTATTTCACTTGCCATAGTATCCTCTAATTCCAACCATGTTGTTTCAAATGGCAGAATTTTCTTTGTTTCCAAGACATAATAATATTCCCCAGTGTGTGTGTGTGTGTGTGTGTGTGTGTGTGTGTGTGTGTGTGCGCGTGTGCGCGCGTGCGCGCGCGCCAATGGGCATTTAGGTTTTCCCCATCTGACTTATGTATGTATGCTTTTTTCAAAAGTGTTCCTTACAAAACTCTTACCTTGGCATGTGGATCTCATACCTACTGCCTATTTTGATTGAAAACTCCCAGAAGGTATTCCTCCTTCCCTAAAAATACTCTTTCCACCTCTGAAATTCCTACTTATCATTTAAAGCCTCACTAATTTATTCAAGAAACATTTACTGAGCAGCTCACTGTGTTTGCTTCTGCTAGGCAACAGGATACATAAATGGACACTTTTCCCTTCAAAGAAATCACAATCAAGAGGTAAAGACACAGATGCAAATCAATATGTAAAATATAATGCAACGAATTACATGGGCATGGCATACAAAATATATCACAGATATACAAGAAGAGGGAACTAATCCAATTTAAAGAGGTTCTTAATGAAGGCTTCCAAATCACCCACAGTCAAATAAGTGTTCCTTCTACTTCTCCTCAAGTAATTTTCCTTGTGGCAGTGTGCACTGTGACTGAGAAATTAATTCAGCATGGATTCAAATCCCAGTTCTATCATTTTCCAGTTTTGTAACTTCAGGCAAGTTATCTCCTTTCTCCAGAAATAAATTTATCTTCATCTATCTCATCTATAAAAGTGAATAAAAACAGCACATGTCTTATGATGTTGGTATGAGTATTAACTGGTTCAATATATTTAGAACCCTGTTACAGCAGTGTCTGGCACTTAGTAACTACTCAATGGCTAAAAACACCATTTTTTCTCTTCTACAATCAGATTTTACTAGTAGTATAATTATAACTTTTAACAAATCATAATTTCTTTAGGGGAACTTCTCCATCTTGCCAAATTGCAAAGATCAGAGAGTGAATAGCTGATTATTAACCAGTACTGTTTTATGTATTTTGGATTCTTCTCTTACTCTGAAATCTAATTTGTATTTACCCTGTACTTCTCACAATATCAATGTACCGTCTTCTCTTTAACCAAGGTCCACATGATGTCCAGGGCCTAAATGAAATATCTGCTGCTGTTAACAGTTCCTTTTGCTTTAGAGTTTATTCCTTCTTTTCACGTGACATGGCACTACATAACCCCACTCCCACTTCATCTTCAATCCTGCTTCCCTATATGAGTCTCCCCCAAGTTTTCCGTAATCTCAGTTTGCTCAACAACTCCATTTCCACCAGTCCAAATATCTCTAGGGCCCAGATCCTCTCTCTCTCCATCCCCTCTCTTCATTCTGAAACCTCCTATGTTGCCATTGTCTTACTCATAGTAATGCTGAAAAGTGCCTATACTGGCAGGATGGGTAAAGGATGGCAACATGTGAGTACATTCAATAAACCTTTATCCTACAGTGTCCATTAATGATTGAACAAGAAAACTACATTTCTTTCCAACTTCAGCTTCTGGCCTAAATTACATTCTTTCTATGTTTGTATAATATATTGCTGCTTTTTTCATTTTGAGCTGCTATAACAGAATACTACAGACTGAGTAATTTATAAAAATACACACATGTATTTACCATAGTTCTGAAGGCTGGGAAATCTAAGATCAAGGTGTCAGCATCTTGCAAGGGTCCTCTTGCTATGTCATCATATAGAAGAATGCAGAATGACAGGAGAGAGAGTCCACTCCTGAAAGTCCTTTTTAATAATGGCATTCATCCATTCATGAGGACTGAACCTCTCTCTAGTTCCCACCTATTAACATGAGTTTTGGAGGGGACCAACTTTCAAACAATAGGAATTATAAATAAATGAGATTTGTTCTACTGAATTAAATTATTTTAGTTATATGATTCAGTAATATTTAGAGAAAAGTTTGTTTCAACAGATGCAATAAATGTGTTATTAATGATTCTGCTGAGAAAATTTTACTTGTGATTATCAAGTACAACTATCAACTATGAGATGAAAGGTAAGTAGGTTAAATGAAATGGGTTGTGTCTAGCATGTATTTTGAAGAATGGATGACATGTATAAAGAAAAGTTAAAAATAACTTTGCAACTCTAGAATGGCATACAATATATGATTCTCTGCCCTGCTGCATAAATCAGTACTGTAAGTAAATACATACTAGATAGCAATTGCATTTGCAAGTACCAAAATCAAATAAAGAAAGGTATCGATAGGAGTGGTCCTACACAAATCTCACCCAGCAGATCTATATACAGGTTGTCTCTCCATAACATATACCTGGACATGGTAACTTAAATTCACTAATTAAACCGATTCCTAATTATTCCAGTGTTGAGTGGGATAAATGGTGACTCCAGAATAAATATGAAAAGCATATCAGAACCCTGAAGACAGAGCAGAAAAGTGAATATTTTAGGACAAAATTTGCTAATAGTTTTCTCTTTTTAATATATGGTTAAAATATCAGAAGAGATAGGTGATTTCTGCAAGAGAATGGTTGGCTGTATAGCTAATGCTATACAATGGAATTTTAATTTCTGGGAGGTATGTAACACATGATACTAGAAAGACAGACCCTTGAGGAGATAAAATACATGATCTCGTGAGAGTCAAAAAGTGTACAGTTGTCCAGAGAATGGTTGTTATGCTCATAAATAATTTCAACTGAACATAGAGGAGGAGATACATAAAAGCCCACATTAAGTTGTGAAATCAATTACAAACTGAACACATTATGAAGACGAATGCAGTACAGAAACAAAAATATAACAAGGTAATAACAAAAATAAGGATGATTACCATTTATTGAACGTTCACTATTTTTCAGGTAACTGAAAGACAGCTAATTCAATGCTCCAATATCCCTTTCAGGCAAGTAATTAATACCAGATTTTTAAAAAATGATCTAAACCTTGCTAAAAAATCAGAACTAGTATGAGAGAGATAGTATTTGAAATAAGGGCCCTCTAACTGCACAGTTCACCATGGCTCAGCAGAAATACACTTCAAAAAGACATAGATTTTAGCAAAAGTGAACTTAGTATGAATCAAGAGTTGATATGGTTTCCAAATGAAAGGTAAGGTGATCTCAGTGTTCATTAAGGAATCTATCAAATTTAGTTACCTGATAGAACTGACTTGCACTTTTCTTGGCATGCTGTGCTTCATTCTTGTCAAAGATTTCAAGAGGAATTTATTGAACATTTGAAATGGAAAAGACAGAATAGCTGAAGGAGTTCTGAAGGCTGTAAGCATGTTTAACATGAAAACAAAATTCTGAGGAAGCGCTGTGGTTATCCTCAAATAGGTAAAGGATGTACCTACAGATTTCCATGTAGAAAACAGTTAGCTTTTCTCTTTATGGTGCCATTGGTAGAATAAATTTTAACTCAATCTAAGGAGCAACTTAGAGTCGTTGCTGGAAACTATGCTATAGGTTAGCTTGGGGATGTTCAAGCACCATCTGAACAGTTATTGATTAGCATCAGTTCTTAATGAATAATTGGATTCAGTGTCCTTTAAGATCTCTCTCACTGCTGACACTGTGATCTACACATATTCCTTCATAGTCCCCTCTGTCTTATTGATGCATATTTGAGAAATATTTTGACCAAAATTAGAAATTAGTCTTTAGAGATAACTATCTTAAGGGTTTGCATTACAGTCTACATGTAACCTTGGATTTATTTGCACCACATCCTCCAAACCTGACTCCTACAAAACCACAGTCAGAGTGTTGGCAAAGGGGACAGTTAAAAAGCCATATGGAAATATTTTTAAAATTCATACATGTCAATATACTGAGAAGCCTGCCTTGTTTCCATTATGGAGATACCTAAAAGCAGGTTGTGAGTTGTAGGGAGACAGATACTGCTAGGAGCAGCTATCTCATGGTCTTCATGTATTTGGGAGAATCACTAAAAGGAAGTTCAGTGGAAAGCTTAGTATTTCAGGACTGTGCATGATCATTCACCACTCCTGGTTTATACCCATGTCAAATTCCAATAGCTGCTGAGGCTGAGTGGTGAATATAATGAACTTTGACATGACTGAGAGAAAGTTAATTTGAATTATATCATCTCAGCAATACATCTCTGTAAGCATTTTAGAACAGAAACATCCTGAACAAATCTATAGAAAGCAGGAACTTGTATATATCTCGTGTGTTTGTTCAATCATCCTTCCTGTCAAGGTGAGTTGTGATGAGAATAACTCTATGGCTTATGTTTTTTTATCCTGTGGAAGGAAAGTTCCCATAAGACTACCACAAAGACCTTCAAGAAGATGCAGAACATACATCTTTATGAATGACTATGTTAACAGTGTGTTAACTGAATCAGATTCTAGGAAGAATGTAGGGTAAATGTGGGACAAAGGAAAAGGAATGTAATACCAACTGGGACTTAGAAAGCTGTAGGAAAAAATATGTATGATTAATGCTGGAGAGAATTGTTTGGCCAATTTAGTAAATCTCTAAGTGTTGAGGTGGTGAGAGAATCCAGTGGAAAATCACTAGGCTTTGGCTGTGAGTTTTAAAACACATAAGAATGTCAAAAAGGCCAAGGAAGAAATAAATGTGAAAGAAATCAATGACAAAATCTTATTTGAAGTTGAACTCAGGTAAAATAACACACGACCTGAACACATGGTCCTGAAAGTTAAAGTCCTGAAAAGGAAGAGGATTAGCCCATGTAAGAAGCTGAATTTCAAGATTAAGAATCTTGATAATTTCACAGAAATGAAAAAGCTAAGAAAGGAATTGTCTCCATATGGATTGGCTGCCAGTACTGGAGGATGAGAAATGCAAAGGATTCAGACCCATCTGTTTCCTTTTCCCCAAAGTAGAGAAGAAGAGAATGGGTTGTTGTGGTCTCCAAGCCACTAAACACCTTCCAAGAGGAAGTTAGACAATAAGATTGACCTGATCAACTGGTATACTCAGCTTAAGGCTGCAATGAGGTAGCTCCCAGGCAACCCTCTTCTCATCTGTACTGCTGATTATTTTGTGCCTGTGGCCCTACAGACTCAGTACAAACATCCATATTATTCCCTAACAGGTGAGTTCAAATAAGACCTCATATTCAATGCAGGATGAACAAGGTGCCATATACCATTCTGAGCCACATGCTCAACACCTGGCCTCAATACAGGTTACTGTTGCCTCCAGTGCCCTCTCTATTATTGCTCATATAATCACCACTTGTGGTTTATACCTATGTCAAATTCCACATGCTACCATGTAGAACTGACTCTTCCAGTATCCGCCCCAACACACAGGATGTGGCTCTACCTGACGTCCACATCATGTGATATGAACTCTGTGGACATCATAATCTATAGCTGAAACACAGATATAAGAGGGGTTGCACAGTTCCATGCTGACACAGCATATCTCAGGAGCTGAATAAAAGAATGAGAAAATGTTCATTCTGATCATCCAAACCATGCATCTGAAGTTACTAGAAAGATTTGGGAATAGTGCTGAGATGGACACCGTTTTAAGTGCTGCATCTGCTAAAGTCACTTCCACTCCAAGGTGTCTTAGAAACTGCTCAGGAGGTAAATAGGTATTGGTTGCCGCTGCTGTCTTTTAAGTATCAAAAAAAAAAAAATTCAGACACGAACAAACGACAAATTATTCCTCACTGTTTGTGACTTGAAAGACTGAAGACAGACCCATTATTTTATGGAACACAACACCAAAAGTCACAAATGGCAGAGCTAATATATCGTTTTGTTTCAAAATGTCAACTACAAAAATCTTAGAGTTTTCCTATAATTACAAACTTTCTGGATTCTTACTTGTTTTCAGACAAAGAAATTATCTTCTTTATAGACTTTTAAAAACTGTTAGAACATGATGTACCAAGGTCTAAGTTTGTCATTTAAGAAACCTCTTATTATAAAAAAAAAACCACATGGGAATTATTTCTAAAATTCATATGCTTTAAAACCCTCAATAATATCATAGTGTTTAGAATGAATATATGTAGTCTTCTTGTCTGAAGTTTTGGGTAGTTTTATATTTTAAGAACCCCAGTACAAATATGTGCAGGGGTAGAAACAGCAAACACTGAACTGGTATTTTATCAAAGGCTGACAAAACTCAGGAAATCTAAACTCAATAGCTTTAACTTACATCACTGGCTTTATCTGTTTAATGTAGTATCAGAATTTCTTCGACCAGGACTTCTTAGGGAAGTTCAGTGAGACATGCAAATCTGCACCATGCAGTTGGAAGGAACTTGTCCACATAGCCACTTCTCAGTCTGTGCTAACGGTCGGCATAATGGCTTATTCTCACTTCAGGTTGCTCTATTGACTGTATCGTGTTATCACAGCCTGCTTTTCCTTCATTATCACCTCTCTTCTCTCCTTACTTTTGGCCTCATATAAATGAAGCTGAACTCAGGTGAAACTTGTTTTTCAGATTTTGAAGCAAAGGGAAATAAGAGAAATAGCGAGAACATGGGGTACTGAGGGGAGGAAGATATAGAGACCTGTTCGTCTACATTAATTCTCCATCAACCTAAGTCGATAAAAGACTCATTCCAAATTAATTACAGTTAGAGGTTATATATTATCAAATCTATAACAACTCTCTTCATAAACTAAAACTGCCACATATAGTTATGTTTTCAGAGTTGTTTTAGGGTGTTTCGAGAACAGGTCTTTAATATTGCGCTTCTAAAAAGAAATGAAGTAGAAAGAATAGAGTCAGCCTTGTTTGTGCACTCGTGTCTTGGTCCTTTTCGTCAATAAAAATTTCCTGCTTACCTATTTTATGTCAAGTACTATGCTGGGTACAAGAAAAACATAGATTAAGAAAATAGTATTCCACCCCCAAGGAGCTCAGCATCTAGTGACTTAAACAACCCCAGCAAGTGCAGCAGATGCAGGAGTTGTGGTCCATCTGTTTTTGTTTCTCCCGTTGACTTGCAATTGGGATACCAACAAGCAGTCTGATGTCACCCCACATGGGGAAAAGTACATTTCATTTCATTGTGGTTTTACAGTATCCCAGTTCCATAAAGCTGTAGTGAATGCTTAAAATGAAGCAGTGTGATGCCGTTTAAACAATTTGGACTTTGGAGATTTTAGGGTTCAAAACCAAACTTGGGTTTAAATCCCAGGTTCACAACTTGCAGAGGTCCACGAAACCAGGTTGTACTATTGCTAAAATGGGGAAATGTTTATGAAATAACCTTTGTAGAACTGTGGTCTATTAAAGCATGCAGAGCACTGAGTCCTGGGCAGGCACTCAACAAATGTTAGCACGTTTCTTCTCTCACTTTAAGCTTTTACTCGATATCTGGAGAACAAACAATGCAAACTTATATGAGAGTGGGAATGCAGGAAAATAGCTTATAGCAACTTGAATGTGACTTGAAAACATTTTAGACCCAAGAAAACGTCAATTCTTACAAAATTAAATGAAAATGTATATGGAGACATAAATACAAATCTATATTTAAATGATACACTTAAATTTGTGTCTTTAGCCACTATTGCCATGCTTATTATACTAATTAAAATTCTAAATGCTACTTAGAAAAAATAATATTTTTATATCAAAAAATTTTAAAAATTTTAGTCTTACATTAGATATTTTACAGCGATTTCCTTTTAAAATTAAGTTTAAACATGAGCCAGCAAATTCAATGTATCCTTTACTGGCAATATTATAATTATTATAATTACAGTATCACGATCCTTATAAACTATTTGTTTTTTACAATTTGTATACGAATGTCTCCCATAATTATTTATCATATGATGAATATGTGTGCGGTTTAAAATATTCATATATACACACACACATAAAATATGACTTTTATTTCACCTATATTTTGGATTTAGTTCTTTTCTTTTTGTAATGACTCATCTTATGCCATAATTGAAACTGGCTTAAAATTGGTTTGAAATTTTCATTCTAAGTTATATAGTTTCATTCACTATGCACATGTGATGAAAAGTCAATTAGGATGCTTAAAGTACAACACATCAAACTTAGTACATCATGTTTCAAATTGTGCATTCATACCTTTTAAAAAATAGTTTAATATTAATCACATTCATACAATCATTATCATTATTATAAGATCAGTAAGCTTAAAGAATTGAACACCATGTGTAAAAATGACAGAAAATTACACAAAGACTCACCTAAAGCAATAATGTATACTGTATTTACTTATGTTACTTATTGCTGTTGTAACAAATTACCAGAAACTCACCATTCTAAAACAACACAAATACATCACTTTGCAGTTCTAGAGCTCAGAAGTTGGAAATGACTCTCACTGGACTAAAATCAAGGTGTCATCAGGGCTCATTCCTTTTAGAGGCTTTAGAAGAGAGTTCCTCTTTATGCCTTTTCCAGCTTTGAGAGGCTACCTACCACACTCCTTGGCTAAGGCCCGTCTTCCATCTTCCAAGACAGCAATGGCCAGTTAAGCCTATCTAAGTCTCATCACTGCTTCTTCTGCCTCCCTCTTCCACGTTTAAGGCCCCTTATGGCTACATTGGAGCCATCCAGATAATTGAGAACAATCTCCCTATTTTAAGGTTGGTTGACTAGCAAGCTTGACTCTATCTTCATTCCTTTTTGCCATGTAACATAAAACAGTCACAGATTTTGGTGATTTGAATGTTTACATCTTTGGGAGATCTTTATTCTACTTACCACAACTACTAGCAATTGAATTTTATGCCATTTATTCAAGAAACATTAGTCTATTTTATATGTTTTTTCTTGTAATTTAAACTTATATGTGCACTATTGACCTTTTTGGCCTTAAATATATTTATGAAGTTTTATTAAATTATTACAGCAAGTAATTTAAGCATCTTAACTCTTTGCTATTTATATATATCTTATCAATCTACTCTCATTAACCTAGAATACAGTTGCCTGATAAAATACACAATATCCATGAAATTTTAACTTCACATAAATAACAAATAATATTTTGAGATATCACAACATTGTATAGGACATACATAAAATAATTATCCATTACGTATCTGAGATTAAAATTAACATCTATATTTTTATTTAATAAATATGGCAATCCCAATTATGGAACTTCAAACATTGTTCCTCTGGAGAACTGAAAAAGAATTTGTGGGATCATCTGGTAAGACCTCTTAAGGAGAGCTGAGACCCGAATACAAATACAATTGATGTTGAAATGATTTCAAATAGAAGCTAAAGTTTGTTCAGATTTCTAAATGACTGAAAGTAAATATTTGGTTAACAGGAATCAGAAGGAAGCATGCTGCTATGGCATGTGAGATTAAACTCAACAAGCATCTATGCCTTGCTGATACAGAATATGAATTGGGTAGTGTAGCAGCAAGAAAGAAACCCCTCTGGTATAATGCCTGAACAACTTTAAATTAATGTAATATTCTAAGAAAGAGAACATGTGAAGAGATTTGAGAAAAAAGTCATGCTTTAGAAATTCCCAGTATGAGTGAATCAAATTGAAAAATGTCATAACATATCTACCTTATTTTATCTAAGATATGTTCCAAAATTATCTCAAAGTAAATTTTACTATGTAGAAATATATTTTTGCATTGACTAATATTAAACAATTGAAGGTGTTTCCCTACAGAAGATAAATTTTTATGCTTTTAAATCAAATATTATAAATATAGGAACAAAGAAGTTAAATATTATTTTTAATAGAATATATTATTAGAGTGTGGGGAATAAGAAAATACTCTTATAAACAAACTATTCTATAATACATCTCTTTCTATTTAGAATCATACTTATAGTCATAAACATATTTTTACTTTAAACACAAAATCATATAATTGAAATTAAATAATTGGATTCTACCCTTTTAAATTATGAAAATGTGAAAAACATTTTGTGTTTGTTTAGAGCTAGTTTTATATTCAAAGAATATGATGTTAGTGCTGATTTACACAAGAATATAAGCTCTAAATGTCTCAAGTATCCAAATGCATCAGAGGTTAGAGAATGCCCAATTGATTTGGGTTGGTTAGCACAAGAGATGAAGGATAGCCATCTCACTTTCATCATCATTACCAGCACTGGGACAAGAAGGGGTAGCAGTCTTATTTAATGCTCAGACAAATCCTGTGTGCTACCATTGTTTTAATCTCCATTTTACAGATAAGAGCTGAGGCTTAACAGGGTGGCATGTGCAGTATCACATAGTATATGGCCAAACCACAATTTGTATTGCACATCCAAATTCTATATTCATGCTTATAACCATTATACCATGCTGCCTCCATGCTGTAGCTAAACTGATTGCAATTGAATTGCTCAAGTATTATTTAAAATAGTGTAAAGTTTGTAACTATCACACATTGTGAACAGTTAGAATTGACTGCAAAGTATCCTGGCTGTTGGAAATATGACCTTTATTTTTCAAAATAAATGAAAATTTATGTACAACTTCCACTAATATCTGCATATAACATTTGTATAACAACATAAAAATTTGAGGAATTAAGATTTTAGAGAAAAGCAACTGCTTCTGAAGGCTGCAAGTCTAAGGTTAAGAATTATTTTAGATTTAAAGATAGAGACAGACAGATAGTTTGCCTTGTAGGTTTTCTCAACCAAAGGAAGAATATGTGACTCTTATCAATAGGGTTTCAATACTTGCATTGAGTCTTAAATCATTATGAATTTCCTTTAAAGAAAATAACAGCTTTTCTTGTTCCCAAATACATAAGGACTTTAAAACATTGACTTTCTCCCAGGGTCCATGGGGTATGAGCACAATTAGGAAAAAAATAATAATAATCAAGAGAAAAGTTAAAGGTATACAAGGGAACTTAACTGGTTCTTTTTACCAACACTTTACAATTTGTCATGATAGCACTGTTTAGTAAACATAATTTCCTTCTCTCTTCCTTAAGAATTGGGACTGAGAAATTTATGATACTGCATTAACCAGAAATACAAGGAAAATGTGATAGAAGAAGATAAGAAACTAATAGGAAGTGAAATCAAATTCCATTTCTAATGAGAGATTACTTAAAACATTAACTTTTCTGGGATCATATCAAAGTCTTCTAGCCAGTGGCCCAGGTAATTCTATAAAAGGAAAAAACGATCTGAATAAAAAGCAAGGAGTAATAATGGGTAGGATATACCAAAGAAAAGTTAGCTAATGTTAAACTAGAAGAACTGGGAGGTGTCTGCTGCGAGATATGCTTTTCTATGGTGGGGGGCAACCAGAGAGCAAAGAAATTTATATATTAATATGAAATATTGAGTACTGACTGCCTTTTTCATTTTTCTGCCTAAGATATCTCATAAAACTAAAGAAACATATGGTGTGAATAGACGTTCCACAGGACTCTTCGGAAAACTATTTCAAATTCTGGATCATATGTTTGTATCATGTTATATTTATGTGAATGCACTTGATTAAGGTTTATGAGATCAATAATCTGCCTTAAATCCACATTATCTTCCAAAATGCTTCCTGATTCATTTGCATCCCTCACTGAATATGCATAATAAACTCTGTGTGCATTTGCTAAAAAATTAGGTCATGCCTCTAAGTAGTTGACCACTTCTTATGTAGCTGGCAATTTTCTCTAGAATAAGAGCATCTTAGAATTAAACAGAGCCTTAGAAACTACCTAGTCAAGGACTCAATGTTTTATAAATTTACCTGAGGTAAAAAGATTCAGAGAAGACTTGCTTAATGAAGGCCACAGAGATGTTAAGGGAACAAGAATCTCAATTTCTTGCCTCTCAGATAAGTCATTTTTTCCACTGTTATCTTTAACTCACTTTTTGGAACACACTTGACTCAGAATTGGCTTGAAAATGTTTACCACTTTTCTTTTTATCCAATTCAACAAAAACCTTCTACCTGAAAACTATTTGTGAAGCACTTTGACAGACATTGGGGTAATAACAATAAGTGAGATTTGGGAAGAATGGGTAAGAATTATAATTATCTCTTCCTGAGAAGTTATTGAATAGGAATACAACCATAGACACATAAATAACACAAGTACAACTCAGAACACAAATCTGGAAATGTGAAATAATAGACATCCAGATAAAGCATATTCGTGTTCAGAATTTGTAATGTTTTATAAGTTAGAAAAGAGTTCATGCATTGCTTGATTTGGTAAGAAAGCTGGTTTCACTGAAATGAAGACTGGTATTAGAAAGACAGAACCTGGAAAGTTTAGATGTGAGCTACTGGTCAGTATGAATTAATTTTAGTTTAAGAACACTTCATAGCACTATTGGGAGTACATATAACAATTTTTACTGAGTAACTAATTATAAAATTATCCATTTAAATCAGTCTCTTCTACTAGAATTTAAGCTCCATGAAGTCAGGCCACTTCTGGCTCAAACAATCTGTCATTAATCAGCAAAGTGAAGGTATTAAAAATTAGCGAATTACATAGCTATAAAAGAAGTGACAAAGTAGAAGTGTTATAGAATAACTATATGACAGAAATTTGGAAGTCACTTACGAAAAGTGAGAGATAAATCATTATATCTCTACAGTAGTCTAGGCTGACATTAGAGATTTGATGTTGCAAATGAAAAGAAAAAAAATAAATGTAGCAGAAGTTTCAATAAAAAAATATAACCTGTCAACAGAGTTTAAACAGGGGTAAAGAGGAAGGAGAAGACAGTGTCAAATTCCACGCTTGGATCTTTGAAAAATAGAAATAATGTTGAAAGAAAGAAGGAAATTTAAGTAGAGATTAAGCATAATGGAGAAATATAGGGGATGTCAAAAAAAGTATACACATTTTAAGAGATGTTATCTACGCATTACTTTTTGAAGTTGAATTGAAGTTCAGTAGCAATGATGTTCACCAACCATACTCCTGCCATTTTCTTTAACTGTTCTACCTGTTCCATGGTGATGCTAGCATTCATTTGATTAATGTCATCTTTTGAGCAAACATCATATTTAAAATGTGTATACTTTTTTTGGCACCCTCTGTATAAAGTCAGAGGTGTAAGCCTGAGGCCTATGGACAAAAGGATTAAGTTAAGACGCAAGACACCAAGTCTATTTACAATATGATTATAAAACTTCTTGACTTAACTTCCCTGTACCTGTAAAATTCATTTCAGAGACTTAGTCTCTTTGAGAACTCATCTCTTAGAGATGAAAGGAGATGGTTTAAATACAAAGCATTCAGCCTGGTTTTTGTCACATAGGAGGCATTCAATAAACAAAAACCATTTTAAATATGATGTTTGGTTTTTAGATAGCTTAATTTCGCAATTGGGGTTTTGAACTGCTTTCAGATTTCAGAATTGGATTGTTTTACTTCACACATTTTTGAACATGTGAAAGGGCAGAGATTAAGAAAGCAGTTAGGAAAGCATGAATGCAGCTTTTCTAGCAGAAGTCATGTGAATAATGAGCACTTCAAGGCAGTGGTCCCTGGGAGAAAGGCCAAAATCAGGGGCAACTTGGGCAGAAGGAAGGTGAGATAAAGGAGACAAAGAAACACAAAGAGATTCGAAGCAATGTGGTTTTCCAGAATGTAGAGGAAGGGAAGGCATACAATGGGAGGAGGGAATATCACTAGCAATCACACATGTATGCCTGCACTGCATATATGCACACTACAAAATAATTGAAAAGGTGGAAATAAGTCATTTGGGGGCCTTCTTTGGAGACGTGTACTTTATAATCCTATGGTACTCACTCCCATGGGACTGACTCATTACCATTCTTCTTGCCACCTCTACACATATTCTTCTTCTGTGTTTTGAATGTAATTATTTCATGCTTGTCAATGTCAGTTCCTAACAATATGTAGGCAATGTAAGCAAATGTTCGATAAATTGCAGTTTGATTGGACATTTTAGCATGGGGAAAGCCTCTTGTTGAAGAAAGGACAGTGCTACAGTGATAAGCTGCCTGCTGATGTAAACACTTTCAGGGTTTATGTCAAGCTCACAATCTACCAATACTGTTTTCAATTCAATTCAATTTGTGTTGATGAGGATTTTGGAGAAAACAGCTGGCAAGAGAAATATATGACATTTAATTGTCTCAGAACATGAAATTTTCTGCAGAAGCTATATGTATATATGTGTGTACAGTTGGAGTGTGTTTATATATATACTCATGAAGGTTATATAAGGAGCTGTATTTTACTGGATTTGGTCCAACCGGCCTCAGCATTTTTCGTTTTTGTTTTTTAAGACACATTTGATTGAACAAATAACTCGGTGAATCTACAATTCTAAGATGAAAACATTCAACTGATTGCAATTTTTGAACTAAAAAGATGTTACTCAAAATAGGAATGACTGTAAGTCATTTTTTAAAATACCTACAGTATATAGGGACTTCTCAGCAACTTGGATGGATTTGGAGTCAATCATACTAAGTGATCTGTCACAGAAACAAAGAACAGAGTACCATATGTTCTCATTCATAAGTGGACCTTGAACAATTGTAATACTATAAGAAAGCATTTGGCAGCAATGGGAAACTGTCGGGGGGGGGTTGGCAGTTGAGGGAAACTGCTAGGAGAGGGAAGGATATATCTCATCAACAAGGGTACCTGCATAATCAACATTTGTATACCTAACCCTGAATTGCACCCCACATCTTTATAATAAAAAAAAAGCTGGACTCGGTGGTTCAGCCTGCAAACCCGCGCCTTGGGAGGCTGAGGTAAGTGGATTGCCTGAGCCCCCGCCTGGGCAACTTGGTGAGACCTCATCTCTACAATAAATCAAAAAATTAGCCGGGCGTGGTAGCGCACGCCTGTAATTCCAGCTACTTGGAAGGCTGAGGCGGAATCATCACCGGAGCCCAGCAGGTCGAGGCTGCGGTGGCCAGGAGTGGCTACTGCACTCCAGTCTGGGTGGACTGGACTCTGACTCAAAAAAAAAAAAAAAAAGAAAAAAGAAAAAAGAAAAGTTTTACAATGAGAACACAGTATGATTAGTGTTAGAATAGAGATAGTGCCGGATGTTTCAAACAAGTAGGGTTTTTTTGATATTCTCCTTTTTAAAAGCAATGACCTTCTAACACACACAAAAAATTTTAAATAAGTTTTATGATTTAATGGTTACATTTTATTTCTCACAAACTTCTTTTGCTTATGAGCTTTCCAAAAGAGAGGGCAAAAGGAAGTGAAAACGGAAGACATCCCCTTGGCCCAGTGATACAACGCTTGCTCTAGCTCTATCCCTCCGCACCTATGTTCTTGTATATAGCTCTTCTCTTCGCTACACATTATTATCCTGTGTTTGCCCTTTGTGTTTATTGGCAATAAATATTTGTCTAAGGTGAACATTAAAAAATAAATAAATAAACAAACAAACATATCTACAGTTAGTGTTCTTGTTATTTGATCGGTTCAAAACTAGTCTCTGATAGCAGGATTCAGAACATTGCCAAAATGCAGAATCCTGCAGATGGACTCAATATGTGACTTTTTAAAAAATGATTTTAAAGAAAGACAATGTAGAAACTGAAAACTTATTCTGATTTTTAAATGCAAGGCACCCCAAATTACACAAAATTGAGATACAGTAAAAAAAAAATATTGAGTATATCCGGTCATAGCCATGATAAATAAAGAAAATCAAGATTACCTTAAAACTTGTCCAAGTTCAACGGAATATTAAATTCATTTAACATTTATAGTTATATAATAAAATGGTGGTTATATGTTTAAATTAGATGCATGATTTAGAAATGATCTGGCTTTTATTTCTAAAAAGCGTGCCCTTTTTTTCAACCTTCAAAATTCATTTCAGTATTACTTAGTAGGTTTTTTACTCAAAATCAAATTCTACCAGTTATTCTTGAGATATTTTTACCTTTCTCCACACAAATTGATTTTTACTTATTTTCACTATTTGAATCCAAATATCCTTTTTCATCTTCATATTTGGTTAGATGCAGTCACCAGCAATTAAAAATAATTGTTCTCTTTTTTAGTCCAGACCAGAGAGAAAGCTGTGACTCTTCACTGAAGTCCAATTGGGTAGAATCCCTGTAGCACCCCAGAGAAATTTCTGCCTCACAAGTACAAGTTAGCCCACACCAGTCAAGCGCTTTAGCTCCCATGTCTTCTGCTCCAGATTCAATTTGAAATGAGTCTTCTCTCCACTTCCACTGCCCCATGTTACACCCCCTATATTCCTTGCCTGAATTTCCTCAATTAACTTATTGTCTTTTCTCTGATCTTTGTGTACTATAATTTATCCACTCACCACTGGGAGAGAACTCTCACGACATGTAATTGTATTGAAAAATACATCCATGCTTAGAAAGGTTCACATAGACTCAAGTCCCTTGCAAATGAAGTACAAGCTTGGTATAAATCTCTTCATAAAATGACTCCCAATTATTTGACTAGACTTTTTTACCCTTTATGGGTAATCATGTAACTTATTGTCCACACTAGGAAATGCTGCTTCAGAGTAAAAAGGGGTGCTATTAACAGGGCAAGAAGGAACACAAGGTCACTCAGGTCTCCTTGTGACTATCCTAAATTTAAATCAGTTTTCTGGTCACAGGTTTTACAAACAGTGTCTGACTTTCCATTTTCTGAAAGTTAAAATATGCTGTTCTTACTGTTTAGGTGCTTGTTTCCATTGATTTCTTTCATTCCTTCAAGGCCTATTTTATTTTATTTTATTTTTTATTTTTGAGTTGAAGTCTCACTCTGTCACCCAGACTGGAATGCAGTGGCCACTCCCGGCCACCACAGCCTCGACCTGCTGGGCTCCGGTAATCCTTCCGCCTCAGCCTTAAGGCCTATTTTAATTGCCGCTTCCTTCGTGAAAACTTTCTTCATCCCCCAAAGGATTTGATATCGTCTTCCTTTCACCAACCCTGGCCCCAAGAACTCATACTCTGAACTTCACTGCCATTATCTTACTCTGCCTAGTGTCAGAGTGCCTATGTGCTTGGTATTAACTCCCTACTTGGCCCTAAAATACTTGATAACAACTTTGTGCTCATTTTTTTGCACTTTCCAGAACATCAAGCAAAAGTTTTTGCATATAGAAAACATTTGATAAATATTTTTGAGGAAAAGCAGTCGCCAGCAATAAGCTGACACTTAAATTGTGACTACTGAAAAATATTAATTTAGCAATTGTATTACCCCTAAAGAAGAAGACATTCATAAACCATTTGTGACAACCAAAGAAATTGAGCCAGTTTACAAGTTCAAAATCATCTACTTCTGTATCTAAAAAGTTTTCCTAAAAAATATATATTACACATTAAAAGTTCTTAACATTTATGCTGTATTGGAAAAATTTCTTTTGGGACTTTCACTTAAATCCTGTATGCAATGATTTATATTTGTATCATATAGATTTATTTAGTAATTAAATTCTAAGTATTTGTTAGATAAAATAAAAACCCTGTTTTACCCCTCTCCTTATCTTCTGATTCCATTTTATAGAATTAGTGAGTTTGAATAGTTTTCTGGTTTGTTTTGTTTTGATGTCGTTTAACTAAAGCACTTTATCTCTTGTTTTACCAGTATTTGTATTTTTTGGCTATTTGCAGTATACATATATCTTTTACAATATATACATATGTCTTTTACAATATACATTTTTAAAGTTCTTTAAAAGATGAGTGATTTAGTGCTTTTGCACACACCCCCTCTTTATTGTCCCTATTAACAGAACTCTCCATTTTTAAGTTACAATCCTACTTTTAATTTACAGGGCTTATAATATTTACATTCACTTTAGTAGGTAAATTAATATTTATGTGTTTGGTTTCTAACAACGTAAGACCAATACAAAAGTCAAGTACTCTATTATGGCTATGAAATGCTATCCCTTCAGGTTCATCCAGGTACCATAATGGAAAAAGGTAATTAGCCACTAGTAGCACTAGGGTCTAATATGTCTTTTACTATATATATACTATATATATATATATATATATATATATATATATATTATATATAGTTCTTCATTTCTTCTAAGACATATGTGATTGCCACCATTGTCCATCTCATATCTGATATGCCATTTCATTTTATTGAATTACATCTAAAATAATCCATACATAGATATATAGGCACCAGATTTTCTAAGCCATTTACATATCTGCATCACATTAATTGAATGTAAGTTTGGTTGGCGATGCAATTTTAAGTTTAAAATACTTTTCCTTCAAGAAGGACTTTGCTTATTGCCAACTAGAATCCGAGGAGGGCTTGTAAAGTCTGATTTTCGTTCTTTGTAGGTATCTTTTTGTCCCTCTAAAAGTTCTTAGAATTTTCTCTCAGTTAACAAATTTTTATTAAGATGTGTGGTTCTTTCCATTTTAAAAATTTATGAATTGTCATATTTCAGCTTGTGAAATTTTTCCTTTTTAAAAGATTATTTCTTTCTCTTCTTTGTCTCTGTTTTCTCTTCTGAGATGCTTATTAGATGCTGAAATCTTGCACTTATCTTCAACATGTTTGAACTTTTCCTCATATTTTCCTTTTATTCACTTTTCTTTTTAGTTTTGCCTTTTATTTTGCCCAGTAGATTTCTAGTCTGGTTCCAATTGATCATTTCAGCTTTTTATTTTCACATTCATAATTTTAATTCCTAGGATCATTTTGCTATTGCTTGATTAATCTTTTCTATAGCAACCTGCATGTGTGTGAATGGCTGTGTGTTAAAAATCTTCTCGAGTGCTCTTAGAATGCTAATTAAAATTTTGATTTTTTGGTTGGGCGCAGTAGCTCAGTGTGTAATGCCAGCACTTTGGGAGGCTGAGGTCAGAGGATTGCTTTAACTCTGGGGGATCGAGACCAGCCTGGTCAACTGGGTGAAACCTCGTCTCTACAATAAATCCCAAAAACTAGCAGGGCATGGTGGCGAGCGTCTATTGTTCCAGCTACTTGGAAGGCTGAGGTGGAAAGATCGCCTGGACCCAGCAGGTCGAGTCTGTAGTGGCCATGAGCATGCTACTACACTCCAACCTGGGTGACAAAGAGTGAGACTCCAGTTCAAAAGAAAAAATGTTTTGTTTTTAATAAATTCTATTATTTTTCTTTCTTTTTTTTTTTTTTTTGAGTTGGAGACTCACTCTGTCGCCCAGACTGGAGTGCAGTGGCTGCTCCCGGTCACTACAGCCTCGACCTGCTGGGCTCCGGCGATCCTTCCGCCTCAGCCTTCCAAGGAGCTGGAACTACAGGCACGTGCTACCATGCCTGGCTAATTTTTTGATTTATTATAGAGACGAGGTCTCGCCAAGTTGGCCAGGCAGGTCTCGAACCCGCGGGCTTAGGCAATCCACTCACCTCAGCCTCCCAAAGCACTGGGAATATAGGCTGAGCCACCGAGTCCGGTTAATAAATTCTCTTATATTTCCTGAATCACTTGTGGGATATGTTTTGGATTAAGTTATTCCATTTTGTTTGTTTGCTTTTCATCTTTTTAAATTATGCTCTTAGTTTTGTTACGTTACCCTGTCATCCTTGGCTGTTGATGCAGAATTATGATTGAAGGGTAGGGTGAAGGATAAAGATTACTGGCAGGTCCTGTTTTCTTTGGAAGGACTGCCTATTCACTTGTATTCAGTGACTATTTCATTTGACTGGCTTCTCCTAAAGATGCATGGATACTGGCAAGCATGCAGATTGGGAACTCACCCCAGGAGGAACTTCTAAGAATCGAGACACTTATAATAGTCTTATCCTGGATCGAGCTGTATTTCATAGTTTCCATGTTCATGTCTAAAATAAAATCACTTCAAATTCTGCTCGTTCTCTTTCAGTGACTTACACACACTGGAAGTCTGCTGTCAGCAGATAATCCCCATTCTTTAACATAGTTCATTTCAACTTGTACTTTCCCCACATTAAAGTTGGAGCAGAAGGGGGAAGTGAGGGGCCCAAGTGGACCAGTCCTTCTGAAATGCAGTCCTTTAAATATTTCCCCGGTGGTCACTGTAATGACTGCTTCTGGCCTTTATATTGACTTTTAGTTTGGAAATTATTTGAGACTCCCATACTAAGAATTACTTATGCCTCTCAGGTTGTGCTTTCCACCTTTTAATTTTCCAGCCCCAAATGACTTTTATTTTCTCAGATTTTCTCAAACTGTTTTATCAAATGTTGGAGCTAACAATATAATGGCATGCCTCTTTCGCTCTCTCTCTCTCTCTTCCACCTTTTCCCTTTTCTTTCTTTCTTTCTTCCATTTTTATAGTCATTTTTCATTTCATTGTTACCTTAGAGGGAAGGACATATGGTATATATATATCGTTGTGTCAGCCATTACCTTGAACCAGAAACCAAATTAAGCTTCTTTTTTATATATTTCATTTAATGACTCAAATCTGTTAGAATTTATTTTAGATAGCCTGGAATTTATATTAATGCTTGGTTAAATATTTCTTCTACACTTTAAGATGGGTGGTACTAACCCATTTGATACTACATTTAGATTTTTCTTTTAAACTTCTCCATATATATGTATATATGTGTATATATATATATATATATGTAACCATATATATATATGGAAGGAACTGTTTGCTTGCAATCTGCTCTTTCTGGCACACTGTTGTGGTCCATGAGCTATAAGCATCTACTGGATCATGGAAAATGCGTTAAAAAGTAACAATAAGTACTTTAGTCACTACATTCTATACTATCAACAGTCTGGGGTGTCATTAGGTTCTATCTATATAGAAAAGATTAAGTCTCTATATATGATATACCCTTAGTATTTTGACATAACGCCATGATCACTATGACTCTGAAAATATTCACCCTTTAGTCTTACTCAGATCTAGTCTCCTAGAACTTTTCAAGCATGTTAAGAAAGTGAACCCATTTTGATGAGATGTGTTAGCTCTATCATAAGTTTGCAGGTTGACTATCTAATGGTCCAGTTTAGTAATTGTTGCCATTTAGGCACAGAAAACTCAAACCCTTTGTAAACTCAATTTCAATGAAAAACAAGATGAATGTAAAATTATCACAATCTCATCAACCCCCTAAATGCTTAAATTAAGTAATCCTGTATCCCACAGCTTCCTCAGAGCCCCAAAATGTAGGATAGAAAATTGAAAAAGATTCCCTAAGCAAATGTTTTTTGTGATGGCAAAGAAGATTATTGGCTAGTAAATACTCTGTGACTGGTTGCTTCAAGTGTTAAACAATTACTCTTAAGTTAAAAAAAAAATCAAACAAGGTGGTGTACTCCAAAAGAATTGTCCTAAAGTTAAAGTCAGTAATTTTCTGCAGCAATAATATCTAGTACAACCAGAAAAACAAAAACAAAAACTTGAATAAGGCAACATTCCCTAGGAACGCCTGGCAGCCTTGTCTGCATGGGCCCTGGAATTCCTCCTCATTTTTTCTTCTAAATCTTCACAAGCACATCATTTGAACTAAGTGCATAAATAAGACCATATAAATGCTTTCCTTTTCAGTTGTTTTTAAAATGTATTTTCCCCTTCCAGAGTTGATTGCAACAATCTAGTATAATTTATCTTGTCTAGGAACAATCCAACACAATACATTAAATAGTTCTATAACTTGGGAAAACATTGAGACCTTCAAAGGAATTCACTTCAGGTATCTATAAGCTGAAGAGGAAAAAAAAAATGGTATACTGTTTACCAACAGGAAGCCCAATATAGTTATATGCAACAATTACAAACACACAAAGTGAATATGATAATCATTTCCACTTCTCTCCTCTATAATGAAATGGTTGAATGTTGGAAAACAAGATATAGCTGTAAAATTTCCCCTGGTTTGATCTAGTCTGTAAATGTCTTCCATTATTGTCCAAGTTATATTGACAAGATATATCGCAGGATTTTTTAGGCTGTTCTTTTCTCATCTGTACTATTTCTTAGAGCAGGAATTTTATTACTGATCTCAGAACTACCTCTCACAACTTTTATGAGAGTTATCCACATCTGAAATTATAATGTAAAGATTTCAGCAACTGCTTTCTGATGATACTTTGCTTTCCTTCAGTGCTTCCTGCTAAATATTTGAAGGCAGTTACAAGTTGTTTCAGGAACAACTCTCTCCTTTCTTTTCTGAATCATACAGATTTATTTCTCCCTCATAGCCCTCTTTAACAACTTAAATCTGTGGACTCTACATTCTCAGGCAAGCCTATGTTTGAGAAACCACTTTCACTTTTAGTCGGGGGACTGCACAGACATGGTCTAAGTGGCTGAGGAAATTGAGACAATTATCTGGATAAATAAAATCACATCCTCCCACTCAATTCATTTAAGTATATTCAGTCATTAAACAAATGTTTTTTTTTTTTTAGGAACCTATTCCAGACCCAGGAATATGCTAAGTGCTGAGCAAAACCAAATAAGGTCCTTGCCTTCATGGGTAATAGCCTAATGGTAATAATAGCCAACATGTATTCACTGCTTATTATGTACTAAACACTTTTAATAACTCACATCACATAACTTTCAGCAAAACTATCATGAGGTATCTCCTAGCACAAAAAAAAAAACACTCTAAAAAGGAACAAAAGAAGTTTTGTTTCTTTTTTAAAAATCGATCGTCTTCCTGCTTTTTCCCAGAATATATAAACTCAATTCTGCTCTAGTTTGAGAATAGGGCTTGGTGTAGACAGCAGGTGATTGCTTTATATTGTTTTATATTCAAATTTGCATTCTCCAGAGGGAACATATTACTATCCACAGAAGTATAATCTTTTGCCTGTGATTTCTCAGTTAGTTTAGCAGATCCAAGATTTAATTTTTTTTTAATTTTAAAGATGTGGGGTACGATTCAGGATAAGTGGTCATTGTACAGGTAAAGTTTGGGCCTCCTTTTAGTCCCCACTTTGGCCGGTTTGAGATCAGTTACCCTTATTGTTGTTATGCGCCCCCACCTTCTCCTGGCAGTATCCCACTACTGCCAATCTCTTTTTTATTATGATAAATGTTCAGGGTCTACTTATGAGTGAGAACATGTGGTACTCAGTTCTTTGTTTCTGTGATAGATCACTGAGGATGATAGACTCTAAATCCATCCAAGTTCAGATCCAAGATTTAAACCTGAGTCCTCACACGCTCTTCCTTACTCCACTGCTCCAGCTCTGCACCCCTACACTCTTCTTTACCCCTGTAGTCTTCTGTTTCTACGAGAGGTACATACAGTAAAAGAAAGAGGGAGGGCTGACATGGCAAAAATATCCCAAGAGACACATCAACTCTTCTTTGCTTCGCAAATTTTAGATGGAACAAAGGACAACTATAATATTTTTTTCCCACTGTTCTCCCTAAATATTAGTAACCCAATTTTAGAACAAGTGATAGTGACACAGTTTTAGAAAGAAATGTATATGGTCCATCATTAAATGAGAATCTATTTTTTTCCAGAAAAAAAAGTTGTTGTTAATGGCGATCACAATAAGATGCAAATAATTCCTTGATGCCATAGTCTACTTCAAATCACAAATAAACCTTTACATTATGATGTTATATCACTATTGTGCAAGGCAATCCATTTGCTCATTTAATAGGCATTTATTGAGAATGTACTATATGAAAGGCTCCATCTTAAGAGACATATTTATTCAGATATACATCAGACAGACCTGCTTGCCATTCACAAATTTATAAAAAAATGACTTTTAAAAGTAAGAGGAGAGCTGGACATGGTGACTCATACCTGTAATCCAGCACTTTGGGAGGCAGAGGTGGGAGGATTACCTGAGCCCAGGGATTCGAGACCAACTTGGGCAACTTGGCAAGTTGTCAACTCTACAATAAATCCAAAAATTAGCTATGTGTGGTAGCATAAGCCTGTAGTCCCAGCTACTCAGGAAGCTGAGAGGAAAGGATTGCCTGAGCCCCGCAGGTCAAGGCTGCAGTTGCTTATGATCGTGCCCCTGCATTCCAGCCTGGTTGACATAGTGAGACTTCGACTCAAGGAAAAAAAAAAAAAAGTAAGAGGAGGAAATAAAGTGGTGGGAGTGAATAGTGAGAGGAGTCTAAGGTGACCCCAGGTTTCTGACTTGAGCTCCTAGATAGATGCACTATGCATCTGGAAGGTAAAGGAAGAAAAGCTAGTTTGGGATTTATTGTGTGTGGTGTGTCTGTTGTTTGTTTTGTCATTTTTGAGTGCTGTCACCTTTTCCACTTTGCGGGTGTTTTGTTTCCATCTGATGCTCTGGCTGAAACCCCATGCTCCTGGGATCTTGGCAGTGTTATAACCCTTGTCTGATTATCTTGATTTTATGAGCCCAATTAAAATATGTATTTAAGAGATTCCTGCCATCTTTACAGCTCCTAAACATCCCTAAGGATTCTCTTCCTGACTATTAAGTTAATTATATTTGAATTTTTTGTCATTACAGTGCAATTATGCAAGCTTGTGTTAGGGTATGGCCATGCCTCAGTGTGTCCACCCTTTTTTCACACAACTTTTTTGTGGGGAAACAAAAGGTGCATTTATACCATGATCTAGTAAAATTTTATAGTAGGCACAAATTATGTTATTAAAATCTACTTGGAAAATGATTCATCTTAATTTCAAAAACTGAAAAAAAAACGTAATGTAGAGAAGTTAAATGGTGCTGTATCATTGAGTGAAAATATACTTCAGAAAGCTATCTCCATGACTCTGCTCTATCTCCCTTTGTAACTTGTTTTCACCCAAATATTTTCTAAAATGTCTGTCCAAATTATTCAACTAATTTTACTTTTTATTCCTACTTCTTGTCATCTCAGAGAGACCCGCACAGTAGGATGAGTTCTCTGCTACAGAGGTTATTCTAAGAGGGAATCATAAATGCATACTGGAAGAAATTCTGCTCTTCTTCATCCTATAAACTGTGTCACTACATGTATAGTTACAGGAGGCATAGTCCTCTGCTTTCTCATCTCGGATCTGATCCTTCACCATCCTCTTCTGTCCTTGAGCCTGGCACCTTGCTGGTGCTGGCAGGCGTCAGAAAGGCATGGGCTGGGAGCCAGAATGAGCCGTACAAGGAAGGCTCAGGGAAGCAGACTGACATGGGCTCAATAATTAGCACAATGCCCGACACAATGCTCAATAAGATTCTGCTGAATTAATGGATGTGTGTGCTGCCTAGCTGCTGTAAATGCTTCAAGTTGATAATGTGGGGCTAATTGACTGAGCATTTAAGTTGCAAATGGAGGACTGACCAGCTCTTTGATCGTCCAAAAACTTATTGAAAGCCTTCTTGTAGAGATATAAAGTTTCATTCATTTTTAATATCCATGCCAGTAATTTTAGGAATGTGAAAAACTAAACAGCCCACAATTTTATGTATTGTTTTAAATAATAAAATATACTTGGACAGAGAATGGCAGGTAGTACATTTTAAGATGAAGATTTAGGATAACACATAATTTTATCACACTGAGTACCTCAGTAGCCAAACTTAGCTATTTAGGTAGTTCTTGATGCAGAGCTGATCTAAATGTAACAACCCCACGACTGACTAAATCATTTGAGGACTCTACAATGTTCTCAAAATTCCTAGAGTTTGTGCTTTGTAATGATTTCTTCTGTCTTTTCCATAGTCAATTATATAATATATTATTAGAATAGATATTAGAATAAATTTCAATTAACATTTTATAATTTGCATTACAGTATTGTGATACAGACTTACTCTTATTCCCGAAAGGTACAAAAGAAAAAAGAATTTAGCTAGTCACACTCAGTTATGTCTCTGTAGGCATGGATAGATCCAGACCCATGAAAATATACAACATTCCAGGTTTCTTTTTTTGTTGTTCTTGTTGTTGTTTTTGTTTTTAATTTTTTTGTAGAGACTAGGTCTCATTATGCTGCCCAGGCTGGTCTTGAACTCCAGTAATCCTCTGACCTTGACCTCCCAAAGTGCTGGGATTACAGGTGTGAGCCCACCACACTTGGAAAAATTCCCATCGTCTTTCAAGAGAAATTAAATGAACTATGCCATTCTAATGAACTATGTCTGGGAGTTCCTTTCAACCTACAGGACACTAGTGTGTGATTTGGGCTATGTTAGATATGACCCTTCTTAATTCTTTTTTTTCAATGTTTAATTTTAAATATGTGAGGTACAATTCAGGCTTAGGTATACAAAAGTTCATTATGCAGGTACCATGGTGACTTCCAGGTTTTCAAAGGGATGTACAACTAGATCCCACAGACCCAGCATCACAGGGCAGCCTCCAATCTGGCATATTCCTATATTCCTTTCACCCTGAAATTCTTATTGTCTCCATCACTGCTCCTCAGGGGGCAGCTACAACTCTGCAGTGCTGTTGTTCTGAGAGAAAATTTTTTTTAAATCATCTTAAGAAACCTATTTAATACAGTAACAAGTTTACTCTATTCAACAGCAAGTCTGCTGAAGTACATTTTTGTCCAGGAGTAGTTGAAGGCCACATTGATCAAGGAAGGGAGGCATGCTCATACTAATGAGCTTCCCCTCCCCTTGTTGAGGACATTTTCTCAGAATCTGTTAACAGTTTAAGTCATGCAGAACTTCCATAGAATGTTACAGCCTAGGGAATATGATTGCCCCCAGGATACTTGATGTTCTCACTTCTTATGGTGAAGGATGTAATCATCTTTTAAGTCCTCACTCTGAGAGAAGAACTTTCACACATGAACTTCAGGACTGCAGGGTAATTATTACGAAAGATAGCATTTGCCTGTGTTGTTACAGCTAGTTCACCTCAATCCCACTACCCAAACCTTGGAATTCAGGGTAAAACTTGGTTCACTGCTTTACTAGACACAAATCTAAAAACATTCAGCTCAGCAAATACTCCCTTTTATATACAGTTGTTCTTTATGTGGACAAGATTAATGGGAGATGGATAACAAAAGAGGCCGGGCATAGTGGCTCAAGCCTGTAATCCCAGCACTTTGGGAGGTCGAGGTAAGAGGAATGCCTGAGCTCGGGGCTTGGAGACCATCCTGGGCAACTTGGCGAGATTGTGCTCTAAGATGAATCAAAAAATTAGCCAGCCATGGTAGCATGTGCCTGTGGTTCCAGCTACTTAGAAGGCTAAGGAGGAAGGATCACCTGAAACCAGCAGGTCAAGGCTGCAGTGGCTGCAAGCATGCCACTGCACTCCAGACTGGGCAACAGAGTGAGACTCCAACTAAATAATAATAATAATAATAGGAAAGGAAATTACTTTGGGAGATTCATCGATCTTCAATTTCTAAAAATTATAAATTGCTTTATATAATTGCCCATGGCTGCCTTCTTTGTCCTCATCATCATCTTCCACATAGGAAAAAGTAGCAAGAATGTGGACTGAGAATATGTGGCTCAGAGGTAACGAAACCATTTGTGTGTGTGTGTGTGTGTGTGTGTGTGTGTGTGTGTGTGTGTGTGTCTGCATGACTATAAACTCTGCTTCCATGACTAAAATCATCATAATTATCAAGGAATGACTTTTTCTCAGAGTTGCATTAGGACAGAAAAAGAGACATTTGTCATGCAGTGGCATATCTCTGGGACAGCTCACCCCTGTGAATCATGCCTGCCCTTTCTTCCTTCCTCTTGTAATTAACATTTGGAAAGGAACAGTGATGTTAGTAGATAACAGGGCTGGGCAGAGAGAACTAGAAAGGGATGTGAGCTCTGTCAATCTTCAACCTTGCTGAGGAGGACACATTAAAGCTTTTTTCATGGAAAATCAGCCTTCGTCAACACATATTCAAAGCAATGTGACCTTGAGGGATATATATATATATTTTCTAAATAAGAATAGCACAGACTGAAGCATCTTGAGAGAATATAAATGAACCAAAGGAAAGGAGGAAAAGCATCCGAAAAGAAGAAGCTAAATCCAGGAAAAAGAAAAACAGTTGTCAAGTGCATTTCCTGCCACTTACCTTTTCTGCTGACTGGGCTGTACCAAAAAAGATGGGAATGAAAGCTAACCAAATGATGCAGGTGGTATACATAGTAAATCCAATGGGTTTGGCTTCGTTGAAAGTCTCCGGGACACCTCTCGTTTTAATGGCATAAACAGTACACGTGACCATCAAGAGGATACTATATCCAAGAGAACAAATGAGTGAGAGATCAGAAATGTCACACTTGAGCACTCCCCTGGCGTTCTCTGGGTCTAGTGTCCGCTGCTCTCCATAGTCAATGATGATGTGGGGGGGGTCCACAACAAACCAGACAAACACTCCAAGGAGCTGGATGGAGATGAGGCTAAAGGTGATCACCAGCTGGGATGCCGGACTAATAAACTTGGGCGCTGTGACGGATTTCTTCCCCTGCTCAAATATTCGATGGATACGGTTTGTTTTGGTCAGAAGGGCTGCATAGCTGAAACACATGCCAAGTCCCAGGAAGATCCGTCGGAAGGAGCATATGATCGTATCTGGTGCTGCAATCATTAGAAAGGTGATTGAATAACAGAGAAAAATCCCTGTCAGAAGCACGTAACTAAGTTCGCGTCCCGAAGCCCTCACGATGGGTGTGTCATTATAGCGGACAAAGGTCACGATCACAAAGGTGGTGGCGATGATTCCCAGTATTGCGATGAACACAGGCACCACGGCCCAGGGAGAATGCCACTCCAACTTGATGATGGGGATAAGCTGGCAGCCTGTGCGGTTGATGTTTGGTCTCTGATCCAGAGGGCAAAGTTCACAGGAGAGCTCATCCACCTGGTAGTTGTAACCTTCACAGCGTTCACAGTGCCAGCAGCAAGGGACCCCTTTCACAGTTTTCTTCCTCTCCCCTGGCTTGCAGGGAAGGCTGCAGACAGATGCCGGGTGAGTGTGTTCTCTGTTACCCCACTGCATGTCTTCCACCTGTGGGCATAAAAAATTAATGAGCCTTCCATTTTTCCCCCATTTATAATATCCTAATCCTAGTCACTGGTTTGTAATAAATCACTGAAAGCTGACAGTACAAATACAGTTTACCATAATAAGAGCCCAGTTTCTTTCCCTGATATTGACTTTATGAAAGCATTAAGCGATTGGGTCCAATAAATCATTCACATCATCAACTTGATGATTGTCATTAGTTTCTATTTACCTCTTTGATTCTGATCAATCTGACATTTGGAGAGAGACTTATTGGTCCAAACAGTTTTAAAACTAAAAAAGAGAAAGGAAAATAAAATAAAAAACCCCATAGAAAGATGTTTTAGAGCTAATCACAGATATAAATGACAGAATCCCTGAAAAACTGGATTAGGATATAAACATATGTAAAAGATGATCCATGTCTTTCTACCATATTTGGGGAAATTCAAGTCACACTGTGTCAATTTTGAAAGGAAATGGCAAAATGAGTTACTTTAATCTCTGACTCTCCTCATGTGTTTATGGAGATAACTGTATTAATGTGTTTTGCCCTGTTTCAACTTGAAACACTTTTTTTTTTTCAGTCTTCCATTTCCATGTCATAAAAAACACCAAACTGAATAGATAACTTGATGGTAATGTTTTTCACTGAACGAAAGTAGTCCTGTGGTGACTTAAAGCAGTGAAATTGGTTCAAATGAGAGTTTCCCTACTTTGCTTAGTATTTGCTTCAGGGCCTTAAAGTTCTACCTTACCATTTTGGGTTAAATCATAGAATACCTCTATGGAAATAAAAATGGTTTTGGAGGAGGATGGTGCCAATCCTTGGTCTCTTGCCTTGAGTTTATTTGTTTTCCTTATTAGATATACAATACTTTTAGCAGCACACTAATAGAACAAAATGAAAAATTATGGATGATAGGAGACCACTTACAAAAAGAAGCTACTATAAAAGGTAAGTTCTATGAAAGGAGTGACTTGTTCACTGGTGTGAGCAGTGACTGACACACCATTTGCCCTCAGTAAATAGGTGTTCAATTCATGCAGAAGAAAGAATGAGAAAGGCACCCTAGCAGACCCTTGATGAATAAGGGGCCAGTTGAAAGCAATGAGATCTGGAAATAGAGGGTTACTCAAAGAGGCACAGAAAAGGGAGACAAAGAAATGTTTTAGAAAAAAGAAAAAATCTTACTTTTCCAAGACTAGCTTTACTAACACCTCAAAAGAATGACTCTACTCTGTGGTCCACAATGCCCCCCCTCAATAAAAAGCTTCACTTCCTAAAATTCATGCACTAATGAAGTCTACTCCCATTATTAATATGTATTTTGATCTATCTAAATGATAGTATACTCCAGAAATGATAGTATGTGATTCCTTAGGCCAAGTCATAAAAGACATTTTGGCTTCTACCTTTCTTTTTCTTGGTTCAGTGGACATTCCAGTGGAAGCACTGAAGTGTCCTGAAAACTCTCAACAGCGCTGTGGTAAGGAATGGAGGCCTCCTGCCCACAACCAGCACCAACTTGCCAGGCATGTGAGGGAGCCGCCTTAAAGTCATCGCCTGGCCCGGGACTATCATACCATAAGGGACCTTGAGGCTAGACAACCCAGTTAAGCACTCCTGAATTTTTGATCTACACAAAGTATATGAGATAATAAATGCTTATTGTTTTGAGGTACTAAGTTTAGGAGTTATTTGTTCTGCAGCAATAGAAAACTAATGCAGCTCAAATTAAACTAATCTACTCTGTGACTAAGAGGACAAAAAGAAAAAATATAGATGATAGGAGGCCACTTATGGAAAGAACCTACTATAAAAGTTAAGTTCTATGATAAGAGTTATCTGTTCACTGGTGTGGACAGTGACTGACATATCATTTGAATCATCAGAATCATCATTCTGATTTCTGTGTAGTAGTCGATTGAGAAAACACACCAGGAGAGTTACCACAGATGTAAAAAAAAAAAAAATGCCCCAAAGTGTGCAGTTTAAGCAATATTCCTTGATCACTCTTAAGGTTGGTACCCCTTTGGCAACCAGGTGACTGAGATTGTTCCCATGAAAAATTACTTAAGAATGTTTTCCTTTCTTGAATATGGGGTGAATGACTAAGGGCAGAGAACTACAGGCTCCCACTCAATTCTTGCAGAAAGCTGTCTAATCTCCCCAAGGTGGAGTGGAGTCTTCGTGTGTTCTTTAATTTCACACATCCTCCCTTGAGAAAGCAGAATCTACTTTGTGTTTCATATGGGCAATTAAGACTATTAGATCTGTGCTGTCGGCTCACCACAGAGGAAATGTAGTCTAGATAACCCTGTTAATTTGTGATAGACTTTGATGACTTAAAGAAATTATTTTATTTACTTATAGGATTGAAGTAAGAAATGTAAAAATAATTAAGTTGGAATCACATAGTGGCTTCTTTTAAAAATATTGAGAAAAAATGAAATGCCCCACTGTGTGGCTAAAGTATTGATTCTATACCCTAATGGGCTCTTATAAGATAATAAAACACATTTTTGAAGGTTATGTTTCAAGGCTAATTATTGTAAAGCCAAAACTGCATTTTGTTGGAAGCCTCTATAGATTTATAATGCTGCTGCCCAAAAAAAGAAAAGCAGCAACAACAACAAAAAATTAGACATACTAAACTTCAAGAAAACTTAAAGTTAAATTTCTGTAACCACACATATAATGCTTTAATTCTTAATATGCTTTATTTTTCAGAGGGAAATAAGACTTTTTTTTTTTTTTTTTTTGAGTTGGAGTCTCACTCTGTCACCCAGACTGGAGTGCAGTGGCCGCTCCCGGCCACCGCAGCCTCGACCTGCTGGGCTCCGGCGATCCTTCCGCCTCAGCCTTCCAAGTAGCTGGAATTACAGGCATGCGCTACCACGCCCGGCTGATTTTTTGATTTATTGTAGAGATGAGGTCTCGCTGCCCAGGTGGGTCTCGAACCCGCAGGCTCAGGCAATCCACTCACCTCAGCCTCCCAAAGGCGCAGGATTACAGGCTGAGCCACCGAGCCCGGCTATAAGACATATTTTTTAAAAAGAAACATACCTATAGTAAGTCTGATTACATAGGATAAGTATTTATCATTATAAGCTAAGTATGGAATTTTTCTTGATAAGTTTTATATGTATCAAACCAATGGCAACATGTTTTTTATAAATGAAAATAAAGTTGAAAAAATATGGAAAATGCCACCGTTTATTTAAGAGCTGTGAATTTTCTTCAAGTAAAAAAAAAAACACATTTAAGCAAAATGTGTGATACTATTATAATGAAGATAAAGTATGCTTTATTTAATGTGTTCAATATAGATGTAAATATACATAATTTGGTTTTCATCAAGGAACCTATTTATGTTAAACGATAATGTGGATTGATGTGATAATTAAAGTTCAAAAACCAACCAATATTCACAAGGAAGGACAAATAACAAATGCTTAAATAAAGATCTTACAAATACATTAATATTTGAGACTAACAACTTTTTACATAGTTGCTAATAGAGTATTTAAAATAATACTACTTGAAAGCAAATTAAATTGCCTAATTTCTACAACTATGTTACAAAGCATAAACAAAGATCATTCAACACTTTGTATAACTATATTAACACATTGTATTTTCTTTCATAATAAGTATAAAGAGACATTTTATCCATGTATTTTTGTAAAAATTGTCTTCCTTATCCATGACATTATTCCGATATTAAGATATTTTCTGTTTAAAATGCATACTCTAACAAATGGATGATAGTCATGTAAATAGATCTTCCAGGAATAAAAAGAATAGCCCATTTCTGTCTTTATAATGTTTACCAACAGTGATTCCTTCTGTTGGTTTCAATCCAGTGCATTTCAGAAAATGTAAGCCATCACCTGGTTTTTACTGTCAAATCCTGTTACTGCTGCAGACAAGTACACCAACAGTCACAAAACCAAAATTTTCCAGAACAGTCAACCAAGAGTAATGTTTCATTTACTCTTTAAAAAGAACATCACTTTTATAGAATAATTTTATTCTGTTTAGTTTTAGTAATTTCTGGAAAAAGGGATCACAAGAATGTTGCACAATTGAAAGCCTTATTATAATCAATATTTTCCATCACTTATGACAAAAGTCTCACTTAATATACCTCTATTATAGTGTTTTTCAAAGAAATTAAGTAGTATCTTCATTAATGTGAGTGAATGTGTACTGTATATGAGTACCATATATAGTATGTGGAAAATTTTAAATATAATACATATTTATATCTAGTCTTACCAATCTTAACTCTTTTCAACTTGCTCTATCAGCATAGTATCAATAATTATTTTTGTGACTAGTTTGACATCTCAGTATTCAAAACTCAACTTCTTATCTGACTGATACAATAGAAGATTGCCTTTGAAAATATTTGTAGTGACACTGAAGATTATTTTTAAACCCTCACTCATTATATTTCATGTAATCAGTGGACTTAACAAGTATACTCAATCCACATGGGTATGTAAAATTTCAAAATGTAGTATATTTTGCATATCATAGACTCACCATGAATGAGTACATATTGCACAGTTAATATGATAATGTAATGCAAAATTCTGTGTGTGGGGTCATGGGTGGGTGTATCTTTCTTAATGTTTGCACATGTCCTTTGGGTCATGCACAGCTGTAAATGGCCACAATGAATACAATGTTTTCTTCTTCATCAAAGTGGTAGTAGGTTCAGTGTTCTCTAAAAATCTGATAGGCTTGAGATGATCCCCAGATTCAAGTCCTGGTTTTATGTCATATCTACATAACTTTTAAAAGTACAAAGATTCTTCTATTTTTAAGACAATTTAAAATTAAATTTAAAAGAATGATTACAGTTACAATAGCATCATGAAATCAAATCCTCAGGAATAACTCAGCAAAAGAAGCATAAGTTTATTCAGTAAAAACCACACATCACTAAAAAAAATGAACAAAAAATCTAAATAAATGAAAAAATCCTATGCCCATGGATCAGAAGATTAAATATTACAAAGATAGCAACATTCTCTAAACTTATCTGCATACAGTTTCAACACAATCTCTATTAAAATCACACTTCTGGATTTTAAAACTTTTGATAAAAGATGTGGTAATTAAGATAGCAAAATATTGGCATAAAGATAGGTAAACTGATGGCATAGAATTGAGAGTCTAGAAGTAAACCATAACATGAATGTTTAATTAATTTTTGACAAGGCTACTAAGACAATTCAATGAAGAAAGAACAGTCTTTTCAAATATGGTGCCAAAATAACTGGAATCTGTATGCAAAATAATGACCTTTACCTCATACCATATACAAAAGCTTACTCAAAATGGATCAAACATTTACTGTAATAGCTAAAACAGAAAACAGGAGAAAATCTTTGTAACCTTGGGTTAGGTAGTGTCTTTTTAGAAATGACATCAAAAGCAGAAGCAAAAAGAAGAAAAAAAATTGAACTTTATCAATATTAAATACGTATATGCTTCAAGATTATGAAAAGACAAGATTATCAAGATTATGAAAAGACAAACCACAGGATGGGCAAAAATATTTTCAAATAACGTATCTGTTAAAGGACTTGTATCCAGGATATGTTTTTAAAAAACTGTAAGAATTTGGCTGAGTATGGTGGCTTACACCTATAATCCCAGCACTTTGGGAGGCTGAGGCAGGAGGATAGGTTGATCCCAAGAAGTTGAGACCAGCTTGGGCAACATAGTATGATCCCATCTCTATGTATTTAATAATTTTTAAAAACCATTAGAATTCAGTAATTAAAAGATAAATAATCCCATTTAAGACGAGCTAATGAATGGAATAAACATTTCCCCAAAGAAGACATACAAATGACAAATAGTACATGAAAAAATACCCAACATTATTAGCTATCACAGAAACTGAAATAAAAGCCACAGCACACTTGAGGATGGTTATAATAAAAAATAAAGACAATAGCAAACATTGATAAAAATGTGAAGAAAAATAGAATCCTTTGCACTGCTGGTGGCAATATAAACTGGTATAAGAGCATTGGGAAAAAGTTATGCAATTCCTTAGAAAGTTAAATATAGAATTGCCACATGACATACCAGTTCCACTCCTAGGTATGTATCCAAGATAATTGAAAATATATGTTTCCACAAAAATTTACACATAAAAGTTCATAGTAGTATTATTTGTAATACACAAAAAACTCAGAAATAATGCAAATATTAATTAACTGATAAATATAGTATATCCATACAATGAAATATTACTCAGCAATAAAAAAAAATAAAGTAGCATTTCACAACAACAACAAAAAAGAGCTTGAAAACATCTTAAGTGAAAGAAGCCATTCACAAAAGACTACATATTGCATGATTTCATTTTATGTGAAATATCCAGAAGAGACAAATCCACAGAGTGGTACCTACCAGGGACTGGAGAGCAAGAAAGAAGTGAAAATGACTACTCCAGAGAGTGAGATTTTTGAATGATGATGAAAATGATCTAAAGTTAGATATTGGTGATAGATATACAACATTTTTTTAAACTTTTAAATATTTTATTTTAAAATTGTGGGGTACAATTCAGGGTTAAGTATACAAATATTCGTTGTTCAGGTACCCTTGTTGATGATGTGTGCCCCCCGCTTCTCCAAGTACATTCCCATTACTGCCAATCCTACTTCCCCATCCCCCCCCCCACCTCGCAGTTTCCCACTACTCTCAATCCTTTTCTTATAGTATTATGACAGTTGTTCAAGGTCTGCTTATGAGTGAGAACATGTGATACTCAGTTTTTTGTTTCTGCGAAAGATCACTTAGTATTATAGACTCTAAGTCCATCCAGGTTGCTGCGAAGTTCATGATTTTATTCTTCTTTATGGCTGCATAATATTTCATTGTGTATATGTAACACAATTTTTTTTATCTGTTTTTAATTTGATGGGCAGCATGGTTGGTTCCATGTTCTTGCTATTGTGAATAATGCTGCAATAAACACACATGTGCAGGTATCTTTTTTATAGAGTGACTGAGTTCTTCTAGGTATACGCCCAGTAGGGGGATTGTGGGGTCATATGGAAGGTCGATTTTTAGATCTTTTAGGAATCGCCACACTATTTTCCACAGAGGTTGTACTAGTTTACATTCCCACTAACAGTGTAGAAGGTGTTCCCTTTTTGCCACGTCCTCTCCAGCGTCTGTTATTTTTTGAGTTATTGATGATGGTCATTCTGACTGGAGTCAGGTGGTATCTCAGTGTAGTTTTAATTTGCATTTCTTGGATGACTAGTGAGGCTGAACATTTTTTCATGTATCTTTTGGCTGCTCGTATATCTTCTTTTGAGAACTGTCTATTCATATCTTTTACCCACTTTGTAACGGGGCTGTTTGTCTTTTTCTTTTCAGCACGTTTGAATTCCTTGTAGATCCTAGATGTTAGACCTTTGTCAGACATAGAGTTGGAAAATACTTTTCCCAGTCTGTGGGCTGTCTCCCTGCTCTCTTGATGGTTTCTTTGACTTTGCAGAAGCTTGTCATTTTGATGAGGTCCCACTTGTTTACATTATCTCTTATGGCATGGGCACTTGGGGTTTTGATCAGGAATTGGTTGCCAGTTCCAATTTCCATAAGAGTGCCTCTTGCATTTTCTAAGGTTCTTATAGTTTGAGGTTTTACATTTAGGCCTGTGATCCATTTAGAGCTGATTTTTGTGTATGAGAATAGTTATGGGTCCTGTTTCAATCTTCTGCATGTGGTCAGCCAGTTTTCCCAGCACAATTTACTGAATAGGTTCTCCTCTCCCTAGTGGTTAGTGGTGGAGGATTTGTTGAAGATGAGTTGGTTGAGAAATTGAGGTTTTGCTTCTGGAACCTCAATTCTATTTCATTGGTCTATATGCCTGTTCTTATACCAATACCAGGTTGTTTAGATTATTATAGCATTATAATAAAGTTTAAAATCTGGGAGTGTGATACCTCCTGCTTTGGTTTTTTGTTTGTTTGTTTTGCGAGGAATTTTGTTTATTCGTTGTCATTTATGTTTCCATATGAATTCTGTATTGTTGTTTCTAGGTCTGAGAAGAATGTTGCTGGTAATTTGCAGGGTATTGCATTAAATCTGTAGATTGCCTTAGGTAGGATGGACATCTTAACAATGTTGATTCTTCCAATTCATGAGCATGGAATATTTTTCCACTTATTTGTGTCATCTTTAATTTCTTTGAGAGTGTTTTATAATTTTCATTGTAAAGGTCTTTCATGTCTCTGATTAGGAAGATGCCAAGGTGTTTCATTTTTTGTGTGTAGCTACTGTGAATATAATTGTGCTTTTTACTTGTGTATCTGTTTATTTATTATTGGTGTATGGAAATGCAATTGTCTTTTGCACATTATTTTATATCCTGAGACTTTGAATAGTCCTTTATCAGTGCAAGGAGGTTTTTGACAGATTCTCTTGGGTTTTTGAGGTATAGAATCATGTCATCTGCAAAGAAGGATAACTTGACTTCCTCTTTTCCTATTTGGATACCCCGATCGTCTTCTCTTTTCTGATTGCTCAGCTAGGACTTCTTAAACTATGTTGAACAGGATGCGTGAGAGTGGGCATTCCTGTCTTGTTCCAGTTTTCAGGGGAAATGGTTCCAATTTCTGTATGTTTAGTAGTATGTTGGTTATGGGTTTCTCATAGATGGCTCTTACTATTTTGAAGTATATTCCATCTATACCTAGATGTCCGAGGGTTTTTATCAAGAAAGGGTGCTGGATTTTATCAAAAACTTTTTCTGCATCTAATGACATAATCATGTGGTTTTTGTTTTTACATCTGTTGATATATTTAATTATGGTTATGGTCTTATGATTGTCAAACCAGCCTTGCATCCCGGGAATAAAATCTACTTGGTCGTGGTGGATTATTTTCAAGATGTGTTGTTCAATCTGGTTTGCTAGGATCTTGTTGAGAATTTTAGCATTTATGTTCAACAAGGATTTGGCCTGCAGTTCTCTTTCTTTGCTGGATCTTTACCTGGCTTGGGTATCAATGTGATGTTAGCTTCATAAAATGGGGAGAGATGGGGAGAGTTCCATCTTTCCAATCACCTGGAATATTTTCAATAGGATTGGTAACAGTTCCTCCTTGTACATTTTGTAGAATTCTGCTGGAAAGACATCTGTTCCAGGTCTTTTTTTTTATAGGTAGGTTTTGTATGACATAGTCAATTTCCTGGATTGTTGTTGGTCTATTTAGAGTCTCGTTTGCCTCTTGTTTCAACCTGGGGAGGCTGTGTGATGTCAGAAAGTCCTCCATTTCCTTCAGGTAGTAGTCTCTGATAAACTTTTGTATTTCTTCAGGGTCATTTGTGATTTTATCTTTTGTGTTTCTGATTGTGTTTATTTGGCTTTTTCTGTCTTTTTCTTGGTCAGTCTAGCTAGGAGAACATCAATCTTGTTTATCCTTTCAAAGAACCAGTTTTTTGATTCATTTACTTTTTGTCTTTATGTCCCGAATTTGGGCTTTTGTTTTGGTAATCTGGATTTTTCTGAAGTTAGGGTTTTGGTGGTCTTGCTTTTCCAGCTTCCTTAGGTGATTTGTTAGGCTTTTTACTTGTTATCTTTCCATTTTCTTCATGTGTGTTTGTAGAGATATGAATTCCCCTCTTATTACTACTTTCATGGCATCCCAGAGGTTTTGGTAAAATATTTCTTCATTTTCATTTGTTTCCAGGTATTATTTATTTATTCATTCATTTATTTGAGTTGGAGTTTCACTCCATCGCCCAGACTGGAGTGCATTGGCAGCCAGCGCAGCCTCGACTTGCTGGGCTCCAGTGGTCCTTCCACCTCAGCCTTCCAAATAGCTGGAACTATAGGTACGTGTTACCATGCCTGGCTAATTTTTTATTTCTTGTAGAGAATAGGTCTCACCAAGTTGCCCGGGCAGGTTTTGAACCCACGGGTTCAGGCAATCCACTTGTCTCGGCCTCCCAAAGTACTGGGATTACAGGCTGAACCACCAAGCATAGCCTGTTTCCAGGTATCTATTAATCTCTGTTTTGACTTCCATGTTGACCCAGGAGTTGCTTAGCATCTTGCTGTTTAGTGTCCATGTTTTGTGAGTTTGGGGAAACTTTGCTGGTGTTGATAATTATTTTTATTCCACTGTGGTGTGCGAAGGTGCAAGGCAAAATTTCGATCTTATGAAATGGTTTATGCTTGATTTATGGCCAAGGATGTGGTTGATCTTACAGTACATTCCATGTGGTGATGAGTAGAATGTATATTCTGTGGTCATTGGGTGGAGTGTTTTGTAGATATCAGTTAAGTCCATTTGGTCAAGAGTCACACTGAGGTCCCGGATCTCCTTGCTGATTTTTTGTCTTGGTGGTCTGTCTAGGGTTGTGAGGGGGGGTATTAAATTCTCCAGCTATGATAGTGTTAGCATCAATATCTTTTTTAAGTTTTTAGAAGCTGCTTTATGAAAGCTGGTGCTCCTATGTTGGGTGCATATTTGTTTAGGATGCATTTTTCTTGTTGGTGGATTGAACCTTTTATCATTGTGTAATGATCTTCTGTATCTTTTTAAATTTTTGATAGCTTAAAGGGTATATTGTCTAATATTAAGGTTGCAACACCTGCTTTCTTTTGTGTTCTGTTTGCCTGAAATTTTTCTTCCAATCTTCTTACTTTGAGTCTGTAAGTGTCCTTTCTGGTGAGATGAGTCTCTTGGAGACAATATATTGTTGCTTCATGATATTTTATCCATTTTGCCATTCTATGTCTTTGCAGTGGTGCATTTAGTCCATTCACTTTCAGGTTAATTATTGAAATGTGAGAGTTTATCCCTGTCATGAGGTTCTTATAGACTTGTTGTCGTTCCTGTTTGTTTGTTTGTCTTTTTTTGATTTTTGGGTTGATTCATGTGTGTTTTCAATCTTTTTCCACACTCTTGTAAAGATCATTTTCATTCTTTTTTTCCCCCTTTCTTCTGTGTTTAAAACTTTCTTAAGTATTTCTTGTAGACAGGGTCTATAGGCAGCAGAAGTTCTTAGGGATTGAATGTCTGGGAAAGATTTTAATTCTCCCTCACTGTTGAAGCTTAGCTTAAGTGGGTAGGTTATTCTTGGTTGAAACGGTTTATCTTTGAGAACTTTGACAATTGGGCTCCATGCTCTCCTAGCCTGAAGTGTTCTGTAGATAAGTCTGCTGCTATTCTGACTGGTCTTCCCTGGTAGGTAGTCTGACCTTTTTCTCTTGCTGCTTTTAAGACTTTTTCTTTTATTCCTACTTTGTTTAGGTGAATTATTATGTATCTAGGATTGGTCTTTGTGTTTGTTGTCTTGCAGAGGTTCTCTGAATCTCTTATGCTTGAATGGTCGCATCACTGATGAGACAAGGGAAATTTTCTTGAATAATTTCATAGAATGTTTGTTCCAGGATGGTCTCTGTCTCTCTTTCTGCTTCAGGAAGTCCAATTACTCTTAGGTTCAGCCTCTTGAAATAATCACTGATCGCTTGAAGGTTTTGTTCTGTCTTTTTAAGCTTCTTTTCTATGTTTTTGACAGCTTGGGTTAGTTCTATATTTTGGCCCTCAAGTTCTGAGATTCTTCTGCTTGGCTAATTCTGCTTTCTATGCTTATCAGTTTGTTATTTATTTCATTCACAGTATTCTTTATCATAGTTATCAACTCCTTCCTATTTTTCTCTTGTTTCTCCTCAGTTCTTTTTATACTCTCTAATAATGCCTTGATCTGGGTTTGTAGTTTGAGACCGTCATTCTGGGGGTTCTTCATTGTTTGTGTTCTGAAGTCTGATTTCTCAGTGTCTGACCTCCCAGGGGTCTGTGTGAGACCCATATTCTTCTTTTGGGTTTTCTTCATTTGTGTAGATTTTTCTCTCCCCCACTTCCCCCCCTTCTTTAATTCTGCTGTTCAGGGATGGCAGGGTTGCTTTTATTTCTGTTTGCTCAATCTTCTATTCTTCCTTATGTGGATCTTCTGACTTTGTTCAATTCTGAAGGTGGACTGTGGTTTGGGGGCTATCCTTTTTGCAGTTTTGAGATTTAATTAAGGGGAGAGCTGTGATTCATAATTTATCTGCAGATCCCAGTATCCACCAACAGGTGTATGGGCACCCTGGAACCCACCTCCCACTGCCTTACAATCTGTCCATGTAGTGGGGGTATAGGTTTGCTCCCTGAAAGCAAAACGAGGGAAGAAAAAGTAAAAGAATTGAAAAAGGAAGGAAGGGGGGCAAGAGGATGTTGGCGAGAGAGAAGAGTAGGAGGGAAAACAGATAGATATACCAACTTACAAATGAAAAGAGACACAAAGACAGAAAAGAGTAAAACAAAAAAACTAAAACATACAATCATACAAATACACAAACCAACAATGATCTCCCAATTGATGCACTCTTCCCATACACAAACAGGAAGTCTAAAGAAAAAAAATCAGTAAAATAACAGAAACAAAGCAAGTACAAAAACGTTATCAAAAACAGAAAGAAAGAGAAAAAAACTAAAACAAAAATGAACAAAACAAACAGATAAAAAATAACAATCAAAATTAAAAGCAAGGAATCAAACCAGTTCCGTGGTCACTCCTGTAAGTCCAACCTCCTTTCAGTTCTGATCTCTAGCTCTCAGCCCAGACTGATAGGGTTGCTCACAGTTCGGGTCAGATGCACCAGGACTACTGTGGAAGGAGGGTGGATCAGATCTGGACTCAACTGGATTGCTGCCTCTGAAGTCTGCCACTCAGATCTGGCCTGTCTGTACTGATCCAGCATGGGAGAGGATTTCTGTCTCTCCCAGTTTGATTAGATTACCTTAGGTCCTAAGTTGGAGGCTGGGTGAAGTTGGGCAGGGCAACGCAGATCTCTGCCTGGTCTTGGGACAGAGAAAATGGCTGCAGTTGGCATTTCTTCACTGGGCATGGGGCTCCTCTCCAGTTCTCCCTTATCTTCTCTCTCCACTGATCAGATCCAGGGCTCCAAATGATTTGCTATAACAGGTGATGGTGTGGGCCAGGAGCCAGGCAATGAGAATCAGATGGATTTGGCAGAATCTTCTCAGGAGAGTCCCATGAACAGCAGATGATTTTGTGCATTCCTGTCTTGAATCTCAGGGTGGTGGGGGCTTGCTGTCACCTTCAGAGGGGCCCAGGGTGCATGATCCTGAGTGTCCCCTCAGACAGACTTTCACTCTCCCACCAGCACACGCCTACTCATGCAAAGAGTCTTTATGGACACTTGCTTTTGCAGGAACTCTCACAGTCTGACCTGTTGGGTCACACCTTGTCTGTACCCCAATATACAACATTGAATACAATAAAAACCACTGAATAATGTACCTTAAAAGAGAGAATGGTATGGCATATAAATTATCTCACTAAAACTGTTATTTTAAAAATATGGAGACTATCTGAGTTGATATTTTCAGGCAGTTTAACATGCAGTACTTTATTGCTGTACAGAAACCTATTTCCTGCTCATTTTGTTCAAGGCACCAAGATCCAGTGTGGGATTTCAAGGTGGCCAAGACATGGTTTATGCCCTCCAGACACAGTGTAGGTGGGAAGGCCAATCAAAGCTCATCATGAGGCTTCCCCAGAGAAGAGAGGAGGACACAGCAGGACCACCAAGACAAAGATTATGGATGTACAAACAGCAGTCTGGATGGTGTGAAGTAGACAAAACATGAAAGAGGATCTCAAGAATGCAGCAGGCAAAAAAATGTTACTAAGACATAATGTCAAGAATCCTTGACAAATTAGGATAAACTAAAGGCAGAAGTGTAGATAAAGGCAGTGGGTGGAGTAGCAAGAGATAAGCAGGGAAAGAGAACAGAGATTAAATCATGTAGGGTCTTACAAGTCATTGAGAAGTGTTTGGATGCCATCTTGAAGGTAGTGGGGATATTTTATAGCAATGGTCCCCAACCTCTTTCTCATCAGGGACTGGTTTTGTGGAAGACACTTTTTCCACCAACTGGGGCAGTGAGGTGATTTAAGTGCATAATATTTATTGTGCACTTTATTTCTATTATTATTATTACACTGTAGTATATAATGAAACAATTATACAACTCACCATTTAAAAAAAGAGGTGCAGATGGAAGTGGTAAATAAAATAATGGGTGGGCTATGTGCAGACTAAACTAATGTCAGATTCTGACTTTATGTCTGTCACCAGATGTAACTGTATAATTAAAGTATGTCAACTCACTTGTCACTTACTGATAGGGTTTTGATATTAGTCTGCAAGCAATTGATTTATTATGGTCTCCATGCAGTCCAATCTTACTGCTAGTGTATTTGCAGTTGTTCCCCAGCACTAGCATTACTGCTTCAGCTCCACTTCATATCATCAGGCTTTACATTCTCATAAGGAGCATGCAATTACATCCCTCATGTGTGCAGTTCACAATAGGGTTCATGATCCTATGAGACTCTAATGCCAACACTGATCTAATAGGAGCTGGAGCTCAGGTGGTAACGTGAGCATGGGGAGCTGTAAATATAGATGAAGCTTTGCAGGTTCACCCACCACTTACCTCCTGCTGTGTGACCTGGTTCCTAATAGGGGGCAGGGGACCTCTGTTCTATAGTGTTATAACCAGAAAAGGAATGATGAGTCTTGCGTTTTGGAAAGAATCTCTGAACTATAGGGCAGAAAGAAGACTAAAGAGCCTGACATCACAGAGAAGACAATCACATGGAGGCTGTTGCAGAAATTCAGATGAAAGATAGTGATGACAAGAATTTGAGGAGTGGCAGTGGCCATGGGGAAAAAGTGATGAGTCTATCATCTGCTTCTTCAGGGATCATCAGATTTATAAGACACTGGTTTTCAGGGTCCAGGATGCCTAAGAGGAACACTCTTAGAGCCAAGAGCAACTTGTGATTATAACTCTAATCTAAAAACTTCAGTAATGCTAAGGAATTCTGCAATGGAGTGAACTGTGTCTCCCCCAAATTCATACATGGAAGTCCAATTTCTCAGTGCCTCAGAATGTGACTATTTGGAGACAAGGTTTTTAAAGAGGTAATCAAGGTAAAATGAAGTCATTAGGGTAGGCCATTATTCAATATGATCGGTGTCTTTATAAGAAGAGGAAATTAGGACACAGACATGTATAGAGGGAAGGATCATATGAAGACACAAAGAAAGCAATCTATAAGTCAAGGATAGAGACCTTAGGAAAAAATATGCCAACATCTTGATCTTGGATTTTTGGCCTCCAGAGCTATGATAAAATAATTTTTTCTCTCATTTAAGCCTCACAGTTTATGTTGTTTTGTGATGACACAGCCTTAGAAAACCAATACAGACTCAAAAGGGTAGGTTTTTTTTTTTAATAAGGTATAGTCATAAGGTAATTTATTTATCAGCTGATAAACATGGCTTTGCACTCAGGGCTGCACATACAGAGAGGAATAAGATAGTTTCTTCCCTCATAAATCACAGTCCATGGGACAAAAAGACAGTTAACCAGTGATGATGATAAAATTATAAGTGATGTTAAAAAGTCATGCAAAAGATGCTAGGAGAACACAGAGCTGGGCACTTTAACACAGGCACGGGGTGAAAATGAGGTTTCTAAAGGCATGTGAGACTGATTTGAAAGATACAAAAGGAGATGGGAAAAGGTAGAGAAATGCATTTTAGATAGGATGCATCCTATGAGCAAACGTATGCCATAATCTCTGTATGTGATCTGGCATGATTAGAATGTAGTGTGTTGAATTCAAGAGCTAGCCAGTGGCCATATCACAAAGGGTTTTGTAAGCAACACCATGTTTTAAAAATTTAATCTCAAAGTAAGGAGGAGTGACTAAAGGATTTTAAGAACATATGAGAGATCACTATGGTGACAGATCAGGGCGGAAGGTGGTACAGAAACAAGGATAAGAATCAGGAATACTTCCATAACTCCAAGCAAACAAGAGCCTGTGAACTATGTCAGAGAGATGAATATGATAGGATAGATGTGAGATATATTAAACCAACAGATCAGGTGACGTGAGGGCAAAACATGAACCAAAAGATGGCATCCTGTTTCCTGATTTAACATTCATCCTTAGCGTTTCACTCACGTCCGTCTTCTCATCCAGTCAATCACCAACCTCCATGCCCAAGTGTGATCTTGTCCCTGGCTAACTGATGGTGATAATTATTTCTCAATCCTCCTTAGTCCTTGTAGTACTTTCCAAGGTACTTTTATAGCATGTAAATATGTACTTATTTGTTAGATTTTATTTTCATTTTAAAAAGCGATTTTAAAATTTTAGGTTATAGTCCCAAGAATCACTAATTCCATGTTTACTAAAAATGCATATTCCTCATTCTTAGAGATTATAACTCAATAGGTCTAAGAAGGGACCCTACAATGGCATTTTAAAAAGAATCCCCTTTTCCTCTAGTGATTCTGACATATATGTAAGTAATGAATCATATTTTGCTAAGCATTAATTTAAAGTTTATTTTCCTCAGGAAAATAGAGGTTAGGTCTAATTTTCCACTGTTGCATTCCAGAGCCTAAAGTAGCTAAGACCTAGTAGGCATCGATAAATATTTTTTGAATAAATGAAGAAGAAAAAAAAATGAGTAAGTGGTGGTATCCTTCACTGGAAAAGGGCATACAAGGGAACGATTGGTTTTGAAAGACAGATCATGACTTGGTTCATTGGTTTTTGAGTCAGATTTGCCTGGAGGTAAAGATTTCAAAGGCACAGTCATATGCAAGGCAATTGAGGCCATGCATATTTATAAGATAATTCTCACCCACAGAAAGTTTGGAAACTATGAAGGGAAGATTGCACTAAAGGAGCCCTGAAAAAAGTAAAATTTAAGGACAGACTCAGGAAGATCAGTGAAGAATGAAAAAAATAATCAAATAGAAAATAGAGAAGAATCCAGTCCAAGTACTAAGAAGTCAAATAGTTAATTTCTCGAATGAGGAAGTGATAGTGATGATCAGAGACAGATAAATTTTATGAGAAAATGTAGAGTCCCTGATTACCTTCAAGAGATAAAATTGAGCTTGTCTGTGAAGTCTTCTCTGGTCTATTTTACCTAATGCTGGTAGACATGTTCCCCCTCTGTATTTCAGCAGCCTCCAGGACACTTATTAAAACTATAACTCTTTGGCATTATATGGTGATTTTCTGTTGATGTGTTTATTTCCCTACCAGATTAGGGATATAAATACATTAATCTCAAGACCAGATATTTTTATCCTTATCACTCATATTCAGACCTAAGCTTCAGTAGGAACTTGATGATGGATAAATATATAAACTGCTTAATAAATAGAAATGTGTGGCAAACTTGTTTGTGACACAAATTTATAACTACTATTTATTTAGTGTTTTGAGTAAGCCTGGTTTTAGGCAGTAGGCAGATAGAAGTACTAAACTTACTGTTTCCTAAAATTGTGCAGTCTAGATTATTTCACCCATAACTTCAAAGAAGCTAATTTTGAAGAGACCTCTGACGCATACCTCACAGGGACTGGAAAGATCTAACAAGTTAATGTTTTTGGGGTTTTTTTTTTGTTTTTTTTTGAGTTGGCGTCTCACTCTGTCGCCCAGACTGGAGTGCAGTGGCCGCTCCCGGCCACCGCAGCCTCCACCTGCTGGGCTCCGGGGATCCTTCCGCCTCAGCCTTCCAAGTAGCCGGAATTACAGGCACGCGCTACCACGCCCGGCTGATTTTTTGATTTATTGTAGAGATGAGGTCTCGCTGCCCAGGCGGGTCTCGAACCCGCGGGCTCAGGCAATCCACTCACCTCAGCCTCCCAAAGGCGCGGGTTTATAGGCTGAGCCACCGAGCCTGGCCTGAAAATGTTTTGTAAACAGAAAATGTAGTAGGTAGAAACGATGCATATCCTTTGATTTAGGACTGAGAGGAGTACTGGAAACGAAGATACTCACTCTCTCCATAATTAAATATCAGTTAGGTATCTGTCCAAAAATTATGTCAGCAGCAACAAGCAAAAATCCAAACTCTCTAGATTTCATCCAGATGAACTATTTTTTTTTTTTTTTTTTGCCACAATCTTAGTTCTTAATGCTAGTTCCTTGTAATTGCCACATGAGGTGCCCCATCTTTCACCTCAGTTCTATGCAGAGAAAGCCATGCAGGAGAGTGTGTTCTCCCCTTGACTCTGAGCTCAAGAATGGTGGCATTTTGAGTGTGGATGTCAACATACATGTGGTGGAATGAGTGGTTTAAGGGAAGAGTGCAGGAAGTCAGACCTCTAATATTTTTGGTAAATGGGACACAGTAACTTTATGATAAGCTTCATCCTAACCTAGTGAATATGCAAATATCCAGAAAGTGTGTGCTATTAGCTGCAAAAGTATTAAAGTGGAATAATCTTTTCTTAATCTTAAATTCATCATAATTCTAATTTGGATACTGTGGAGTGATCTTTTAAAATTATAAGCCATTGATATGTTTGTGTTAATATGTTCATAATTGTATTCTAGTTCAAGACGAGGGCCCCTGAATCACATTGTGTTGCCTTTCTACAATACTCCCAGAGCAGTGCATGTCACATAGTAGACAATTTATTTTTGAAAACTGATTGTATTAGGAAGATCCAGAAGAGGAAGAGAGGAGACAGGAAATGGTGGAGTGGGCATACATAAGATATTTAAAATAATAGTCTAGGTGAAGGGAGCATGGTCTACACAGGAGATTTACCCCTGTGACAGGGGCAGGAGAAGAATGAGTCAAGTCAAGAGTGTCAGTTTACTGAGAATGGAAGAGAAGGGGTAAGTCTAAAACAGATTCAGAAAGAAGCAAAATAACTTGGTATTAATTTTTTTAAAGGATTGGTTTCCACAGGACACCCGAGAATAAGGCAAACATTTGTTTCATAGTTTCAGAATGCTATACCCTAGTGATTCTTTTTACCTTGTAATCATTACAGTGAAACATTGTCTTCAGCCAGGATTGTTCCAGACATTTCATTCCAAAGGAGACCATCAATTTAGCATGTTTTATTTAAAAAGAACTCCGAATGGTACTCATCCTGCAAGGCAAAGTAAGGGGTCTCTTGGATGTAAGACACCTGGCATAGCTGAAATTGGATACCAAAATGAAACCAAGTGTACCAAGTAAAAATTTGCATACTGAGTTTTTAATTTCCCAGCCCTTTCGCCCTACTTGAGTCAAGAATACTATCAGACTGGCTTCTGTCCTTCCAGCAGGAGATTTTTTTTTTTTGAGTTGGAGTCTCACTCTGTCGCCCAGACTGGGGTGCAGTGGCCGCTCCCGGCCACCGCAGCCTCGACCTGCTGGGCTCCGGCGATCCTTCCGCCTCAGCCTTCCGAGTTGCCGGAATTACAGGCATGCGCTACCACACCCGGCTGATTTTTTGATTTATTGTAGAGATGAGGTCTCGCTGCCCAGGCGGGTCTCGAACCCGCGGGCTCAGGCAATCCACTCACCTCAGCCTCCCAAAGGCGCGGGATTACAGGCTGAGCCACCGAGCCCGGTTCCAAATATCAATCTAAATCTCCTGCTGGGAGCCGGTCTCGGGGAGCCGGGCTCGGTGTCTCAGCCTGTAATCCCGCGCCTTTGGGAGGCTGAGGTGAGTGGATTGTCTGAGCCCGCGGGTTCGAGACTCGCCTGGGCAGCGAGACCTCATCTCTACAATAAATCAAAAAATCAGCCGGGTGTGGTAGCGTGCGCCTGTAATTTCGGCTACTCGGAAGGCTGAGGCAGAAGGATGGCCGGAGCCCAGCAGTTCGAGGCTGCGGTGGCCGGGAGCGGCCACTGCACCCCAGTCTGGGCGACAGAGTGAGACTCCAACTAAAAAAAAAAAAAAATTTGATATTTGGGGAATTTTCGATTCAACAACCTAAAACAAAAGATCTAAATATTCTGATATCTGGTGAGTTTTTGATGATCCTTATCAACCAACATGTATCCATGTGCAGAGAATTTTAAATCTGTTTTTTAGTGCCATCTTAAATATGAGTGGAAGTCCAAAGACCATTGAGCATTTGAGGTAATTTTCTGCCATGCAAATTTGATGTTAAATCAAATAGGAGAAAAGATAATTTGAAAAGAGTCTATGCATAAAGAGGAAATTATTGATAAAATTATTATTTGAGAGATTTTTACAGATATAAGTATAAAATAAGAAGTTTCTCTAAGGAAAGAATTCAGAAAGCATGAAAGAACTCATAAATTAATTATATTTATCATGTTAATAATACAATTATTCTAATAATTATCATTATTTAAAATTATAATTCTGAATACAATTCTAGAAATGGAAGCTCAGTAGAACAATTAGAAAATAAAGTTGAGGTAATCTCCCAGAAATTAGAGCAAAAAGACATAGAGAAATAAATCCTGAGACAAAAGATAAGGGAATTAAGGAATTAGTCCAAGAGGCCTAAAATCTATAAGAAGAAAAAAGGAAGTTTAAATTATCAAGCAAAAAAATCAAAAATTTTCCAGAATGAAAGAATGTGAAATTCTAGATTAAAAGGTTCTACTGAGAGCCCACCCCAATATTTATTTTTATTTATTTATTTATTTATTTATTTTTGAGTTGGAGTCTCACTCTGTCGCCCAGACTGGAGTGCAGTGGCCGCTCCCGGCCACCGCAGCCTTGAGCTGCTGGGCTCTGGCGATTGTTCCGCCTCAGCCTTCCGAGTAGCCGGAATTACAGGCATGCGCTACCACGCCCGGCTGATTTTTTGATTTATTGTAGAGATGCAGGTCTTTAGGCTATATTCTACTGAAATATCATAATACTGAGTACTAATACAAGATCTTAGAAGATTCTGTAGATCTAAAAAAGAGAGAGAAAGAGAGAGAGAGCGCGCGAGTGAAAAGAAAATGTTGCATAGGATGGATGACTCGAAATCCAAGAACAAGGAAACTATGAACTAGTCCTTTGCCTCTTAAAATAAGACAACTTCCAACCTAGATCTTGGCCTATTTATTAAGTATAATAATACAATGAAATATATTCAGATATGTAGTTCTCAAGAAAAACATGTCTTCCATTCTTCATTCTCGGGAAGCTGTTGGTTGATGTGATGCACCAAATAAGAAAATAAGTGAAGGAGGAGGGGGAGTTGGTTATGAGAAGCAGGAGCTACTCAACAAAAGAGATGTCAGGAGCATCCTCAGAATGATAGGGGAGATACTGGCATGCAAACTGCTGTACATCTACGGGGCTCCAATCGAAATTGGAAAAGATGGAGAGAGTCTGTAAGAACTTATGTTTTTATCTAACCAGATATCTGCTGGGAAAAAGCTTGGGAATGAGTTATTCTTAAATACATAAAAAACAAAACAGGAACACTAAGCAACCAAAAATATAACTTTTAAAATGATCGTTATTAGTTACAGGGCCAACAAAAAAATTTCCAAAAAAGCAAAAGTAATTGAAGCATACTAGGTGACACATTTATGAATAGCATCTATATAACCATGATAATGTAAGTTATAGTGGGAAGATGACAGCACAGGAAATATAAGTGGCAGAGGAAAAGAGCTATAAAATATATATAGTTCTTCATTTTCCATAGTGAGAAGTCAATACAAACTGACATGGCAGAAAAATAGAAGTGTAAAGTAAGTGTAAGCAAGTTATTCAAAAACAATGAGTAAAACACATCAAGGAATCATTCATTTAAAAACTTGAATATAGTTGACTTTCATCATTTGAAAATGGAAGCAGGAATATTGGGGGCTGCTATTTTTCAAAGGAGCCTTGTGGGGCCAATGAACTTTAGAAATATTATGTATAAATTAATAAATATTTTTAAAGAAGAACATGTTGAAATGAAAAATCAAGAAGCCTAATTGAAAAGGAAGACAGATAAGAAATGGCAAAATGCACAAAGTTGAAAATAAAATGCCAAAATCCATGCAGGAAACAGTAAAGTGCAGAATATAAAACTTCTCAAAGCACTGAGAAAAATATTCAAAGATGGAAAAAAATGATAGAAAATATGGAATAAAATAGAAGACAGAGATTATTGAAAAAATTATGGACTGCTATCATATCTGAAGGGAAAATCAAAACAATTGTTATGGAAAAATATATTCAAAGTTATGAGGAAATAAAACACTTTTTACTGAAGAAACATCTATGCAAGTAGGTTGAAAGTCAAAATCAATGGAAGGGGTTGACAAAACATATGATTTTTAGTGGGGAAAGGCTACAGGTTAAAGAAAATCCCAATAAAATTCAAGCAAGAACAACAAAAAAGGGTTATCTAGCAAAAAAAAAAAAAGAAGTTTAAAAAAGATAGTGTCAAACATTTTTACCACAATACAAATACAGGGTAAAAAAAAAAAAAGCATAATATTTAGAATAAATTCTTATGATGATATAACTAATAACCTACCAAGTTTCCTTTCACATTTGAAGACTAGAGGAAACTTTGTCAGATATACTATTACTGAGAAAAGATAATATTTAAAAAACACTTCATTGGAAAAAACTGACTGAATCTGTAATGCAGTCTGCTTAAAATTAAAGCCAATTTGAGAAGTCCAGAAAAGAAGATGTAATGTAAAAGATATGACTAAATTGCTGAAGCATGTGAGAAATATACAAAAAATATGAGTAAACTTAGGTATAAAATAGTATTCAGCTATCAAAAGAGTTTTTAAAAATATATAATGTATACCAAAGAATATAATTATAATAATTGGACCCAAATTCCAGGCCTCAATAAAAATATAACTTGCATGTACTTTTATAGGCAACAAAGCAAACAAAAACAAAAACAAAAAAACTGTCAGAAAGATGAAAAATTGACAACTTCCAGAGCTCAGTAAAAATGTATATAAAAATGAAACAAAGAAATTCTTAATTGATTAAAATTTTTAAAAAATCTTCTTTAGGCCACATTTTCTGATAATAGTTTCTAGTAAAACTAGAAATAAGTAAGTTATATCATAAACATAAAATGCAAGTACTTAGAAATTAAACAATAACTCTTTTCAATAAGTCAGGTCAAAACTGCAATTAAGACCATTTAGAAATAAAAAAATAATTAGAATGCTGCATACAAAACTTAAGTGGTACAAGCAAAACTGTACTTGTAACAAAAATGTTTATTCTTTCATTATAAAATAGAAAGTAATAAAAGTAAATGAACTTCGTATTAACTCTAGAGGCTAGGTCAAAAAATACAGAAACTAAGCAAATGAGAAGGAAGAATTAATAAAATACTTAGAAGACAGAATAATGGTGAATTAATTAAAAACAAAATCCAAGAACAGTTTCTATGGACTAGCCAATAAAAATTACAGATTGCTGCAAATCTAACTGAAGAAAAAAAGAAAGGAAAAGATTCAAGTGCAAAAGCTTAATGCCTCTAATTCTGAGATATAGATGTAGTTATAGATCCAAAAAATGAAAAAATAAGAAAATATTGCATTTAGTATATATCATATTAATACTGCTGTTTTGCTTTTTAAACATACCCTGATCTCCTGGATCTTGAAAATACTGCCTCTGACATGGTTGTATTCTTTAGAGCTATATTCTTTTTCTTCTTTCTCTTGACACTCCTTTAGAAATAATGGTTTTATTCTTCATGTTTTCTGATTTGCTTTCTCTGTCAGAGACCTCAACTATTCCCTGGCTTCAAATATCATTGCTGTACTTCAATCCTGATCTTGTTACTTATTACATATGAACTAGAACATTTCCAGGGGCCTGCTGAACAAGAATGTGAGACAGAGCTACAGTATGAGCATACAGCTCATCATGACAAAAACTTGATTCATCACCTGACCTAAGACATTTTATTCTTCATGTTTCCATTTTTTTTCTTCAATTCAATTTCATACTCTACATTGGCCACCATATGCAATTTTTTTTTGTCCATCCATGACTTTGTCTAGCACCACTGAAATCATTCATCATGATGCCATTCTTTCACTACTATAAAGGAATTATTACTGGCCATTTTTTTCCTCTTCTAATCCATCCACACATATAAACAAGCAGACAAAAATATTGTAAATATTCTCTTTAACTTATGTACTTTCCTGATAGAGATTTATAATGACAACTCACTGATTATAACACATAATTAAAAGTTGTAATCTGATTTTAAGTCCTCAAACAGTCTGACGCAATCTGCCTGTTGAGAAGTACATAAAATGCCTATACAAGAATTAAATGCTTGCTTCAATTTTTCTTACTATATCTCTTGGCTGCCCTCTTGACTATTTACTTCTGCTTTGCCTCTGCCTTGAAGACCATTCTTCCCTTCCTAGTTATCAAAACACTGCTATTGGGGGACAGAGCTTAAGATGGCTGCTGACAGGTTTGGCTGTAAGAATTTCCATGGAGGCAAGGGATAATGAAGACTCTCTGTGTGAGTAGGGGGGTGCAGGTGGGAGTGTGAAAGTTCATCTGAGGGGATACTCGCTGCATGCACCTGGGTACCCCCTCTGAGGGCAACTGCAAGCCCCCACCACCCTGAAATTAGAGCGCAGCTCACAAGATCTTGTGCAAAAACGTCTGCTACCTGTGGGAATCCACCTGAGAAAAGCCTGCTGAACCCAGCTGATTCCCAGTGCCTGGCACCAGGCACACACCATCACCTGTCATACCGTATCTACTGGAGCGCAGAATCTGATTACTGGAGAGAGAGCATCCAGGAATCCAGAAAGGAATACATGCCTAGTGAGGAGCCGCCCACCACAGCCATTTTTTAGGCAGAGATTTGCATTGCCCCACCCAGCTCCCCCTCCAGACTCCAACTTGTGGCCTAAGTGCACAGACAAACTATTGCCCCAGGTGCTTCCTTACCACTGAAGTAGGAAGAGACTGCTCCGGGCTTTGCCTCACTGCTTCAGCACCTAGTAAGGTGCTGGAAGGGGCTGCAGGTGGAGTCCAGAGATCCAATCTCTGTGAATGGTAGATCAACTACTCATGGTTTGATCGTGGTCCAAAGGAAATACCCTGAGAGCACAAACTTCAGAGGGACCTGAGGAGTGCTGAGTTCCAGGCACCCACCCCCTACCCTGATCCAGTCGTGGGGCAAAGGGTGTGGCCAGAAAAGGACAAGGAAGAACTCTAAAGAGATTAGTGGCGAGTCTGGGGCTGACCCAAACCCTCTCTTCCCCAGAAATCCTCTGAACATCAGACCCACACAGCTGGACCATGACTGACAGGGACAAACCCAGACAGAGCCTGGACATCAGTCACAACAGGAGAACCCCATTCCAGGATAGGCCTGGTTGGGGCAACCTTGTGAGAGTACAAACCTGGGAAAGAGACTATTCTGTATATCCCCACCAGAGACCTCCCTGACCATACAACAGTGGGAGGGGAGGACTGCAGCCCCATCCATCTCCACTGCCCCTCCTCCTTCCCTGCTTGTTCCCTGAGAAGTAAGTGAAAGAGGTGACTCTGCAGGAGAGATCTGATTAGAGGAACAATTACAGAGCCTGCCACAAGAGGACAGGTTTTTTGTTTGTTTTTTGTTTTGTTCTGTTTTTTAAATTTTCAATTATTTTTTAGTTTTAAAAATTTTCTGACTATTTATTAGTTCATCTATTTTAAAAATATTTTTTCTTTGTGCATGAATGTGTATGTGAGGCTTTGATCTGCATCCCCCTCCCAATTTTTGTTCTCTTTTTTCTGTTTTCTTCTTTTATTAGTCATTCTCTGTTTATGTGTGTATGTGAATAATTGAGTGTTCGTCTTTTGATTTTGTTGTTGGTTTTTGCTCCTTTGTTCTTCTGGGGATTTTTTAATATTCATTTTTTATATTTTAAGGGGTGTGTCAACATATGTATGAGGGTTCCACCTGAATCCCCTCCACCTTTTTTTTCTTATTCTCCCCCATTCAGTCTTTTTGTCTTTCTTCTCTATTCATTTGTACTAGGCATGTGTGTGTGTGTTTAGTTTTCTTGGTTGTGTGTGTGTGTGTGTGTTGTGGTTTGTTTTGTTTTGCTTTGCTGTTATTCCAGATTGTTTTGTAGTGTGTGTTGGTTTCTGCTTTGTATCATCATATAGAGTGGTGGTGGGAAATGGATCTCAGGGAACACATACTACAATAAGAGAACGTTTTAATTTGCAAGTAGTATCTGATTCCTAGTGTCCCATCCTCCCATACTCAGATTTCAAAAATTACAAGAGACAGCAAAGCATCCTATCCACCATCCTATTTCAAAATAGAACAAATTCAGATCCCGGATCAGGGAAGAATAGAAGACTGAGCAAACACCAGAAGGGAAAGCCTCTCCCACTGACACTAAATAATAAAACTAAAGAAAAAAAAAAACAACAGATCTGTCATAAATGAAGAAAAGTGAAAGGAAGACCTCAGGCAATCCCAAGTCTACCAAAGACAAAACTCCTGAGAAATCAGAGTGTCGTATTCCAAACAATGGAAGTCACCAACGACTGGCCTCAGAATATGACAGCAAATAGGAAATGGTTGGAAAGAGTGAATAAGACTCAAGAAAGCCAAGATGCAACACTGAAAGAACTTGCAACAGAGATTCTGGCAATAAAAAATTTCATCCAGGAAATAAATAACAAGATGACAAGCATGGAAAGCAGAATTAATCTAGCTGAAGAAAGAATCTCAGAACTTGAAGGCCAGAACATGGAATTTACCTGATCTGTAAAAACCATAGAAAGAAGACTCAGAAAGAAAGAACAAAGCTTACAAGAGATGTGCAATTATATCAAGAGGCCAAATCTACACCTGAATGGTATCCCAGAAGAAGAAAGGGAAAATGAGACGAACTTGCAGCAAGTATTTCAGGGGGTAATCCAAAAAAACTTTCCCCATCTCACCAAACATGTGACCAGCCAAGCATAAGAGACAGAGAACCCCCACAAGACAACAAATGAGAAGACCAACCCCTAGACACATAGTAATTCACCTACACAAAGTAGGCACAAAAGAAAAATTACTAAAGGTAGCAAGAAAGGTCAGACTACCTACTGGGGAAAACCAATCAGAATAGCAGCAGACCTATCAGCAGAAACACTATAAACAAGAAGGGACTGGAGTCCTATATTCAAAGTCTTGGAAGAAAAACAATTTCAACCAAGAATTTCCTATCCAGCCAAGCTCAACTTCATCAATGATGGAGAATTAAAAAACCCTCCCAGACATCCAATCCCTAAGAGATTATGCAGCTTCTAGACCAGCTCTACAGGAGACACTTAAAAGGGTATTAAGCACAAAAGAAAGAAGAAAAACATTGACCACACACTTCCTAAGAGTACAGCAGGCACAGAATCAGCAGAGAATACAGCACAACAAGAAACTTGAAATCACATGCATACATTAGCCCCAAAGCCAAAAGAAAACAAGCAAACAAAGAAAAAACTTTATAAGAACCTTATGACAAGGAGAAGCAATCACATTTCATTAATCAACCTGAATGTGAATGGACTAAATGCACCACTGAAAAGTCACAGAATGGTGGACTGGATAAGAAACCATGATCTCATTATTTGCTGCATCCAGGAGACTCATCTCACTACAAGGGATGCGCACAGACTCAAAGTGAAAGAATGGAAAACGAGTTTCTAGGCAAATAGATCACAAAAGAAAGCAGGATTTACAATCTTAATATCAGACAAAACAACCTTTAACTATCAAAAATTTGAAAAGATGCAAAAGGACACTACATAATGATAAAAGATTCAATCCATCAACAAGAAATATCCATCCTAAACATATGCACCCAACACAGGAGCACCAGCATTTATAAAGCAACTACTAAATAAACTAAAAAAAGATATTGACTCTAACACTATTATAACAGGGGACTTGAATACCCCACTGACAGCCCTAGGAAGATCATCGAGGCAAGAAATCAATAAGGAGATCCAGAACCTAAACTTGACACTTGACTGAATGGACTTAGTAGATAACTACAGATTATTCCACCCAACAACCACAGTATATACATTCTACTCATCACCACATGGAACACACTCCAAGATTGATCACATCGTTGGCCATAAATCAAACATAAACAAATTCCATGAGGTTGAAATCATGCCATGCACATTCTCAGACCACAGTGGAATAAAAATTTAAAAACACATCTCAAAAATTATCCACCATGACCAAGTAGGCTTCATCCTACTTGGTTCATGCAGGGCTGGTTCAATATCCACAAGACAATAAAAGTAATTAAATACATCAACAGATGTTAAAGACAAGAACCACACAATTATCTCATTAGATGCAGAAAAAACATTTGTTAAAATCCAGCATCCCTTCTTGATTTAAAAAAAACCCTCAAACACCTAGGTATAGATGGAACATACCTCAAAATATTGTCATCTACGACAAACCCTCAGTTAACATATGGTTAAATGGACAAAAACTATAAACATTTCCTCTGAAAAATGGAACCAGACAAGGCTGCCCACTCTCACCCCTCTTGTTCAATATTGTGTTGGAAGTCCTAGCTCAGGCAATTAGACAAGAGAAGAAAATCAGTGGTATCCAAATAGGAAAAGAGGAAGTCAAGTTATCCCTCTTTGCTGATGATATACTCCTATACATTGAAAATCCAAGGGAATCTGTCAAAAACCTGCTTGCACTGATAAAAGACTTTGGCAAAGTCTCATGGTACAAAATAAATGTGCAAAGACAGTTGCATTCCTATACACCAACAATAAGCAGGCAGAGACCCAAATAAAAAAGCACAATCCCATTCACAATAGCTACAAAAAAAAAAGGAAATACCAAGGCATCTTCCTAACCAGAGAAGTGAAAGACCTTTACAATGAGAATTACAAAATACTGCTCAAAGAAATCCAAGAAGACACAAACACATGGAAAAATATTCCATGCTCATGGATAGGAAGAACTAATACTGTTAAGATGTCTATCCTACCAAAGGCAATCTACAGATCAACACAGTACCCATTAAGTACCAACATCATTCTTCTCAGATGTGGAAATGACAATATAGAAATTCATATGGAAACATAAATGACCACGAATAGCCAAAACAATCCTAAGCAAAAGAAACAAAGCAGGAGGTATCACACTTCCAGACTTCAAACTTTACTATATGGTTGCAGTAATCAAATCAGTCTGGTATTGGTACAAGAACAGGCACATAGACCAATGGAACAGGATAGAGATTCCAGAAACAAAGCCTCAATTCCTCAACCAACTCATATTTGACAAAGCATCCAACAACAACCACTAGGGAGAGGTGTACCTATTCAGTAAATGGTGCTGGGAAAACTGATTGACCACGTGCAGAAGATTAAAACAGGACCCCTACCTATCACCATACACAAAAATTAACTCTAAATGGATCCAAGACCTAAACATAAAACCTCAAACTATAAGAATCTTAGAAAACGCAGGAGACACCCTTATGGAAATTGGAATTGGGAACTAATTCCTATTCAGACCCTAAAGGACAATATCTTAAGAAATAAGATAGACAAGTGGGACCTCAACAAATTAATGAGCTTCTGCAAAGCAAAATAAACTATCAAGAATGCAGGGACACAGCCCACAGAATGGGAAAAAATATTTGCCAACTATATATCTGTCAAAGGCCTAGTGTCTAAGATCTATAAGGAACTCAAATGCACCAAAAGGAAAAAAAAATAAACAGTGCCTTTAAAAACTGGGCAAAAAACATGAACAGACACTTCTCAAAAGAAGATATACGGGCAGTCAACAGACACATAAAAAAGTGCTCACCCTCACTCATCATCAGAGAAATGCAAACTAAAACCATATTGATATGCCACCTAACCCCTGTAAGAAGGGCCATCATTAATAAAACAAACAACAGCAGATGCTGGTGAGGATGTGGAGAAAACGGAACACTTCTACATTGCTGGTGGGAATGCAAACAAATACAACCTCTTTGGAAGACAGTGTGGCAATTTCTGAAAGAACTAGAAATTAATCTTCCTTATGAACCAGCAATTACCCTATTGGAAATATACCTGGAGGAACTCAAATTATTCTACCAAAAAGATTCCTGCACACATATGTTTGTTGCAACTCTATTCACAATAGCAAAAACATGGAACCAACCATATTGTCCATCGAAGCTGGACTAGATTAAAAAATTGTGGTGCATATACACAATGGAATATTATGCAGCCATAAAGAAGAACAAATATATGGACTTTGCAGCAACTTGGATGGATTTGGAGTCACACATACTCAATGATTTATCACAGAAACAAAGAGCAGAGTTCCATATGTTCTCACTCATAAATGGACCTTGAACAACTATAATGCTATAAGAAAGCGATTGGCAGTAGTGGGAAACTGTCAGGGAAGGGGGTGGGATTGGCAGTTGAGGGAAACTGCTAGGGGTGGGAATGGAACACCTCATCAACAAGGGTACCTGCATGATCAATGTTTATATACCTAACCCTGAATTGTACCCCACATCTTTATAATAAAATTTAAAAAACAAAACAAACCCCACTACTTTTCAATAATTTCAAATACTTCCTCCAATAATATGTTCATGATCACTTGAGTTTCAAATGCTTCATCCCTCCTTCCTCATTCAATTTTGTTAGTATTATTTGTATGATAATTTCATTGTATTTTTACATTGTAGTTAACTCTTTCATTAGCCTTTAGTCTCCTTTAAGTTGGAATGGAACCTACTATGTGCCTTAAATATGCCTTATACTTTGGCTCTAAATTGCATTACTTAATCTAGCATTCCCCAAAAATAACAGATGTTAATAATATTTTTAATGCAAAATCTAGAGATAATATAACTCTCAATTTTGTAGGCATTAAGAAATAATGGCATAAATATAATAAAGCAAATATGCACTGTCATCTTTTGAGCACTTTTGAGAAGTATCTAATATAAACAAATATTCCTAAATCCATTTCTATACAATTTATCTTCATCATACACACTTTCCAGTCTTTAAAATCCAGTTAACCTCACTCTAAAATGGAAAAGAATGTATAATGACAACATTTCTGAGTACTTACTCTGTCAGATGTTGGTCAAAGCATTTTAGCTGATTACATACATTTTAAATGGTTATAATGCTGTTGGTTTGATTTTATCTTTATTATTATTATTATTATTATTATTTATTATTTTGAGTTGGAGTCTCACTGGACTGGAAAACATAGTCTACTTTCCAGTCACCTATACTGGAATGCAGTGGCCACTCCCGGCCACCGCAGCCTCGACCTGCTGGACTCCGGCAATCCTTCCGCCTCAGTCTTCCAAGTAGCTAGAACTACAGGTGCGTGCTACCACACCTGGCTAGTTTTTTATTTATTGTAGAGATGAGGTCTCGCCAAGTTGCCCAGGCAGGTCTCGAACCTGCGGGCTCAGGCAATTCACTCACCTCGGCCTCCCAAAGTGCTGGGATTACAGGCTGAGCCACCGAGCCCGCCTGATTTTATCTTTAAATTAAAAAATGAATCTGCCCTTTTGTCATTGTTATTTTCTAGTTTCTTTTTTTATTGGAAAATATAGTTTATTTAGAAAGTAAATTAGAGAGAGTGAGTTTTCTAGTTTCTAATGACAAAATCATCCTACATAACTTAAAAGCTATATTTGACTTGAACATATTGTCATTCTTTTGTCTTTAAATCAATATTGAGATTTGGGATCAAATCAGGACTTAAGTCTCTGATTTGTAACTTACTAAATGTATTTCTCTGAGCTTCAAGTTCCCCATCTGAGAAAAAAGATCAACAATACCTACTTCCAGTGGTTTTCTGAGTATTGAATGGATGAATCCATATAGAGCAACTAGAATTGGTAGGCATAATAGACATAGTTAGCAATAGTTAGCCTCATCATCAACAACCACCACCGATCCCTCTTTCTTTCAACCACCTATTTATTCTGTCCAGCATCGCAACTGCTGCTGTTCCTCTACCCAAAATAAATTTAAAGTATCCCCTACTTACTGCTGAAATGGGATGAAGACTCTAATTTCTCTTTTCTATTTTAAAATAACTATAATAAACAACAAATACTTTTTTGAAAAGATCCCAAATGTTCTATTCTTTGTAAAAAAAAAAATGTACTCCAGAAAATATATGGAGTTGGTGCTATAGTCTCACTACTGTATATCTGTCATATTCTATGTGGTGTATTCTTTTGGGTTATTTTAATTAAATACCCACAATGATACAGTTCTGAAAACATATCTTTTTTTTTTCATTTTAAAACTCAGATTAGATTATTCAGATGCTAACCTTGTCACCTTAAGTTCTCCAAAACAAAATTTTGTCTGACCAAGGGTTGTAATGAAAAGTGAATTTGTCACATGAGTGAATGAAATACAATGTAATAGTTGGCTTTGCATGGATTATAATGTGTTTCTATCTCCCAATTCATGACACATGCTCTCTAATACATCTTGTTCAGCCTAGAAATCTGAATTTGACTCAGATATTAAGCTCTTAAAGGTTAACCCAACTGCACTGATGACAATATAAAAAATGACTTCCTTGTATTCAATCATATTGGCTCTTTTTACTATACCCAGAGATTTGTTACATGATGATGTTTATAGAAACTGCACACATGTTACTATGGATATAGCTCAAAAGCAAATAAATGACAGCTTATCAATCAAAATATAAGAGTACACATAAACACAAGATGAAAGCTGAATGCACTTTGGATTGCCAGTGGCAGGGCAGTTAGTTTCATTATTCACCAAGCCACAGATGATGTGAAATAGGATTTCCTCCATGCTCCTGAGGCTCATGGTACTCTTATATATTTGATTTTTTTCAAGGTCAAAGCCTCTTTTGTGCATGTGCATATATAATAATTTATCCATGTTTCATATTTGTAGAAATATACCATTTATCCAATCTTTTCTCAAAAAAATCAAATTTAAAATGAGTTGAATTTAATAGAGTTTTCTAAAATTGTTAAGTTTTGGTTTCAGTTTAAAGGAATGGAAAGTTGCACAGCAGTGAATGTACAAGTGCAGACATAAAAAATATTAAAAAATTGTAAATAAAAATCAAAATATAAACATAAGTTTTGGAGAAATCATATGAACAATGAGTCAGGCAAAAGAGTGGTATGAGAGCAAAGAACAAAATGCAAAGCACATGGTATAACAAAACCTAGAAATAGTTTTCCATTTTAAGAAGAAATCAGGAGAAAAGGTGGTGAGAGCAGTTAGAATAAAAGATGGTCTTAAAACACAAAGAAACACTTCAAAACAAAAACAATACAAAGAACATAAATAAAATCATTTAGACCAGAAACACCAATAGAACAAAACAGGTGCAATTTATCTTTTTGATAGATTCATGGAAAGCTTAATCTGGTCCCTGTGAATAGATGAGGGTAAGGTACAATTTACAGCCTGTTCCCATGACACAGTGCCAAGTTTGGTTGCAAACAGAGGGTTCATAGAGGGATGTGAAGAAGCAAACTATACAGACGATTAAAGCAGCTTCGGATGAATTGCTCAGGCCAAGAGAACATCTTCATACCCTGGGTTAAGAGCTAGGCAGAATCAACAGGGTCTGGTTAAACTGCTTCACTAGTAGACAATGATCTTGCTTCACTAGTAGACAATGGTGGGAACAGCTGGAAACTAGAGTCCCTGCTTTGTCACACATAAATATAACCCACACATAAGGCCTTTCCACTAATTATTGGAAATGAATAATTACCACAAACATTTGCATTTACTTTGCTTGCTATATTCCATATTCTTATTTATAGTTCCAATTATGGAGTTATTAACTGTTTATCATCAGTAAATTGCTCTCATAAAATTTCAATTAATTATTAAATTAATTTTAAGGAAAAATAATTTATTCTGAGGTTTCCTGATAATTTGACACTTCAGATAAACAACAAAGAACCTTCTAGCATTTTGTTACTGTAATTCAGCTTTCAACTTTGTTTTGGTTTTATATTTGGCATTTTTTTATTTGTATAGATGCAAACACCCAGAAACTTTATTCTACCTAAACTAAAATTAGAGTAGAATATAAATGCCCTCAGAATGAATTCTATTTGAGCACTACATTGAATGGTCTTTGCTTAACATTTAGTAATGTCCATTTAAAAAAAAATTGATTTGCTGTAAAAGGATATGCCAAGGAAAATTCATATCTCAGGATACTAAAATAAAGTCCTGTGACAATGTCTATAAGCATCACAACGTCTAGGTATTTGCATCTCTGAAAAACCAAAAATCCCAGCCCCAGCACTTTCTTACCCTTACTTCCCCAAACAATAAATTATTTGGGGATTAGATACACAGTTGAAGAATTATGCCCCTTTGTTTAAAGTTACGTGAATGAGAGACAAAACAAAACTTTGAATCCATGAAATGAAATGACTCACGAGAGCAGATGCATATTTGAATAATTTCAGTTCTCAAAGTAAGGCAAGCAGTTAAAACCAGTTATTGTTTTGTGCTTTTCAGATCAACACCTATATTGTAAAGCCTCAAACCAAGGTTCTGGAATGACAAGGCAGCTAGATTTACAATGGAGAAGCAGTCCTCTTAAAAAAGAAAAAAGGCGTACATGCTTTTATAAGTTTTAGTTGGAAAACCTTCCTCTTTTTCAGAGGAAACCTCTAGTCTTGCAAACATCAATCATGGTTTAGACTATTTAAAAAGAAAAAGATATAAACAAAGACTAAATATATTTCTGCTCCAAAACTGCATTTTGCCTTTAAAAAGAATGTTATTTCCATCCCATTGTCCTTAGTTTTTTCCCTAATCAAGTGTAAATGTCAAGTTTTCTTCATTGCTGACTTTAGTTGTTTTTTTGTTTTTTTTTTTTAGAATTCATAAACTGACTTGAAAAAGTATGCATATAAGGAGAAGTATTGTCTTGAAGGGAAGGGTCAGATGACAGCATAAAGAAGAAACACAAAGAAAAAGACAAACTAGAGCCCAGCTCTCACCCTGAAAACTGATTTGCCTGCAGAGAAGCTGGTCTCCTAAAGAAGAAATCAGGAATCTTTTCCTGTGACATTCACTGACAGACACAGGCAAGCACAGCACACCTCAGGAATACCTTGCTGGTGATTCCCTCCTTGTTAGGATATTTTTAAGAAGAAAATTGAAATCTTAAGACAGAGCAAAAGCAGTTGTACTAGGGTGAGACTGGGTAATACTCTGGATCCATGGCCACAAGGATCAAGCCAAAAAAAAGTAAAAACAAGCACATATTTGACAGCACATATCTGAGACAAGACAGTCTCAGATGCTGGTCTGCCACCTGGGACCCACTCTTTGACCCTCTTTACTGTCCTTGTGCACTTTTCTGTTATACCAGCACAGGGAACTTCATTGCTTCTCCTTCTTGCCAGGATCCATCTTCAATCATAAAAAGTGGCAACCATAATAAATTTCTGGAAATCACCTACTGTGGGACAACATTTTATGTTGTAGAAATCATTGAGAGTAAAGAATCAAAATATGAAATTCCAACTTAACAGATTCTCCTGGGTTTTCAAGATACACGATCATGTCATCTGCAAAGAGAGATAGTTGACTTCCTCTTTTCCTATTTGAATACCCCTGATTGCCTTCTCTTCTCTGATTGCTCTAGCCAGGACTTCAAATATTATATTGAACAGGAGGGGTGAGAGTGGGCATCCTTGTCTTGTTCCAGTTTTCAGGGGAAATGGTTCCAGTTTTTGTCCATTTGGAAGTATGCTGGCTGTGGGTTTCTTGTAGATGGCTTTTACTATTTTGAGGTATGTTCCTCATATGCCTAGCTGTTTGAGCATTTTTATCAAGAAGGGGTGCTATCAAAAGCCTTTTCTGTGTCTAATGATATAATCATGTGGTTTTTGTTTTGACATCTGTTGATGTATTTAATTACATTTATGGTTTTACGAATGCTGAACCAGCCTTGCATCCCAGGAATGAAGCCTACTTGGTCATGATGGATGATTTTTGAGATGTGTTGTTGAATCCGGTTCACTAGGATCTTGTCGAGAATTTTAGTATCTATGTTCATCAAAGATAATGGCCTGCAGTTCTCTTTCTTTGTTGGATCTTTATCTGGCTTGGGTATCAATGTGATGTTAGCTTCATAAAATGATTTGGGGAGAGTTCCGTCTTTCTCAATAGCCTGGAATACCTTCAGTAGGATGGTATCAGCTCCTCCTTAAATGTCTTGTAGAATTCTGCTGGAAAGCCATCTGGTCCAGGGCTTTTTTTTTGGTAGCTAGTTTTCTTATTACGTAGTCAATTTCCTTGATTGTTATTGGTCTATTTAGGGTCTCAATTTCTTCTTGTTTCAACGTAGGCAGGTTGTGTGATGACAGAAAGTCCTCCATTTCCGCAAGGTTTTCAAGTTTGTTTCCATACACATGTACATAGTAGTCTCTAATGATCTTTTGTATTTCTTCAGGATCAGATGTGACTTCATCTTTTGTGTTTCTGATTGTGTTTATTTGGGCTTTTTCTCTCTTTTTCTTGGTCAGTCTAGCTAGGGGACCATCGATCTTGTTTATCCTTTCGAAGAAACAGTTTTTTGTTTCATTTTTTTTTTTGGATTATCTTTTTGTCTTCTATGTCCTGGATTTGGGCTTTTGTTTTGGTGATCTGGATTCTTCTGCTGAAATTAGGGTTTTTGTGGTCTTGCTTTTACACTGATAAAGGACTTTGGCAAAGTCTCAGGATATAAAATAAATGTGTAAAAGACAATCGCATTTCTTTACACCAATAATAAACAGAAACCCAAATAAAAAGCATAATTCCATTCACAATAGCCACAAAAAAAATAAATGAAATACCTGGCATCTTCCTAACCAGAAACATGAAAGATCTCTACAATGAAAACTACAAAACACTACTGAAAGAAATCAAAGATGACACAAACAAGTGGAAAAATATCCCATGCTCAAGGATTGGAAGAATCAACATAGTGAAGACGTCCATCTTACCTATGACAATCTACAGATTTAATGCAATACTAATCAAATTACCATCAACATTCTTCTCAGACCTAGAAAAACAACACGGGAATTCATATGGAAACACAAACGACCAAGAATAGCCAAAACAATCCTCAGCAAAAAAACAAAAACAAAAACAAGAACAAAACAAAGCAGGTGGTATCACATTACCAGACTTCAAACTTTACTATAAAGCTACATAATCAAAACAGCTTGGTATTGGTACAGGAACAGGCATATAGATCAATGGAATAGAATTGAGATTTCAGACGCAAAACCTCAATTTCTCAACCAACTCATCTTTGACAAAGCCTCCACCACCTACCACTGGGGAGAGGAGAAACTATTCAGTAAATGGTGCTGGGAAAACTGGCTGACCACATGCAGAAGATTGAAACAGGACCCCTATCTATTCCCATACACAAAAATAACTCTAAATGGATTAGAGACCTAAATGTAAAACCTCAAGCCATAAGAACCTTAGAAAATGAAGGACATACCCTCATGGAAATTGGAACTGGCATCCAGTTCCTGAACAAAACCCAAAACCCAGAGGCCATAAGAGATAAGATAGAGAAGTGAGACCTCATTAAACTGACAAACTTCTGCAAAGCCAAAGAAACCATCAAGAGAGTAGGGAGACAGCCTACAGACTGGGAAAAAGTATTTGCCATCTCCAGGTCTGACAAAGGCTTAACATCTTGGATCTACAAGGAACTCAAACATGCTGAAAAGAAAAAAGACAAACAACCCCATTATAAAATGGGCAAAAGATATGAATAGACACTTCTCAAAGGAAGACATCCGAGCAGCCAACAAACACATGAAGAAATGTTCAACCTCACAAATCATCAGGGAGATGCAAATCAAAACCATACTGAGATACCACCTAACTCCAGTCAGAATGGCAATTATCAATAACTCAAAAAATAACAGCTGCTGGAGAGGGTGTGGGGAAAAGGGAATACTTCTACACTGTTGGTGGGAGTGTAAACTAGTGTAACCTCTGTGGAAAACAGTATGGAGATTCCTAAAAGCTCTAAATATTGACCTCCCATATGACCCCGCAATCCCCCTACTGGGAATATACCCTGAAGAACTCAAATCACTCTATAAAAAAGATACCTGCACACGTATGTTTATTGCAGCATTGTTCACAATAGCAAGAACCTGGAAGCAACCATGCTGTCCATCAAAAGAGGACTGGATTTAAAAAATGTGGTACATATACATGATGGAATACTACGCAGTCAAAAAAAGAACAAAATCATGAATTTTGCAGCAACGTGGATGGAACTATAATACTGAATGATCCCTCACAGAAACAAAGATCTGAGTATCAAATGTTCTCACTCATATAGTGGACCTTGAACATTCAATGTAATACTATAAGAAAATGACTGACAGTGGTGGGAAACTATGGGTGGGTAGGAGAAGGAAGGTGGGATTAACGGTAGTAAATATCTGTCTGGGGATGGGGAGACACCTCTTATCAACAAGGGTGCCTGAACGAAGCATATTTGTATACCTAACCCTTAACTGTACCCCACAATATCATAATAAAAAAATATTGATTAAAAAAAAGAAATTCCAACTTATACTAATATAAGTTGAACTAAAAAGTTTGTAAAGTTTTCTTTTGATTCATTCATTGCCATATCTCATTAATCTTTGTATGCCCACAGTTTTGGAAAAATGCATATATAGAAAATATTGCAAAATGTATGTGAATGACAAAGGATATATATGTATAATATATATCCTTACACATAGTATAAGTCTTGCTAAGCCCCTGTTAATTAACATAATGATGTACTTTAGGTTTTCTGTAAACTATGAATTAAAAAGGATTTCTGGCTTCAAAAAATAATAAATCAGAAAAGAGTAATTTAATTTAAATGAATATGAACCCTTATACAAATAAGTTGTCTGTTATTCGATCCTGAGAATATTCACTGGTCACATTAGCAAGGTATATTTCAACAAGTTTACAGTTCACTATCATAATTCGACTTGAGTAAATTCAGGGTTAAAAAGATGGAAGTTACAATGCTATCTAGGTTAGTAAATTAATAGAGAGTTGCATATACGTGAGTAGCATGGTAAGCAAAAATGGCTCACAGTTACAACCACATACCAAATGCAGTTCAAAGTTCTTTACATGTATTTTCTAATTAATCCTAAAACATCCCTATCAGCATTATAATTTGGATAATTGACGAAAATAACACAAAAAGAGAAAATGGAAATTGTCAAGAGATATGTAGATATAGACAATTTAGATATAGATATTAGAGATATAGATATGAATATAGATATATAGAATAAAGGGCAAAGCTGAGTTCAACTCAAGTAGCTTAACCACAAAGCAGGTCAAAGTAGCTCAACCTCTGCATGCAGTAAGTATTGTAAAAAATACATTTGCCCCTTGGTATCCCAAGATGACTGGTTCAAGGACCTTTTACAGATTTTTAAATCCTTGGATGTTTCTGTAACTTATGTAAGATAGCATAGTGTTTTCATATAACCTATGCACATCTTCCTGTATACTTTAAATCATCTCTGGATTACTTATATCTCCTAATACAATGTAAATCCTATGTAAAAATTTATTATTCTGTATTGTTTAGGGAATGACAAGGAAAAGTCAATTTGAACAAGGGCCAACTGTGTCTAAGTGGTCTGTACAAAAAGCAATACATCTTTGTTCAATATCAAAAGTGGTAAGAATCAGGAAAACAAAGAAAGATTGCAAAGACCAAAGTGAAGAACATAACCAAAGACCAGAATTTGGTAAAGAAAGTTGGTTGGATAAAGAAAATGTAGTACATATACATGATGAAATATTATGCAGCCATAAAGTAAAACAAAACTATGGACTTCGTAGCAACTTAGATGGAGCTAGAGTCTATAATACCCAGTGATCATCGCAGAAACAAAGATCTGAGTATTACATGTACTCACTCATAAGTGGACCATGAACATTTATCATAACACTTTAAGAAAGGGATTGGCAGTAGTGGAACACTGCCAGGGGAGGGAGATGGGCATGTAACATCAATAAGGACACTCACACTTCACCTGCATGATGACCACTTATGTACTTAACCCTGAATTGTACCCCACATCTTTAAAATAAAAATAATAATTAAATAAAAATTAATTAATTAATTAAAAATTTTTAAAAAGAATTGAGAATTCAAGAATCAAGCCAAGTGGAGTGATAGTATCATCAGTTAGTGAAGAGAGACAGGTACTGATGCAATGCACCCTTACAAGCATATTACCAAAGCAAATCAAGAAGTAATAAGTGATGTGAGTAATGTGCTCAAGGAAATGGGTTGTAGATAGCTGGAAAGTCAGAGCAAGTTTGATCTTGAAGGAAATGTCAACTACTGGTAATTTTGCCATCAGCAGGCAAGCTGTTAGAGCTCTTCAACTTTAACAAGGACATTCTAACCCCATCTCAATTGCTGTCTTGAAGGATAATTCTTTTTGTTTGTTTTACTTTATTTTATTATCGAGATGTGGGGTAAAAGTCAGGATTAGGTACATAAGTAATCTACATACAAGTGAAGTTTGGGCCTCCAACCTGTCCTCTCTTCCCCTGGTTCAGGATCAGGTACCCCTTATGTTGCCACGTGCCCTCCCTACTTCCTCACCTGGCAGTGTCCCTCGACTGCTGATCCCTCCCTTGTGTTATTGTGGTTACTGTTTAGGTCCCTCTTATGAGTGATAACATGTGATATAATTCTTGAATGGATCACATTGTCTTGCGTCACAGTTTCTCCTAAAACACCACTGAAATGGCTTAAAACTTATACTGGAATGACTAGAATGGGGGGGCGGGTGGATGTGTTTAGAATCAGACCTAAAAATTACTCAGTTAATTCAGTAATTTCTTCCAACTGTACCTCTGAATATAAATTGGAAGTTTCAAAGTTTCCACATAGTATAAATGTAAACTATTATTTTAAATTGGTGCTGAAGATTTCAATCTTATTTTTCTGTTGTTTAGGCTCCATGTAAAGGAGTGAATTTACTTCCTCTGAAAGTGACCCATGTCTCCATTTGCAACTGACTATGTTATATTTTCTCTTTGAAATCCTCTTCAATAACTCTCCAGTCTTGAATAGCAGCATGAGTAATTATGTCAACAGACATGAGCATCTTATGATCTGAGAAAGCTAGAGCAACGAATGAATTGCCACTTGAAATCGAACCCAAAGATAGGAAAGCTGCATTGTCAGAGCAGAGGCTAATCTGTACTTACATATCAGCAGCAATGCTTACATCCTGTGCTGCTTTTTGCTTTATTTTTTAAAGGCATGGCTGAACTTCTATTTCGGATGAAAGAATACAAAATTTGGGGTAGTGAGGTTTTCAAATCCACACAGTTTTTAGTCTATATCAGTGGTTATATAAGTCATTATTTTTTTAACTGTAAGTCAAGTTAGCAGGAAGATTTCCAATTATAACTAATTGCTAATATTTCATATGGTTTAAAAAACAAAAACAATATTGGTCTATTTAATAGAAAGGCAGAAAGGAATCGAGGAAAAATTATACCAAAATTATTATATTCGTGATTCAGAAATTCTAGAAAGATGGTTGTTTACATTTTGCAATTTTAAACAGCAGGGGGCAGTACTTTTAGTCAGCCTTCCATTGTTACTTATAAATGAGCCAATAAATAAGTGAAAATGTCTTTATAGAGATTAAATGAACCAGAAACATACCAAACAGTACAATGTAAAAAAGCAAACTAATATCACAGATGAGATTTACTATCAAAGTATGTTCTTTTTGGACAAAAACACGGCATGGTAAGTAGTTAGGCCTTCTATAGGAAATAAATTCCTCTCTATAACAGGGTTCTCCAAGAAGTTCAAAAGTGCTATAAAGGCAGCCCTGTACTATTTCCATAAATAGCATTTTGAAGTACTAGCATTCTAATTTGAAGATAAGATTAAACAATTCTGGGATTGATGGCTTTTAGGAATGGGATAAGATAGTATTGATATTCAATAAATATGAATCAAACGTATATTTACCAAGTTGGCTGAATAGAAATGTTAACACCACCCATGAATGAACATCCTATGGTTAATTTAACTAAATTAATGAAATGAAATTATGTGGATTTCTCCAAATTCTCTCCTTAATTTGAGATTAAGGTAAGAAAGTGGAAGTTCAATACTAGAAATCAGATCTTTTATCTAAGACTTTATTAGTTAAGCTTTCCTCCCTGTAACAGGCACACTACAAAGTCTACTGATCCTACCAGCTGTCCACACACTGAAATATATGTTCCTACTCAAATCTTTATTTCGCCTGGGTCCACCATAAATCCTAATTGCCATTATTGGTGGCTCCTGTTTTGTATCTCCTCAGAGGGGAAAAAAACTACACAAGTGGAAAAAACCAAAACCAATTCAGGATGCTATACTATATTATCATCAACATGATAATATGATGATCTGATCATCAGCAATATTTACAGATCCTCCTTCAACTATCCATGACTTGTCTTTCATTTTATTCATCTTAAAACTCATTTACTCACTCACTTTATTTTGATGAGTATGTGCTCACAGGTCATTTTTTCTTCAAGCTTTATTAATAATATCCAATTGATTCGGTCTTACAAAAAGTTATTTTCCAAAATCCTAAAATTTGAAAATAAATTTCAGAGGGCAAATGCAAAAAAAATTAGAGATGATAAAACCATAAACTACCAAGCTAGGTGCATCATTAAAAAAGAACGAATTAAAGTTGAGAGAGGTAAAGTGAGAGAGGTAAACTGTCCAAAGCTTTATATTGAGTATTTGGGGAAAATTCTTGATAAAGAAAAATGAGAACATATTTACTTGCATCAAAGTCATCACCAAGGCCTTGTAATTTTTTAGTAGTAACAGCAATGTGCACACTCTCAATGTATGCCAAACTACCCACCATGAGTAACTAGAAATGGTCAGTGACTTCCCAGTTACCTTTCTGAATCTTAATTGATGACGAAGTCCTGGTATATTGAGCTTCATCCATTCCAAAAATTCAGTTCTCAGGTTTCATTGTTGAGCAAAAGCTCAGTCAGTATAAACTGAACAAAAAATTTCAATGCAGAATGTAATTTAAGGATCTAAATTAGAAAATAGAATTTGGGTTCAACATCCTAAAATTAAGCAAGGTGTTTAAATAAATGAGTTATGAATGTCAAAAAGATAACTAAAAGAATTACTAAAGAAATATATAGTTAACTCAGTAGCTAAGAAATATGTACCATGTTTCAGTACTTCTCATTGTGCAATATGTAGATATGATGTTTTAAAACTTAAAAGCCCATTATAATGAATGTAGCCATCCCATCCCCCCTTGGCATTTATGCGTACTTCCCCTTGCTACATTGCACTTAGCAAGGCATTTGGTCCTGTAGAATACACAGGTATTGCATCCTACCTCAGTTATTATAGCATCAATAGTATCTGTATTCTTGGTATTCTTCTTAAGTCTCTGTTTATAACAATAGAACTTCTTGTGCTGTGAAGTTAAAAGAAGCATATTTAACTAGCAACATCCATTACCTCTCACTCCACCAATGAAAATACTAAGAAACCATAGTGTCACAGAATGTTGGGTGGGACTTTTCCTTTACCCAGAAATCTAAGTAGGTCCTGAGGTTGAAAGGTCTGAGAAGAGATGTCTCAAAACTACCTTTTATTTACATTCTAAAGAGGAGTCAGAGAGCTTTCCTAAAGGCCAGACAAGATGCTCAGGAATTAGCCCTAATTCAAGGATTCCCCACCCACCCTTACTCTCACCCCTCATCTAGATAGGGAGAGAATTGATGAGAAGGGGGCTCACTGATATCAATTCGAGACTTGTCAGCCTTGAGGAACGGTTCATGTTTATGGTAGAGGCGATTGGTTCTTTTCCTCAGAAGGAGGGTTCTCCAATTGAGCCACTTGTAGGGACTCCTATTAGCTGCATAAAAATATATTATGGGTGAATATTTGCTGAGCAACAGAATCTACAGGTATACTTAAGGCTACCTCTACAGAGAAATGAGATAGGTTTTTTGTTTGTTTAGAATTTCTTGATGTATGTCTTGTATGTCTTTTTTTTTTTTTTTTTTTTTTGAGTTGGAGTCTCACTCTGTCACCCAGACTGGAGTGCAATGGCAGCTCCCGGCCACCGCAGCCTCGACCTGCTGGGCTCTGGCGATCCTCCCACCTCAGCCTTCCAAGTAGCCGGAATTACAGGCATGCGCTACCACGCCCGGCTGATTTTTTGATTTATTGTAGAGATGAGGTCTCGATGCCCAGGCGGGTCTCGAACCCGCGGGCTCAGGCAATCCACTTACCTCAGCCTCCCAGAGGCGCGGGATTACAGGCTGAGCCACTGAGCCCAGCTGATGTATGTCTTAATATGTGTGAAAGTACACTTTGAGAGAGAGTGCTTATTACCAAACATGTCTAAAAGATGGATATTTACAGGAGGAGGCTGAAAAAATGGTATAAAAAAATTGTGGTCATAGTGTCTCATCTGGTCCAAAATAAAAAGTTAGGGTGATGGCTGTGATTGTGTTTAAGCCTATTGGATACCTTTCAGGACCCCGTGGAGGTGGGAAAGAGGACTGGCCAGTTCAAGTGGTTCTACCACTATGTAAGGAAAAACAAAAGTCTGCTAATGGGCAGGTGCTAACAAGATTTTCCAGAAATCACTGAACAATGAGACATCTTTCCTAGTGAAAGGGATTTAATTGGGAATTTTTATAAATAGCAAGAGCCAAGGAATAATATGAATGCTGTTTTCTGAAGGACTTCTCATCAAAAAGGTGGGTTGGAGCTGAACTCAACTCAAGGAAACCACACATACTACTAATTTGGTAACTGCCTGTCAGCCATGGTTATCAGAAGATTGAACCAGACTGAGCCAAAGTTAGGCCAAAGATACTTCCCCATTCCAACTGATGCCAATTAAATAAAAGGATCATAAGAGAATACTATAGATAATTATGTTTCAACAAACTGGATAATCTAAAAGAAACTTTTTTAAAAATCACTAGAAACATACAACCTACCAAAACTGAATCATAAAGAAATACAAAGTCAGAACAGACTTATAACTAGTGTGGAGATTGAACCAGCAATCAAAAATGTCACTACTGAGAAAAGTGCTGGACCAGATGGCTTCACTGCTGAATAACACCAAACATGTAAAGAATTAATGCCAATCCTTTTCAAACTCTTCCAAAAAACGGAAGAGGAGCAAACACTTCCAAACTCATTTTTGAGGCCAGCATTACCCTCACACCAAATGCCAAAGACAACAAAGGAAAAGAAAACTACAAGCCAATATTTCTGATGAGTATAGAAACAAAAACCCTCAGCAAAACCCCAACAAACCAAAACCAACAGCATGTCAAAATGATCATATATCATGAACAAGTGGGATTTATCCTTGCAATGCCACAAGTATGGTCCAAAATAGGAAAATCAATTAATAAAGTCTACTATGTTAATAAAGGATAAAATTTCATAATCATCTCAACAGAAGCAGAAAAAGTATTTGAGAAAATTCAACAATTTTTTCTAATAAAAATTCACAAAAACTAGGCATAAAATGAAAATACCCCAACATAAAAAAAATCCCACATATAAAAAGCCTACAGCTAACATCATGCTCAATAATGAAAGGCTGAAAGATTAGAAAAAAGACAAAGATGTCCACTTTAGCCACTTCTATTCAACATAGTCCTGGAATCCTAGCCAGAGCTGTTAGAAGAGGAAATAAAAGTCATCCCAATTAGAAAAGAAGAAGTAGAATTGTCCCTGTTTGCAGATGACATCATTTTATAGATAAAAAATTCTAAAATCTCCATTAAAAAATGGTTAGAACTAACCAACAAATTCGATAAAGTCAGAGGATACAGGAATCACACACAAAAATTAATTATACTGATATATATTAACAACAGAGTATCTGAAACGAAAATTAGAAAAACAGTTTCATTTGCAATAGCACCCAAAAGAGTAAAATATCTAGAAATAAGCTTAGCAAACAAATAGAAAGACACCCTGTGTTCCTGGATTAGAATACTTAATATTGTTAAAATGTTCATACTTCTCAAAGTGATCTACAGATTTAGTGCAATCCCTATCAAAATCTCAATGATTTATAACATAAACCAAAAAAAAAATACTAAAATTTATATGAAGCCACACAAGACCCCAAATAGCCAAATAAATTTTGAGCAAGAAGAATAAAACTGAAGGCATCGCCCTTCCTGGCTTCAAACTATATTACAAAGCTACAGTAATCAAAATAGTATGATGCTGTCATAAATACAGACATGTAAACCAATAGAGCAAAACAGAGACCCCAGAAATAAATCTATGACTATTTGGTCAACCAATCTTCAATGAGGACGTCAAAAATACAGTATGGGGAAGCTACAGTCTTTTCAACAAATGGAGTTGGGAAAACTAAATATCCACTTGCAAAAGAATATAATTGGCCCTTTTTTTATTGTCATAGACACACACAAACATAAATAAACTCAAAATGGAATAAAATACTAAATGTAAGAACTGGAATGGTAACATTTCTAGAAAAAAATTTTCCTGACATTCATCTACACAATGATTTGATGAATATGACATCCAAAGTACTGGCAAAGGAAATGAAAATAAGTAATGGGACTACATCAACTAAGTAAAAAGCTTCCGCACAGCAAGAAAACAGTGAAACAGTAAACTATGAAATGAAAAAAACATATTTGCAAGCCATATATCTAAGAAGGGATTAGTCTTCAAAATCAGTAAGAAACTCCTACAACTAAGTACAACAACAACAAATAGACTTACTCAACTAAAAAAAAAAAATAGACAAATTGAATAGATATTTCTCCAAAGAAGATATGCAGTCAACTGCCATGTGAAAAAAAATCAATAATTATCAGACAAATGCAAGTCAAAATTACAAGGAGGTATTGTCTCACACCAGTCATGATGGTTACTAAAAAAAAAAAAAAAAGACAACAAATGTTCAAAAGATATCCAAAAAGAGAGAACATCAGCCCTGGGCCTATCACCACATTTGCGACAACCCCTCACTATATTCTTGTTGGCCAAATCTTGTTGGTTCTAGTTTACACTGGGGGATGCAGGGGGCAAGCTTCAGACTAAGAGGATTATGGTCATAAATGATGTTGAATTAATTTTAATAGCCACAAATTATCGGAAAGCTATGGAATCTGCATTCAACCTTTCTAAAGGTCATGAAAAGAAAAAATAAACAATGTCATGTTTATACCTGCAATAAAATACAATTATATAGAAAACCAGTTAAAATTACAAGGAAAAAATTTGACTGCTTTTTTTTTAAAGTAGTTTGAAGATTAATTGGAATGAAGAACAGAACAATTGAGTGATAAAGCAAAAAGGAGGGATGCTTCAAAAGGGTATATCTGGGCCAGGCGTGATGGCTCAAACCTGTAATCCCAGCACTTTGGGAGGTCGAGGTGAGAGGATTGCCTGAGCCCACGGGTTCGAGACCAGCCTGGGCAACTTGGCAAGACCTCATCTCTACAATAAATCCAAAAATTAGCCGGGCGTGGTAGCACGTGCCTATAGTTCCGGCTACTTGGAAGGCTGAGGTGGAAGGATTGCCTGAACCCAGCAGGTCAACGCTTGGGTGGTCATGAGCATGCCACTGCACTCCAACCTGGGTGACAGAGTGATCCAACTCAAAAAAAAGAAAGGGTTATATCTGCTTTTGATGCAGATCATTCCAGTGTGAACTTATTCTGTTTAAAGTGCATTTTCAAGATATAACTATATTCACAGCTATGATAATAGAAAGAAAAACATATATTTAAAAAATAAAATATTTCCAAATGACCCATTACTTTTTCAAAATTTTAAAATTCTTTTCTATTAACATAGGTAATTTAGAGCTGATGCAGATCTGATCTTTAAAAGTAAACAATTTCAGGATACTTGATTAGCATATACCACAAACAGGTCTCTGCTTTACATTTCTCCCAGAAAAGACCTGGCTCCTGCTTCTACTCTTTCTGTCTCTGTCTCTGTCTCTGTCTCTCTCTCTCTCTCTCTGTCTCTCCCTCCCTCTCTCTCTCTCTCTCCCCCCCCCTTTTCATCCTCCCTTCCTCCCCTCCCTCTCTCCTTCTGCCTCTCATCCCCCCCTTCCTTCCTCTCTCTCATCCCCCCCTTCCCTCTGCAGACTAGTATTTTAACTTTACATAATGGGAATTTTAGAAGACTTTAAAAGTGACTGACTTTGAGGTAAATGATTGTCCTTCTAAATTTATATACTGATCTTATTCTGTCGTCTAATGAAAAATATTATAAAAATTTACATTTTTTCTCATTTTAATTATAAATAACCACACTAAAGTTTTAAAATGCCAACCAAGTTACAAAACAAATGGAAGGATTCTTCCATAAGATTTTTAAAACATTCAAATTAAATCAGGTCGGGCTCACTGACTCAGCCTGTAATCCCAGTACTTTGGGAGGTTGAGGCAAGTTGATTGACTGAACCTCTGGGTTCGAGAGCAGTCCAGGCAACTTGGAGGGACCTCGTCTCCACAATTTAAAAAAAAAAATTTAGCCAGGCGTGGTAGCACCCGCTTGTAGTTTCAGCTACTTGGAAGGCTGAGGCAGAAGGATTGCCGGAGCATTCCAGCCTGGGCGACAGAGTGAGACTCCAACTCAAAAAAATAATAATCATAATTAAATTAAATCAAAAGAAGGGATGCTGCTAGAGCCTATTTAATGGCTTCAGTATTTTGACAATTGTTTATAGTTCTTTAATGAACTGGAAATTATTTCAAAGGTATTGGAATCTAGTTAGGATGAAACACACTAAACAAATATAAAATCACTATCAAGTTTGATAGTATTGAAAGGAAAGTAAAAAGAAAAAACAAATCAGGACATGTAATCCCTGAAAAATAAATAAACCAGAGAACAATTCCTTCATAAATTAATATCTAACCAGTGATGATTTAGCCCCATACTCTAACGATTTTTCAAATTCCACTTTATCATATTCCTAAATATATATATTTTTTAAATGTGCGCTCAAAAGTTGAACTGCTTCTAATGAGCAAAACAAAAGATCCATAACTATCTGTCAAAGAAAATGTTGTTTCTTCTCTCAGAACAGTGGGTCATCTCACAAGTGGGTCATTTCTTACTCTAGTTTTGTTTTGTGTTTTACATAATGTAGCCACAAGCCAATGTTTCTCTAATTTTCTTCCTATAATGAAGCTGGCAAAAAGTGCCAAGTAACTATTGTTTGCAAAGAGGTACTTTCTAACCTGAGCATTTAACAATCATGACAGGCTCCATGTAACCAAATTCTTGTTCTCCTAAGATATACTGAACTTCTCAAAAAGAAATAGAAGTGCTGAAAGTGAATTTTTGTTTTTAATTATATTCTACCACAGGAAGAAAAGGACACTTTGTATCCAGATCAGGGCTGCTAGTCAAATACTGACAGACCATACATTGCAGGCAGTGTTAGCACATTGTCACTAAAATTGAAGTGAAACCAAGTGGAGAACTCGGGGGAGGGGGGCTTTCCCTAGGTACCCTTTATCAGTTTTGCTATGACAATGGACCCACCAAGAGGTTTCTCCCAGTACTGTGTGGTAAAGTGTGTCTTCTCCCACATCCCTCCAACAACAAAAAATATCCCAAAACACAGTGGCATCCAGTTACAAAGGAAATCTACTCTATTATCAGCAGCAGAGTGTTAGGACTCTGAGCTGAATACAGAAAGACAAACTACAGGCACCCAACTCAACTCTTGGTCTGCTAGTTTTCCAGATCTAAACAATATCAATCTTAAAAATCATTATTTTAAAATTCCAGTCCTAAAAAACATGTGGAGTTTTCAATCAGGGCTCAAAGAACAACTTTTCCCCATAAAACAAAATCTTCTTCTTCCATAGTTACCTAAACATGAGTTTATTGTTTGCTCACTTGGAATTCATGAGAACATTCTGGCTTTCCTCTTAACCCTTCCCTGACTTCAGACATCAAGTTTTCTAACCTCTTTCATTCCTAAAGCTAACTTGATATTTGCTTTTAGTGTCTATTGTTCTGTTGCCTTTTTCTTTTCTCCAGCTATTTTTTTCTTATCGCATTTCTTCTCAATCAGTACTTTTCCCCATTCCAACTTTCTACATCATATATTCACATTTTCTGGCCTTCGGTTATTTCATATTTGATTTCAGTTACCTGCGTTCCCCCCACTGGGAGACAGTATAGAATTGTGTTGGATGAAAAACTCACTGCATCGGTGAGCATGAAGTGGTATATGGGTCCTAGACATCTGTCAGGTAGGATATTTTTTCAATTATACCTTTAGGGCTCAAAGAATTAAGCCACTCCAGTTGCAATAGCCAACTTCATTGTATGAATATAAAATAAACCAGAAATTAGAAATTCAAAATATCTCCTTTATTCCTGGCAGCCATCCGCCTATAGACAAAGACTAGAAGTCTCTAAAGAAGTTTTTATAAGTGGTAACAATGAATAATTTAGTTTAGCACTATTCCTATTGCCCATTTATTAGAAGGTCAAAGAGCTCTCAAAAAAGCATTTTCTTTTACCCGAATAACACTGATGCTAAATCATGAAACTATTTAAAATTTTAGGAGCACACTCTGACATTCTCCCCAACACCCCTATCCATAAGAATTGCCATGACACCTGGAAAACCAGACAAGGGGAACAGCAAAAACACAATCCAGGACTCTTTTTTGGAAAATAGGTATCTCATTGATTTCACTTATAAACATTCCCAAAAGTTGGGATAACCAAATCCTGGCTTTTAAGAATAGATATTGCAATTGCCTGAGCCCGTGGGTTCAAGACCCGCCTAGGCAGCGAGACCTCATCTCTACAATAAATCAAAAAATCAGCCGGGCGTGGAAGCGCATGCCTGTAATTCCGGCTACTTGGAAGGCTGAGGCGGAAGGATCGCTGGAGCCCAGCAGGTCGAGGCTGCAGTGACTGGGAGCGGCCACTGCACTCCAGTCTGGGCGACAGAGTGAGACTTCAACCCCACCCCAAAAAAATAGATATTGCCAGACTCGGTGGCTCAGTGGCTCAGTCTGTAATCCCGTGCCTTGGAAGGCTGAGGTGAGTGAATTGCCTGAGCCCGCGGGCTCGAGACCCGCCTGGGCAACTTGGTGAGACCTCATCTCTACAATAAATCAAAAAATTAGCCAGGCGTGGTAGCACACACCTGTAGTTCCAGCTACTTGGAAGGCTGAGGTGGAAGCATCGCCGGAGCCCAGCAGGTCAAGGCTGCAGTGGCTGGGAGCGGCCGCTGCACTCCAATCTGGGCGACAGGGTGAGACTCCAACTCAAAAAAAAAAAAAAAGAATAGATATCAAGAATGTCAGCAACATGAGTTGTGATTAGATTAAAAAACCATCCTTGTGATGCCTGTCGCTTTTTTTCTAAATCAAATTATCTGCACAACCAGTAGGCAACTATCTTCTTCGCAGAAGACACAACATTTCATGAGGTTGCTTTCAAAACCACAATAACATAGCTGGTCGAGGATAGGGACCTGTCTCATGAATTTGCTGTCCATCACTCCAGGACCCCTCTGCAGTAAAAGTGTATATGTGCAAGAGAAAATAAAGTCATCAGAGACAATGTAATTACACAAAATGTAAAGATAGTTGTTACCAACACAATATATTTTTAATAAATGCCAGAAATATACAATGAAGGCTCATAGTTTGATAAATAAAATAATAAAAACATTCACAACCTATGATATACTGCAAGAGGGCTTCAAAAAAAAAATCAGTTTTCCCAAAAGGAATCCCATGGAGGTGGAGCACACACAGAGATAGCAGATAATTTGGATTTTATGAGATTTAAATGAGATTACACACTGTACTAAATAGTCTATATACAGAACCATTGGTGGTCTATACGCAGAGCCACGATAGGAGACCTATCCCATTCAACTAGCATTTACCCCTTGGCAAGAAACCAAAGAGCTTATCTTTTTTAAAAAAGTGAACCAAAATCTAAGATTACTAAGAGTTCTGGTGTGCCTGTTATTCCTTACTTAAAAAACAAAACAAACCCCAAAAACCTGTTTACTTGCCATCAGGTATTTCCTACCCTTCTTGGACCTGCATAGAGTCCCTGGCCTAACTTCCCCTTCAAATCAGAGATTCCAGGCTGAAACAGTTCATCTTTTTAATTCCAACAGAGGAAACCTATTCCAACTATCTAGGAATTTTGTAAATCAATTACCACCAAACCACTGGAAAGAGAGAACAGAAAATAAACTGAAAACTCTCTGGCCTTGGAGGAAATTGAAATATTCTCCCAAATGAAAAGGAACCTTTACAAATTATAAATAATAATAGCGATTCAAAAGAAAAATACATGAATACATCTAAACATAAAGAATCAAAAGTGTTACTGTTTGAGATTAATATAACTGCTGAAATAAAAAGTTGATAAGATTGGAAAATAAAATTGAGAACATGTAGAATGCATAAAGCAGAAAGATAAATATGAGAAAAAGTCTAAGCAAGACCAAGGAACATCCTACGGAGTACATTTGATTAACAGAATTCCAAAAAATAAAAAAGAAAGATCAATGAAGACTGAGGTTGGTAGAATGTCTAATAAACAATACAAAGAAATGATCAAAGGTTGAAACATGTGAATGTTCCCACTGAAAGAACTTAGTCTTCTGAATAGGGAATGACAGAGGAGGCTAAGTCACCCCATTTCTTACAAGGATATTTGACTTCATATTGGCAATATCAGCATTGCCAATATTCAAAGCATCAAAGTAATTACTTTAAAGTACTGATGGAAAATTTTCTGTTAATGCTTCTAAATTCAACCAAACTGAGTTACAATGTAAGTCAGAATAAGCTATTTTCTTAGACATCTTCTGAGATAGTTTCCCTCCCTAGCAACCTGTCATGAGAATTTATTTGAAGACGTACTCCAAAAAATATGGAGAGCAAACCAAGAAAGAAAAAAACATGGAATCTAAGAGATGATAGTAAATCCCAAAAGAGTAGTGAAAGGAATTCACAAGAAGGCAGTTATGTGGCAAACTTAAAAAACAACCAGCAAAGCTGGGAACAAGAAATCAGACAGGTACAGAGGGAACATCTCTATGGGTGTTGACAGAAGATACATGAAGATAATGAAGATGAGAGGTGGGGAGAGGAGAAGTGGTGGTGGGGGGGTGGGGAGTGAGAGAGAGAAACAGACATGGAGACAGAGAAAAACAACCACAAACTATGCAAGGAAAAACTACAAGAATGATGATTAGAAACATCAGTACATTTTTAACCTAAATATAAAGCAAGTAAAAATGCATTAGAATGTTAAACAATAGATTGAGTATAAGATAATTCACCTGACCTTGATAACAGCAAAATTTGTCTTAAAATGGCCCCAGGTTTATGGCATCAGATCTTTTGAAGTGGAAAATGGAAAATGAAGCCCAGAACTTAAACAATGTTTATATATAGTCATAATTTTGTAAATGTGTGTTTTCTTCTCTAAGAATCAACCCAGGAACAAAGAAAGAGAAGACTTGGTTGTCCTTACAGGGCAAAATGTCATTATTAACAATGTGATGGCATAAAAATAAGTGTGGCTCAAATCAACAAAGCAGATTGTATACATGGAAAGAAAAAGCAGAGCAAAATGTATACATTTTAACATTTAAAAAAACAAAACAAGGAGTCAAGATATATGTCAAAAAGCAGGAACCGGAAATAGTGACCTCAGTATATTTTTCTGGGGTTACAAAATTTACTAAAAGAATAACCAGAATCTCAAAAATAATAAAAAGTAAGCTTTGGAAAGAGAAGAGAGTATGGAGGATAGCAAAAGTGAACAAAATCCTACCTTTTTATCATAATCTCAGTAAATAACCTGATACAATTTAGATATAAAAATATTATCTGTAGTTATCACTCCCCAAATTAAAAACAATTTTAAAAGGTGTCCTCTCTAGGGTGGGTACAAAGGTCTGGAGAGGTAAAATCAGATATTCTTGCTTTGCATTTCAAGCAATCATCTAAAATAGAAACCTCAAAAAAATTAAAACTAAAACCTAAACACCATTTTTAATGGCACCGCAACTGTCATCAATTAACCTGGGAACAAAAATGCATATTTCTGGGTTCAGCCAATGATGTATGTTCAATGTCCCAACATTGAACTACAGCTATTGGTTTAATAAATTAATCATTACTCAAAACCATTACCATCATTACTGGCAGAACATTAAACTCCCCGTCAATATTGGACGTAAGCAAATTCACTGATTTTGGCTGGGGTATAACAGCTCTTTAACAGATAACTACAGGGAGTTCTAGCAGTACAAAATACGGGCTTGGCAAGCAATGAAGTACGTCTATAAAGAGAGGCTACAGGGCATATCAGAAAAAGGTGGGATGATTTTGAAAATACACACATTCATCAAAAATACTTTCCAATGCTGCAGGTAAAACTGTCATTTCTTAGAAGCTAGGGATGTTCCTACCTACTATATGGTCCCTTACGAAGCTCCATCTTCAGGACTGACCTTTGTTTGAAATCTTGAGTACCGGAATGTTCAGAAGTGTTTTCTAGCTCTTTCCACTTTGTGTTATTTCTAAAAAGTAAAATTTTTAAGTGCTTTGTGATCTGAAATCCCCCAGGGCAACTTGAGTTACACTTCCTTTATTTTTATTTTCTTTTTCCTTTTTAATTAAACACTCACAAAGTGCAGCGTGTTTTTTTTTTTTTAACTGCCTCCTTTTTTTGTCGTTGTTGTTGGACTGTTTTGCAGACTGGCCCCAAGACTACATCTGTTGTCTGATACTATTGATCAACCTGGCTGTTAAGGCATGGAATCAGTGCTTCCTGTGAAGATGTTCCCTGATGAATACTGATTCTCTAGGAGAGAACAGCATAACACGAGTCACAGTTTTCTGTCAGCCCTATTGAATTCCAAGCTCTGTCTCAGAACTGGTTTGCTACACTCCTAAATTCTCTGGTGGTTCTTTTTCCCTCAGTTAACTTTAAGCTACCATACACTGTAGGGATACACAGTGGACCCTTGAGCGAATCAAATAAAATCTAGTACTTGGTGCATGAGTTTTGTCCTCAAACCTGATGAAAGAAAGAAAAGTTTTAACTAAAGCACCATAATGGAATAATCAGATGTCAATGTGGAACTTAAGAACATTGTACTTTTTTACATAGACCCTAGTTTTAAACTTGGGAAGCCTATGACACTCTTACTTAGGACGCACCAATCGTTCAAAAGAACATTCTGTTTCCTATAGCACTATTACGAGTGTTTCCTTCTTTTCTTATATTTATGTCTCTCTAACTCTGTGAACTTAATTTGCAAGTGGAATTTTTGTTCTTGAACCCAAATTTATTTCTTCTGTCATCCAATTATTAGTCCCTTGTCTGCTCTTCTACCAGAGTGGTGAATAAAAAGAAACCTGTTGGAGGCTGGTGAGGTTGGGGGAGGCAGACACTGTGTACTGAAGCAGCCTGAGTCTTGCAAGGGCTATAGCTGGAAAGTCACGAGAAAGTCTGTCCTCTTTTCTGAGCTTGGGTTTTTCTCATCTGTGATTATGGTTAACACTTGCAAAGTCAATTCACCATGTGGACTGGGCCCAGCATTGTATAATGTCTAACAAGCAAAATTCCCACCAAACCTTTGAGAAAAGATTAAAATACTTCTTAATGTTACTCACAGATATCAAAAGTGGACTCAATGAACAGCATAGAGTAGAGGAAAAGTCATTTCTCCCCATATTTTAGTATTTTGAATACTTGCAACTGTCCCCAACTCTCTTTCTTCTTTAATAACTCTAAAGAAATTCCCCTGATAGCAGCCCAGACTATCCCTTTAAAACTCACTGATAATCCTGACCTCAGAGGCCCAGGATATAGATTGCCTCCAGTCTGAATGCATAGGTAGTTACTTCTCCCTTTATTACCAAAGTCTAATTATAGATCAAACTTACACTTCCAGGCCTTGTTGACTCTGCTGTTATCTTTTTATGCCAGTGAGGCAATCTTCTTCAGAAACACAGCTTGTACTTTCTATGGCTCCAGGAAAACATCATAGAGCCAAACCCTTTAATCACTCACTTCACTACTGACACTGCCCTCCTAACCCACCCATGGCCTTCAAGGCTTATGTCAGCTGTCCTGTTTCAATGACAAACTTAGTCCATAACTCAGAACCCTATTTTCTGTCCTTGACCATCAATTCTTTAAACTCCTAGTAGCACTGGTGGTTTCCAAGTTTAACCTCTTGGACAAAATCTCAGCCAGGGGAGAAGAGCTTTAAGTCATCCTAGACATGGGTGCCACACCTCCTTCCTTCATTCTGAATGGTCTCTCATTTCTTGATACTTAATGTCTTGGGAGGTAAAGGTCAAAGCTGATTTTCAATCTGCAGTTACCTAAAAGAACTTCCCAGAAAGTCTCAATTAAGTGTACTCATTTAACACAAACTTAAAAAAAAAAAAAGCAATTCATATAGCAATCTAATACCAAATGGTAGATTGTCACAATACTTCAAAGCTGATTCTAACCTCAGTAAGTTTCAAAGTGTCCCTCTAACTTTGGTATAATATTCCAGGGATATAAAGACAACATCCAGTCATCTTAAATTTCTGTGAAATTTCCAGCCTTTAAAAACTCATGAAGTTGTACTCTAATCTATGTTTTAGAGGACGATTTACTCAAAAAAAAATCAGTAGAGATAACATTTCACATCCAGTACTGTATTCACAGAAAACTCAGCTAGCTGCCTCGTGGAACGGTGGCACAATGTCTAAATATCAAAAAATCTAATTTGGAAGCAACTTAAGTATTCATTGAAATTTTGCAGCAATACCAAAAGATAAATCTGTATAAACTGTGTAACCCAGCACAATTTTGCAAAATCCTTTCTCCCACTGATCTTGAGCATGGTTTTTCCCATGGAAGGGCTCTCAGTCTCAAGCAATCATTTTTTCTCTCTTTCTCCACACCCCTCTGTATATGCATCTTTCTTAGTTTGCAGCTGTCCCAAAGGCCCTCTTTTTCTTTCTTTCTTTTTTCTTTCATGGCTCTCAAAATCTGCCACCAAAACCACCCCATGCTCCTTTCTCTTTTCCCCTCCTCATTCCTAGATGTATTCATTTCTTTTTATCGTCTTTTCAGTGTAAATCAATCAAACTGATTTCAGTGATTCTGATTCTCCCCTCATTCTTCCACCCGATTATGGACAGCAAAGATGTTTCTCTTTAAAGAGAAGACTAGAGTGAAAAACTCTTAATAGTTTAATATTCATATTTCTTCTGCTACATATAAGCAGCGATGCCCACACTAAAGGATTGGTTAGAAACTAAATGAAATGATGTCTTTACATATATTCCTGGCACGTAGGTTTGTAAAGAATTTTTGGTTAATGAAATAAAAGTAAGAAGAAAAGTGGGATGTAATTCAGCCAGAATTCTGCACCTCTCTGGGTACAGATTTTCAGTCTCCCCATCCCATTTCCACAACGCATCCTAGAGACAGAATGGAAATAAGGAAAAGATGAAGGATAAAGAATACCAGGAAAGAGATGAGTGGTTTGTGTGAGGAATGAGCGAGTGGTGTGGAGAGAAATACAGCTTGGCTTAGTGTGTCCGCTCGCTCCGTGAGCTGAGTTGTGCATTTGCCAGGTGGTGAGAAAGGCAGAGGCAGCCACAAAGCTCAGAACAGCTGTTCCTTTCTCTTCTTCCACTCAACATTTAGAGAGTCTGGGCAGTTTAGGGGCAGCCACTAGGGAGCAGCAGCAGATGGCTGCCATGCTGCAGAGGTGTATTTTTGAATGGCGAGGGCTCCCATTACAAAAGCAGCAATCTTACATGCTTCAAAGATATTCTTTAAAGCTTAGTAGAAGACTGCAGAAAAGCACATTCATGAGAAATTACAATTTTTAAAGTGGGTCTTTAACTTGCTTCTCTAATTTTAGTATTATTTTATGTAGCTATCAGCTATAGGACAATTATTAAACTTAAGAAACAAAGGAAAATTTGAAACCAAAAAAAAAAAAAAAAAAACCAAAAACAAAAACATACTCTTTTCCCACCAGGTCTTATCCATTTGAAGCAAGGGGTAAATGGTCAAGTGACAAAACTACAAGGAAATTTTTCAGATTCAACCCATGTCTACTGAGAACTTACTCTGTGTGCCAATTACAATATCAGGCTTTTTCACAGGCATTCTCTTATGTGAGGTAGGTATGAAAAGAATTTTTTCTAAGTAAGGATAAAACAGCATACTGTCACCTCCTACACATCCCCCCCCCCAAAAAAAAGAAAGACACAGAAGTCAGAGGAAACGATATATAAGACATTCACTTCTGTTGAAATGTATGCAAATCCAATTCTGACTATATCTATACTTCAAAATATGTCAAAAATTCTCTTATAGGAGAAAAGGACAGAGTTTTGTTTTTTGTGTTTTTAAATGTGATTTTGTGTGACTGGTATTCTCTATACAAAATGATTATGTCCCTCAAAATAATAGCTAACAATTCTACAGCATTTTGAAGTTTACTAAGTATTTTTCATGTACAAAACTCTTTTGATCTTTATAAAATAAAAACCCCTATATAATCGCTGTCTACAATTCATAGATGAGGAAAGATTTCCATGCAGTAATGTGCTGACTGGGTCACCTTCAACACTGGAGCAGTGACATTTTAATAAGTCTATGGCAAGCAATTGACATTATAGTTAGGCTTTGTTCTGATGCTGGTAGAACATATTACCACTGCCAACTACCAACTACTTTTACAAGGTTTTTATGGAAAGGCAAAAATAGTTGATATTCTAGGAAAAGAAATTTTACTTATCTGTCTTCTGGAATGCATCAAGATTGTTCATAATTTGTCAACTAAACCAAAGCTCAGCTCCAAAGTCCCCTGAATTTGTCTACTAATCATTCACTTGCATTTGCAAAATTGTGGCATTTAAGGGCTTAGTAAAAAATTAATTTACGTGACAAGACATATATTTAGTACTTTTATTTTTTTATTAACCAATATTATTGAAATGGTAAATAAATAAATCTTGAAATGGTGTTATTCCTCTCTGGGAAGGTCCCCAAATCCTTAAAATGAGATCATTTCAAGATTAAGCTTAAGAAAATACTACAGCACAGACTAGAATGCTTTGTTAAAAAAAAAAAAAAATGCTTGTCCCATATGTTAAAAAAAAAAAAGTTGTGGTTAGGATACAAAAAAATATTTTTTTATTTATTTAACTTTTTAAGTATATAAGGTGTAAATTAAAGACATGCCTATTTCCTAATAATTTGTCAAGTAGAACTGTTAAATGATGATTGTCTCTGGAGGTCATCTTGTTTATAGACTGATACAGTTAAGCTTCCTAATTCCCAGTTGCCATCAGCTAATTTCCTTAGAGTGATGACTGACGCTAGTTATAGGATAAAATATGCAATAAAATCCAAATTCTAAAATTTGCTTCTTAAATAGGCCCTCCATAATTTCCCTTTCTATTCCCGCTGTTCTTCCTGAAAATTCCAAGAACGCTTCTTTTCGCCTAGGTATGACCATTCTGTATCCCTGGTATGCTCTTGTCTCCAAGTCCCTTGTCCAGAATATTATAGATCCATCTAGCTTTTATGTGTCTTCCTCCTTGAAACTTCCTCCGTGTTTCTAAAATCTCTTTCTTCTGCATTCTCATCTTCTTAAAAGTCATCATGAGCTCTACCTTCTCCCATTTCCTATATCCAAACAGTCATCAACTTATGCTTCATACTAATTCATTAGTATATCTAAAAGTATAAGTATTGGAGTCAGATACATATGCTCTTCAATTTTATTTATGATTTCACTAGCCAAGTGAACTTAAATAAGTAACATAGTTAACCATACTTGCCTCTTCTATAAACTGGCCATTCTAAGAGTACCTAACTCACAGTGTTATAGTAAAGAGCAAGTGAGTTCATAAATACATAATTCAACTGTGGTGGAAAATTCATCTTAAGCCAACATTTCTCAAAGCAGGTTTCAAGGAATGAGAGTTCCACAAAATGTTCTTCAAATAAAAAAATGTTCTTCATGTCTTTTAGTCACATTTTGCTACTTTTTATAATATTTTAAAAATTTTGCATTATTATATCTTTTTTGGTGATCTGTGATCGGTGATCTTTGATGTCACAATTGTAATTGTTTTGGAGTGCAAAATTCCAAAAGTTAAATCAAAAGTGAATTCACAGTTAAATCAATTTGTTAAACAGTATTCTCAATGCTCCCTTCTCAGTCAGTCTTGATGTAAATGAGCATAGTACAGGCTCTGAGAAGATTTACAGGAAAAGAAAACAAAAGCAGTTATCTTAGCATTCCCTACCTAAACTTATTTAACCAGAAAGGCTTTGTGTGCATATCTAGTAGCTACTGAAAAGCCTGCAGAACCAGTGTTCTGAGGAAGGCTTTGAGAAAATGCTGACTTGAACAAGAGCCATAGTTATCATCTTGGAAGTTATTTCAGCCTTAGGTTTATGATAGTTTAAAAAAAAATTGTGGAAGAGACCATCTCCTAATTTTCAGAGTCATCACAAACTCTCAGAAAGTGAACCAAATTCTGTCCTATGGGAAGATTATGCCATAAGAGAAGCAGAATTGTATTAACTTTCCAAGGCCAATTATTTCTTAACAATCTCTTAAAGGATATGAAAAAGTGTTATTTTTCATGCAATCCCAGTAATTGCTTATCCAGCAAGTAGCAGAAGCAAAACTTCATCTCCAGAGGAAAGTTTAACATACAAATAGGTGAAGAACTGATAAAGAGTGAGAAGAAATCTCAGGAGTCTCCAGAAATGAATAAGCTCATGCCAAAATGAAGGCAGAATTGCGATTGGATAACCATACCAGAGTTCTAATAAGTCTACCTTCAAACATAAAACTATTTACTGTTTATAAAGTAAAGGGGCAATACAGACATACCTTGGTTGTTTCTTTTTAAACATATTTTTTATTATAAAATTGTGGGGTACAGTTAAGGGTTAGGTATACAAATATGCATCGTTCAGGCACCCTTGTTGATAAGGGGTGTCTCCCCATCCCCAGACAGATATTGACTACCGTTAGTCCCACCTCCCTTCCCCTCCCTACCACCCCCATAGTTTCCCACCACTGTCAGTCCTTTTCTTATAGTATTATGATAGATGTTCAAGGTCTACTATATGAGTGAAAACATGTGATACTCAGATCTTTGTTTCTGTGAGAGGTCACTCAGTATTATAGACTCTAGTTCCATCCAGATTGCTGCGAAATTTATGATTTTGTTCTTTTTTATGGTTGCATAGTATTCCATCATGTATATGTACCACATTTTTTTAATCCAGTCCTCTTTTGATGGACAGCAAGGTTGGTTCCAGGTTCTTGCTATTGTGAACAATGCTGCGATAAACATTCATGTGCAGGTATCTTTTTTAGAGAGTGATTTGAGTTCTTCAGGGTATATTCCCAGTAGGGGGATTGCAGAGTCATATGGGAGGTCGATATTTAGAGCTTTTAGGAATCACCACATTGGTTTCCACAGAGGTTGCACTAGTTTACAATCCCACCAGCAGTGTAGTAGTGTTCCCTTTTTACCATCCTCTCCAGCATCTGTCATGAGTTATTGATAATTGCCATTCTAACTGGAGTTACGTGGTATCTCAGTGTAGTTTTAATTTGCATCTCCTTGATGATTAGTGAGATTGAACATTTCTTCATGTGTCTGTTGGCTGCTCAGATGTCTTTCTTTGAGAAGTGTCTGTTCATATCTTTTGCCCACTTTATAATGGGGTTGTTTGTTTTTTTCTTTTCAGCACGTTTGAGTTCCTGGTAGATCCAAGATGTTAGGCCTTTGTCAGACCTGGAGTTGGCAAATACTTTCTCCCAGTCTATGGGCTGTCTCCCTGTTCTCTTGATGGTTTCTTTGACTTTGCAGAAGCTTGTCAGTTTAATGAGGTCCTGCTTGTCTATCTTATCTCTTATGGCCTATGGGTTTCGGATTTGTTCAGGAATTGGATGCCAGTTCTGATTTCCATAAGGGTGTGTCCTGCATTTTCTAAGGTTCCTATGGTTTGAGATTTTCCATTTAGGTCTCTGATCCATTTAGAGTTAATTTTTGTGTATGGGGATAGATAGAAGACCTGTTTGAGTCTTCTGCATGTGGTCAGCCAGTTTTCCCAGCACCATTTACTGAATAGGTTCTCCTCTCCCCAGTGGTAGGTGGTGGAGGCTTTGTCAAAGATGAGTTGGTTGAGAAATTGAGGTTTTGCTTCTGGAATCTCAATTCTATTCCATTGGTCTATATGCCTATTCCTGTACCAATACCAACCTCATTTGATTATTGTAGCTTTATAGTAAAGTTTGAAATCTGGTAATGTGATACCTCCTGCTTTGTTTTTTTGCCGATGATTGTTCTGGCTATTCTTGGTCGTTTGTGTTTCCATATGAAAATCTTAATGTTTTTTTTCTAGGTCTGAGAAGAATGCTGCTGGTAATTTGAGGGGTATTACATTAAATCTGTAGATTGCCTTAGGTAGGATGGACATCTTCACAATGTTGATTCTTCCAATCCATGAGTATGGGATATTTTTCCACTTTGTGTCATCTTTGATTTCTTTGAACAGGTGTTTTGTAGTTTTCATTGTAAAGGTCTTTCACATTTCTGGTTAGGAAGATGCCAACATATTTTATTTTTTTGTGGCTATTGTGAATGGAATTGTGCTTTTTATTTGGGTTTCTGTTTGTTTATTATTGGTGTATAGAAATGCGATTGTCTTTTGCACATTTATTTTGTATCCTGAGACTTTGCCAAAGTCCTTTATCAGTGTAAGGAGGTTTTTGACAGATTCTCTTGGGTTTTCAAGGTACACAATCATGTCATCGGCAAAGAGAGATAACTTGACTTCCTTTTTTCCCATTTGGATACCCCTGATTGCCTTCTCTTCTCTGATTGCTCTAGCCAGGACTTCCAATACTATATTGAACAGGAGGGGTGAGAGTGGGCATCCTTGTCTTATTCCAGTTTTCAGGGGAAATGGTTCCAATTTTTGTCCATTTAGGAGTATGCTGGCTATGGGTTTCTTGATGATGGCTTTTACTATTTTGAGGTATGTTCCCCATATGCCTAGCTGTTTGAGGGTTTTTAATCAAGATGGGTGCTGGATTTTATCAAAAGCTTTTTCTGTATCTAATGACATAATCATCTTGTTTTTGTTTTGACATCTGTTGATGTATTTAATTACATTTATGGTCTTACAAATGTTGAACCAGTCTTGCACCCCAGGGATGAAGCCTACTTGGTCATAATGGACGATTTTTGAGATGTGTTGTTGAGTCTGGTTTGCTAGGATCTTGTTGAGAATTTTAGCACCTATGTTCAACAAAGATATTGACCTGTAGTTCTCTTTCTTTGTGGGGTCTTTACCTGGCTTGGGTATCATTGTGATGTTAGCTTCGTAAAATGATTTGGGAGAGTTCCATCTTTCTCCATCACCTGGAATACCTTCAGTAGGATTGGTATCAGCCCCTCCCTAAATGTCTTGTAGAATTCTGCTGGAAAGCCATCTGGTCCAGGGCTTTTTTTTTGTAGGTAGTTTTCTTATTACATAGTCAATTTTCTTGATTGTTATTGGTCGATTTAGGGTCTCTATTTCTTCCTGTGTCAACCTAGGCAGGTTTTGTGATGTCAGAAAGTCCTTCATTTCTTAATGTTTTCAAGTTTGTTTCCATACAAGTATACATAGTAGTTACTAATGATCTTTTGTATTTCTTCAGGGTCAGATGTGACTTCATCTTTTGTGTTTCTGATTGTGTTTATTTGGGCTTTTTCTCTCTTTCTCTTGGTCAGTCTAGCTAAGGGACCATCAATCTTGTTTATTCTTTTGAAGAACCAGCTTTTTGTTTCATTGATCTTTTTGTATTATCTTTTTGTCTTCTATGCCCCTGGATTTAGGCTTTTATTTTGGTGATCCGGATTTTTCTGCTGAAATAGGGTTTTGGTGGTCTTGCTTTTCCTGCTTCCTTAGGTGGCTTGTTAGGCTGTTAATTTGTGATCCTTCCATTTTCTTCATGTTCATTTGTAGAGATATGAATTCCCCTCTTACTACAGTTTTCATGGCATCCCAGAGATTTTGGTAAGATGTTTCTTCATTTTCATTTGTTTCCAGATATCTTTTAATCTCTGTTTTGATTTCATCATTGACCCAGGAGTTGTTTAGCATCATGCTGGTTTAGTGTCCATGTCTTTGTGGGTATTGGGGGGACCTTGTTGTGGGTATTGGTGGGACCTTGTTGGGATTGGTGTTTATTTTTATTCCACTGTGGTTTGAGAAGGTACATGGTAACATTTTGGTCCTTTTAAATTTGCCTATGCTTGATTTATGGCAAAGTATGTGGTCGATCTTAGAGTACATTCCATGCGGTGATGAGTAGAATGTATATTCTGTGGTCGTTAGATGGAGTGTTCTGTAGGTATCAATTAAGTCCATTTGGTCAAGAGTCACATTGAGGTTCCGGATCTCTTTGCTGATTTTTTGTCCCAATGATCTGTCTAGGGTTGTGAGTGGGATATTGAAGTCCCCAGCTATGATAGTGTGAGTTGATATCTTTTTTGAGTTTATGTAGAAGCTGCTTTATGAAAGTTGGCACTCCTATGTTGGGTGCATATATGTTTAAGATGGATATTTCTTGTTGATTGATTGAACCTTTTATCATTATGTAGTGGCCTTCTGTATCTTTTTTAATTTTTAATAGCTCAAAGGGTATTTTGCCTGAAATTAAGATTGCGACTCCTCCTTTCTTTTGTGTTCCATTCACCTGAAAGTTTGTTTCCCATCCTCTTACTTTGAATGTGAGTGTCCTTTCTAGTGAGGTGAGTCTCTTGGAAGCAATAGATTGTTGCCTGGTGATATTTTATCCATTTTGCCATTCTATGTCTTATCAGTGGTGCATTTAGTTCAATCATATTTAGGCTAATTATTGAAATGCAAGAGTTGATCCCTGTCATAAAGTTCTTACAGAGCTGTTGTTCCTGTTTGTTTGTTGTATTTCTTTTGGTTTTGGAGTTGGTTCATGTGTGTTTTTAATGTTTTGCCTGTACTCTTGTGAAGAATGTTGTTGTTCTTTTTTCCTTTTCTTCTGTGTTCAATACTTTCTTAAGTGTTTCTTGTAGAGGTGGTCTGCGGGCAGCATAGGTTCTTAGGGATTGGATATCTGGGAATGATTTCAATTCTCCCTCTCTGATAAAGCTTGGCTTGGCTGGGTAGGTTATTCTTCATTGAAATTGTTTATCTTTTAGAACTTTAAAGATAGAGCTCCAGGCTCTCGTAGCCTGGAGGATTTCTGTAGATAAATCAGCTGCTATTCTAATTGGTCTTCCCTAGTGGGTAGTCTGACCTTTTTCTCTTGCTGCCTTTAGGATTTTTTCTTTTATAGCTACTTTGTTTAGGCAAATTATTATGTGTCTGTGAGTTGATCTCATCTGTTGTCTTGCAGGGGTTCTCTGAATCTCTTGTGCTTGAATTTTTGCATCACTGATGAGATGAGGGAAGTTTTCTTAAATGATTTCATGAAATGCTTGTTCCAGTGTGACCTCTGACTCTCTCTCTGCCTCAGGAAGGCCAATTACTCTTAGATTGGGTCTCTTGAAGTAATCATTCAACTCTTGAAGGTTTTGTTCTGTCTTTTAAAATTTCTTTTCTATGTTTTTGACAGTTTGGGTTAGCTCTGTTTTTTGGGCTTCAAGCCCTGAGATTCTTTCTTTGGCTTGGTTAATTCTACTTTCCATTCTTATTAGTTTGTTATTTATTTCCATCACAATATTCTTTACTGCTGGTATTTCTGTCATCAGCTCCTTCCTATTTTCCTCTTGTCTCTCCTCAATTTTTTTAATTCTATTAATGTCTTGATGTCTAGATTCGTTGCATGTGACCAGTCATTCTGGGGGTTCTTCATTGTTTGTGTTCCGAAGTCTGTTTTCTCAGTGTCTGACCTCCCAGGGGTCTGTGAGCCCTATATTCTTCTTTTGGTTTTTCTTCATTTATGCAGATTTTTCTTCTCTTCTTTTCCCTTCCCTACACTTCCCAGTCTTCTTTAATTCTGTTATTCAGGGGTGGAGAGGTTGCTTTTACTTCTGTTTGTTCAATCTCCTATTCTTGCTAATGTATTTCCTCTTGCTTTGTTCAGTTCTGGAGTTGGACTATAGGTTGAGGGCAGTCCTTTTTGCAGTTTTGAGATTTAATTAAGGGGGGAGCTGTGATTCAAAATCTCTCTACAGATCCTGGTATCTGGCAACAGGTGTATGGATAGTCTGAAACCCACTTCCCACTGCCTTGGAGTCTGTCCATGGAGTGGGGTTGTACGTTTACTCCCTTGGAACCCCAGCAGGTGGTGATATCTCACTGCTGCAGCTGCTGAAGCCTGCAGTCCAGAGGGGAGTGAGTCTTTGATGGTATCTGCAACCTGCGGCAGCCACCTCCCTGTGCACGGGGGGAGCTCCACAGGCCTGGCTCTGGGCGAGGGGCATGGCATGGTAGTGGTAGCGGTAGTGGCAGCAGCAGCTGGGCAGCGGTGATCTCAGGAGATCCTGCTTGTAGGGGCTTTACGGTCTGAAGTCGTGGGTCGCCTCAGGCATGGGTGGGCAATGACTGCAGCAGCAGCATCCCCAGCTGCGGCAGCAGCCCAGACTGCTGTGATGTCTGAGTAATGGTGGCAGTGGCAGTGGTGGCTGAGCTTCCTGTGAAGAGCAGCCTGCTGAAGATGGGAGATGCAGCCCTGCACATCACAGGACAATGGAGATTGCATCAGGGAGACCCAGGCATCCTGCAAAGGAACTACCTTGTTTTATTGTGCTTCATTTCATAGTGCTTTTCTAATATTGTGTTTTTTACAAATTGAAGATTTAAAAAATCTGTCAGCACCATTTTCAAACAGTATATACTCAATTCATGTCTTTGTGTCACATTTTGTTACTTTTTATTATATTTCAAACTTTTTTCATTATTATATCTGCTTTGGTGCTCTATAATCAGTGATCTTTGATGTTACTATTATAATTGTTTTGGAGTGCAAATAAACTGCAAATATATAATACAGCAAACTTAACTAGTAAATGTGTGTGTGTCCTGAATGCTCAACTAACCTGTGGTTTCCCCATCTCTCTCCCTCTCCTCAGGCCACTGTATTTCTGAGACACAACAATGTGGAAATTGGGCCATTAATAACCCTACTGCAGTCTCTAATTTTTCAAGTGAAGGGAAATAGTTACACATATCACTTTAAATCAAAAGTGAGGAATGATTAAGCTTAGTGAAGAAGGCATGTCAAAAGCTGAGACAGGCCAAAAGTTAGGCCTCTTGAGTCAAACAGTTAGCCAAGTTGTAAATGCAAAACTAAAGTTATTAAAGGAAATGTGAAGTACTACACCAGGAAGTACATAAATGATAAGAAAACGAAACAGCCTCATTGATGATATGGAGAAAATTTTAATGATCTACACAGAAGATCAAACCAGGCACAATATCCCCTTCAACCAAAACCTAACACAGAGAAAGTCCCAACTCTCTTCAAAGTCTGTGCCAGTTGGGAAAAGTGATGAGGGTGCAGAAGAAAAGCAGAATGCTAGCAGAGGTTGGTGCCCAAGGTTTAAGAGAAGAAGCTGTTTTCATAACAAAAAAGTAGAAGGTGAAGCAGCAAGTACGCATGTGGAAGCAGAAATAAGTAATCCAGAAAATCTAGCTAAGATCATTGATGAAGGTGGCTGCACTCAGCAACACATTTTCAACATAGACAAAATGGTCTTCAATTGGAAGAGGATGTCATCTAGAAGTTTCTTGCTAGAGAGAAGAAACCTCAAAGCTTCAAAGGACAGGCTGACTCTATTAGGAGCTAATGTGGTTGATGAGTTTAAGTTGAAGCCAATGCTCATTTCCCATTCTGGAAATCCTAGAGCCCTTAAGAATTATGCCAAATCTACTCTACTCGTGCTCTGTAAATTGAATTGTAAGACTTGGATATGGTTTGCTGGATATTTTAAGTCTATAGTTTAGATAGCTACTCACAAAAAAAGGTTCCCTTCAAAATACTACTTGTCTGACAAAATGTCTGGTTGCCCAAGAGCTCTAATGAAGATCTATAGGAAAATTAATGTTATTTTCATGCCTGCTTATGTGACATCCAATCATTTATCTATTCAGCCCATAGAGGAAAGAAGTAATTTTGAATTTCAAGTCTTAGTAATCAAGAAATGCATTTCTTAATGCTACAACTACTTTAGATAGTGATTCCTCTGATGGATTTGGAAGAAGTACAATGAAAACCTTCTGGAAAGGAATCATCATTCTAGATGCCATTAAGTAAGAACATTCATAATTCATGTAAGGAGGTCAACATTCACAGGAGTTTGAAAGAAGTTGATTCCAACCCTTATCAATGACTTGAGGTGTTTAAGACTTCAGTGGAGGAAGCAACTGCAGATGTGATAGAAATAGCTAGAGACCTAGAATTAGGAGTAAAACCTGAAGATGTGGCTGAATTGCTGCAATCTCATGATAAAATCTGAACAGACAAGGAGTTACTTCTTATGGAAGAGAAAATAAAGTGATGTCTTAAAACAGAAACTACTCCTGGTGAAGATGCGGTGAACAATGATAAAATGACAACAATGGATTTAGGAATCTCCATCGACTTAATTGATAAAGCATTGATAAAGTTGGCAAAGCAGATTTTAAGAGGACTGATTCCAATTGCTACAGATTAATCTCTCATGAAAGGAAGAGTCCATTGATTTGGTAGATTTCACTGTTTTCTTTATTTTCTTAAGTTTCTTTTTCTTTTTTTATATTTTATTTTAAATATGTGGGGTATAATTAAAGATTAGGTGTACAAGTGGACATATTACAGGTACATTTTGGGCCTCCCTTTGGTCCCCACTTCGCCTGGTTTGAGATCAGGTACCTTATTGATGTTGTGTCCCCACCTCCGCCCTGACAGTCTCCCACTACTGCCAATCCCTTTCTTATAGTATTATGGTATATGCTCAGGGTCTGCTTATGAATGAGAACATATGGCACTCTGTTCTTTGTTTCTGTGATAGAACCCTGAGTATTATAGACTCTAAAGTCATCTTGTTTTAAAAAATTACCACAGCCATCCCAAACTCCAGCAATCACCACCCTGATCAGTCAGCAACCATCAACACAGGGGCAAGACCAAAAAGGTTATGACTCACTGAAGGCTCAGATGATCATTAGCATATTCAGCTATATAGTATTTTAAATTAAGATATATATATTGTTTTTTAAATACAATGCCATTGCATACTTAATGGACTACAGTGTAGTGTAAACATAATTTTTATGTGCTATGAGAAACCAAAAAATTTTATGATTTACTTTGTTGTGGTAGTCTGAAACTGAAGTCACAATATCTCCAAGGTATGCCTGTAAATGCCTGTTGACCAACTGTCTCAATGTTGCAAGCTGAATACATACCAGAAATTCTAAAATCATTTAATTTTTTTTTACTAGGAACAAAATTAAGGCTAGGTCATATTTATTGCTCATTTGTGGCCTGCTCTTTGCCAAACTATGACAACCCTAACTCTTCACAAGCATAAAACTTAACTCTTCTTTTATCTTCATCAAAAAATGCTTTTCAAAAACTGAGTGACTCCCAGATGACATTAGTCAATTCCACTTAGCCCTGTTTGAATCTAGCCTACATGATAGAAAAAAACTTAGCTCCCCTATAGCAGTGCCCTATATTTTAAAAGAATATTATAAATACATGTTGCTAAAGAGCATAAGAAAATTAATATCATCATAATTTTTAACAATTTTTACATTTTCATTCAAACAAAAGTAAGTAAAATAAGTTGTTATTATACTCTCTCATTTTAGGTTTCAAGAACTATAAGGAGTCATGCTTCTTTAAAATAAATACCCCAAATAGAAAATATGATACATTGTTAATCACATTTAAAAATGTCTGAATTCTTTTTTTTTTTTTTTTTTTTTTTTTTGAGTTGGAGTCTCACTCTGTCGCCCAGACTGGAGTGCAGTGGCCGCTCCCGGCCACCGCAGCCTCGACCTGCTGGGCTCCGGCAATCCTTCCGCCTCAGCCTTCCAAGTAGCCGGAATTACAGGCATGTGCTACCACGCCCGGCTGTTTTTTTTTTTTGTTTATTGTAGAGATGAGGTCTCGCTGCCCAGGCGGGTCTTGAACCGTGGGCTCAGGCAATCCACTCACCTCAGCCACCCAAAGGCGCGGGATTACACACTATGAGGTTTACACTATAGAATAAATTCTATATAGGTAAATGATTGAAACTATAAACTTCTTCGAGTATTTTTAACTCTAAAAGTAAATAAATAAGGATAAAACAAGAAAATATATTCTAACCTTACCTGAAATATCCAACTAGAAAATATATCAGAAGAAATTATAATGAATAACCATAACAAATTTCTTTTTTCTTTTTTTTTTTTTTTTTTTGAGTCAGAGTCTCACTCAGTCACCCAGACTGGAGTGCAGTGACTGCTCCCGGCCACTGCAGCCTCGATCTGCTGGGCTCTGGCGATCCTTTGACCTCAGCCTTCCAAGTAGCCAGAATTACAGGCACGCACTACCACACCCAACTGATTTTTTTTATTTATTGTAGAGATGAGGTCTCACCAAGTTGCCCAGGCGGGTCTCGAACCCACAAGCTCAGGCAATCCACTCGCCTCAGCCTCCCAAAGTGTGGGATAACAGGCTGAGCCACCAAGCCCAGCTTATAACAAATTTCTAATTTTATAAAAATAAAAATTGAAGCCCTAAATATTAAATTAAAAAGCACAAACCCATCTGAGATTTAGTGAAAGCTCAAGTTAAACACATCTCCTAATTTTCAATCATGCTTTTTACATAGTCTCAAGCTTCTTACAATCTGTCAAGTTCATTTGTGCCTTAAACAACATTAAATCATATCCCTGTGATATAGTTTAAGAAGACCATTCATAAAAATTGGCCAATTCATCAATAGACCACCGTTAAGAACAGGATAACTAGTTGCTTAAGTTTAAAAAATTTAATTCTTTGCTGCAATGCTTAAAGTATGTTCTAGCTAGGAGATTTGTATAGCATATGACAACTGTAGTTTCTTCCAGTACCCTTTAGAAGAAAAATCTCACAAAGATCAGTAGTTTCAAGGATCATATGAGCAGCTCATTCTAGAAATCTGATCTAATTTTTTTGAATCTAGGAAAATGGCCTGAATGCAAAAAGTACATTTACTAGTGAATCTGACAGCTAGAAAAGCTGTCAAATGATAACTAGTTACAGAAAAGTCTAGGCGAGTATTAAAATAATTTAAGAAAGAGAGCAAGGACAACTTTATAGAAATCTTGGAAACTCAGTAAAAGAATTTGGTTTTAGTGCCATAGACAGTGTAATGTTGATAGAAAAAATTAAAAGGTAAAGCAAAAGAAATAGACTGTAGGTCCCTTTTCACTAACTATCATGGTATAAGGATCTAACCTAGGTGTTTTTACAAGAACATTTTCTCTTAGGTAGTTTTGCTGCAATTCTATTAAGTACATTTTAACCAAGGTATCACTATGCCAGTTATAAAGGATCCAAGGTGTATTTTATAGCAATAAAGTTTGAGTCATAAAAGTTTAAGAAGAAAAAGAGAAAGATAAAGTGGTAGAATAATTATTTAAGGAAATCGCAGCAGAAAAAATTTTAAGCCTGGCAAAAGACATAAATATTCAGGTATAGGAAGGTCAAAGGTCTCTAGTCGATTCAACCCATATAATATTACCCAAGGCATATTATAATCAAATTGTCAAAGATCAAAGACAAAGAGATGATTCTGAAAGCACAAAGAAAAAATGAATCACATAACATAAAATAATCCCAATACACCAAGCAGCAGATTTATTAGCAGAAATCTTACACTCCAAGAAAGAGTGAAATGTTAAAGAAAAAAACCCTATCAACAAAGAACACTGTACCCAGCAAAGTATTCCTTCATAAATGATATTGAGAATAAGACTATCCTGGATGAACTAAAGCTGAGGGAGTAAACTACAACCAGATCCATCTTACAAAAAATAGTAAAGCAAGTTTTTCAAGCTATGAAGAAATGAGGCTAATGAGCAACAGAAAAATATTTAAAAGTGTAAGACTCATTGGTAAAAGTAAGTACAAAGTCAAAAGCAGAATATTCAAGCCGGGCTCGGTGGCTCAGCCTGTAATCCCACGCCTTTGGGAGGCTGAGATGAGTGGATTGCCTGAGATCGCGGGTTCAAAACCCGCCTAGGCAGGCGAGACCTCATCTCTACAATAAATCAAAAAATCAGTCAGGCGTGGTAGTGCATGCCTATAGTTCCAGCTACTTGGAAGGCTGAGGCGGAAGGATCGCCGGAGCCCAGCAGGTCGAGGCTGCGGTGGCTGGGAGCGGCCACTGCATTCCAGTCTGGGAGACAGAGTGAGACTCCAACTCAAAAAAAAAAAAAAGCAGAATATTCTAATGCTATGATGGTGGTGTGTAAATCATGTATATTTTTAACATGAAGGTTAAAAGATAAAGCTATAAAAGTATCAATAGAATAATTTGTTAATAGATATGCATCATAAAATATGTAAATTGTAACATCAAAAATTCAAAATCTTGGAGGCAGTACAGTATAAGTGTTGAGGGTTTTTTAAAATTTATTTTGTGATTGAAGTTACACTGTTGTCAGCTTAAAATAACCTGTTATCACTATAAGATATTATTTTGTAAGATCCTTGGTAACTACACAGCAAAAAACTATAGTAGATACACACAAAATAAAAGGCAAGAAATCAAAATCTTCCACTTGAAAAAATCACTTAGCCACAAAGGAAGATAGTAAGAGCACATGAAAGGTACAAATGATCTACATAACAAATAAAAAACAATGAACACAATGATGATAGGAAGTTCTATCTATCAATAATTACCTTGAATGAAAATGGACTAAATTCTCCAATGAAAAGACATAGAGTACCTGAATAGATGGGGAAAAAAAAAGAAAGATTCAACTATACATTGCCTACAAGAGACTCACTTCACTGGTGAGAACATATGCAGACTAAAAGCAAAGGCATATTCGGGCTCGGTGGCTCAGCCTGTAATCTCGTGCCTTGGGAGGCTGAGGTAAGTGAATTGCCTGAGCCCGTGGGTTCGAGACCACCTGGGCAACTTGGTGAGACCTCATCTTTACAATAAATAATAAAAAAAAACTAGCCAGGTGTGGTAGCGCGCGCCTGTAGTTCCAGCTACTTGGAAGGCTGAGGCGGAAGGATCGCAGGAGCCCAGGAGGTCGAGACTGCTGTGGCCGGGAGCTGCCACTGCACTCCAGTCTGGGCGACAGAGTGAGACTCCAACTCCAAAAATAAATAAATAAATAAAATAAAAGCAAAGGCATGGGAAAAGACATTTCATGTCAATGGAAACCAGAATACAGCAGGAGTAGCTATACTTATATAAAATAGACTTTAAGTCTAAAACTGTAAAAGAGATAAAGAAGGTTATTATATAATGATAAAGGGATCAATTCAACGATGGATATAACAATTATAAACATATATGTACCCAACCCAGAGCATCTGAATACACATATATAAAGCAAATAAGAATAGATCTGAAAGGAGACAGAGAATTCAATACAATAATAGCAGGGGATTTCAACAGCCCATTTTCAGCAATGGATATAGTATCTAGACAGAAATCAATAAGGATACATAGGACTTAAACTGTACTCTAGATCAAACAAACATAATAGGTATATACAAACATTCTATCCAATAGCTACAGAGCACACATTTGTCTCACTGAACATAGAATATTCTCCAGGATAGATGATATGTTAAGCCACAAAATAAGATTTAAAATTTTTAAAAAGATTACAATCATATCAAGTATCTTTTCTGACCACAATAATATAAAACTAGAAATCAATAACAAAAAGAACTTTGGAAAAATTTAAAATATATGAAAAGTAAACAACATACTCCTTAACAACCAATGTGTTAATAAATAATTCAAAGAAAATTAAAAAATATCTTGAGACAAGTGAAACTGAAAATACAACATAACAAAACCTAAGGGATACAATAAAATCAGTTCTAAAAGGAAAGTTCCTAGCAATACACACCTGAATCAAAAAGAACAGTCTCAAGTAAACAATCTAACGTTGCATCTCAAGGAATCAGAAAAACAAAAACAAACTAAGCTAAAGTTAGTAGAAGGGAAAAACAGATCAAAGTAGAAATAAATAAAATAGATATTAGAAACACAATAAAAACGATCAACAAAATAAAGAGTTAATTTTGTTGAAAGATGAACAAAATTAACAAAACTTTAGTTAGACTAAGAAAAAACAGAGGACTCAAATAAAATCAGAAATGAAAAAGAAGGTATTACAACCAATAACAGAAAATCAAAAGATTATAAGAGAATAAAATGAACAATTATACCTAAACGAATAGGAAAATCTATAGGAAATTGATAATTTCCTTAATTCCTTGATGTATACAATGAATCAAGATGAAATTATGAAGGAACAGAAAACCTTAACAGACCAATACAATAAAGGTCATAGATAAAATCATACTCAGTGGGGAAAAGTTGAGAGTTTTTGCTCTGAGATCCAGAGCAAGACAAGAATGCCCACTCTCATCACTTCTGTTCAATATGGTACTGGAAATCCTAACCAAACAATTAGGGAATAGAAAGAAAGGAAAGGAAGAAGTTAAACTGTCCCTGTTTACAGATTACATGCTTTTATGTCTTAAAAGATGCTACCAAAAAAGCTTCCTAAAGCACCACCAAAAATCTGTTAGAGTAAACAAACTCATTAAAGTTGCAAGACAAAAAATAAACATATAAAACTCAACAAACCATATAAAAAATTAAGAACACAATCTTAGAAAGCAAGAGAAAGATCCCATTTACCATAGCTACAAAAAATTATGAATAAATTTAACTAAATAAGTAGAAGAACTATACACTGAAAACTACAAAATATTGACGAAAAAATTAAGACACAAATAAATGGAATGACATCTGATCTGCTGGTCAAGAAATGAAAGAATTACTATTGTTAAAATGTTCATACTACCAAAAGTGATCTACAGATTCAGTGCAATCCATATAAAATTGCAAATGCCATTCTTCACAGAAATAGAAAACACAATCTTAATGTTTGAATGAGACTACAAAAGACATGGACTAGCCAATGTGATTTTCAGTAAAAATAATAAAGCTGGAGTCATCACATTACCTAACTTCAAAATATTCTACAAATCTGTAGTACCTAAAAAAAGCATGGTACTGGCATAAAAACACACCAACACATTGATCAATAAAACAGAATAGAGATCCCAGAAATAAATTCCACACATTTACAGTCAGCTGATTTTTTTGGCAAAGGTACCAATAGCATACAATGGGGAAACAACAGTCTTTTCAATAAATAGTGTTGGGAAAACTGGATATCCATATGCACAATAACAAATTTAGGTCCTTAACACACATCGTATAAAATTAACTTAAACGAGATTGCAAATCTAAATGGAAGATCCAAAACTATAAAGTACTAGAAGAGGACATAGGGAAGAACATCATGCAATAAATCTGGGCAATGAGTTTTTGGATATGACCCCCAAAGCACAGGCAACCAAAGCAAAACAGACAAAGGAATTATATAAAACAGAAAAACTTTTGTACACTAGAAAAAACAATCAACAGAGTGAAGAGACAACTTACAAAATGGGAAAAAATAATTGAAAATATGTGGTTGATAATGGGCTAATATCCACAATATATTAGGGACTCAAACAACTCAATAGCAAGAAAACAAATAATCTGATTTAATACTGAGTGATCTATCACAGAAACAAAGAACCGAATATCACATGTTCTCACTCATAAATGGACCTTGAACAACTATTGTAATACTATAAAAAAGGGATTGGCAGTAGTGGGAAATTGCCAGGAGAGGTGGGGGGCACACCTCATCAACAAGGGTACTTGCATTTGTCAACCTAACCCTGAATTGTACCCCACATATTTAAAATTAAAAATTATTTTTTAAAATGAGCAAAAAATCTGAATAGATATTTTTTCAAAAGAAGACAAAGGGTTGATAGGTATATGAAAAAATTACCATCACTAATCATCAAGAAAGTTCAATTAAAACCACTATGAGTTATCACCTTGCACCTATAATAATAGCTATTATCAAAAAAAGACAATAACAAACATTGACAAAGATGTGGAGAAAACAGAACCTTGCAGTCTGTTGATGGGAACATGAATTATTGCAACCACTATGGAAAACAGTATGGAGGTTCCTGAAAAAATTAAAAATAGAACTACCATATTATCCAACAATCCCACTACTGGGTCTTAGTCCAAAGGAAATGAAATCAGTGTGTTGAAGATATATTTGCACTACCATGCTCATTGCAGCATTATTCACAATAATCAAGATATGAAATCAATCCAAGTGTCTGTCAGTGCATGAATAAAGAAAATGTGGTATATATGCACAATGGGATACTATTAGCCATAAAAAGAATAAAAAGTCTGTCATTTGGAAAAATATGGATAAACTAGAGGACATTTTGTTAAGTAAAGTAAGCCAGGCATATGTGGAATCTAAAACAGATTATCTCATATAAATAGAGAGAGAATGGTGGTTGCCAAGGACTTGGGTAGTTAGAGGGAGGCAGGGTTGATGAGATTTTGATAAAAGGATACAAAACTTCAGTTAGATAGAAGGAATGAGTTCAGGAGATGTATTATACAACATGGGGACTATAACTAATAAAATATAGTATTCTTAAAATGCTAAAAAAGTAGATATAAAGTGTTCTCAACAAAAAAATTCATACCTATCTGTACTAATACATATGTTAATTAGCTAGATTTAAGCATTCCACAACATATATATACTTCAAAACATCCTGCTGTAAATGGAAAATACATACAATTTTATCTGTCAATTAAAAATGATTTAGTTCAGTTCTCAGACAAGATATCACCCTGCTGTTTTCCTCTAAATACAATCCAACAAATGCTCATGGAAAGTTTATTCATAATTATTTTATAGGTGCTCTTCAGAGAATGAATGGTTAAATAAACTTTGGTGCATTCATACAGTGGAACACTACTCAGCAATAAAAGGAATGCATGACTTTAATGGATTTTCAGAGAATTACGCTGAGTAAAAAAAAAAAGTCAAATTCAAAGGCTAACATATGTAATTTTGTTTATAGAACATTTCCTAAATGACAAAATTATATAAATAAAGAACATATTAGTGGCTGTCAGGCATTGGGGAGAGGCATGCATGAGGAAAGTTGTCTGGCTGTTACAGGGCAACATGAGGGATCCTTGTGACAATAAAAGCATTCCTTATGGGTACTGTAGTAGTACATACACAGGCCTAATGAGTAACAAAATTGCAGAGAACTAAATACACAAACACTCATATGCAAATGAGTACAAGTAAGACTGGGGAGATTTGAATAAGATTGGTGGATGGTATAAATGTCAATATCCTAGTTGTGATAGTGTGCTATAATGCTGCAAGATGTTATCACTGGGAGAAACTACGTAAAAGACATATGGAATCTCTACTATTTCCTACAACTGCATAGGAATCTGCAATTAATTCAAAATAAGTTAAATTTAAATATGAGTTTATAACAAATAAAAACTATCAAATACTGCTAAAATTTAATACATTTCTGTGTCCTTGTTATACCCTTCTGCCACTTAGTTATGAATCCAAAGAAAGAACGTTATTTTCCATCTCAAACAACTTAGTTTTTATGCAATTACATACTTCTGGAGCTTCACTTGGAGGTACAGGATCCATAACCTCCATAAAATGGTGCAAGAAATTGAGGAGGATTTTAGCTTCTGGCTCTTTTCCCTTGCTTAAATACTGGAAGCTTTGAGGAAAGATGTCATGTTAAACTTTTGATTCAGTCAACAGACGTTAACTATTTTTTTCATGCTCTTATATCAACTTCTATCTACAGCTAAGGGCTACATCTTTAATTCATATATAATATTTTTCAGTTCTTAGTTGTAATTCTCTTGTTCATTGTAGAATTCACATAACACTGATGGACCCATTGAGCTTTTAAAAGTACCCTAGGATATAGAGTTCACATACATTTTAGTAAATCTACCATAAGAAAATTATTTTTTTAGCTACTTATTCTTCCATTTCAAAGTCTCATTTTATGGTTATAACCTTATTTTAACCTTACTTATCTACTCATTATGTTAAAATTGCACTTACTTTACGCCTCCCAAGGTTAAAATGAGGATTAAACTACCATTTATTTTCATTTTTTATTATTTTATTATCCCCATAAAAGTCTGGAGTTACCATCTTCCTTTATCCTTCTTTGGTGTTGGTATAAAAAGACTTTTTTATTTTATGCTATGTCCTTCTTTAAGTAGCATGATCATTTTTATTTTCTTTTCTAATTTAACCTCTATATTTTTAATATGTTTCCATTTTTAATGTTTATGAGTACATTATAGTTGTATATATTTATGGGATACATGTGATAATGATTCAGGAATACAATGTGTGATGATAGATCTGGGTAACTGGAATATCCATCACCTCAATTATCATTTCTTTGTGTTGGGAACATTCCAAATCTTCTCTTCTAGCTATTTGGAAATATACAATAAATTATTGACAACTATAGTCACCCTATTGTGCTACTGAACACTAGAACTTATTCCTTCTATCTAATTGTATTTTTGTACCCATTAATGAGCCACTCTTAATTCACCTCACTTTACCCTCCTAACCTCTAATAACCGACATCCTATTAACAAATATCACATATTCTCATTTATATGTGGAATCTGCCTTTTAAAAAGTTTTTTTCTCAAGCCGGCTCGGTGACTCAGCCTGTAATCCCATGCTTTGGGAGGCTGAGGTGAGTGGATTGCCTGAGCCCGCAGGTTCGAGACCCGCCTGGGCAACTTGCCGAGACCTCATCTCTACAATAAATCAAAAATTAGCCAGGCATGTTAGCGCGCACCTGTAGTTCCAGCGACTTGGAAGGCTGAGGTGGAAGGATCACCAGAGCCCAGCAGGTCGAGGCTGCGGTGACCGGGAGCGGCCACTACACTCCAGTCTGGGTTTCAGAGTGAGACTCCATCTCAAAAAAAAAAAAAAAAAAGTTTTTTCTCTCTTCGTGTTATTTTCAATTATTGTTTAAATAACCGATTAATATCTTGTTGCTTGCCCTATTTTTGATTACTAATAAAAGATTTTTATGGCCCATTTTTCTCTAATAAACTACTAGACAAACTGAATACCAGATGACTCTGGAAACCTGCTTTTAATCGAATCTAGATAACTGAATTTAGTTTCTCAATTCCTAAAGAGATTCAGTCAGATTTGATATGGTATAGTTTTGTATAGTTGATAAGGAATGATTTTGTATGTTTTTAAAAGCACCAAAGTTATTGCAATTATTCTAGAGAATAATCTGGATGAATCTATTGGTTATTATTAACAATGAGAAAATTAAAGTTGACTATAAACTAAAATTCATTAACTCTCTTCATTCTTTCTATTGTCTTCACTTATTTGTTTATTTATCCTACTATGATAAATATACTTTCATGATGTCTTTTAAATCTATTATGGAACAAGACTGGAACAAAGTAGATAAACAGGTAAGGGAGAGAGAATCTATTAGATAATTAGATAAAATAGAAAAATAAACCTTAATTATGGCCACTACTTAACTCATGGAATTACCTCTCCTCCAATAATCTTCACTTTGCTGCCAAAGACATTCCCCTGAAGTTTAAAGGTAAACATTCCATGTTGAAAAGCTCACTATAGCCTAAAAAATATCTCAACAAGTTCTCACAGTATTTGGGACCTTATAAAAGTTAACTTCAAGCCATTTTTCTTCATTCCCCACAAGCGTCTCTAAGCAGATTGTCCTCCATTCTTGGAGCTCAGCATTACACTCACATCTTCTTACGAAAATCTAGGTAACAGTCATCATCTGTAGCATTACACTTACAACTTGCATCATAAAGTTCTAGTGTAGGCAGAGTAGAACTGTCCATCCAATGGGTACTGCTTCTCAGAGACATGTATCAGAAGCTACTCATAACTCTAAGGCCCTCCAGAATACAGGAAGGTCTGCAAGTGGCATAGGCAAGAATAAAAACCAGTGGTAATAGTAATAATAAGTCCTGCAGAATTTTACAAGTACTCCCCTGGTTCCTGTGTGTGACTTTGGATTTTCCCTTGGCTTCATCTGGCTTGATTACAAGGATTCTACAACTAGATTCTCCATTCTGGAGTTTGTCCTTAGCTACCTTGTCAATGGCTCCTAGTTCTGTCCTTATCATAGTGTGCTCCTAGGTTATACCCTACCTCAAAATTAGTATCTTAGGATTGGCTCACCTTTATTATCTTAGAAAGATAGCATTGCTTTAAATTTGGGGTTCATTAATTTATTCAATGAGCAAGTGAGACCCACACTATGCTAATTATTAAAGATATAAAGCCAAGTAGAAAATATTCTTTGCCGTCAATTATCTTGCCGCTCTGAGAAAAAAGGTAGGTGTCAGGCTGCCCCACTGGACCATTTAAATGCTAGAGTCTTCCTGATAAATCTCCACAGAAATGTTGCAAACCAGTTACACCAAGACAGTTCCCTAATTTCCCAGCCTCCTGATCAAGATGGAATAAGTTATCTTGTGAAAGCTAATCATATTCTGCTAATAAGAACGTGTATTTCAAGTTGAAATAAATAAAGGAACACAGCTGGATGCATTATGGACTCATGAAAGAAGCATATCCTTGGATGATGCTCCTGCATAGTGCTGTCATTTCATAGGTGACACTATGCACTAAATCTAAGATAACTCTAAACCATTCCAGTATGGACCACAGCACTGGCACACTGGAAACACTTTATCCTGTGATGAATGAATGAACAGATGGAAGGCAGATAGATGGATGCTTTTTCCATGGCCTATATGCTCTTTCAACTCTTTCTTTTCCACCAAAGAAATTTAAGATCTAGTTTGAATTTCATCTATGTCAAGAAATAGTCAAGTGGTGCCCCTATGTGAAGGTAACCATTTTTTCCTTGAATTCTCATTCAAATCACTGCATTCACATAGTTTATTACTTAATCTTCACCTGAATAACAGTGCATTTATGTAGTCATTTGAGTATATGGTTGCCTTTAATGGATTATAAATCCTTTGATATCTGGAAACACAGTTGATCTTTGAAGAACACAGATTTGTACTGTGTGGGTTCACTTCTATATGAATTTATTTTTAAAAACCAAACATGGGTCAAAAATATAGTATTGGTAGAATATGAAACCTGCATGTAAAGAAACCTTATTTTCTTGTACACATAGATTATGCAGCTCTGACTGAGGGACTTGAATATGCATGAATTTTGGTATATATGAAAGTCTTGGAACCAATTCCCCTCATATACCAATAAACCTGTGCATAAGTGCACTACCTAGTAGAGAATCTTGAATCATCTATCTATGTTCAGTAAACATAAGGAGAATATCAGCATGCTATTAATCACATACTTAATAAATAGTTATTTAGTACCTACCCTGGTTGTGGCAAGAATATAGTTAAAATGTAATCACCTTAACATTTGCTCAATATATTGAATACATGACTTTACCAAATCCTTGTTATCTCATAAGTAGAAATATAAGTAATGACCCCAAAAGATTTTTTGAGAGGGATAAATTAGCAACTAATAAATGAAAACACAGTTTTGAAGATTAATCATCTTGTTACAGGAAAGGAAGCAGAACAAATAGTGTACAGAATAGAGTACAAAGGCAGCAGCTAGAGTGACATTTAAAGTGCTAACAGAGTGTGGGAAAAGGTCTCAGGGAATTGATCACATTTGTGCTTTGTAGAAAAAGAAGTTGTATGTAATGCTTATCTTGGAGTGAACACACACACACATGCACTGGCAATAATATGAAAGAGGATTTTCAAACATAGGCAACTTTGCAAACAGAGAAACGGAGGCACAGAGATAATTCACATCTCCTAAGAGCCAAAGCAAACAAGGGCAAGTCTTCCCTCAAACACTGTTTCAACTCCATTCAATTCACCACGACTTCAAGCCTATTTTAATATCTTCTATTATATAAAGGCTATTACTCTATGAACTTAATGATACTAATGATTGTGGTAAACAAACAAACAAGCAAAAAATTGCTAATGTTCATCCAGAATAATAAATTTCTGATGTGAGTGGGAAACTCAGAAATTCTCCTTTTCCGTGTTCCTAGCAAGCCAAGGAAGAACCAGTATACAAACATATAGTATGTAAGTATTTAACTATCTGTAGGAAAATACACACATTCAACTGAAATACCATGTTCTACAAGTTGTACTACTAGTACATAGTAAAGACTGATTTAGTGGGGCTAAATTCCATCAGAAAGTTTGCTCAAATTTCTGCTTGTTCCCAATGCACTTGAATCAGAGTACTTGAATCACTTTTTTATATCAAAATGCTTTGGACTCATCATATAGGTACAGACAAGTTATGGTGCACACACCTCTCAGCTACTTCCTACTCAGAACATCAAGATAGAGGCAGAAAAAAGACTTTGCTTATATGGCTTCCATTTAATTTTGCACTGAAATAGGTCCTCTGTGTTGGGATTAAACAGGTTATACAGGCCAAACAAAACAAAAATTAATTTTATCATAGTCATTCAGCACTTATCATGTACCAGACAATGTTCTAGAAGTTTTGTATATATATAATTTTCTTTATTATCTCAAGAGCTCTATTAAGTAGATATTATAGTGCCCATGCAGACGAAGAACTTGAAATTAAGAAAAGTAAAATAACATATCCAAGGCTTCACAATTTTTAAATGAAAGGTCAGAATTCAGACATCTTCTTTCTGACTTTGAAATTTTGAACTTGACAACCTTAAAATGCATTTAATATTCATAATAAGCCTATCTATTTCCCTACTGAGAAGATGAGAAAACTGAGGCTCAGAGTTCAGTAATTTGCCAAAAGTTTTTCTTTTATGAAATGATCCACCGAAAAAATTAAATTAGGTTCAGTGAAGACCTTCTCCTTCAAATCCCTCTTCCAACTGACACTGTATCAATAACTAACTGAGACAATTTTGTGAAGTCAGTATTCTTTACTATTTTTTATCTTGAAATTATTTGTTTGACTATGAAGAGAACACAATATAGGGAAACCAGCAAAAATATATGCTTCATTCCTATGGTAATAAAGAAAAAAATGGCTCTGGGAAAAGCATAAAAAATGAGCTGTGGGTTATTTTTGGTTCATCCAGTATCCCCAATACATCTTCTCCCTGTGGGCTGACTCAGGGCAGCATATGGCTGTTCTTTTCACAGTTCAGATTCTTCTGTTTACCCTGAACCTCTAGGTTACAATATGTTTTGTAATCACTAATAAGGACTACCTGCCTCTTGAGAGATTCAGCCCAGCAAAAAAGCGAGACCTAATTGTTCAAATTCACTCTCAGGTAGACAATACACCCTTCATGCATGGACTGAGATTACTGAGTAGAAAACTTAAATCCAAACAAACAAATTATACTAACTGATTATAATTGCTAAATTAAGAACATATGTTCATTCCACAAAAAAATAAAAAAGAAACAATAATATTTGGAACTATAAAAGCAATGCTTTTGAGGAAATGAAATGCCTCATATGTTTTCCAAGAAAACGAAAAAGAATCATCTACTTGTTTAAAAAATTCATTCACTTCACTAAGACATATTCTAGGCAAATTTACTGCACTCAAAAATGCCTATCCATATAATCTGTGTACAATTTTATCCAATGGTTGAATTATTCCAGAAGAACTCTTTGAAAACAAGCACAATTCAATCCAATAACTGACTGATAAATGCTTACCATTGAGAGTGTGAAAGCTATTTTAAATCTGGTTTATTAGAACAAGAAGAGATGGCGCACATGGATAAGAGGAAACACTCCTCCCAGCATCCTCCTTTGCCCTCTGTAATGATTCCCACCAGTGGTCAGACCAGATTAGGAACCTCTCTCCAGGCTGCCTTTGCAATACCATGTACACACCTTCATCAGTGCTCCTGTCTCGCTGTGCTAGAATTGTTAGAGTGTCTGTGACCCCCTTCTAGTCTGTGAGTGCTCTGAGAGCAGGAACCACAAATTCACTCTAATGACAACACCTAGGTCAGAGTACGAGCACAGAATGAATTTATTAAATCCATTCAAAAATAAATACCTAGATGACAACATCTATCCACATCCTACTATAGGAAAATAAATTGTGTGTGTGTGTGTGTGTGTGTGTGTGTATGTATCTTATATAAAGTTTACTTTTTAAGTGCAGAAGGATTTTCTAAGTATTAAGGCCATATCAACGACTGACAGAAACAACTGGCTGTGGGAGAAATGATCAGCATTTTAAAAGCAGAGATTCTCTCTGAACTTTCTAAAGCAAACTCAAATGCCTCTTCTAATAGGATCTTCACTTCTCGACTCACTACAGTCATTATCTATCAAGTTCTCCAATGACCACATACAATCCTGAAATGCTGGATTAATCACAGGTAATATTTATGGATCTCAGGTGTAGCAGACACTGGATTAAGTACTTCATTGTATAATTTCATTTAATACTTACTATGACCATATAAGGTGGGTGCTACTAACGTTTCCATTTTAGAGATGATGAAACTGAGGTATATAATTTGTTTAATGCTTTGCCTAGGAGCCAAGCAGAAAATTTACAAACTGGTAGCTTTCCATGCATTCCACCTCTCTACCTTCGAGCTGGTAACATCCAACTCCTAAGGAGAAAAGTCATCTAGTTTTCCTGATAATCCTCAAAATGGAATCCTTGATTTATAATCTCTCCCTAGAGTCTAATTTACTGTTTTCTTCTAAAAGCTGTATTTTCTCTGTTTCAGTAAAACTAGCACTGCTGTCTAGTAATAAGTGATCATAATCACTCGTGAGAAATAATTCTTACCAATTGTTTTGATATATTTTATGAACAATAACACAGTCATAAACATAAAACTTTCATGCACTGTTAAATGTACATAAAAGAGCAGTTTGAGATTCAGCATGAAATTTTATAACTATATTATGTGCATATGGAGAGAGATAAGTGTATACATGTCTACTTGTGTATATAATTATTTTAGCTGTCTTTGTGTTACATACTAGTGCACATATTTTTCAAACATTGAATTTTGCTGTGTAAATACTTAATCATAAGAATATAATGGAGGTTTGGGATTAATAAAAGTCAGGAGAAAAGGAGTTTCCCTATTTTAACCCTTGTCAAAACTTTTTGGTCATGTATATTTTATTTCTCATAGGCCCACTTTCAAAAGAGCATTTGTCAAAAAGACACTGATTAACAATAACCTGTGGAGTGATCAAAGCTTTGGTTCGATAAATATCACTTAAGGGTGCAGAGCAATAAATGAGACTTCATGAAGCAGTTACATGTAAACTATAGATATATGGTCTTACATCCCTCCAAAATAGTTGGGAACATCAGCTGTCTGTGCATTATTAAATGCATAGCCACGATAATTATCAGGAAGTTATTTCAAAGACAATAAATCATAAACGCTCCAGTTTTTCTATTTCTCATTATCTACTTCTTTACTGAGATTTTGGATGACTGGTGCTGCATAAACCTGTCACTTGAGGGGACATATTTAGACATATGGAATCAAAAATTGTATTAAAAATTCCAAATGTATGTCTTTTGAGTGGGTTCAAACACAAGAAGGCATATGCGCACTCTCAGTATCATGGTGGTTCTGAGAAGCAACAAGAGGAGATAGTTTCATTAGAGGAAAAAGTGAATTACACAGTAAAACAATAGAACAGTAGAAGAATATGTTCCTAGTTTATTTGAAATATTTTAGAAGCATCTTATGCCCGCAGAAGAAATATTGCTGTTGTTGCAGCAATTCCTTGGCCCCTAAATTCTTGTAAATAGGCTTCTGCTTCTGTGGAAGAGATGCTGTATTAATAAACTCCAATCCTGGGCCAAGACCACAGGGCATGCTCCTTACTTCTCTACACCTGATGAGACCAGTGTGCGCTAATATGGGGCCAAGGGTTGTTAAAATGTGAAATAGTTTTTTACTCACCCTCCCCTCCCCATCATCCTTAATCCTGGGCCCTGTCATTTCCTGGCCCTTTCAGGCCCAGAATTCAGAATTCCATCAGGCTCAGAATTCGTTTGCTGCTCCAGAGCCCCTTACAATTGGTGGTGGATGCTGCTCTCCCCAAAGTTCCTGAAGACCCCAGCCCTAGGAGAGTTTGGGGGCTGCCTGCCAACCAGACACACCTGACAAAGCTCCTCCTTTACTTCAGCTGACATCCTTACACCCTTCAGTGCTATCCCCAGTCCGTCCCTGCCAGATCCCAGTAGGAAGAGGCAGAGCCCTGGGTGGCATTGTGGCACACTGCAGGCAAATGTCCAGCTGCCTTCTGCACCACCTCTATCCCTGTGAGCCCGCTTGGGTCTGGGCTCTCCACATCATCCTCACACAGTCACTTGAAGGACCTGCAACATTTATGGGCCTTAGACCTGGAGAGTACCTGAGGTGGACAAGGACAACAGGCAGATCCAAGGGCTGTTAAGTAATCTGAACACCACACTCGGATACAACAGCTTTCCGGGAGTTGAAAGAGGCAACGTAAATACAGCATGATTCACTTCCGTCAACCAAATGTGGCCATAAGGTCTTGCTTTATGATGTAGCAAAAGTGATAGACACTTCTTATTCTAAGCACCAACTTCATAATTCAAAACATACTCAGTCAATTCTACCCCATCCTTGACACACACACACAGCACAAAAACTTGACCAAGTGATCTTCTATAAAACGGCAAAATATTTCTAGGCATATCATCAATTATAAGGCATGAGTTCTTTCATTAAATCCTTACAGATATCAAGAGATTTCTCTACAGAGGTTTAAGGATGTCTATGACATTTTATAGTGGAAGGAAGGATCAAGTTTTCTCAAATGTTAATAAGTTTTCTAAAAATGTTATTTACAGGGAAAATCTATTCTAACAAAAGTTATATACTTCAAAATAAAACATTCCTCCTGAAGAGTGATCTACCTTGATATACATTTATACTGATACTTGCTTTTAGATGAAGTTTATTGGTCCAATGCCCGATGACTTTGTACTCTGTGCTCTTGTTGGTTATTTGATACTGGAAGATATCGTAACGTCCAGGAGCATCTCCGTTTTCATTAAAAGTGACGGGTGTGCCAGCACTGCCTATAAAGATATAAAAAACAATGTTAATAAAGTTTTAGTAAGATAGCCCACTGAGCTTATTTTTCTCTTAGAAAGGATGGTAGATAAAAATATATTGTGTGCAGTAAGTGATATGAGGATTATAATCCACACAAGGTCATTCTTGATAGCCTAATATCTTTTACATGAAAAGAAGCACAGACGTACATACAGGAAGGAGACGTGCTTTATTGTACACATTGAAAAGTAAATGATGAGCATCCAACTCAGGCAATATACATAACAGCTAAATAAATAAAAGTTGATAGGCTGAATACTCGATACTGGCTACATAGAATGGTAGTTAATAGAGAAAAATGGAATATCTTGAAGCACGACAGCTATCGTACAATATGAACTACAAATGGCAACTGAAAATATGGCAGGAGAATGTCCCAGTCAGAATCCCCAGAGTTTTTACTTTATCCCAACTTCAACTCCACTCTGAAGCAGTTGTTGTTTTCAATTCCTTTGTTTCTAGTACCTCTACCCAAAAGTACATCAATGTGGTCTACTGTTGGGAACCTTTCAATGGGTAAGGCAATAACCAACAGGTAGTCCCAACTCTGTTCGCGTCATAAAAGTTCCCCTGCTTCACAGTGAAAAGTGTAACAGAGGCAGGGCAGCAGGCTGCAAGAAGTGTGTCATCTTTTCTAATTCCCATTCCTCTTGGAAGATTTTATGTTTTCTTGCAATAGCTTCTGCTTGCTTTTACTTTCCCTCCTATTAACGTTAATGTAACTTCAGGTGTAAGAGTAGACACGGATCACTACCCCCAAGGTTTTCTTGTTCCAGTTCTCCTCACTATCTATATAGACTTTCCTTTTCTCTATCCCCCTTCCACCCCTTTCATCTTCTTGGGTTATTCTTTTCTATCTTGAAAAATTCACCTGGCACCAATCCCTTTTCTGGGAGTCTCTCTTCTCTCTGTAGGCACCCTTGTCTAAATTTCTTCTCACAGGATACTGGATTTAATTTCTACATTGTGCTAGAAAGTTTCTCCCTCCTGGTATTTCTTTTCCACATCATATTTTCCAAAAATATATTTTACTAAGAGTTACATATGTCAGCTGTATAAATTTCCATCCTATAATGAGTTTCTTAGTCTATCTCTAGAGTTGTTTAACTAAATGCCAATAGTCAAAATTCTAAAATATTTATCTTATCAAATGAGGAACTTTATTAAAAAAAAAAACCAGTCACCTGCAAGTAATATGAGAGTCAAATGGCAGCAATTAGAATATTTTGATGGTATTTAATGGAGAGATGCATAATATTCTATTTTCTTGATTCTTCCTAAAAATCTTAACATAGTATGAAGTCTGTGATGAGACAACAGATATCTGGTATCCTTAATAGCCACTAAGGTTACAAGAGATGACAAAAGCATGGAAGAAAGAACCTGTCCATGCTAACACTGTTCCCCATTTATTTTTACAATGTATGCCTGTCTGTTTTTCTTGCCACAGTAAATACATGCATATTTTGAAGTCCTAAAAGAGTTGGAAGCATGTAAATGATTATGATTGCTATTAATTCCTGTGAGAAATAACTTGATATGTAAGTCAATAAAGACATGAGGAATAGAAGATTAAAATAGGAATGCTCCAATCCACCAGTACTATCTTAGCTACTCCTTAAATACTCAAGCGGAAACCCATTTGCTGTACCTGATCAAAACCTTTCCCAACTGTTAGTGACCTTCAGCAGGTTAAATTCTTAAATCCTCAGTTTCTTCAACTGTATGGGGGGAAGCAACCAAAACTCATAATTTATTTATTATTACAGCAATTTTTTTTTTTTTTTTGAGTTGGAGTCTCACTCTGTTGCCCAGACTGCAGAGCAGTGGCCGCTCCTGGCCACTGCAGCCTCGACCTGCTGGGCTCCTTATTTATTAAAAAATTGTGTATTTGTTCTTACATGTTTAAACTTTAGTCACCTTCAAAGTACTCTTCCTTTGATGTAATACACCAACCAAGAAACTTTTTCCAGTTCTCAAAACAGTTTTTGAACTCATCAATTTTTATGCCTTTTAGTGCTTCTGCCATTTGTTTTGTTTTTTATATTTCTTACATCTACAAAATGTTTCCCTTTGAAGAATTTTTTCATCCAGGGGGAAAATAATTAAAATTAAAAAGTCACCGGGGCAAGATCCAGTGAATAAGGAGGGTGGTGCCCTGGGGTCAAGCCATTTTTGGTCAAAAACTGCTAAGCACTCAGCATGATGTGGAAAGGCTGTTTGTGTAAATCACCCATCAAGAAATGGGCAAACATACTGAAAGAATTTTTTTAAAATTCCCTGAAGCTAAATGAAGCCTCTCACAACAACACTAGCTGAGACTGTGCTGCCAATGTGTTCCTAGAACACTTACCTGGGAGGAAGCCTATACTATGAGGGCTTCCAGTTTTTTGTGGAAATGGGGGTAATGATGATACCTTTCTAATAGAATTGTTATGAGAATTAAATAAATTGATATTTATCAAGTACTTAGAATAGTTAACAAAGTAGCTTAAATATTATTATGTACCCCATATTTATTTTCAGTACACATCAATACATAGAAATAGAAAGGATGCTGAAAGTTCTTTAAGTGATACCTAAACAAAGAAATATTAGAATTCTAATGAGAAATGCACCTATACTTCTGGCTAGAAAAGTACATGTTATGAATTTTACATTAGCATCACCAATTCATAACTTTTTTTTTTTTTGAGTTGGAGTCTCACTCTGTGGCCCAGGCTGGAGTGCAGAGGCACACTCACAGCCACCATAGCTTCAACCTGCTGAGCTCAGGTGATTCTTCTGCCTCAGTCTCCCAAGTAGCTGGAACTACGGGCATGCCCGGGCAACTTGACAAGATGCAGTCTCATCAAGTTGCCCGGGCTGGTCTCGTACCTCTGGACTGAGGCAATTCTCTCCCCTCAGCCTCCCAAAGTGCTGGGATTATAGGCAGAGACACTGTGCCTGGCATAATTACTAACTTTTATGTATCACTTTGAAACATTATAATGGCATATTCCCTCCTGACTGAAGAGATACTTAATTTTATCTAACTAAAAATCACCAAATTTGTCACCTCCTCAACTGAATAACTTCTCAGCTCGCACAATAGTAGTTCCCACTCTTTTTTACAATAACAGTAACCAGAAGTTCAAGGTTATAGTGAGCTTTGGTTGTACCACTCCACTCCTGTCTGGGTGACAGAGTGAAACTCTATCTCTAAAAAAATAAATAAATAATAAATAAATAAGCAAACTTTTCATTCATGTATGCTAGTGGAGAAATGAAAACAGACAACATGGAGTTGTGAGGCAACTTTTAATAGTCAAATGCTATCATCAGAGTTCACACATCTTGAATATTTTCTATTCCATTAAGAAATGTGTGAATAAAATGGCGGGACACAGTGACTCACGCCTGTATTCCCAGCACTTTGGGAGTTGGATGCGAAAGAATAACCTGAGCTCAGGGTTTCAAGACCAGCCTAAGCAAATTGGCAAGACCTCATCCCTACCATAAATAATAAAATTAGCCAGGCATGGTGGCACACATCTGTGGTTCCAGCTACTTGGGAGGCTGAAGCAGGAGGATCGCTCAAGCCCAGCAGATCAAGGCTGTGGTGGCTATGAATGTACACTGCACTCAAGTGTGGGTGACAGAGTAAGAATCTGACTCAAAAAAAGAAAAGAAAAGAAATGTGTGGGGAAAAAAATGTATTACTAGGCATTTCAAGCACTTCCAACATGTTTTTTTTAAATTTTAAAGATGTAGGGCACAATTCAGAGTTAAGTATACAAATATTCATTATGCAGGTACCCCTGTTGATAAGGTGTACCTCCCCACACCCAGCAGTTTCCCACTATTGCCAGTCCCACCTCCGCCCTCCCCTGGCAGTTTCCCACTACTGCCAATCCCTTTCTTATAGTTTTATGATAGTTGTTCAAGGTCCGCTTATGAGTGAGAACATGCGATACTTGGTTCTTTGTTTTTGTGATAGGTCACTCAGTATCATAGCCTCTAAGTCCATCCAAGTTGCCGCAAAGTTCATAACTTTGTCCTTCTTTATGGCTGCATAATATGAGTTTCCGGGCAAAATCTAACATGCTTTTGTAAGAAAAATGATACATTCACTGAAAATTATGTTTGAAAATGTTGGCTCTTTTGACTATTGTGCAGGGGAAGAGTATGGGCTTGGGATTCCAAGACCAAAGTGTGATTTCTGGCTCTGCCAATTACCTCTGTGATCTGGGCAAGTTACTGTCTTTAAGCCTGTTTCTTTACCTGTCAAGCAAGGAAAATAATTCTGACCTCCCCAAACTATTACAAATGTCACATGAGATAATGCATGCAAGGCACTTAGTGTATGAGTAGCTCACGACAGCTACGCAATTAATGACATTATCCAGTCCTTTGCTTACCCTTATGCTCCCTTAGTTGACATTTCCTTGTTTCCACAGTGCAAACGGCACAGCAAGAATAATTCGTTCACCTTTGTGTGCAAAAATTATAAATACCAAGGTTGTCAAAAATGCATACACATTTTAAGAGATGTTAAGAAATGTTAAGTGATGCTCGCCATTATCAAAAGTGTTTGGACACTGACGGTAACCACTTTGAGTACCTCTTATCAGAAGTCAAATGTGATAGTATATATCTTATTGAGTATTACAATTTTAATACAGATTTTTTTCCTTTCTTAAAATGTGTTTACATTTTGGGCACCCTCTGTATATTTATAAGTGAATCTTCTCAGTGTGCTTATTGCCAAATTTATTACTTTTCTTTCTGTCTCTTGCTACCAAAACTTTACCTCTTATCCTGTTAATTACTACCTACACTCCTGGATGAGCAGGAAAAAATAAGAAAGCTAAAAATGAAATCAGTTAATCTAGTTATTTTGGCACCCTTAAAAAAATAAATATGTGAGATTTAAGTCATTGACCAAAATGCCACAGGAAGTACCAATTTTTTGCAGAATCTCAATAATTCACACTTTCTCTTTCCTTATCCAATTTACTTCACTAAGTATTTATTATACTTAATAAAACCATATATTTGAATTAAAATCATATTATAATTTAATTATTTAGGAAATCAGTCCGAATTACTCTTACGCGTATCAGTCACTCATTTGTTGCCGACTTTGGCATGTGACCCAATGCATTCTTCATTCATAGTTCTGTTATAATTTCTGGTGGCCTTATTATACATATGGCAACTCAACTTCCTAGCCCCAGGATTAGATGACTTCCTCACTTCCAATTATCATTTTAAAAAATTCATTCTTGGGCTGGGTGCGGTGGCTCACACCTATAATCCCAGCACTTTGGGAGGCAGAGACAAGAAGATTGCCTGAGTCCAGGGGTCCGAGATCAGCTCGGGCAACTTGGTGAGACCTCCCCTTTACAATTTAAAAAAAATAGTGAATGCAGTGGTGCATGGTTATAGTTCTAGCTACTTAGAAGGCCGAGGTGGAAGGATCTCCTGAGTCTAGCAGGTCAAGGCTGTAGTAGCCATGATTGAGTAAAACTCTGACTACAAAAATATATATATATATAATTAAAATTAATTCATGCCTCTTACCACCTCCTACCATGATCATCTCTGGAAGTTTTCCTATCCAGTTAACTATATCATACCCGAAATTGTCCTCTTTGAACCCCACCTTCCACCGCCACTACAACAATTATACAATCCTCTAGATTTTCTAATTCACTGATAATCCCATCTTGTTTCTGTACTTCACCCTCAGGATAGTTTCTTTCCCCTCCTATTCGTGGATATGTGCTTCTCTCTGTCCCATTTTATTCCTCTCTCAAAACATGATTCAACTCTATGGGACATCTTCTTTACCTGCACTCAAGTAGCTGAATATTGTTTGAGAAAATCATACAATTTTCCTGTCTGGTCGGGCCAGAACTGGGCTGAGCTTCACCTCATCCCTACCCTGCCATGTGGCCTCACTTTAAATTCATAACCTCAGATTTCACATATGCAACCAACATTGCTCTGCAATCCCATCACACTTTCCCAGTTGATACACTTCCCCCCACTTCTAGAAAATATTCGATTGTTTCACGATGTGTTCTCACTCCTCACACATCCAGTACCTTGCTTCCTCCATGACTCTGCTTGTCTCATACTTTTTCACTGAGAAAAGGCAGCAATAAGACACAACTCTTCTTTTCAACCCACCATAAAACCTACCAACCACTTGCATCCACAACTCATGCTTCTCCCTTCCCTTCTGAAGCAACACACGTCTCAGACCCCATCAAAGGTGCACTCCTGCCCTAGTGCTAGGACCCCATCCACTCTTGCATTCCGTGCACTTTCAGTTCACACTTATCTATTCTTTTTTCTTTACATCAATAAAATTTGACTTTTAGTAGAAGTATCCCCTTCAATTTACAAATCAGCTCTAATAACTGTCTCCTTAAAAGGAAATAAACATTACAGTTGCCCTATTCAAAATAGCAAAAACACTGAACCAACCCTACTGCCCATCAAAAGTGAACTGGATAAAGAAAATATGGCACATATACATGATGGAGTATTATGCCATAAAGAAGAACAAAATCATGGACTTCACAGTAAATTGGATGGAGTTGGAGACCATCACACTTAGTGATCCAGCACAAATATAAAAAACTGAATAACACACGTTCTCACTCATAAGTGGGACCTAAATATTAATCACATTAACACAAGGGAGGGATCAGCAGGTTCTGGGCACTGCCAGGGGAGGGACAGAGAAAGAGATGACACGTAGCACCACGAAGGTACCTGGTCCTATACTAGGTGGAGTGAGGGTCAGTTGGAGGCCCAAACTTCACCGGCATGCAACCTACTTGTGTAGTTAATCCTTACTTGTACCCCGCATCTCTATCATAAAATAAAATAAATGGAAGCAAACAAACCCCATTATTCTATCCCCACCGTCTCAACTGCTGCCTTCTGTTCTTGCGGTAAAATTGTGTTTACTCTCTTCATTTTCTTACAGCAAAATCATGGAAACAACCTAGATACCCATCAAAAGTGGACTGGATAGAGAAAATGTGGTACATATACATGATGATATACTATGCAGCCATAAAGAAGTACAAAACCATGGCCTTTGCAGCAACATGAATGCAGCTGAAGACTATCATACAAAGTGAACTAATACAGAAACAAAGTGAATACTGCATACTCTTACCCATAAGTGGATCCTGATCACTGGTCACATGAGCACAAAGGTGGGATTGGCAGATGTTGGACACTGTCAGGCAAGGGAGGTAAGGAGGAGGGAAGGAGACAGTGGCAACACACTGGGTACCTGGTTCACTATCAGGAGGAGAGAGGGCCAGCTAGAAGCCCAAACTTCACCTGCATGAAACTTTCCTAGGTATCAAATCCTCACTTATAACCCATAACTAAAATAAAATAATGTTTTAAAAAATACAATTTAACATGCCATGCCCTCCCATAAAAGGTAATTCATTTGAGCAGTCTCTGCTCCTTCACTCCAACCCTTTGTTCACTGGAGAAGGAGGCTCACATCTGAGGCTTTCTGATCTGGCCTCATCTCTGGCCTCCTCTTGAACTGGACTGAACCCTTCACTAGTTTCTCCCTTGAAAATATGTGGAGCCATCCAAGTCTGACCCCAGGGTTCAGTGGATGCCAGATCTGGGAATGAGATCCTAAAATAAAATCTAAACTGCCCCAGGGATAAAAACAAACAAAAGTCCATATCTCCCACATGAGCAGGCTACCCATTCTCTCAACCTCTTCTTCCACTACCATGTGCAGGCTACTATAATTTCTCCCTGAACTCCTAGCCAGTAACCTGTATTCACACTGAGCAATAACAAGCCACTCTCCATTCTGCAGCCAGAGTGACACTGTGAAACACAAAGGATATCATACCATGTATCTCCTTAAAGTCATTCACTGGCTTCCCATTGCACTTGGAATAAAGCACAAAAGATATATCATGCCCTTGAAGACCCTCTGTACTCTTCCACCCTGGTCTCTCTGTTCATAAACACATGAAGCTTGCTCTGTCTCAGGGATTTTGTGTTTCCTGTTTCTCTTTCCAGTCTTATTCCTGGATCTTCTGACTGGCTGCGTCTCATCATTCATATGCCTCCTCAAATATTACAGAGAGAGGCTTTGACCAATAGCCATATCTAATTTATCTTGTTTCCCATCTCTGTCACTAATTCATCCTGTTTCCTATCCCTGTCACTAATGTACCCGGTTTCCTTTCCCTGTCACTCACTATGTCACACATTATTTCCTTCTCAGTACTTGTAAGTATCTAAAATATATGATTTATGTAATTGATTTATATATATTGTTGGATTATATCCCTGCTATTGTGGAGAATGTTTTCATCATTTTCTCTGCCACATATGAGTATGTAGCATAGATTGTTGGATAAACATCCAAATTCATGTTCTCTTTTTCTGGGCACATAGAGAGGCTACATTTCCAGTCTTCCTTGTACTTAGGCATGGCTAAATGACTAGTTGTAGCCAATCAAATATGAGTGCAGATGATGCATACTACTTGGGAGGTTCATTACAAACCTCCTAGATCATCTTCTATGCTCTTTTCTCTTTCTGGCTGGCTAGTATGGAAATGACAAGCTTAACCACTTGGGTCTCTACATGTTAAAAATGGCACAACTCGCCCCAGCCTGGATTCCAGTGTGAGTGTATGAAGTAGGTCAGCGCTAGTAACTTGTCCACCATCCATCTAGTACAGTTGTGTGAGTCAAACAAAACAAAACAAAAAACTTCTGTTCTATGGGAGTCATCATAGGCTGTCAGTCTACTCCTTACAGCAGACAATCATAACATCTGAGTATCTAGTAAAGTGAGTTCTCAATGGTTATTAAATGAATACATGAAATCATATTAATTCTGGAAGTGGCCATTTCACTTCATGTCACATTATGAAGCCATAAGAATAGTGTATAATTCTAGAACTGAGTATCAAAGACACCAGCGTGAATCAGTAACTGATTTCAGATTCTCCTTAAGAGTTAATACTGATTACTGCAATGTAGATACATATATACTGTAAGGTAGACTTGAGAGAGTGTAACCATTCTCCAGAATTGCATTGAATAAATGTCTGTGTTTATTTACCTTGGCTAAAGCATTCACACAATTGAATGTTTTCATACAACCTATATATAAAAGTATTAAAAAATATGTGACAAATTTTAGGCTGAAAATGACTTTCTTTAACTGATTATTTTGGTGTGTTAAAAAAAATTGAACAAGGAAAGTAGTTAAATGGCATTTCTAATTCTCTGAGCCAAACTTCCTTCTTGATTGTTCCATCAAGAAACTGAGCTGACAATAGTAATTTCTCTTGTGAAAATGTCTTTATGATCCTAGGATTAAAGGTGCTTTCAGATTGCAAAGTGTCTTTGTCATTAATGAATAGCACCATTTGAGAAATAGAAATACAACCTATAATTGCATTTATAGTACTCACATAAGCAGACTGAACTTTTAACATAAGAAAAGATCTATTATTTAGTGATACACATCTCAGGAAAGCAGATGAATTAGAAGGTTTAAATAAAATCTATTGTAAGAAATGTGACAAAAGAGACTATTCAAATATCAAATGTTTGGTTAAAGGAAAGACATAAAAAAGAACATACGACAATTAGGTAAGATTAAGTAATATATCTTAAGAGGAATTTGGGGACAAAGCACAATATGTTATAATACCCTGAATCCAATATATTTTTATTCCCTAATAAAAATCTTCTCTTTAACTTGCAAAATTGAAGCCCTTTATTGTTTCTTTTGGGCACATTAAATACCTTACATATAAGAATCTGTATATATGACTTCCATTATAAGAAGGACAGTAAATCTAACAATGATGAGTACTTTTATAAGAAATAATACTGTGTGTATGTGTGCATGTGTACCTATGTTTCAACTTTTTTAGATCTGTTGTACCAGAAGAAGGTCTTTGATCTACTAGTCCACTGTGTTGCTGGAAAAAGAAAGACGTGCTTGCCATTCGGATTGACCATAGTCACATTTATCAGTTTGTATAATGAATGCCTTCATGTAGTATTCTCTTTTGTACTCTCCAAAAAAGTCTAAAATTTATCAATTTATATTTTTTCCTAGGAGTTTTTAAATTTTGCTTTTGATATTTGCATTTTTAATCTACCTGTAGTTGACTTGTGGTGTGAGGAGGATACAATTTCACTCTTTCGGAGGTAGTGATATATTTCCCCTTTTTTCTACCATTTTAAAGCTCTTTTTATTGAATTATCCCCGTCTTCCTACTAACTGAAAGGATGTTTCTGTTTTATAGCTAAAATATGTAGAAAAATGGATCTTTCTCTGGCCTGTCCTATTCCATTCACTCACTTGTCTGTCCTTGACCCAATATTATATTACATACATTACTAAAGTTTTAGAAGACTGAGAATGGTATGACAAGTTTCTTATTCTTCTTTTTTAGGAGCATGCTACCTTCTCTTTGCTTTAAACTTTTTCCATATAAAATTGATAATCACCTTAATAATTTCCGTGAGCAATCCTGAATAGATTATCATTGGGAAATTTATAAAATCTATGAATCAGTAGAGGAAGATTTGATAACTTTATGTTATCTTCCTGTCCGTGGGCACTGATTCCCCCTCAAAACTTCTTTAATAAATCTTAAAACAGTTTCATAATTTCCTTTTCACAGCACTTAGCCGTCATTTGTAGATTTATTTTTAGATATTTAATGTTCTCTGATACCACTGTAGATAATATCTTAAATAGCATGATCTATAACTTTGCTACTAGTATATGGAATGCAGTCGATTTTTTTCTTTATTAGTCTTATAGGTCGCCAGTGGCTCTTAGCTAGAGGTCATTTTGTCCCCCAGGAAACATTCTGCAGTGCCTGGACACATTTTTGATTGTCATAACTCGAAAAGTGACACAACTGGCAACTAGTGGAAGAGGCCAGGGATGCCACTAACATCCGATGATGCACAGGAAATGCACCTGCAACAAATATTTATTCAGTCCACAATGTCAATAGTTTCATGGTGATAAAAACTTTGCAAACCTCACTTTTTATACTGAATAATTTATATCTACATTTTTTCACTTTTATGTAAAAAAATCATGTTATCTAAAAATATTTTTCATTTTTCTCTTAGTTATGCTATAGCTCTAGCATTTTTCCTCATTTTTATTGCACTATGTAGGACAATTAGGTTGTACTACAATACACGTTGACATAAAGTGGCAATAGTGAACACCCTTGGATTTTTATTAACTTTAAAAACATGGCATTCCCCATTTAGCATGTTTATCTACCCTTTTATGAGTACTTCTTATCAATTTGAGAAAGTCCCTCCCATTATAAACGCACTAATATTTTTTACCATGCCCATATTTTGAATGTTAGCAATGTTTTTTGCTGCATCTATTGAAATAATCTTTTTTCTCCTTTAATCAGTTACTGAAATAAATTATATTTATACATTTTCAAATGTTATAGAAACTTGGGGTAGACCAAACTTGAAGTCAATATCTTGTATTTTTATACACTATTGGAATCAATCTCCTAATATCTTGTTTGCACTTATAAGTGACATGAAGCTGTAATTTTTTCTTCCTTACAATGTTCTTCTTGTTTTGGTTTCAGGTTATACCGACCTCAAAGAATAAATTAGAAAATAGTCCCTCTTTTCTACTCCCTGCAAAAGTATGAGTAAAACTATAAGAATATCTTCCTTGAAAGTCTTGTAGAACTCACCAGCAATCATCCCAAATGCCCACAGGGAAGTGAATAAATTAATTGTGGTATATGGTATATTCACACAATCGAATATTATACTGCAGTCAAAATGGATAAACTTCAGAGAGAGTCACAAATATAGATAATTCTCTGCATATAATATCAAATGGAAGAAGTATACAAAATACATTTTGCCAATGTATAACAATCTTTAAAATTTTTGTTGTTTCTGGGATTACACACAAATACAAGACAAATGTATTTTAAAAGCTGAAGGAATGTCGTTACTTTCAAGGGTGAATATGAATGGGGTAGTGATGAAAATACATGTTTAGATATAGTTTTTTAAAAAATTCTGCCGTTTTTGGTCAAGAGAGTGTTTTCATTGGTGCATATTACATTTGTTAAAACAACCAACTAACTAACTAAATAAGTAAAAGCGGATTTTACATGAATCGATGGTGAGCATGTGTCATGAGCCAAGGAGCCGAGAGAGAGTGCAAGAGAGAGCGAGCGCACAAGAGGGAAGAAGAGGAGCAAAGGGAGGAAAGAATGACTAAGGGAGGAAGAGAAAGAATGAGAATGAGGGGCAGAAATGAAAGAAAGGTAGAAATAATCAAAGAACAAAAGCTTCAAAATGGGTGAAATTTACATTAAAACTATGGAAAAGGAAGGGTATACTGAAAGACAGTGCTTTAACTTTTTGTGTAATTCTGTGAATTACTGAATGTTATACTTCATCTTGTTATCATGCCCATGAAGAATATGAATCCCTCTTGGAGGTCTATGAACCCAGACAAATAGGTCACCTACAGAATTGTTTTCACTTAATTCTCTAAAGCAGTTTCTCTGTGTATTTTTAGATTTTATATTAGTCAGTCTTCTATCAAAATGCCCAGCTTATAAGGTATAACTCTCTGAGATTTGAGTCACATTACATTTTTAAGCCAAAAATTTTAATTTTTTTTCATTTTGAAGGCTTCTAAAACAGTAAACTAAGGCTAAGATTTACCTCTTCCCAGTTGACTCGTTATTTCATTTCTTGCTGAGTTTCAAGTTGCTCTTTTATCTTGGGTTATGCATGCCTTTGCAATAATTTATTGTTTGAATAAGATGTGGTCTTTAAATGTATTTCAGAATCAATATTTTATTAATGTTTTTAGAATTATTGCGAGCTAATCAAATGCAGAGAGGTTTATAGGAACAGATGCCAAAGTGTCTAAAGAAATAGATAAAATATCAAACCAGGAGAGGTCTACTCATCTCTGCCAATAACTTATGAATTGACTTTAAAAAGAACACCAAATAATTTATTTATAATAGACCCGATTTTCTGTAATTACATGAACTGTCAATATATATTAGGATTCTGTGATAAATCTGAGTTCCCTGTGTTACTGTGGTGATTCAAGGTGGTCTTATTCTATAACGTATGCATAACAATTTGGAGCACAACTAAAAGAAATGATAAAATATAATTTTAGATTGTCATCAATCAAAAAATAAAATACAATCTGACTTTAGCACAACCTTTCAGAAGCTGACCTATCAAGCCAATAAAAACAATAACTATTAAATATTTTTAATTTTCACATGTATATAAAACAACTACAAAAAATGAGTATTTTCAGCCAAAATAAAGTGTTGACAATCACCCGTTTTGAAATCTTGTTTTATATTCTGCAACTGCTATTTGATAAAACTTAAAAAAAGACCTCCAAAATTTTTGAAGAAACAACTAAGCACTCATTTAAAATAACTATTTAGTCAAAGAGAAATTTAAAATTTGAATTATAGAATACTACTTAGCAATATTTCAAAATCTAAAAGATGGGGCCAAGGCTGTCCTCAGAGAAAAATTTAGAGAATTACAAGTTACACAAATCATATATATTTTTACACATATATATAATATATACATAAAATCTTTAAATAAATGGCTTTTGAAGCACAAAATGAAATCAAATACATCAGGTAAGTAATTGAGCATTTTAACAACATCTCTAATTTCCAAAAACAACTTTAAAACAACCTATAAAAATGTGACAAAGAGGCCAGGTGTGGTGGCTCAAGCCTGTAATCCCAGTACTTTGGAAGGCTGAGGCGAGAGGATTGCCTGAGTCCAGGGGTTCAAGACAAGCCTAGGCAACCTGGTGAGCACTCGTCTCTACTTAAATCAAAAAATTACCCGGGTGGTGCTCGCTTGTACTTCCAGCTACTTGGAAGCTGAAGCGGAAGAACCGCCTGAACACAGCAGATTGAGATTGCAGTGACCGTGAGGGTGCCACTGCACTCCAGTCTGGGAAACAGTGGGAATCTGACTCAAAAAAAAAGTGACAACGAATTATTTTTCCTAATATTAACACTTCAATACCATTGGGGAAAATGAATAGAACCTTCTAGAAATAAAATATAAGTAATTGCAGTATGCATACAATGCTTCACCTAACTAGTAATTTTAAACGTCAGTGATATAATAATGTTCACATTTAATCCAAGATTCAATATTGTTGGTGCAAGTGGGTAGAGTTAATAATTTCATGCTTTGCTGTTAAAAATTTAAATTGATATAACCATTCTGGAGGCAATCTTTCAAGATGTATCAATATCCATTTTAAACATGTTTATGCTTTGATCCAATAGAAATTTATGATAAGAAAATGGGCAGATAACTGCAAAGACATATACAAAGATATTCACTGAGTCATTGTTTAGAATGATGAAATAATGATTGACTAGCTAAATGGGCACAGATTTGTAATTCTTCAGTCCAGTGTTCTGAAAATAGAAAAATAGAAACCGTATAATGGCATCAATCAGGACATGGATAAGCAATGACACATTCATCCAATGGAATGCAGTGTAAACATTAAAATTATAATGCAAATACATATTAATATGGACACATGACCATGGCATATTTTTATTTTCAAAAGGATTACATACACCCACTAGGGCAGCTATATTTTAAACAATAAAAAATGAGTGTTGGCGAGGATGTAGAGAAAACAAATAAGGATTTGTATTGATGGTGGGATTGTAAAACTGTGCAGCTGCTGTGGGGAAGGACTTAGCAGTTTCTCAAAAAGTTAAACATAGAATTACCATATGATCTTGCAATTTCATTTCTAGGTATATACCTGGGAGAACCAAAAATATATGTTTGCATAAAAACATGTGCATATGTGTTCTTAGTGGCATTACTAATAATAGACAATGAGTGGAAAAATAACTCAAATGGCCATTTAATGATGAATAAACAAAATGAGATACAGCCGTACAATGGAATATTATTCATCCATGAAGAGTACTGATAATGAATAAACCTCAAAAACATTATGCTAAGTGAAGAAACCAGTTGTAAAGGGCCATGTATTGTATAATTTCATTGACATGAATAGTACACAATAGGCAAATTCAGAGACATAAAGTAAATTTGTAGTTGCCAGAGACTGAAGTGGAGAGAGTATGAGAGGGATTGGTCATCGGTATGGAGTTTCTTTTTGGGAATATGAAAATACTCTAGGATTACATAATGATGATGGTTACACTAGTCAGTAGATATGCTAAAAACCTCTAAATTATATTAAGCGGAAAATGTTATGGTATAAGGATTATGCCTCACTTTTGAAAATTACAGGTTAACATATAATCTCCTTTATATACTAGTGTAATATATCTATGGATAATAGATATAGATAGGACATGAGATAGGTACACATTTTTGAAAGCTAAGCACCAAAACAGTTATTTTTAGTTATTTCATGTGATTAAATGACTTATTTTTATGTATAAAAGGCAAACAAATAAATGCTTGCTTTAAAATAGAGGAAAGACAGAAGATGTGGAAGAATGAAATAAGGGAAGGCATCTCTTGATAAATAATGCATATTATATCACTAGTTAATATACACAGAGTTTAGCAGATTGAAGAAGTAACTCTCAGACTCTGCTGACTTCAATGTTTTCCCTCATAAAATTGAGAGGAAACATGGGAAAGCCTAAGTCAGTTACTCTGGTTCTGTTAAAAAAAATTATACTTCATCAATGAGTTCTATTTAGGCCACTGAGGTAGCTTATCTCTGAGAAGACCCCCAATAATATTCCTGTATTTTTGTCTAAAACATTGGTTCCCAACCTTTTTGGCATCAGGGTTGGTTTCGTGGAAGACGGTTTTTCCGCAGACAGGATGGGGAAATCATTGGCCATTAGATTCTCCTAAGGAGCACACAACCTAGATCCCTCACACGCACAGTTCACAACAGGGTTCAAGATCCTATGAGAATCTAATGCCACTGCTGATCTTACAGCAGGCAAAGTTTTGCTTGCTCCTCACCTCCTGCTGTGCCACCCATTCCTAATAGGCCACAAACTTGTACTGGTCCACAGCCCGGGGGGTTAGGGACTCCTCGTCTAAAAGATGTTAACACCAGGAAAAAAAAAAAGGAAATATGTGTGCTTAATAATGGATGGTATCTAGTACCAGTGTTCCTGAAAATCTTGATAGTATATATTCTTGGTCTGTGGCTGTAAATATAAGCTACTTGGAATGCATGGATAACAAAATATTTTATATTAAAATGAAAAAAATCTTTTACTAGGACATATGGTTGAAAGAGTCTTCATGTTACTGATATTCTTATATAATTTAATCTTAAATTTTGAAGACCTTATAGCTAAAATCTTATCTATCCTCTTGAAGGCATCAGGAATTCCTAAATCTATATCCCAAAAATAACAATGTTGTATGTTAAAATAACTTCTTCTTGTCAATAACTGCTTGGTACATATAGAGTGTTCACTCCAATTTAAAATTAGTACAGTTTAGCTTTGATATCAATTGAGAGGGAACAATGTATTTTTCAGATTTTTAGTATGTTTATCACAATATAGAAAAAAATGCCTATTTTATCTTAAAACAGAGTTGTAAATTTTAAATATATTTTTATAGTTTCTTTCAGTATATTACATATTACGGTTTACACAGGAATGCTATACAGAAATTAGTTTCAGTTGGAAATAAATTTCTTGGTTTCACTTAAAAAGGGGTTGCATTATTCATGATCATCAGAGAAAATAACCTGCTACCATTTTAAAGTTCTGTTTTATGGAAACACACTGGGTTTTAAAATAAAGGAATTAAGATTGATTAGAAGTATTTCAAAGTAGCTTTTAAATGCAATCTGGAAAAAAAAGGTCATTTATACCTAGGCCATCGTCAGTTATCTGTTTTGTTAAATGTTCCTAGTCTCCCTGTATCCAAGTCTACAGCACCACATATAATAAGACACGAGGAATATTTGATCCCACCTTGGCTTTGCCTATTTTCCACTTCTCGTTCAACAGCTGAACATGTTTCCTGATCCCACAGTCAAGTGAATCTTTGGTATATCCTTTTCATTTTTTCCCTTTATATTTCAAAATGTATTGCTAGACTATTTAATCTCAACGCTGACTTAAACTCCTATAGGAATCTGCCTCTCATATTTGCTGCAACTTCAAAATTTGGTACCAGACTGCTTGTTAACATAGCCCAGACCTTCTAGACACCTAGAACCAGGCCTCCATCCACCTTCTCCTGCTGGTCTTCCTGCCGTTTCAGAGAGATTTGTATGTTATCATCATCTCCACTGAAATCATTGCCAACATTATCAAGCCATTATTGCATCCTTATTATTCACAGATAATGTGGATATAGGTCTTTACTTAAGATAATTCATGAGATTTTAGTGATTTCATCTTCAAAATGGGGATGTTAATATTGATTTTTAATGATGAAATGTTAAGTGATGTCCATGAGGGTCATGACCAGACCACAGTTCATAGGTAGAAGGGTCTAGAAAAAGCAGAGTATTTGGAATCAAATGTGCCATTGCTGTGAGATCACTGAAAAACAATCTCTACGTGTTACCTTCTCTCACTGGGATGAATATCAACCACATCATAAGCTGGCTAGAGAATTAAATGATACTTTTTAAAGTGGTATGTTGTCAATAACTGTCACAGTCTCTACCCCTTTGTACTATGTCTATAAAAGTAAAGTCAATAATTTTGTTCAAATAACTAATTAACTAAAAAAAATTTAATATTTTTTTTTGCCCATTGATTTGACCAAGGGTATAAAAAAATAACAAAGTTGACATTTGGTTTTTGTCAACCTGAAATCCATTTGGAAAGAGTTAATGTTATAGCTATGTATGCTCACACTGGTGATTAATATAAACTTTCTGCATTTCTCTCTATATTTGGCTAATTGAGAAATTGATCCACTGAATCCAACCAAATTTAAGAAGCTATAATAATCAAATATATTAAACCCACAGAACTTTGACTCTGAGCTTTGTTGTCTTCTGTTAAGGCCTAAGTTTCATAGGAGTTGAATGCAGTTATTCAATCCTGTGAATTAAATTAAAGTTTGGTTACATCCCAAAATATATTCTTTCAGAAATTTAAGTCATTTTTACATCAGATACTCTGAGGAGTTTTTCCTTCTTTAAAAAATTTCTTGTTGTGCGTCACATTTTTGGAATGCCTCTCCCTAAGAAATCTGGCACACTAATAGAATTAGCATCAATGAGCAAAGTTGCCTATCCAAGTGCACAGTACATGTGGAGTACCTGCTTATTACCTTACACGAGAGAGGAAATCTGATCCCTTGCTTGGTGCTGGCTGCCACTCTGATCACAGGTGCACCTGTTAGAGAACTAGACTAATGGAATTCACCTCAATCACGATTCGCTCACTCACTGCTATGATACGATGATGAAATAATACATTTAATGCTTCGTTAAAACAATATTAGATTTCCTAAGTATATATAAGCATTTACATATTGTAAATTTGCCCATGAAACTATAAGCGTTGCTGTTTTAGAAAGTTGATATCACAGCCTAACGGAGACAGCATTCCAAATAGTTTTTTAAATATAAAGTGCTGGCCTTACATGTTCCAAACAAACAAGTTAAAATATTAATAACAAAAACAGTCTTTGGAATTTTTATGAAGCTTTATTTTCCTTCTTTTGTAAACACTAAATATGTTATGCTTACTGAATATGTTATGCATTTTGCATTTGAGTTCTCTGAAGTCAATAGAAACATTGAACTTCATGACTAAAAATATCCCTCAGAAACTTATATAAAATATATATTTTGTATTTTTCTATTCTGAGACTAGCGGAGAATAGTGTATACAATGTATTAGGTTGATGCATAAGTTCATAGCATTTATTTTTGACATAACACTACAGGGTTGGGAGTTTGTCATTTGACATTTGTCATTTGAACTGACAATGTTATGCTTGTGAATACACCTTGCATTTTGGAGATTTGAATAAAGTTAGTGCTCTTTGTGGGCTAATAAGGATGGAATGTCAAGTGGAAAAAAACAAATGCTCTGAGATAGTCTTCTGTTTGAGTTTAACAGAGGAGTAAGGGCACTGGAGGCAGCTCGAAACATTTCTGCCATGTACAGGGAAAATGCCACTGGGAAACCATGCCAAGAAAATGGTTTTTGTTGTCTGAAAGAGAACCACTTTGACCTGAGTGATTCTACACGTTCAGGAAGAGCATCAGGCTTTGATGAAGGTCATTTAAAATAGCAAACAGCACTATGACCTTATACATTAACCCCAGTATATATAGTCATTTCTATCTGTGGAGGATTGGTTCCAGGACCTCTCCCAGATACAACAATCTAAGCATGCTCAAGTCCTTGATATAAAACGGTATGGTATGTGCATATCACCTACACACATCCTCCTATATACTTTAAGTCAGGGGTCCCCAACACCCAGGTCGCAGACCAGTACTGGCCTATGGCCTGTTAGGAAATGGGTCACACAACAGGAGGGGAGTAGAGACCGAGTCGAGCTCTGTCTTCTGTCAGATCAGCCATGGCATTAGATTCTCATAGAAGCGTGAACCTTACCGTGAACTGTACATGTGAAGGATCTAGGTTGCTATGCTCCTTAAACCATTCCCTCATGCAAAAAAGGTTGGGGACTGTTGCTTGAATCATCTCTAGATTACTGATAATACCTAACACACTGTAAATGCTATGTAAATAGCTGATATACTATATTGTTTGGGGAATAATGACAAGAATGAAAGTCTGTACATGTTCAGAACAAATGCAATTTTAAAAAATATTTTCCATCTGTGGTTTGTTGCATCTACAGATACAGAATCCACAGACAGGGAGGGTTGATCATACTAGAGGAAAGATCCTGCAAGCCCCTTTTATGAGAAGCAAAAACAAATTCAGAGACCATACTTTTATTTTTTTCTGCCAGCTGAAAGTTTGTAGGAATCCATCTAAATCTGTTAGCTAAATCATTAATTAATTTTTTCTTATATCCTAACCAAACTTAAATACAAAATGGGAAGTTAGAAAAATAAGAAAAGCATAATAATTTTAAGTACCTTTAATAAGTTGAGTGCCAGTTGGGCGCTGTAACCCCAGCACTTTGGGAGCCTGAAGCAAGAGAACTGCCTGAGCCTGGGGGTTCAAGACCAGCCTGGGCAACTTCCTTATCTCCACAATAAATCACAAAAACTAGCCAGGCTTGGTGGCATGCATCTGTAGTTCCAGCTACTTGGAAGACTGAGGCAGAAGGATCACCCGAGTTCAGCAGGCTGAGCTGTGGTAGCCGTGAGGGTGCCACTGTACTCCAGCCTGGGCAACAAAGAGTGAGACTCCAACTCAAAAAACTAAAAATAAAAAAATTAAAATATGTTGAGTGCCTTATGACTTTTTATCTTTCGGTAATATGCAACTTTTTAAACTACATTTGTGTTTATTCATTCTTCATTTTATTTAACTTTTGTCACACTAGTTTCTAAAGTTCATCATCTCAATAGAAATGATGCTATTAAAACAGTTATACCACATCTAAAGAATAGGTTACAATGTTACCTTGTCAATGATCAGATCTCATTGGGAAAGAGGAAAAAAGTTAAATGTTTATAATTCCTTGATCCATCATCTAGTCTATTGTGTATCATCAAAAGATAACTGTATTCTATATTCAAGGGCCAATATCCAATTAGTTATACTGGCATGCATGTGGAAATGCATTTTCCTAGAAAGAATAATTAATTCAAAACACAAAGGAGCCATTACACCAAAATGCTTACTAGTGATATTTTATTGTAGTTTATGGAATGCATAGAAAGGCTAATCAAGTTGTACTCCATTCTTCCATCTATACACCAGATCTCTCCTCTAAAAGTCCTTCCCAGAGAAACATGTGAATTCACTCACAACCCTAGTCCACGCTCACGTGGGCAGGCATGCAACTTTCTCTCTCAGTACATGTATGTGGCACCACACAGAAAATCTAAAGGCAGGTATTGACTTAATTAATGAATTAATTCTAAAACCACTGGAAATAATTAAAATTGGAAGCCATGGTTTTACTTCTCAAAGGAGAATATGAGTCTTCTTAAAGCATGAGAATGTCAACTGTTGACTAGGAAATGTGATAATGGTAACTCTGTCATACTTAAAACAGTAGCAACACAGTCCCAGAGAGGCCAACATACTCAATTTTGTGTTTTTCAAATAAGGATGTCAGTTCCCAATTAGTGCAATGTGTGATTTATCTTTCTGAGAGAAAAAAAATTCAAATTGTAAACCTATTTTTTAAATTTTCAAAATTTGGGAGGGGAAAGGCTATAATAGCCAAAAAAAAAAAGAAAGAAAAAAAGAAAGAAAGAAGAATTCTTTAAGTATATAGAATCATATAAAGAAAAATGACTGTGGAACAAAAATAAGGACTCTTGTTCTGGAGAGGAAAAGTAGCGAAGGTTATACAACAGTGGGAATGTACTTAACACCAACAAACTTAGAAATGATTAAAATGGTAAATTTTGTTAAAAATATTTTATCACAATTAAAAAATAAAGACAGTTAGCTAATTAATTAATTAAACAAACAAATAAATAACTAATGGCTCTGGACATTTCCAGTTACCAGACAACCAAAAAACAAATGCAAAGTGGCTTAAAAACTGTTGCTCTGCTGAAAAATACTTGTTTCTTCCCGCACAAAAATTTACAATTTAGAATGTTCATGTCTCCTTGAAACATGGGACTGGAAAAGAAGCATTAGCCTGTTGTTTAGGCCAAATTTAATTTGGGTAATTATGTTCCAGCTACCCCAAAGTCCCTTGAAGTCTCTCATCATCTGTGTCACTTCTACGCTTAATCTGTTTACTGCAGTCTATGCTTTCAAAGGGTCATTACCATCTGCCCCTAAGGTGGCTGCACTTCAGCAGAAAGGAACATGATTCTTGTACTACAGAGGTATACAACATGAACAATAATTCCCCTGAAAGTTGATGCAAATCTATCTGGGAGTACCAGTGAAAGAAATGAAAAATCTTCATGAAAATAGGTCATTATTAGCAGTGATAATACTGGACTCCTATTCCTCATATCTCCTGAAGTTTGTTTTAACCAACACTTTTGCAGGATGAAAGCACACTTAAAGAAATATGAAATAAAATCATTATACACTACACTTTTCTGTAACATGGGTATGTGTAATATGGTATTTTAAAAGAGATGATATGATCAGATGTGGTGGTTCATGCCTGTAATCTCAGCATTCTGGGATGCCAAGGTGGGAGGACTGCTTAAACATAGGAGTTCGACATCAACCTAGGCAACATAGCGAGACCTATCTCTTCTGCCTGAGCCCAGGAGGTCAAGGTGTAATAATGCCATTATACCCAACCTGGGTGACAGAGTGAGACTCTGACTCAAATAAATAAATAAATGAAACATTTACAATCTGAAAATAAACTTTTATCAAGGGCCAAAATATATTTTTGGGGCATCCTGGAGTGCCGGACTACCACTAATTGATTATAACACTTTCCTGTCCCCCATTATGACTCTATAAAGAGCCAGCTCTATGAACAAAAGGAATGTACCTTATATGACAGATGCCTCCAGATATCTTCCTACTGTTCTGGCACAAGGTCGAAAAATTTCCATTATTAGCATAACTATTTGGATTAACCAGGGAGTTATTTGCAAAATGCAACAGACTTGCTCTGGGAGGTTAACTACTAACTGGCTCATACATTAGCACAGACTGTTTTATCTGTTAATCAACTCAGTGCAAGATTCTGATGATAAGGGGCGTCTAGAAGAGGAGGTTTTCTTTAGAAAGGTGATTCAGAGTACTAGAAGGGAATCCTGGGTGGACACGTATTGTAGGACAGCTAGAAGGCACTACAGAAAGAGATGGAGCGCCAGAGATACTGACAGCAGGTTAGAGAGCAATTGTCAAGTATGGACCACTAGCATGTGCCTAAGATAGCATTTCATAACTTAGTCTAGCTTGCTTCTCTGCTACATTTATAGATGCTAGAACACTACAGAACAAGTCAGTAATATCCCAGTCCAGACACCTTGAGTCATCATTTTTTTCCCCTGAACATTCATATCAGATTCTTCACCAAATACGGTCTTCAATTTCTGTGAATTTTCCCATATCTCCCTTCATTCCATGACTATGTACTTTGTAATATGACTTAACACAAAAGTTTTTCTAATTGTTCTCTATGGTCTCCCCGTTACCAGAACAATGACTCTGAATCATTAGTTGAACCATATTACTAAAAAAAACCCAATGCTTTCCAACTGCCAATATAATACAGCTTGGTCTTGTTTAGCTGAACTTCCAGGCGCCCCACCACCACTCTTGTACTCTACTTTGGCCTCACTGCCTTTCTGATCTCTCTTGCCACTGAATCTCATGGCACAGGCTACTCTAGATAATGGTGCCCGCGAGCTGTGCACTGGACATAGCTAGTCAGCCCTCACTCTCCCAAAATTGCTCAATGCTCTTCCAACAGCCCCAAATGCGTGCCTACCTTTACTTCTGCCATCAAACTTGGAATCCCTTTTCAAGTAACTGTCCAGATGCCACCTCCCTGTTGCACTCCTACCATTTGGAAATAACATTGGCACTTTGCTTGCATCTCTCTTTGTGGCATCTATTTTATTCTGCATGGAAGTGCATCTGCTGACTATGCAGTACATTCACATTCACTGTTTCACACCATGAACTATGTGAGCAAGGATGTGTCCTCCCATCCCATGGCTTGCTGTCTTGCCCAAAGCAGATTTAATTATTAAATTAATTTTCAGCAGTATGGAGTCCAAAGGCCCAGAGGAGACTAACCTGAGAGTGCAAAGGGGCAAACAGAAGGGACACGGAGACATGTGTCTCAGGTATTTTGCAGGCTTATCTCTCAGTTCCTTTGTACCTTTCACGATAGTTTTCAGTTTCATTACACTAGTGAGGGGTTGATGACACTTCTGGAAGTCGGTCTCCTACAGGACTAGCTCATTTTGGAATTATAGCCAAGCAAGACAAGGCACAGGCAAGCCATTCCTTTTCCTCCAACCTTAGGGAGGGTGTTATTTCAAAAGTGAAAGGTCAAATGAGTACAACTAAAATAGCATGACAAAAGTACAAATAGCAGACAGCAATACTGAGATTAATACCAATCATGATAAAACAAATCATGCAGTTATACCTACATTTTCATTAGCCAACTCCGAAAGTAATAACTTTGAGTTCAGTAGGCTCAGAAGCTGTGGTGTGAATGAGACCAAGAACTAAGCACTCTCTGCTTGGATGATGTGAAGGATCATTAACCACATCTTGCTGAAGAACATTACAGGTTATAAAAATGCCATCTAGACCATGCTGACAAGCCCATCTGTATTTAAGGCTGAATCCCTTTGAAATAAAAGCACTCCATGTGGCTCAAATGGGACTGTGATTTCAGATGTCAGAAAACGATTAACACATAACCAGAACACACAAGCCATAATAGAGCAGTTGAAGAAATAGGGGATATAAAATCTTTCCAATAGTCTCACTTAGAGCCTAACTCATCAGAAGGGTACATCTTCTACAAATGGCAAAAAAAAAAAAAGAACTTTTTAAGAATGTTGTAACATATCAATATAATTAACCAGAACCAGTAGCAGCCTCTAATGCAATCAATGGTTGGAGTTCTGTTTCATGGAATGCTAAGGAGGAGAGGTTAATTATTTATGATTGGCATTGGATTCCATCTATCATGGGTGGGGGAAGGGTAGAAAATAAACTAGAGAATAAACTAGAATAACTAAAGAGAAAATATTATCTCAAACTGGAAGAAAAACAAGCTGGTGTATTTTCTAGAACGATATCAAAGGGCTAGATTGATAATTGAGAGAAAATAAACTAATATCTTGCATATTGATTTCTGTATAAAGTATGTATTTATGTTACCAATCTTAGTCTCCTTCCCTCCCTTCATTCCTCTCTCTCTCTCCCCCCCCCCACAGTGGGGACATATAGGAATATATTTGTATTAAAGTGTGCATGCACATATACATTTTCTGCAGTTTATGAGCTAGAGGACATTAGGAGTGAAATGCTCTTATTTTAGTTTTCACGAGTGTGTGTCTACTCTACTCCTTCTGTCTTCTGAAACTAGGAAAGCTGTTCTAGACCACCCCTGCTGTCTACCTGTCTATCTTTCAGTCTTCCTTTTTGCTCTCCCCTCTTTCCTGCTCCCACATTCCTTATTTCAGGTGTATGCAGGTGAGGAGGAGATGGTAGGCCCTGATTGAACTCGATTTGACTGCTCCTCTTGCCACATTAAACTCAAAGTAACTGAGTAATATTATCACAAAGTGTTAATACTTTTAACCAAGGGGGGAGGTTTCATTCTCCAGTGTGGATCAATATGGTCTACTACTGTTATTAGCACTTCTGAAAGAAAATTGGTATAAAAGCACCACAAAAATCATATCAACTACTTTAAACCATATTACTTTAGTCACTACCTGGTGACTCAATAGTCAGCATCAACTTATACTTAATTTTGAATCACATTCTTCAAGTGCTCTGTTAGCAATGACAATACTTTACTTTTTCAGAGTTTCCCTAGCCTATATCTATTTACTTGCTCTTTTTGTCCTTAGTGCAATGACCTGTGACTACTCAAGAAAATATCTTAAACCGACCATCCACTATTCTGAACCCCAAACAAAGAAAAGGGCTGCAAATCTGTGAGTTAATTTTAGTTGGCTTAAGCTCTAGAATAACGTATATTTTTAGTCCAATAAAAACAAGTACTAACAATAAGCAAGGGTCAATGATTTCAAAAGGCTTCTCTTTATTCGGCAACACACAGATACTATTAATCAAAATAAACAAAAAATAATAACATAGGGCATGGAGTAAGGTGCATAGTCATCCTTGGAGAAGAAAGAGCAAAATCATTTCTGTTGAGCACAGGAGAAAACTTCCTTGAGAAACTACTTTTCTGTGTTGGGCAAAATGCGCGGCAGTTTTTCATACATTATTCCATCTAATACTCACATCCCTGACAAGTAGGTAATTTTACTATTTTATGATGGTAAAAACAAAGCTTAGGAAAAAGTCGTTAACAAAAACATAAAACATGGTCATGAGACCCACAAGACCGTTTTCTACTTCTACATGAGATACTGCAGGGGAGACTACATAGTAGGTGGGACTTTGGGAAGTGGAATGAGAGCATGTAGCACGAGCTGATGTATAAAGGTAAGATAATCCAAGGCACACTCAAGGAAAAGAATATATGTTTCCTTTGGCAAAATTGTTCCTTTTTATCTGAAGAACAGAAATCTTCTTCAGACTTTAAACCCCTGTGTTCCAGTTACACCTCATCGTCAAGGACTGTTATGGGGCCTCCTTTGACCAGAGGTTGGGTGGACACGTTGTTATTCTAAAGGCAAGCTGCATCATATTAAACTGGACATCTTTAGTACATATCAGGTAGGCACTAGCATCATTTGTCCCAAAGCGTCAACTGCACAGAAAATACTGAATACATGGTAGCTTTTAATGATCATCATCATATTTCACTGAGTCTAAGACACATTTCCCACATACTAACACTTCTTGAATGAGTATATACACTATAATGGATGTGAGAAGAAAGTTGCACAACTCGGCTTTCTGCTGATTGTATTTGGTGTTCATCCCATGTGTCACCACAGTGAAGTTGTTTTCATGGTAGCACCATACATGATTGGACTTTAAATTTTTCTCTCTTTTTATTTTTGGGTTGGAGTCTCACTTCATCACCCAGGCTGGAGTGCAGTAGCATGCTCATGGTCACCATAACCTTGACCTGCTGGGTTCAGGTAATCTTTCCACCTCAGCCTTCCAAGTAGCTGAAACTGCAGGTGCAAGCCCCCATGCCCAGCTAACTTTTTGATTTATTCTACAGATGAGGTCTCACTAAGTTGCCCAAGCTGGTCTTGAACACCTGGGCTCAGGCAATCCTCTCACCTCAGTCTCCCCAAGTGCTGGGATTACAAGCATAAGCCACCATGCCTGGTTAAATTTTTATTTCTAACTGTGATTTTAAATGTCACCACAAAAGATAATATTGTGATACAACATTCAAGCAAAGGATTATATCAAACAAGATGGAGTTGGAAAAGGTACATTTTCTTTAAAAGGCAGTATTGCTAGTGGTCAAGAATACCGCTGTTAGAATCAGAAGCTTGCTCTGGTTCTAACACTTAAGAGTTGGATGACCTTGGAGAAGTCACTTTATCACCTATAGCTCATCTGTAACATGGGGGTGACAATAAGGTCAGTGTGAGGAGTATACTAATTAATATTAATGAGTGCCAAGAATTGTACCTGTCACACAGGAAGTGTTCAACATATGTTAACTCCTTCCTGTACTTATCAGCAGACATTGAACAATTATCTTAAACTATAAGAAAGGGATTGGCGAGAGAGATAGGGCAAGATGGCGACGGCATAGGTGAACTGGTGAGATTCTCTGAACGGACCAAGGCTGCATACTGCTGAATAGACAGACTGTAAAGCAGAGGGAAAAGTGAACAAAACCAGAAGACCCTCATAAGGAAGAACAGGTCATTGCAGAAGAGAAATAAAAGCAACCCCACCTTCCCTCAAAAACAGAATTGAAGAGGGGGAGGGAAAGGGGGAGAGGGAGAAAAATCTACAGAAATGAAGAAAAACCAAAAGAAGAGTATGGGTCTCTCCCAGACACCTGGGAGAGCAGACATTGAGAAAACTGACTTTGGAATGCAAACAATGAAAAGTCCCCAGAATGAAGGGTCTCAAAATGCAAATGTAGATATCAAAACAATAATGGAGAGATTAAAAAGAATTGAGGAGACACAAGAAGAAACTAGGAAGGAGCTGATATCTGAGATAACAGTAATAAAGAATACTGTGAATGAAATAAATAACAAATTGATAAGCATGGAAAGCAGAATTACCCAAGCAGAAGAAAGAATCTCAGAGCTTGAGGACCAAAATATCGAAATAACCCAAACTCTTAAAAACACAGAAAATAAGCTCAAAAAGACAGAACAAAACCTTCAAGAGATGAGTGACTACCTTAAGAGGCCTAACCTAAGAATAATTGGACTCCCTGAAGCACAAAGAGAAACAGAGACCACATTGGAACAAACTTTCCATGAGATCATTCAAGAAAACTTCCCTTATCTAATCAGCGATGCAAAAATTCAAACACAAGAGATTCAGAGAACCCCCACAAGACAACAAATGAGAAGACCGACTCTTAGACACATAATAATTCGCCTAAATAAAGTAGGCACAAAAGAAAAATTCCTAAAGGCAGCAAGAGAAAAAGGCCAGATCACCTACCATGGAAGACCAATCAGAATAGCAGCAGATTTATCTGCAGAAACCCTGCAGGCTAGGAGAGCTTGGAGCCCTATCTTCAAAGTCCTAAAAGATAAACAATTTCAACCAAGAATAACCTACCCGGCCAAGCTAAGCTTCATCAGTGAGGGAGAATTAAAATCTTTCCCAGATATCCAATCCCTAAGAACTTATGCTGCCACCAAATCATCTCTATATGAAACACTTAAGAAAGTACTAAACACAGAAGAAAAGGAAAAAAGAACAACATTCTTCACAAGAGTACAGGGAAAAGAATAAAATATACATGAACCAACCCCAAAACCAAAAGAAAGACAAAAAAAAAAGAAAAAACCAAGTGGAAGAACAACAACTCAATAAGAACTCCATGATAGGGACGAACTCTCACATTTCAATACTTAGTCTGAATGTGAATGGACTAAACGCACCACTGAAAAGACATAGAATGACAAAATGGATAAAATATCACAGGCAAAAATATACTGCCTTCAAGAGACCCATCTCACTAGAAAGGACATACACAGACTCAAAGTAAGAGGATGGGAAACAAATTTTCAGGCGAATGGAACACAAAAGAAAGGAGGAGTCGTGATCCTAATTTCAGACAAAATACCATTTAAGCTATCAAAAATTAAAAAAGATACAGAGGGCCACTACATAATGATAAAAGGTTCACTCCGTCAACAAGAAATATCTATCCTAAACATATATGCACCCAACATAGGTGTGCCAACATTCATAAAGCAACTTCTAGGAAAACTAAAGAAAGACATTGATTCTAACACCATAATAACTGGGGACTTTAATACACCACTCACAACCTTAGACAGATCATCAGGACAAAAAATCAGCAAGGAGATCCGGAACCTCAATGAGACTCTGGACCAAATGGACTTAATTGATACCTATAGAACACTCCATCCAAAGACCACAGAATACACATTCTACTCATCACCACATGGAACATATTCTAAGATCGACCACATAATTGGACAAATCAAGTATAAGCAAATTGGACTAAAATTTCTACCATGCACCTTTTTGGACCACAGTGAATAAAAATAAACATTTACACCAACAAAGTCCCTCCAAAACCCACAAAGACATGGACACTAAACAGCATGATGCTAAATAACTCTTGGGTCAATGATGACATCAAAACAGAGATTAAAAGATACCTGGAAACAAATGAAAATGAAGAAATATCTTACCAAAATCTCTGAGATGCCTTAAAAGCTGTAATAAGAGGGGAATTTATATCCCTACAAACACACATGAGGGAAATGGAAGGAACAGAAATTAACAACCTAACAAGCCACCTAAAGAAGCTGGAAAAGCAAGAACACAAAAACCCTAATTTCAGCAGCAGAATCCAGATCACCAAAATAAAAGCCCAAATCCAGGACATAGAAGACAAAAAGATAGTAGAAAAAATCAATGAAACAAAAAGCTGGTTCTTTGAAAGAATAAACAAGATCGATGGTCCCCTAGCTAGACTGACCAAGAAAAAACGAGAAAAAAACCAAATAAGCACAATCAGAAACACAAAAGATGAAGTCACATCTGACCCTGAAGAAATACAAAAGATCATTAGAGACTACTACATACACTTGTATGGAAACAAACTTGAAAACCTTAAGGAAATGGAGGACTTTCTGACATCACACAACCTACCTAAGTTGGAACAAGAAGAGATTGAGACCCTAAATAAACCCATAACAATCAAGGAAATCGACTACGTAATAAGAAAACTTCCTACAAAAAAAAGCCCTGGACCAGATGGCTTTCCAGCAGAATTTTACAAGACATTTAAGGAGGAGCTGATACCAATCCTACTGAAGGTATTCCAGGCGAATGAAAAAGATGGAACGCTCCCCAAATCATTTTACAAAGCCAACATCACATTGATACCCAAGCCAGGTAAAGATCCAGCAAAGAAAGAGAACTACAGGCCAATATCTTCGATGAACATAGATGCTAAAATTCTCAACAAGATCCTAGCAAACCGGATTCAGCAATACATCTCAAAAATCATCCATCATGACCAAGTAGGCTTCATTCCTGGGATGCAAGGCTGGTTCAACATTTGTAAAACCATAAATGTAATTAAATACATCAACAGATGTCAAAACAAAAACCACATGATTATATCATTAGATGCAGAAAAAGCTTTTGATAAAATCCAGCACCCCTTCTTGATAAAAACCCTTGAACATCTAGGCATACAAGGAACATACCTCAAAATAGTAAAAGCCATCTACGAGAAACCCATAGCAAGCATACTCCTAAATGGACAAAAATTAGAACCATTTCCCCTGAAAACTGGAACAAGACAAGGATGCCCACTCTCACCCCTCCTGTTTAACATAGTATTGGAAGTCCTGGTTTGAGCAATCATAGAAGAGAAGGCAATCAGGGGTATCCAAATAGGAAAAGAGGAAGTCAAGTTATCTCTCTTTGCAGACGACATGATTGTATACCTTGAAAACCCAAGAGAATCTGTCAAAAACCTCCTTACACTGATAAAGACCTTTGGCAAAGTCTCAGGATACAAAATAAATGTACAAAAGACAATCGCATTTCTCTACACCAATAATAAACAAACAGAAACCCAAATAAAAAACACAATTCCATTCACAATAGCCGCAAAAAAAATGAAATACCTTGGCATCTTCCTAACCAGAGACGTGAAAGACCTTTACAAGGAAAACTACAAAACACTGCTCAAAGAAATCAAAGTTGACACAAACAAGTGGAAAAATATCCCATGCTCATGGATCGGAAGAATCAACATTGTGAAGATGTCCATCTTACCTAAGGCAATCTACAAATTCAATGCAATACCCATCAAATTACCAGCAACATTCTTCTCAGACCTAGAAAAAACAATGCAGGAATTCATATGGAAACACAAACGTCCAAGAATAGCCAGAACAATCCTCAGCAAAAAAAAAACAAAGCAGGTGGTATCACACTGCCAGACTTCAAACTTTACTATAAAGCTACAATCATCAAAACAGCTTGGTGTTGGTACAGGAACAGGCATATAGATCAATGGAATAGAATTGAGATTCCAGAAGCAAAACCTCAATTTCTCAACCAACTCATCTTTCACAAAGCCTCCACCACCTACCACTGGGGAGAAGAGAACCTATTCAGTAAATGATGCTGGGAAAACTGGCTGACCACATGCAGAAGATTGAAACAGGACCCCTATCTATCCCCATGCACAAAGGTTAATTCCAAATGGATCAGAGACCTAAATGTAAAACCTCAAACCATAAGAACCTTAGAAAATGAAGGAAAAACCCTCATGGAAATCGGAACTGGCATCCAATTCCTGAACAAAACCCAAAACCCACAGCTCATAAGAGAGAAAATAGACAAGTGGGACCTTATTAAACTGACAAGCTTCTGCAAAGCCAAAGAAACCATCAAGAGAGCAGGGAGACAGCCTACGGACTTGGAAAAAGTATTTGCCAACTCCAGGTCCGACAAAGGCTTAACATCCTGGATCTACAAGGAACTCAAGCGTGCTGAAAAGAAAAAAAACAAACAACCCATTATAAAATGGGCAAAAGATATGAACAGACACTTCACAAAGGAAAACATCCGAGCAGCCAACAAACACATGAAGAAATGTTCAACCTCACTAATCATCAGGGAGATACAAATCAAAACCACACTGAGATACCACCTAACCCCAGTCAGAATGGCAATTATCAACAACTCAAAAAATAACAGCTGCTGGAGAGGATGTGGTGAAAAGGGAACACTTCTACACTGTTGGTGGGAGTGTAAACTAGTGCAACCTCTGTGGAAAGCAGTGTGGCGATTCTTAAAAGCTCTAAATACCAAGCTCCCATATGACCCCGCAATCCCCCTACTGGGAATATATCCTGAAGAACACAAATCACTCTATAAAAAAGATACCTGCACACGCATGTTTATCGCAGCATTGTTCACAATAGCAAGAACCTGGAAACAGCCATGCTGTCTGTCAAAAGAGGACTGGATTAAAAAAATGTGGTACATATACACGATGGAATACTGCGCAGCCATAAAAAAGAACAAAATCATGAATTTCGCAGCAACCTGGATGGAACTAGAGTCTATAATACTGAGGGACCTCTCACAGAAACAAAGATCCGAGTATCACATGTTCTCACTCATATAATGGGCCTTAAACATCCAATGCAATAGTATACGAAAATGACTAACCGTACTGGGAAACTATGGTGGGGGGAGGGAGATGGGATTAACAGTAGCAAATATCTGTCTGGGTACGGGGAAACATCCTATATCAACAGGGTGCCTGAATGAAACGCAATTGTATACCTAACCCTTAACTGTACCCCACAACTTCACAATAAAAAAAAACAAAAAAAAACAAGAAAGGGATTGGCAGTAGTGGGAAACTGCCAGGGGAGGGGGGATGGGATTGGCAGTTGAGGGAAACTGCCAGGGGAAGGAGGGGCATACCTCATCAACAAGGGTATCTGTATAATGAACATTTGTATACTTAACCATGACTTAAACCCCACACCTTTAAAATAAAATAAAAGGTTAACTATCATTATTACTACTATTTTTGAAGCGATGAATAACTGTAGATAAATAATGTAATTTCATATCATCTTTCAAGTCAAAATCAAGTGTTTTCTAATTATTAAGAAGTTATTAACATGTAACCAAAACTGTGTGCATATTTATATGTGTATATGTACATATGTTTGTCTATGTATATGCACAGATATTCAAATTTAAAAATCAGCTAACACACATATGAAGGATAATTAAAAGCAGTAGAAATTGTAAAATATCTTGGTATAGATCACAGGATTTAAAAAATGAAGAGAAGTTCGAGAGACTCATCACGTTTCATTAGAGACTAAACGTCTGTTATTGTCAAAAACTTCCAGTTAATATTCAAGAGAAACTGTTTAATATCCAGCAATATAAACTTCTATCATGGAAAATTTGAAACTTTGAATTCAACCAAATAGCAAACGCAAACCAAACCTGGTGTTCTTCCAAACGCTTCAGAGTTACTCTGTCAATCCTAAAGCAATGAAGCAGTCAAGATCAGAGGCATGGCCTTGCTCAGCATCAGGTTGCCAAAGGTCATGCAAAATGCGCAGGCTGAACATGATGAAGGCTTAGACCCGACTTTTGCTGGTGATAAGAAGAATTAAGTCAAATAGAAACATCTGAATGAATGTACAGAAAAGTGGTCTCGAGAGTCAATAATACTCAGTGATCTATCACAGAAACAAAGAACTGAGCACCACATGATCTCACTCATAAGTGAACCCTGAACATTTACCACAATATAATAAGAAAGGGATTGGCAAGCTGGGCTCGGTGGCTCAGCCTGTAATCCCGCACCTTTGGGAGACTGAGGTGAGTGGATTGCCTGAGCCCGCGGGTTCGAGACCCGCCTGGGCAGCGAGACCTCATCTCTACAATAAACCAAAAAATCAGCCAGGCATGGTAGCACATGCCTGTAATTCCAGCTACTCGGAAGGCTGAGGCGGAAGGATCGCCGGAGCCCAGCAGGTCGAGGCTGCGGTGGCCGGGAGCGGCCACTGCACTCCAGTCTGGGCGACAGAGTGAAACTCCAACTCAAAAAAAAAAAGGGATTGGCATAGCAGGATACTGCTGGGGTGGGGGGAGAGGACACACAACATCAATAAGGGTACCTGATCTCAAACCAGGCAAAGTGGGAACCAAAGGGAGACCCAAACTTTACCTGTATGATGTCCACTTATATGCCTAATCCTGAATTGTATCCCACATCTTTGAAATAAAATACATAAAAATTAAAAAGAAAAGTGAACTTGTTTTTCTAAAAAATCATGTACATTTAATGTACTGTTTCTTCTTTTGCAGAAATATGCTTATTAAGTCAATGCCAAATCTTACATTTAGATGGTATGTTGGAACAATGTTACAATTCCAAAATGTGTCTTTAAGGGCTAACTGTGAATGAGTCAGTTTGAACTTTATTCATAGAATAAAGTTTAATATTAAAATATATTTTATATTGTGAATTGAAATTTAAAGTTTGAATCATAAATGCCTCCTATCAACAGCACCCTCATACTGCATAAATTCATGTTCCCTTCACATAATTTGGTTGGGTTTTTGGAAGGAATATAGACAAAGTGTGAGAACTCGCATCAACCCTTGGTTTTTCTACTTTAAGATCTAATTTTCAAGGATTAAAAATGTCTGATGCCACAGCCATATGGCAGTGTTTTCCACTGACAGAAATGATATATCCCAAAGCACAGAAGTGATGCTGCAAAAGAGAATGGTATTCCTCCTATCGAAAATTAATCTATTCAATCAAAATCTCATGAAAACATTGGTTCGTTTTCTGTGTAGAGCTTGCACTTCTGTTGGAGCAGACTGTTGCCTACATCTTGCCTATTCTGGAAGATTATATATACCAAGTATTATATGCTGTAGCCAAATTTCAAATGCTTTTTAACTCCCATAGTGGGGAAAGAATAATTAGTAACACAGTGAATTGTTTCAGTTTAGTATTCAGTTCTCAAGACAAACAGCTGGTTGTTGTCTACAATGATAGTCATGACCAGGGTCCATGAAATCACACTCAGAAAATGTCATAATAGATAGCCATTTTTCCAAAGAATTATTCTCTATAAGGACACTAATGTCTCCCTGCCCTGAGCTTTGTGCAGTCTACAAGTCATTCTCCGCTCTCTTTCCAATTTGAATTATAGCTCAGAAATGTTCTTTTGGTGGGGGTGGGAGAATAAAAAATGGCTTATTTGATTAGTATCACTTTAATTTCAAGATCATTCACAGTAAAAAGACTTCAACACTGCCTGAAAATATCACTACATTTCTCATCAGCTACCTCTCTCACTGAGCTTAACAAATATTTCCTGTCTTATTCTCTCTACAAAATCTCCAATTATCCCAACCTTCCTATTTCCTCAGCTGACAATCTTACCCTGTACTTCACTAGGAAAAATAGAAGTCACACAGTATAGTCTCTACTCTTATTCCACAATTGAATTTTCAAGGTCTTTTAACCACTCCCTTACTTTCCATCTCTCCAGCTAAAGTAGAGAAAGGAGCAGTTTGATTAAAGGTCAACCCCACTGTCCTCTGGTCATCACACCTTCACATGTCCTGGTACCTCTCCTCATAGGTTAGTCTGTCTCTTACATCTTTCTTAACCTCTTCTTCACTACCAACACTTACCTAACTGCTTTCAAGTGCACAATTGTTTATTCTAGGATTCAGGGAAGGAAGAAATGACTCCAAGGATAGGGGAAGAGACAGAAGGAAAAGGAAGGAAAAAAAGAAGGGAGAGAAGGAGAAAAGGAAAGAAGAAGAAGAAAGGAAGGGTCTTCCTTTGATACGGATCCTTCTTCAGCTACCACCTTATCTTTCTATTTTTCTTTTCAGCCAAAGATCTCAAAAGGTTACCTGAAAGTTTCTCTCTATTCATTAACCTATCTTCCTTTACTCTTCATCCCTCTGTAATTTTCTCCCTCCCTCAGCATTGAAGTTTCCCTCTCAAAGGTTACCAACTGCATCCATTTTGCCAAACCCAGAGAAGCTTGCCAGTTCTCACTTTCCATGGCCTCTCAGCTGTGGTATATACCACATGCTTAAGAGAATCTGTTCTGGAGGCTTAGTTTGCATCCAAGAACTACCACATACAGGATTCATCTATAAACTTTTAAACTTTCCCATCCATAAAAGGAAAGCAATTATTTCCTTCCACTGGGATTTTGTGGTGATTAAATGATATCATCCATGTAAAGTGCTTAAACTGGTACCTGGCACATAGTAAGGATTCTACAGTTGTTAGTTTTTATAACTGATAATATTATTGCTGTTATTCTTCTGTAATTTGCTCTCTGATCTTGCATGTATTTTTATTTTATTTTATTTTATTTTATTTTGAGTTGGAGTCTCACTCTGGCACCCAGACTGCAGTGCAGTGGCCGCTCCCGGCCACCGCAGCCTCGACCTGCTGGGCTCCAGTGATCCTTCTGCCTCAGCCTTTCCAAGGAGCTGGAACTACAGGCGTGCGCTACCATGCCAGGCTAATTTTTTGATTTATTGTAGAGATAAGGTCTCACCAAGTTGCCCAGGCGGGTCTCGAACCCGCGGACTCAGGCACTCCACTCACCTCAGCCTCCCAAAGCGCAGGATTACAGGTTGAGCCACCGAGCCCGGCTGACCTTGCATTTAATGAAATAATACTCTCCAGAGAAGAGAGATGGTGGCTTGTTCTCCCGTATGCAATATCCAGGGTGATGCTGTATTTACTACAAGGTACCATGACTTTGCCCAGGACTGGTAGCAATGCCATCTTTCCCACATCACTTTAGGGGGTGATTCTAGAGTCTTGTTTCCAATGGTTAATTCTACATAGTCTGAAAACTTCCAAATATCCTTTAAATAATCTCTTTTATAAGCCACATGTCGTGGCATGTGTTCACAGTCCCAGGTACTTGGGAGGTTGAGGAAACAGAATCATTTAAGCCAAGTAGTATGAAACTAGCCTAAGCAACATAGAAAGACTGTTTCAAAAGCAAAAAGGGAAAAAACACCAAAAAAATACTAAATCTCTCTCTTTTGGGATGTGTTAGCCATGTTTGGCTTTTATTACATGCAACTAAAAATCCTAACTTATAAAGCAATCAAATATAGAATTCTGCTTATCCTTCACTTCAAATTTCGGATTCATGTACAAGGTATTTGACTCTGCTCTTGACATTGCTACCCATATACTTCACAGTCATCGTAAATTTAGCACGTGTAGAACTGAACAACTGATCTCCCTCTTCTCCATCCCCAAACACTTGCATCTTGGCATAGACAAAACCATCCACTGCTACCTACATGAAGAATCTGGAGCCATCACTGAATGTTCTCTCTTTATATATTTTCCAAGTGGTCAGTTTCGCCAGCAAAATATACCTTGAATTTGTTCACTCATTTCTATCTGCATTTGTTATCACCCCAGATCAAATCACCATTATTTCACAAATGTACCAAAATATCTGCTTATAAACTGGCTCACTCTTTTCCCACTTTCTTCTCTTCCAATGCGTTTTACTCATAACACAGTAAATTTCCAGAAGCCAAAATTATGTTTTGACTTTAATCAAAATTCCTCAATGGTGTCTCATCCTTACTATCACTCCCCAAACAATGAATCATCTGGATTCTGGCTAGTTCTTCAGCTGCGTCATATGCCCCAAACAACATTTAATTCTCCAGGATCCTACTTTATTTCAGCTCCTTAGAATAGATGGGCTTTTCGGTATCAGGACTTTTACACATGCTGTTTCCTCTACCGCACAAGCTCTGCCCACCAAATGTGATCTCATTTTAAACTTCAGAGAAAACTTTATCCTGCCAATGTCAACAAAGTGTCCTTATCACACTCTCTTGAGTCATCCTATAGGACTTATATCATAGTTGGAAACTATCTATTTTTGATGTAATTATCTATCTTTCCTGTTGTCTGATTATTTTTTAAAAGGACAAGAGATCTGCCTTATTATCTCTACTATTTTATGCCTAACGTAGTGCCAGGTAAAAAATACTCTGTCTAATGTTTGAATTCATCACTTTCAACAGTAAAACCCTTGATTGCTCTGCAGTCTGTGGTGTTTTCTTTGTGTGGTTTCTGTCATAGCTCTAAAGAGAAGGGTAAGAACAATAGGACTGCCTGACAGGACAGATTCAAGAGATGAACAGCCAAAAACAAAAGCCAAATCTAGCTAATTTCTCAGATGACTAGACGCAATTATGCTTCTGGATCAGGGATGAATTTTTCTGGTAGATAACAACAAGATGGATATTTAGAAACTCCATTATCTTAAACATACACATCATTTCAAACAAAAAATTTACTATGACTTAAATGCTATCTTTAAATTGTAAAATGCTGAACAATGACACTGATGTTTAAGACCTGTTCATCAGAACAGTGCGATCACTACATGGTGAACACAGGAAAATTCTATATTCTTGTCATAGTTACTAGAGTAATTATCTTTATTCTTGTGCTATCCCTATGGTGAATATATAATTTGAGGACCTTATTTGGAAATCACTTAGGAAATGGATGTGAGAAAGCCTAAGGATCACAGACTCAGGCTTTTAGAAGTCATGTTAGCTTGGTACATTTTGCATTCAATTAAATCATTTTAGCTTCATTTATGTCTAAAAATGTGGATCTCAAATGTGACTAGATGCGACAACAAAGAAGGGAACCATTTAAGAGGGCTTGCACTCTTTATTGTACAGGTTTAAGGTTACTTCTATGTGGCTCCTTTTTCCCAGTGTCAGGAATCACTAGAGTTTTGAAGAACCATTTTCCTCAGTGACACATGCATCTCAGTTAGTGATCAGTCACAGGAACACTAATCTTACCCCAATAAAATAGGGATCCTGAGGAACAAGAAGGACTCCCCAAGGAATTGCAAATTGCGCATTTAAGGGAAAACCCTCTAAAATGTGTGAGGATCAAAAGAGTTCAAAAATGGTTAAGAGAGACAAGCTGTGTCGATGTGGTTTTACCACCTTTGTCTTGTCTTCACTCCAAACCCACACAATCACTCATGGATGCAGGTAGTGGCTATATGAAAAGTGATGAGGGGATCCCTACTAAAACAGGCAACTTCATTAGAGAAAATAGATGAAATTACTTATTTGACTGAAGTGGTCAAATAAGTGGTCTTGGTAATAAGAAGATAGAACTCTTCCTATTGCATCAAAATAACTAATTTTTGCCTCAGATTATATTAAGTAAGGCAACTCAAACAGAAACAAGGAGAAAATTACATTGATTATATAGACAAGAATTAGTTTCTAAAAGCATGTATATCTTACCATAGAATATACTTACACCAAAGTGGTTCACTTTTCAGCTGTCTCTATGGCTTACAATAAAAAGGGATTATGTTACATATGGAAACCTCAAAATCCACAAAGCCCAAGTAAAAATAATAGTCCAGGGAAAATAATCTACAACAGAAATATCCATGAATACCTGGGTATTCATTTGAACACAGTTCAGTTCAATAGGGTTTTCTTTCTAATCAAAGAGCAATCTGTATTTCTATTTATCTTCCTCAGAAGTATTAACAGAGACTATCCTGTTAACACACATTACACAGAAGAAGAAGAAATAGTTGGACACTGGGCTATCTCAAATAATGCAAAGATGCCTTTGATAACTTGTGGTAGATCTTTTAACATAGACTATAAACAACTGCTGGATTCAAAAGTCACAAAGGCATAGTTTGATAGTCCTTATGATGGGGTCATAAGAGTGTCACAACTTTTCCTAGTGTCAAGAAAAAAAAATGTCATCTATTAGAATTAAAGTGAACTCTCTCTAACCATTTCTAGAAAGAACCAGAGCCCTAAGCAAGTTTGTATGTACTCTTATTTTTCCTCTATGTCTGGACCTGAGTTGGGGTGAGGTAACAAGAATGAATTTTTGGACAATTCCCTAGGGTCCCGTCCCACTGTGGGAGTTTTTTGTCCTCTCAATAAATCCTTCTTTCTCGCTTTCTGGCCAACTGTAAAAAAAAAAAAAAGTGACTTTTCAGAACAATTGGCTTATAACAAACATCCCTGGAACCGGAGAGCAAACAGATACTCAAGCAACCAATTCCTTTAGTTCTTCTCTTGACTCTGCTGGTATCCAGCTCTGCAAACTTAACCTCTCTGGGTGTTGCTTTCTTCATCTCTAAATTGAAGAAAGACAAAGTACTTCATACTTAAGTACAATTTCCAGTTCCAAATTCTTAATCAGACAAATTATGGCAGGCTTAAGAAAATAATTAATAGCCTATAGAATTAAAATCAAAGAGACTTGCTGAGGTAAGCAGCAAAATTTACAAAGGACAATGTACAGTTCATTTTCTCCTAGACTGGATGAGTTGTACCCAGCATTTATGTGGATGTGGAAACTATAAGTGTTTTTAATAAATTAAATCTAAAATGAAGGCATTTAAAATTATTAGCTGCTTATCAGCATGAAACACAAAGAACATTGAAGTGGGCAGTTTTTCCAGTGAAACTCATCATTAAATGTTCACTCACAGTGCCATCATTTCTGTTCCCCTCTGTGATCACACCATCTCCCAGGCACAATTTTAGGTTTAACAGTCCTAAAACTAGGTGAAACTAGGAAAGCTGAGCAGGCAAATCAAATGATTAAGTTTTTAAAAGTTTTACAGGTATTTAAGCCTTGGGAAAGCTTAATTAAAGTTAATGAAGAATTTAAAACAGAAGTGAAAATTAAAGCAGTAGGAAATGTTCAAGAAAAAATTACTATTCATTGAATAAATCCAGGAAGAGCCATGGGGGACTGACGCTAATTATCATTGATTGGAGGAATTGGTGCTTGCTGGTGAATTCAGGAAGTGACCCAAAGAAACAACTGAGGAAATGTGGCCAGAAAAGTCAAGAACATTTGTCAAGTAGAGGTGTCATGTAGATTTTATTATTCAGGCAAAATGTAGATTCCGCTTAAATGTGTCTTTCCTAACTTTTGTCAAAGAGACGATCATAAAACCCTTCGCTGTTCATATGATTCACCATTCCATCATTCACCCATTCTTTCAACATTATATTTAGAATGTGGCCTATCAGATCATATGATTGAGTTCTGTACCACAAGATTCTCTATGCACTATCTTATTAGATCCCAATTACACCCCATAATCTTATGAAACAAAATGGAAAATTTAAAACACAGCTGGGCACAGTAGCTCATGCCTATAATTCTAGACTTTAGGGAGACTGAGGTAGGAGGATCACTGGAGGCCAGGAGTTTGAGCCTCATCTCTACAAAAAATAAAAAAGCTGACCATGGTGGCACATGTCTGTAGGCTGAGTTGGGTTGCTTGAGCCCAGGAGTTCGATGTTACAGTGAATATGATTGTCCCACTGCACTCCAGCCTGGTGACAAAGTAAGACCCTACTGCTAAAATAAATAAATAAATAAAACAAAATAAGACATCTCATCCTTCTGGGTCCCAGCTACTGGTTATTCATCATGAACCAGGCTGACACTATCTACAAATAATCAGATGAGATAACAATCTCTCAGAATATCTTATTGCAAGCATATTAAGCATTTGAATCAATGTTACTGTTTTAATTTATCAAACAATGTCCAAAATGATTATAGATACCAAATAGCTGGTCCCGACCTAAAGAATTAATTGTATTTGCTCAATAACAATATGAATTATTAAATTATCCACATGTGACCAAAGATGGAAACATTTCCAAAGCATGACACATGAGGAAAATATAGCATGTTCCAGGATAACTATATATATTGAAATGCACAGAAAATGGGCTAACCTTGGCAGTCTCTCCTATTGTGGAAAATAAATATTATGCTCAGCCATTTCTGCATAGCTGGCAATATAGTGAGTAATCAAATCTATCTTAAATAGCCTCCAGTTATCAAATTCAGAGAACTTCCCACTGAAATTTTAGCATTGACTTTCTTTTTTAGAGAGAGGAAAGAGAGGATTTACAAATTACAAACTAGAAATAATAACGATCAAATAATACCAAGGAGCATTTAATGCCAGAATTTGGGGGATTTGAAGAATGGAGTTAGATAACCAGAGTAAATTGCTGAGAAACTGTGGCCCACTTCAAATTTTCTTCTGCAGTCTAAGCAATGAGGAATGTAGAGGAGGAGCATGGTCAAAAGCCTGCTTTGACTACCTGGGGCATCTTATTGGCATGTGCATTTTTGAGGGCTTTAACAGCTGTGACTCCTATGTTATCATTTTCGAATCAAGACCTGTTGAGAGGGACAGCAGCCTTTAGAAGGGGCTTAGGCAACTTATCAGTGGATAATGAAAATGTGGTATATCTACACTATGGAATACTATTCAGCTATCACAAAGAATGAAATAATGTCTTTTGCAGCAACTTGGATGAAACTGGTGAACATCATCATAAGTGAACTAACACAGAAACAGAAAACCTAACACTGCATGTTTTCACTTATAAGTGGGAGCTAAACTAAGGATCTGCAAAGGCATGAAGAATGATATGGACACTGGAGACTCAGAAGGTGGAGCGAGGGTAGAGGCGGAAGGACAAAAAATCACCTACCAGGTACAATGTGCACAGGTGGGGGTGGTGGGTACACTTAAAGCCCTGACTTCTTTGCCACTATACAAGGCAACCATGCAACCAAAAACTACTTGCACTACCCTAAAGCTATTGAAATTAAATAAACAAATAAACAGTTGGGATAGAGAGAGAAAATCTCAGCCTATTGGAGATGCGTGCTTTCACACATAAACTACATTTGTCATTAATAAAAAATAAAATAAAAATGTGCTGCCTCTCATCAGTAAGCATTGCCTTTGAAGGCTATGTGAACTAAAGGGAACAAATTCATCCACTTCTGACATTAGTTGCTGGGTCTAACCGCTGGCAACAGATGAATGCATTAGCAAGGAACCCAAATGAAAAGTGCTTATGCACAGAGCACAATGGCTACGATTTAGTAAGGTTCATGTAGCAATTTATATTTACTGAGTGCTACAGGGTTTCTATTATTTATTCTCCAAGACAAATTCATGAGGAATTATCTTAATTTTGGTTTTAGGTGAGGAACATAAAGCGTAGAGTAGTTAATAGGAATCATAGAGATTGAGTCAGGTTGTGCCTACACACACCAAAACAACCTTCTGGATAGGAAAAATGGACCTAAAATAATTGCTTGACATAGATAGACCAATGACATCGAAATATATTTTTAGCACTTTTCTTCCCTGCAAAACAGTTAAATTTATTAATATAATAACAGCTATTCTGAATTAGTAAAAATTTAAATATAAATTGCAAGCATTGGCTAAGTATTAGAGCAATCAATGTTTTTTTTATGAAAATAAAATTTTATATCCAGGCTCACATCAGTCTCAAGCATTTGTGAATTCCAGAATTTCTCCAGAGACCATAGGACTGCTGGCTATAAGGGGAAAATGCTTGCCAAAACTTAAAAGATAAAAAAGTATGTAAGTTCATTAAAACTGCCATGTACATATGAACATAAATGCCATCATGTGTGAGCTAGGAATGCATCTGAAATTGTGAATTCAGTCTTTAATTAGTGAGCCTTCCAGTTGGGGGTGGAGGTGAGTAAGCAGGAACCTCCACAGGGTGTTTAAAGGGTGCAGGAAAAAAGGCCAGTGTCCCATGCAGGGAAAAAAGTCTTCCTAATCCTCATTATCGATCTGTCTTCTCTAAAGCAGGAAACAAGAAACTAAAATTAAATTAAGGGATGTTAATGGTTATATTAATTTTTTAAGAAGAAACAATAGCCCGAAGCCGATGACCTGGTGGTTGGGGTGGTCCGAGTGGCTGAGGAATAACTTAATGGAACAAAAGCTTTTACAGGGCATATCAGTGCAAAAGGAGAATCGGGGAAAATCAACAAAGAGAAGCAGGCAGGAAGAACAGGTGAAATTCAGCAGAGTGAAGTTGATGGCATAATGTGTGCTGAGGTCACACAATTTCAGAGGGCAGTCCAGGAGCCACGGGCTGAGTTACGGCTCATGGAGTTTGGGAAAGCAGTTCTGAACAGAAGCTAAATGTGGTGAACTCAGATTTGAGAAAGGATAAGGTGGTGCTTCTCCAGAGTCCAAAGAGAATAGAAAGAAAATGTCCTGGCCTTGGACTTAAGGGAGAAAGTAAAATGAATTATAAAGACAGATGAGGGCCAGGTGTGGTGTTTCACACCTGAAATCCCAGTACTTTGGAAGGCTGAGGAAAGAGGATTGCTTGAGCCCAGAAGTTTGGGGCCATCCTAAACAACACAGTGAGAACTTGTCTCTACAAAAAATCAAAAAATTAGCTGGGTGTGGTGATACACACCTGTAGTTCCAGTTACTAGAGAGGCTGAGATGGAAGGATCACTTGACCCTAGGAGATAGAGGCTGTGGTAAAACTGTGATTGTGCCATTGCACTCCAGCCTAGGTGACAGAGTGGAACCCAGACTCCAAAAAAAAAAAAGAAAACCAAACAAACAAAAAAAAAGGGCAGATGGGAATTAGTGACTGAAGCCAATGAGCAGGACTGGATAAACAAAGAATAGAATCTAAAACTGTCAGAATTGAATTGGAAGGGTCCTAAGAGGGTATCGAATCCAAGAAGTTTGGGGAATAAATCAGAGGCACACATATCTCCTGTTAGCTCTGTCCACAGTCTACTCAGTGCTTCAAACCTGGGCTGAGATGAGTATGTGGCACTGGGTTGTTACAGTGCTTTACAAGAAGGCTGCATTCTAGATCAACTGGGCAAAGTACTTTCATTCTTTACATAAGGGAACTATGAACGATATGCTCTGAGGAATTGGAAGGGAGGAATACATTTAAGTAAAAGAAGAATCCCAATAATGAAATCTTTGGAAAAGACTTCTCTTATTCTCCAAACGTGTGAAATAGAAAATTAAGCTATTACAAGTGGCAGCAGGAACCTGCCTGTAGTAATATTTCTGTTAAATGAGAAAGTATATGTGATTGAGCTTTGTAACCTAAGAATAACTAGAAAGGGGAAGTAATACTCTGAGGTGGTTTTGGATTTCAGTGCTTATTTCACTATATGGATATATATATATATACATATATACAGAGGATGCCAAAATATGTATCCACATTTTAAGAAAGGAAAAAACTGTGTTAAAGTTGTAATATTCAATGTATACCAATAGTAAAAGATGAATACAAGTCACACTTGACTTCTGCAAGTACAGGAGTTGTTCAAAATGGTTACCATCAGCTTCCAGACACTTCTGATTACAGTGAACTAAAAGTAATACATAGATAACATCTCTTAAAAATATGTACACTTTTTTTTGACACTCGGTATATATTTCCTAAATAGAGATGTAACACATGTACATTACAGAATATTTAGAAAATAAGGGTGGGAGGAGATTTTTTTAAAAGAGAAATATTCAACCTGAAACCCTCTACTTAGAAATGACCACCGTTAACAGTTAGGTGCATTACGTACCAGTCTTTAGTCATATGCACATCTGTGCCTTGTTTATCAATAAAATTGGGACCCTTTTACTGCCTTTTTACTTGGCAATACATTGTGTGCATTTCCATTTCATTATATTCTTAAAACATTCTTTTAAAGCCTACATTAAATTCTACTACTTTTAATCAATTCCCTGAAGTTAAAAACTTATGTCTTCAAGTTTTCCCTATTTCAAATGAAATTGTTGATTGATGTTCTTGGTTTTGTTTGCATTGATTTGATTACCAGTAAGATTCATCATTTTTTAAAATCTTTTGGGCCATTTACACTTCTTTTATACATCCCTTCATGTCACTGCCTATTTCTCCTAGAGTATTAAGCTTTTGTAAAGAGCTCTATGTTAAATATATTAATCCTCTGTCATACATAGTTAAAATAACATTGATAACCGGGCTCGGTGGCTCAGCCTGTAATCCCGCGCCTTTGGGAGGCTGAGGTGAGTGGATTGCCTGAGTCCGTGGGTTCGAGACCTGCCTGGGCAACTTGGCGAGACCTCATCTCTACAATAAATAAAAAATCAGCCGGGCGTGGTAGCGCACGCCTATAATTCCGGCCACTCAGAAGGCTGAGGCGGAAGGATCGCCGGAGCCCAGCGGGTCGAGGCTGCGGTGGCCGGGAGTGGCCACTGCACTCCAGTCTGGGTGACAGAGTGAGACTCCAACTCAAAAAAAATAAAAATAAAAATAAAAAATAACATTGATTTATCTTATTTCATTTATGGCATTTTCTTCAATATAGGAGGCTTTACGTTTTTACGCAGTTATACATTTTCCCTCATAGCTTTTGTTTTTGGTGTCAAGTTTGAAAAGATCTCCTCTACAAATACATAATTAACAATAGTTTCATTTAGTTCTTCCAAGGCATATGGGTTAAGAGCTTGGAAATTGTAAGAAAGTTAATTGGAAAAAACCCCACAATGTAAGCATTTAGAAAAAAAGACTTTATTTCTTATAAGGGGTTACCTCCTGCAATGTGGCCATCCTACAGGCTGGGGCTTGTGACTCCCACTGAAGCCCAGAGACACACACTAGGAAGGAGGAGGGCTTAGAGTAGGAGCTTTATGCTGAATGAGTGACCTAAACATCCATATGCAGCAGGTTACAAGAAGACCTATGAATATTCATGAAAGTGGCTCCAACACACGTGTATTTAATAAACATGCATGCAACATATGACCCATGTTCACTTTTGGGTGGAGGCCTAGCATTTAAGTGTATGACACCCTAAACATCTGAAAGTCTTTTCAAGACACAAAGGCACTCAAGTGCATGTCAGAACCAGCCCATGGTCAGTGATGTTTTTATCAGATGAACGTTATTTAAATCAGTCTCATTCAATCAAAGGTGTAGTTATGGCTGGAGGAGTATGGATCAGTTAGTCAGTGCCTGTGAACTGGATGAGTTCTAATTGTTTCAGTATTGCTTATCCTGAGGCCAGTGCTTGTTTACCTGCTAGAGAAAAAGAAAAACCTTGTAACATAATTAGAACAGAGTTTATTTTTTAAGTGTAGGAGTAGGTGGCTTAACCCTTGCCTGGCATGGCCTTAAGTCCTGTTTATAAATTGGCATCTTATTGTCTCAAAGAGTCTGTTCTGGCCCGGCTCAGTGGTTCAACCTGTAATCCCACCACTTTGGGAGGCCAAGACAAGTAGATTGCCTGAGCCCGCGGGTTCAAGACCAACCTGGGCAGCTTGGTGAAACCTAGTCTCTACAATAAAAAAGAAAACAAATTAGCCAGGCATGGTAGTGCGCACCTGTAGTTCTGGCTACTTGGAAGGCTGATGTGGATGGATCGCCGGAGCCCAGCAGGTCAAGGCTGAGGTGGTCGGGAGCGTGCCACTGCACTCCAGTCTGGGCGACAGAGTGAGACTCCAACTCAAAAAAAAAAACTCTGTTCTGATGGTCTTATGATTGCTGTTTCTACACAAATGCTGGTCAATTGTTGTGTCTAAACCGCAAAATGGAGAGGGTATAATGGAATGTCCAATCTCCCATCCCATCATGGCTGGAACTAAGTTTTCAAGGTTTTTCTGGGATCTCCTTGGCCAAGAAGGGGGGTCTGTTCAGTTGGTGAGAGGCTTGGGTTTTTATTTTTAGTGTACAGAAGCCATTCTTACAACTCACCCGACACTTGTGCTTTATTCTGCCTCCCTCCACTGATCTGAGGGTTCATCTGACCTATGCTTTAATTTCATCATCATAAAAAGTGATTAATATTAATATTTGCCTCATTGAGTGGTTAGAAGTAAAAACCCAGATTATCCATGTAAAATTCATAGCATAATGTCTGGAATATAATAAATACTCAATAAATCCCATGGATTATTCAACTTCCTGATACGTGTGAACATTACTTTGGAGAATATAATAAAAATGAATCCAAGCTTAATTTTTTCTAAATTTGTTCCAATTATGTGTCTTGAATAATACATATTGTGTCTCACTGGTTTCAAATACCTTCTCTATTATAGATTAAATGATTACAGGTGTTTGGATACATTTCTGCACTTTTTATTGAAGTCCATTGATCTGCCTGGCTAGTAATATAAGGGCTACAATATTAAAATCAGTATGGCTGAATAATGTTTTAATTACTTTTAGTGCAATTATCCCTCCATAATTATTCTTTTTTCCAGTAAATACCCTTGACTAACCAGGCTGCCAAAACTCCTGGTTAAAGTTCCAAGTGGGAATTAACAAAAGTATATGAAAATGTCATTCCTCTAAAGAGCACTACAAGCACTCCTTCTAAATATTTTTTGAGAAAGTTCAAGGTGAACTTTTCCACCTTAATTCTACCTCACTTCTAATCACTTCCTAGGCTCTGTCCAGTAGAGTATAAATGTAGAAGTCAGAACCAAAGGTCAAAAAAAAAATCATTCACAATAATGATGAAAATAATAATAGCTTACACAAAAATAGCACTTACTGTGTGTCAGGCACTATTCTAGGCACTTTACATATATACATTCCTTTATTATCACAATATCCTGGAATGTACATACTATTATTATTTTCCTCACACTACAAATAAGTAAACTGAAGCAAAGAGATTTGCCCAAATTTCAAATTTAAAGGCATTCTTGTAAAACTTTTAAAGACCAAAGTAGAGAATATATTGAGTCTGCTAAGCTGCTCCCTAAACCCAGCCCTGATGAGTGACCTTGAGCCATCGCAGAGTGGCAGCCATTCAGCCTAAGTAGATCCTGCTGCATTGGTGACCACAAGGAGCAAGCAACCAAACACTTGTGCAGTCTGAGAATGAAGAGCCCAAGTGCCAACTCCGCCTTAAAGTGCCTCTGCCCTTCAGAGACTAGACTGTAGGGTGTTTTTCTTCCCCACTCAGTCAATCAGCCCTCCCTCCTTCTTTGAGTCAGAAGAAAATGGAATGGAAATACGGGGTACCAGAAGTGTTACTGCCATACTCTTACTTCCAAGGGAGTAGATCTAAAATCCCCTCACAGAAATAGGAGGGAATAAAAGGAGCTCCTTAGCAACATGTTTCAAATCAATACGCCATTTTAATGAGAGAAAGTTCCATGTCTTCACGGTGGCCTTGTTTCTGCCCTGTCTCATATTTAAAGATCCCAGACCTCTGTGTGCAAAGCATATGTTTTGATAGGTGACTGAAAAGGTGTTGTGATTAACTGCTTAAAATACTGTGCCCACATTCCTACTTTACTCAGTTTTAATTTCATAATAAATACCTTCAGACTTTCCAAATTGCTTTAAATTTACATTTTGTAACAGGTCCGTCGGGTTCTTTGACTTTCTCCAGGGATGGTGAGGCTTAAAGGAAAAAATAAAACTGCAAAGGGATCTCTTAACAGAAATGTGTAAATTATGCTGAAGATAATAGAATAAGCAATGAGAAAAACTGCTATTTTTCAAATTAATTCTGGCCATCAAGTAGATTGGGAGTGTGGAAATGACAGAAACCACAGGAAAAAGTGCCTATGACATCTTAAGCCTCATGAGAGCCAGTGAGAGGAATGCTAAGTTTAATCAGATGTGTAGAAGCCAGGAAGGGAGCCTTCAAAAGAGGCCCGTTAAAGAGAAGGATGAAACCATGGCGGAGACTCTGAAATGGAAGAAGACCCAAGAGGTTTATTAGACTATTCAGGAAGAAATTTCCATTTTTTTCCTCTGCAAATAATTTGGAAAACAAAGAAAAGGGCAAGAAGGCATATCTAAAGAGATCAATAGGAATTGCTGATGACCTCAAATTTCATGAGGATTTGAGAGGACAAATAGTACAGAAAAGGATGTTTGTAAAACAGAGAGTCGGGAAAGCTAAAACATAATAAGCTAAGCCTAAAAAATCAGTCTGACAGGAAAAATGTTCTCCCTTTCCTTCTTTTTTCCTTTTAAAGTGTCATTTAGTGCACGAAGAGTCACAAAGGCAAATATCGTCTGTTGATTCTGGAGGGAATGGATTAATAAATGTTTGGGGTTAGTGAATGGGGCACTGCTCTGCTTATCATTCTTGTATATAATAGAAGACAAATGCCAGTTGAAGGTGGTTGGGGTCAATATTGGGGAATCGTAAAAGGCCCCTTCTCACTCTGAAGGAACAGAAGACTCCACCCTGTGTATGGCTGGCAACACGTCCTGGTTTGTCTGAAATAGTCTCAGTTTATGCCTATCTTTCTGGCATAATTATTAATAGCCCTTCTTTCCCCCTTTAAAACTATTTTTATTTAGGTGATAATTATATGATTATCTTTAACATACATCGGCATACCAAGAGTATTCTGCATTTTATTTGTTGTATATGTACTATGAACATGGAGATGAGCAGATGTTCTAACTTTAAAAATGGAAGGAAGAAATATGTTGGTATATCTAAAGAATGTAAACCTGATAATCTGAGGAACAGATTATCATACAGATTGTGGTGATAACTTTGGGAGAAAGAAAGCGACCACTATAAGGAACATGGTTCTAAAAAGACTAAACAGTGAGAGTCACCTTATTTCTCTTCTTCATCAGGGGTAATGCTGTTATGATATTTCTGTAGATAGATCAAACATGGATTTTTAACAAGATCTCAGACAAAGATCATCTTGATATTCTTAGAGTCAAGGATGGGAATGTGAATTGTGATACAGTTTGACATATTTTAATTAGTTGAATGGCTATTCCAAATAGTGTTGACTAATGTTCACTAATGAGCAGTGTTAACTCTGCCCTTGGCACTGTCCTTTTCAATATTTTTATCATTAAATTGGATTAAGACATGCTGATCAAAGTCACATTGGATGCATGGGAATAGTAGATACTGAGATGACAGAGTCATGATCCAAAATTATCTCATTGGACTGGAAAAATGTGCCAAGCCTGAAAAATTAAATTTCATGGGGAAAAACAATTTTCATAGGGAGAAACCTATTTTTCAAAACCAAGCTGAACAAAACCAATATGAACAGAAATAAGATGATGAAAAATAAATAAAGGTTTGTTGGCTGAAAATCATAGCTGATGAATTGGTCAAAAAGCACTAATATCAAAAGTGAGAGGTTGATATATTGATTCTACTCTGAACCCAGAATGTCACAATAACATGTTCTGCTCTGAAAACTTTAGCTCAAGCAAGATAGTGGCAAACTGGGAACCATGCAGAAAATAATTGGGAGAATAAATTTTAACAGTTTTTTAAGTTAAAAATAAAAACACAGAGACAGATCTGTAATACCTTACAGTTCTGAAATCAAAAAATTTTGAAAACCAAAAGATGTTTAATTCAATTTTTGCAAAATCCTGACCTGAAATAGACAATATCTATAGTCTTTATCTATTTCAACTTTTATACATATTCATATGGTTATTTGAATATATATTAATGTACTTGATTACGGAATTCTGCCTTATGCCTCACTGGGGATATGACATAATACCACCAGTGTGTCTCCATATTGTCTTTTAAATAAGAATCCAATAATAGGAATTTCAAAATGCATCTGGTCTCAAGGGTTTGGAGAAAGGATTTTGACCTAATGATAATAATATTAAGAGCAAGTCTGGATGTGGTGGCTCACACCAGTAATCCCAGCACTTTGAAAGGTGGAGGTAAGAGGATTGCCTGAGCCCAGCAGTTTGGCATCAGCTCGGACAACTTGGCAAGACCTTGTCTCTACAACAAATCAAAATATTAGCCAGGCATGGTGACATGCACCTGTAGTTCCAGCTACTTGGAAGGCTATGGCAGAAGGATAGCCTGAATCCAGCAGGTCGAGGCTGTGGTGGCTGTGAGCATACCACTGCACTCTAGCCTGGGCAACAAAGTAAGACTTCAACTCAAAAAAGTAAATAATCAGAAAAACAATAATAATAAGTGCAACAACAATAATGATGATAATAATAATAGCTTACATAAATAGCACTTACTGTGTGTCAGGCATTGTTCTAGGCACTTTACATATATACTTTCCTTCAATTATCACAATAACCTGAGATGCACATACTATTATTATTATCCTCACATTACAAATAAGTAAACTGAGGCACAGAGATACTAATAAATGCAAATCTTCATCTTGGAAAGATGTTATTTGAATGGTTATATGGTAGCTGTCTTCAGGTTGAATGGTTGTATATGAAAGTAATAGGAAGCCTAGGAAGGTAGAGCTTAATTGGGGTACCATTAAAAAATGTTCTTCAAACTTTTTCCAGCTTCCAGGAATACACCTTGAAGTAATTTTTTTTTTTGCTTGTGTGATCTCCCTTTGTAATCTTAGAAAGAAAAGTTACCTATTGTCTAGAAAGAATCAAAACAAAAAATAATTTATTTTGTAATTAATCAAACCACAACTCCTTAAAACCACACTAATGCCAAGTTGAAGCTTCTGTAGGAGAAGAGAGTAAGAACCTGACAACTCAGGCCCAAGATTCAAAGTTAGAGAGATGGTAGAAGAGAAGTACAATTTCATTCAATGAAAACAAAAAAGAAAGATGTAGGTTGCTGCACCCAGCCCAACACAGAGACCTGAGGGCAAAGCCGTGGTGCACAGCTTCTGCCTAAGCTAAAAGGTGCTCTGGATGCAAGATGCCATAGGAGGACTTTGTGGCACAATAGTGGAGCATGTTTGTATGAGCCAAGGGTCCATGGTGGTGCCACAGTTTCCGACAGCAAGAGCATCACCATGGTGAAGGACAGAATGGCAGAGCACCATGTGGCCAGAACTTTTTCTTTCCTCTTCACCTGTTTGTGGAAGCAGAAACCACACCCCAGGTGGACAGAGTATATTCCCAACATACTTGGACAATTTAGGGAAAAGATATCAAGTGGGAACTAATGGACTTACAGGAATATAGAGGTGTCTTGAAAGATGAGTCCCCTTAAGATAGACTTGGGACAAATTCCATGACGTCACAAAAGGAATAGTCTTTACTGGGGGAAAGGGAAATGTACAAGGACAGGTTCAACAAGCAGAGATCGCCATCCTCCCATTGTCTTTCTAGAGAGGTGCGTGGGACCTCAGTGAACTGCTAGGTGCACAGTGCGGATTGATACATATATCTGATAGATATAGATAGAGACAGAGATAGAGATAGAGATATATTATTCCTTTTAAAGAGTAAGCTCAAGTTTGTCAAATTTGTCATGGGAGATGCTAATAATAATAACTGCTAACTTTTCAGCTGTTATGCTGAGTATTTTAATCCCTCCAAATGAACTGCTCCAAATTCTAACACCCAGAAGCATGTCTTGAACATAAAAGCTTAAGGAGACATTAGTGGGAGGAGTAGACTATATGACCTCTAAGACACTTTCCAACTGAGAGTCTTTGGTTTTACGAGATGCACTGGAGAAATATTACATATTATTAATATTTCCCCTAATCTTAGTTGGCATTCTATTAGCCTTCACTGATACTGCACAGTGACTCGAGAACTTAAATGTATTAATATAGACCTTTCCTCAATTCTATTAACTGATTCAATGCAATATAAACTGCACTCTGGATGAACATCATTTCTATCTAACTCAAATACTACAATTCAATCTCTTCCGATTCTTATCCCATTTCTCAACCTGCTGGCTTCTTACCATTTATTTCCTTCCCCTACTCATGCTGCAGATTTAACAAAATCCATACTCCAAGTCTACTGGACTGCTTACCAGAGATTTAATAATCCCCAAATAGCAACAGAATAGATTTATAGCTGTCTATGTCATAACAACTGAGGAATATAAAAGGCAGTGTGTTTCTCTCTAGTCATAATCCTTAAATGCAGGTGAGAACATTTTCTGTGATCTATTTGGGATTCTTTCTCCCATAAATGAGGAGGTACATTGTCTTCCTGCAGTGGGTACTCACCCCCTCAAATTTGTATCTACAGAAACGCTCACTAAATTTGTACCTATACTCAAAGCGGCTCAATGGCGCCAGCTTCACATTAGTTATCACGCTCAGTCAGACTGTTGAATAGGTCAATCTTAGATTTCTAGGATACCTATCGTATAGTATGTACAGAAATAATGAGATGTAGGTCCTGGCCTTCAAGAACACACAATATAAAAATAAATAATAGCAATAATTTAATGAAACAAGTATAAAAAAGGAAAAAAGTGCAATTGGCCAGCCCAAGAAGGTCAGGTAGTCCCGCTGACACAAGGAAACATTTGTTTTCAGCAAGCTACCATGGCAACAAGAATGGCTGTTGATCATTTAGCCAAATTACATAAATGTAAGTCATTAGCAATTGACATTAGGTTTGTAACTAATGGCACATACCTAAGGACAAAACCTGGATGACAAAAAAAAAGGAATCAGAATTCTGGTCACATTTCTAGAGAGAGCTGAAGTGCACAGATGTGTCATATCTATACTCAAAGTGTAGTGAGAATTTCTATAGATACAAATTTGAGGGGGTGATATGGGCCAAGATATTGATCCCTTCAGGGGATGAATTGAGGAGGAGAAAGGAACTTCCAGGCCAATCACTTCAGGCTTCAAATAACCTGTTATGGACTGAAGAATGTTTGTGTCCCCCAGAAACTGCTAGGTTAAAATCCTAATCCTAAATGTGAGGGTCTTAGAAGTACATAGGTCAAGATATTAGTGGTTATGTTTGGTTTGAAGCAACAACATTGATGCAACCTCAATAACTAGCAACATTAACATTTTATATGGCCAGGTTTGGTGGCTCGGCCTGTAATCCCAGCACTTTGGGAGGCTGAGGTGAGTGGATTGCCTGAGCCCACGGGTTCGAGACCTGCCTGGGCAACTTGGTGAGACCTCATCTCTACAATAAATCAAAAATTAGCTGGGTGTGGTAGTGCACGCCTGTAGTTCCAGTTACTTGGAAGGCTGAGGCGGAAGGATCGCCAGAGCCCAGCAGGTCAAGGCTGCAGTGGCCGGGAACGGCCACTGCACTCCACTCTGGACGACAGAGTGAGACTCCAACTCAAAAAAAAAAAAAACACATTTTATATTCAGTACTGAAAGTTGATCATTTCTTTGTGTAAACCATTCCTGGGTGTTAGGATTTATAGATCTAAAAAAAGATACCTCTCTTTATATTTTGGGTTTTTTTAATATTCAGGACATGCATGTTATATGTTTAATAGTTGGTAGATAGGTATAGACCAGTGATCTTAACTCAAATAAAATGATCAAAGAATACCATGGAATCATCTGATTTCAAAGTGTCTTTGGTCATGTTCCAACCATTGAATAGCTCAAGTTTTTCATCCATAAAGAGCTACTGAGTATTATATGCATGAAGCTGGGAGGAAAAAAAAATGTGTTGTTTCTGAAAGATTATTTAAGCAAGGAGTGAAAAAAATGACAATAAAGTAGATTTTTTTAAGGGAAATATCTTTATCCAAGCTTTTCAAAGCACTTCTAAGGCAGCAGCTCTCCTTTTTCTGATAAACTAAGAGCACTTCTTAGAAGTACTCTATCAAAAAAAAATTTATTTTGTAAACGATTTTCCATTAAGAGGTACTCAGCTGCCTGGAGGACTTTGTGCAATTTCAGTGTGTTTGTTGCTTCCATTTTCAAGGAGAGAGAGTTTTCCAAAAGTGACCGACAGTGTGGACCAGCACAGGTTGTGGGGGGACATCATGCACTGGGTCTCCTTCTTTGTTTTAAAATTGGATAATAAAAAGTTATTCCAATTAATAATTTGAAAACTTTTAAATTCAGAAATGTCCTTGTCTGAAACTTGTATAAGTCATTGATATGAAATTAGAACTTCCCACTTGAGTGCCTTTATCTATTTTTGTTATGCCTTTAAATTCCTGAGGCTTCTGCCAACAAAGCACTCCAATACATTGTGTGTTTCTACCTGTTTTGCCACCATTTTTATCCACCTAACCACCCTTACCAATTTAGCAGTGATTTTGTGTGCCATCGACCAGTCTGTGCTAGAACCAGAACCAAAAAGATGAGTAAGCCCAGTCCCTCCCCTCAAGGGGCTTATAGTTCAATGGAAAATGCTCTGCTAGCAGATTTTTTGTATTAATTCAGTAGTTCATTTTTATACCTCAGAAATTATCACATAAAATATACATTCTGCAGGAAATCTTTCCCAAATGGATATTTTACCTACTATTGTTTTTGGATGCATGGAAAAACAACCCATGACTAAAAGCTAGAATTTCCTCTGACATAAAATTTCAAATGAGGATACATTAAAAGAAAATTAATACAGAATTTTAGGGCAAGAAGGACTCTAGAGATCTTTTAGTGTAATGCTCTCATCTTACTGATGGAAATACGAATGTCTAGAGAGTGAAACAACTTTATTTACTCAACAGATATAATTGGAGCATCAACCATATGCCAGGCAGCAAGGTAGAAGTGGAAAATACAGTGGTGAATAGGACTTGCATTACTTGGCTATAATTAACAAATAATTAAATTATAATGGTAATAATTGCTCTACATGAGAAGTACAAGATGGCTGAAGGAACATAAAATAGGGTGATGATACCCAATCTGCATATTCAAGGGCTATTTCTCTCAGAGGGTCTCATTATAGATGAAAATTAATGAACAGTAGGTTCACCCCACATTGTACAGGGACTGAGAAACACAATTGGAACTGGAACTAAAGTTTCTTAAGGTATGAGCGGCGTATTCCCTACTATGGCAGGCTCCCAACTGGTGGTTATTTATGGTGCTATGGCAGTGAGACTATGAGTAGAAAACCGCTACTCTCGTTGACCGAAGACTGTCAATAATAGATGATACTATAAGCTCACCTAGTCTGCCTGGCCAGCCTGCTCATCCTTCAATACGTATTGAGATATGTAAAACCCATATTTCTTCAATCAAGAAGCATTTATTATCATATGTTGAACTTTCCAAATAACCAGAACTTGCTTGAATTCCATTATTATTATTTTATTTTATTTTAAGAAATGGGTACAATTCAGGACTACGTATATAAGTGATCAATGTACAGGTGAAGTTTGGGCCGCCCATTGGCCCTTACTTCGTGTGGATTAGGAACGGGCACCCTTATTGCTGTCATGTGCCCCCACCCCCTGCAATGTCCTGCTACTGCCAACCCCTTTCTTGAAGTATTATGAAAAATGTTCAGGACCCACTTATGAATAAGAACATGTGGTACTCAGTTCTTTATTTCTGTGATAGATTACTGAGTATGATCGACTCCAAATCCATCCAAGTTGCTGAGAAGTCCAGTTAGTCTTTTTATGTACCACATAAATTTATATTAAATTAAGTTTATTTTGCAATAGATAATAGAGTGGAGGACATATAGAATATACATATACATTAATGTGTGTCTATTTTTCCAATTATTTCTTTCTTTTAGGTCTTATTTCACAGTGCCATATGATACAAACTATTTAATAATGCAAAATAAGGAAGGAGATTTTTAGATTTAATAACTCCTGTAAGTAACCTACTTATCACTAACATGTTCCTTTTATCGTTGTTTATCTGCTCTAGTGCACTGCTGACTAACATTATTAGCAGTGTGCTTTGCTTAGGAGGATGCATGGATAACTATTTTGTGCCCAGAAATATGTTACCTCCAACTTTTTGGTGATATCCACATATCATTGGTGATAAATAAGCAAAGCCTTCAGTGTTTTCAGAAGCATCTGAACGGTTTGTTTGGTTTCTCTTTATGTTGTCAATTTTCCCTTGTTAGTTCCCACTCACTCACATGTATGTAGTCACCTGAGTGACACTACCATCTTTCACCACTTACCACTGTATGGTTGCTTACAATAAGAAAAAAAAATGTGTTAAAAGTTTAAGGAGAAGTGATTCGGGAACTTATAAATAAGCAGACCCTGAACATTTATCATAATACTGTAAGAAAGGGATTGGCAGTAGTGGGAAACTGCCAGGGGAAGGAGGGGTGGGGCACATAACATCAATAAGGGTACCTGATCTAGAACCAAGCAAAATGGGGACCAAAGGGGGGTCCAAACTTTACCTGCATGATGACCATTTATGTACCTGATATTGAATTGTACCCTACATCTTTTTTTAAAAAAAGAAATATTTGAAGGAACAGTGAGCAGGTAGAGAAAATTAATAGCTAGGCAGTGAGTTCTTTGACTCCTCAATCCTTAATTTATTAAGCCTCACTTTTTGCTTTCTTAGTCTTGCCCTATATATTTACGCAGAATAGCTTCTCCCCTTCAATTCTTCCCTATTAGTTCAGGATCCCTAAAATTTACCTCATTCGTTAACAAAAGTTGTTCTTTACCACTCTGTGGCAGCAGCAGTGTCTTTCCTCACCTGCTCTGGTCCTGTCCATAACCCCCTGAGAGCTGCCACACTTGTCCCATCATGGGAGCCTGAGGTATACCTAAGGTATATCCTGGCAATGACATTTTAACATTGCAAACTAGCCAAAAAGTACAGTGTATGCATTTCACCCTCTCACCTATTCCTATCAGAGAAAAGAAAAGTTAGGCTGAAAGTCAAAGATTTGGAGATTTGAAAGTTTTCCTCCAAACTCAATCAATCACCAGTAACAGAACAGGGACCTTGTCTCATTCCCAAGTATACAGACTTCCAGGCGTCACGCTGAAGTGTATTTATTTTCAATTGCTAGATAAATATTTTTAGAGGCAGATATAGGAAGGATCCCTTTCAGTTGGTAACTTCAAGGGCACTCTAGCTTCAGTGGCTCTCTCCTTCAAATCCACATTTTTAATAAAAAATAATTATGTATCCAGGCAAGTACTTCACAAAAACAAAAATCCATTTAAAAAAAATTTGAAGATTGCTTTTTCTTTCCTGGTTTATTAAATGTATTTTTATTTCTAGTTAATTATCCCAGGTAATCCTCCTCCTTTATGAGTGTGTCTTACTTGGATTTTATGAGCTATCTCAAACTCAACATATAGAAATAAATTAGAAACTACTCTAAATATAAAGAACACCATTAGAAGCAAGGAAGCTTCCAAACTAAATCAAATACATGTATACTTTTATTAGTTCCCAAAGCATTTTTGAATTATGCTATCTTTCTTAGCACTGATTCCTTACCCTATAGATGCCTGTATATGTTTATTTTTTCCCTCCTATACTATGAGATCCCTTAGATCAGGGGTGTACATTGTATATTGTAGTGTCCCTACCCTACCATATGCTCTATACACAATAGGCACTCACTAAGTGTCTATTGAATGACTGAATGTATGAATGAATGGAGAGAGAGAGAAACTGACAATGATAGCTGCCCTCTACTGAAGATATAATATGTATTGGGCACTGTGTTGGGCGATTTTCATAAGTGATTTGATTTAATTTTCATGGTTCTGTAATGCAGGCATTATTATCCCTAATTTACAGATGACAAAACACTGCTTAGAAAGGTTTAAGTGCCTTTGAAAAAGGTTACACATCTCACGGATGACAATTTTCATTGAACTCAAGCCTGTCCTATGTGAAGTCTATACTCTTATTCACTAGGACAGGTGTCAACAAAGCATGATCTGCACAGTTTTTGCCTGTCACTGTCTTAGCAATAACGTTTTATGACAATTCAGCCTTGCCCACTTGTTTACCTATTGTCTATGCTGCTTTGGGGCTACAAGAAAGTGGAACAACTGCTTCTAAAATGATCTAACTTGCATAGCTTAACGTATTTTATTATTTATTTATTTTTTTGAGTTCAGGTTTTACTCTGTCACCCAGGCTGAAGTGCAGTGGCACAATCACGGCTCACAGCAGCTTTGATACCTTGGGTTCGGACGATCCTTCTGCCTTAGCCTCCCAAGTAGCTGAAACTACAGGCATGCACCTCCACATCCAGTTAGTTTTTTATTTTTGTAGAGACGAGGTCTCACTAGGTTGCCCAGGCTGGTCTCTAACTCTTAACCTCAAGTGATTCTTCCCGCTTGGCCTCCCAAAATGCTAGCATTGCAGATAAGAGCCAACACACCCGGCCAACATATTTTGATTACATGACTCTTCACTGTAAAAGTGTGTGATCACTGCTTTGAAGAAACAGACCATGGGGTGAAAGGAACAATGGAGAAAAGGCAGGAAATCCTACCCAACTGAGAAACTTAGTCTCTACATTGGCTAAATTCACAATATTTTCCCACTCGCCAACTTATCACAACTGGGTTTTTATGGGACTGAAAAACACCCAGGCAATTCCTAGCTTAAATCAAACCAGTCTTCGATTAACCTGGTCTGTGCTGCTGCCTTGTCTCATTTTCTTCCCTATTTGTGGTACTGTGGCTAACTCATTCCCAGTGAAGCCTCTAATGTTTTAAGCAGAGAGAAATTAAAGAGCTGAAACTCTTGCTAAACAATTCATTAGTCTTTCAAAGGGCAGAGATAAGGTAATCACATTCGTCAACTCACATTACAAAGTGTGAGAGTATTTCAGACCCCAGTGAGCCTTCTCCTTTTCCCTTAATCTCTTCCTTGTCCTTTCTGCTAGGTGTCTCTTTCTTCCCTTCCTGCCTCTCTCTAATTGTTCATATGCAGACCTTACTAAACACCAAACATCCATAGTATTAATAAAACAAAATCCAATGCTCTTTTTTTCAAAAATATTCAATCAGGTGTTTAAATATGTTACACATAAAATGTAGGTTGCATATAATATAGGTTATTTTGCCCAGGCAGGAGCATGGAGATTGGTGACTTTTGTTAGAAAGACTTATGGTCTTTGGATGGTGGGTCGGTCTTCCTTGCCTACTGTGCTTTTTTTCTTTGAGTGATGAGTTAATAGTAGATTAAAAACCTTCTGGGAGAAAATAAATTGGGACTGTATTCCATTTTTTGTGAGATAGCTATTTAAAGTTTTCCGAGGCTTTTAGATAACCACAAATAAGAACAGAAGGCAGGAAATTTTAACCTCCATGAAAGAAGGAACATGCTGATTTTTTTCACTACTGTATTTGTTCTACATTGCCTACCACAGTCCCTGGCATATAAATATTTGTAGATGAAGGGAAGATGAACAGGAGAGAGGGAAGGAGAGATGATGGGAGGTGGGGAACTTGATGGAGAGAAGTAAAATTTAAAAAGGATGGGGGGAAGCAATTCTATAGGGCACACGCATAATGAAATGTGTGGTCTAAACTGATGCTCTGAACCTAGCGCCTGACTGCAGGCAGGAGTGGAAGGCTGAGGTAGTCGCAGCAGACTGTGGCTGATGGTAGCATTCTTCCTCGTGCCAAGGGCTCACTTGAGGAAAGTGACTCACTTTGTGTATTATCACATTTGGCTCCCAGTGGTTTTTGCTGTTACTCGTTTCTTTCTAACATGTCACTGTGAAAAAGAATACCCTCCTTCACACACTGATAGTGTTTTAGGGAGAGTGGCAGAGCTCTGCTCTTAGGGCAGAGGTGCCCTCTGGCAATGCACTCAAGTTAGCAGGAGAAGGAGGCTTGGTCATTCACCTTTATCTGTAGGCTTGTCAGACTTTAATGGCACTGGAACTCCACCAGGGACAGTAAGTGACCTCTGCAGCAGCAGCTTCTGGAGTATCTGCCTTGGAGGGGTACACTGGGGTCACCACTACCCAGCACATGGAAACAGATGTACAGCAAGAAGAACAGGTTCATGGTTAAATGTTACCAACACTGCAGATTCTCAGGATTATCTGGGTAAGGAAAGCTCAGAAAAAGGCTGTATGTTCTGTTAGTTTGGAAATTGGGATCCCACACACTTTGTGTTCTGTGTATTTTATTAGCCTAATTTTGTTAGTCATGGGTTGTTGAAGTCTGAAAGTTTTGTACTTTCATGCTGCCCTTGATTGCCTTCCACATTATGATCTCACGAAAAAAGAAAATGCACTAACATCTGGTCTAATGTGTTACCATTTCCTTTTACCCCAAAATAGCGCGAAAAAACCAGCCGAGAAATCATTGACCTGCCTCATCTCTCTCGAGTCTCCTGTCACCCTACAATTCTAGTAGCTAACCTCTGTCTTTTTTTATCTTTATATAATGTTTTTAAAGTATAAAATATGCTACACATAAAGAAAATGGAATAAAATCATACACCTTATAAAACAAGCACTTGTGTGACCACCACACAGGTCAAGAGATGGATAGAATATAAGGGAGGACCCCAAAACCCAGAATTTATTTATAAAAATGTGTGTATTTATTCTTACATGTTTAAACTTCAAACACCTTCAAAGTACTATTTGTTTGATGCAATACACTGACTGAGGTGCTTTATCCACTGCTCAAAACAGTTTTGAACTCGTCAATTTTGATGCCTTTTAGTGCTTCTGCCATTTTTTATTTCACCTCTTCCACATTGGAAAAACATTACCCTTTGAGGACTTTTTTCATAGCCACTTGGGGAGAGAGATAGGATGAGTAGGGAGGGTCATGTTGTTTTTAGTCAAAAACTGCTGACCACTCAGTGCAGTGTGGGCAGGTGTATTGTCATGGTGAAAGAACTATTAATAGTCACCTGGTTGCCACAACTCGGGATGTTTCTTTCGCAAATTGTGAGGCAGCCTTCTCGAAACTTCTAGATGAAAACTCTGCTTGACTGTTTGATCTGGAGGGACAAATTCCAAATGTACTACAAGGGGCCCATTCTCCAAAAGATAATTTTTGGGGGTCCCCCTGATATGGTTAGCACTTTCAGATGGCCACTCCTCATCCCATAAGCCTTCACATGTCCTGCTATGTCTACTCCCAACCACAAATCTCTTCTCCTGTTTAAAGATAATCATTTTAACTTTTAATAATTTTTAAAAATTATTATTACTTACACATATATCATTTCCATTTCACAGTACATTCCCCTAAGCCTTTTAGTTTAGTTGTGATTGTTTTTTGTTTGTGTGTTTGTTTTTGTTTCCACTTTACATAGAAGTAATTAAACTTTGTCTTGGTTCGAACTTTATATAGCAGAATATTAAAGAATCAGTTTATCTGCTTGGCTACTTTTGACTTTGCTTGTGAAAATTATCTTCGACTGTTATGTCTATCTGAAATTTATTTATTTTCACTGCTGAATAGTATACCATAATATTTTAAGGACATACATATCTATTCTAGTATTGATATATGTATGGGTTATTCCTAGCTTTGGTTGTTATACATATTATTGCTAAAAATATTATTTTATGTATGCCCTGCTGCAAATGGATGTGCATTTCAATTAAGTATATAACCAAGAATGGAATTGTTGGGTCAGCCGGCATGCCTGTCTTCAAACATAGTAAATACTGTCTATCTGATTTGCAGCGTGGTTGAGTCAATTACACCCCTCCTCGGGACATAAGAATTCTTATAGCTTCAGATTCATGTCAAGAACTGATATCATCATTTTTTAGAAATTTAGCCATTCTTATGAATAGATACTGCTATCTAATTGTGGCTTTAACATTTCCTAGATTATTAATGGAATTTAGAACCATTAAAAATTTTTTTTATATTAGTAGTACAAGTTCAAATCACATGCTTAATTTTTCTACTGGGTTATCTTTTTGTTCTCATTGATCTGTGAGGGTTTTTTTAAAAATGGGTACTCCAGATTATATACGTGTACTTTAATCATTACATACATTGCAAATATCCTGTCCCATTCTGTGTCTTGAATCTCACTCACTGAGGGTCTGAAATATTCTCATATGCAATAGGAAGAGATACATGTACACAAAGTCCGTTGGTTTCTCTCACAGACATATATGTTCAGGGACCATAAAATGGAGAGACTGAGTTGCCAATTAAATCTAGGATGATTGGTAACTCAAAATATATATATCATATAGAGGTAAAGTGAATACTGAACCATGTATTCATATTTTCCAGAAAATTAAGGGAGCAGGAGTCTCAGTGCAAACAGAAACTCCGAGTCCTCTCTGGCCCTATTTACACAGCTGAGTGAGAGAGCAGTACCCTTGGCTGGAGAAATTTCTCAAGGGAGGTCAGTGATGAATAGAACCTGAAGAATAATTAAGGAAAGCCAAAAGAGGTCTCCAAGATGTAGAGGCATGTTTTCACTTAAAATAAAGATTTCCAATGGTTCACGAAAAGGAGGGCACAGAAGTATGGTTGCCTTGGGTGGGGGAGAGGAGTAAAGCTGAGCTGGATGGCAATGGGCACGAGTTTTGGGAGGTGCAGATAGAAAACAAGAAAACATAAACTGTGTACTTATTAAATGATAACTCCCCATCTGCCTCTCCTCCAGGAGTAAGATTTATTTTTAAAAATTTTATTGTACTATAGAGATGTGGAATACAATTAGGGATTAACTTATAAACAGGCTGCATGCAGGTGAGTTTTGGGTCTACAACTGGCCCTCACTTTCCCTGGTTGAAGGAAACGGAAAAGTTTTGGGTATACGTAGTGGGGTTGGTTACACAACATTGTGAATTCATTTTTACCACCAAATTATACACTTACAAATGATTCAAATAATATTATGTTATATATATTTTATTATGATAGAAAAAGCATCACCCTTGGAATAAAATTAATTTTCCCCATTGGGAAAAAAAAAAACCAGAAGACAAGTCTGACAGGTACCACAGACAATGAATAACAGATCAACTTTGGAGTCAAGAAGATTGGGGTTTAAATTTTTCACACACCTTTTCTTATCGCCTCTTTTCTCTATTAACCACTCCCCTCCCACCTCAAACACACACGCACTGTGTGACTATGGTGTGTGATGCAGAATTTTCAAAAGTGACCATAATTCTTTCTCTCGGTGTCCTGGACAACAAAATAGATGGCAATAAGCACTCTCACTTTTCCCAAAGGTCGGTACCACAGCGTTCCCTTCATCTTCAAAAAAGGAAATGCACCTTTCCACTGAGTTCCAAGGTTCCCAGGTTCAGAGCAACTGGCTTTCTCAGAAAGCTAGAGAAAATGGCTGACCACTATACCTGTCGTCCAAATAATCTGTCTTAAGTTTCTTTATAGTTTGCTCTTCCCCTTGCTCTATAAGAACAGAAACCAATCAGGGGCAATGTCCCTTTGGTAGAACATAAACCCACTATGTATACTGCAAGGGACTGGCCCTGGCTTACCTCTCTCTGGAAGGATGAGAGGCTCAGGAAGGCGTGCCTCTCTTGCTGACTCCAGGCTATAAGTTTCCCCAATAAAACCTGTCCCACAACCACATGATAATTTGGAATTCTTGAGCCTGCTGCACATGGTAACCCCAGACAGTTAACAACCCTTCTTAGCCTTGGTATCCTCATCTGTAAAATAGGAATTACGCCAACTACAATGATAAGTCATAAGAAAGTCAGTAGTGGGAAACTGTCAAGGTAGGACGGGGGGCACAGTTCATCAAAAGTGTTCCTGATCTCAAACCAGGTGAAATGAGGATGAAAGTGAGGCCCCAACTTTAACTGTGCAATGACCATTTATATACCCAACCCTGAATTGTACACCACATCTTTAAAATAAAAAAATTTTAAAATGTGTCATCGTGAAGACTGAGGGTAAGATAATGTGTTTAAATATTTAGCACTGGGTCTGTTTTACAAGGCCAATAGGAAAAAATTGTTATAGCTAAAATAATTAAGGCTAAGTAACCCCAATTTCTCAGTTGAATGATAAAGCCATGGTACCGGCCGCAACAAAATCACTCACTAGATAACTGAGGAGTACTGACAGAGTGTTCGTGGTGCCCAGGGAACCCTAGGGGGTGGCTGAAAAGATTTGCACAAAGGAAGGGAATGACTAGAAGTAAATCTCTTCTGGCAATTTACTCCACCAACAAACAATTGTACATTGTATTTTCACTTGTATAATGATCCGTTAGCTATTTTTAACTATGTTTCTACATACATATATAGCTTATGTATATCCTAATTACATGAGCAAAATCCCCGCATGATTATGGGTAAATTTGTTCTTCTATGACTGGACTTTGAGAGGATGTCTGTGTCTATTATAGTTGTTGAATTGTTAAATATTTTGGGGGAGGGGCGGGGTTTTTTTGTTAGAGCTGTGACATAAGAGATTTTCTGAAAAGCAGATTATAAGGAAGCCGGTCAGAGGAAAACAAGACAGGTAAACCTTAGTTTCGCAAATAAAGTAGTCAAAGCAAAGACAAAATCTAGGGCTACACTTCTTGTGTGGAAGCTAAGAGTTGCTTCTGAAATTACTTCTACTAGAGCTGATCAGAGAACCAAAATTTCAGAAATGGGTTAGGACAATATGGGGGTAATGAGAGTCGGTTTGGGCCTACCTGAAGGGGTAAGATTGGGGCCCAGGAGGGAGGAAAATTAGTATGCAGGAAGGAGAGTAAGAGTGAAGCAGATCAATTTCTTCAACATGCTGCCCTCGAAAAAGAACAGAGCTGGTTAGGTAGAAGAGGTGCCAACCCCTAAAATATTCCTTGCAGAGTTGATAACTCAAGGAATTCTTATAATCCCATAGGAATTTAGAATTTAATCCCATAGGTCACTCAGATTGTTGGGTCCTTTTAAATGCAAAAAGAACTAAGAAGGATGGAAACCTCATTATAAATTAAGTGACATTTAGGCCAGTGAAAAGGACTATATGGACTTCTTTCTCATTGGCAAATGTGAGGTAGGATACAGAAAAGAAAGGGACTCTGAACTTCTGAGGGAAGGAGAAACATACTGGAAAGAAAGGGAACTGGGAGTGAAAGTAGTGAAAGTTAGAAATGGAAAAGATGTTGCCTAATCACAATGGGAGTCAAGATTTTCCTATGATAAAAACCTTGACACAGAAGTGAAAGGATGAATGAACTTTCTCCGAACAATAGTCAGTCCTATGCATATACTGACATCATAAAATCACCCTTGAGCACCAGAATTTTAATGTTTGCACCACAGCCTTTCAAATTCTGCTGTAATTGGGCCAAACCCTGGAACAGTAGTAGATATGCAGACTTGCTGTAGAATAAGAGGTACAAGGTACAAATAATGGTGAAGAAATGCTGCAGGTTGAATCTCAAAGGCCTCTAGGCTGTCCCCAGCCAAGAACAGTGACGGCTAAGGTCACTCTATCTGTCCTTGATGTCAACATTAGGTGATGTGTGTTAAAAAATGTTGGTAATGGAGGTAACTGACTGTCTTCAGGACAAGGAATTACTCTTCACATGGAAGGTGTGTTCAATATGCCATGCTGGGAAGATTGAACTCTTTCAGCAGCACATAATGGAAAAATACTATGGCACTAAGCAATAAACTGAGAATATATCAGACTCCCAAAAACTACATCTAATATTGCTTCTCCTAACTGCAGAATATAGAATTTTACAATGTTCTAACTGGGGAAAAAAAGGAAAAACTTGCAAGTTTCTCTCTTCCCAATTGAGGAAGAGTTCCTTACTAACTCTGAATTCAGTTATAATTACTCTAATGAGCTATTCCTCCAGGAGGTTCATTCCTATCAAAGGTCAAATCTTGAACAAGTAAAATAATCACCTTCCAAATATCAATCTTGTAAAACAGATGCAAGATCAGAAAATTAGTTGGTCATACTTTATGGGCAATTTCTTTTCACAGTCTAATGCTTTGTTTATTTAACTATTCTCATTAGATAATTTTAGAGTTAATGGTGTGCCTCTCCCCCCACTCTATCATCCAAACCCTCAATAACAAAGAGTTGGCAGGAAAAGTAAATTAACACAAGAAATGCCTCGATTTACTAAAATTAGGTAACATTAATTAAATATGCCACCTCCCCTAAAGATCACAGTAGTCATTTGCTGGAATAACAAATGACAAGACAGAAAACCAAATTATCAGTATGGATACAAAGAATCTATTAATTTGCTGGAGGTTAGTGAACACTAGGCAGTGCTATACTAACATTATTTTCTTGTGTTTCGTTTCCAACCAAGTTTATTTTATTAACAATGTCTTTTATCTGATTATAAAAGCAATAAATTCCATTTATAGGAAATCAAAGAGATATAAAAAATACAAGAAAACAATAATACTTAACAAAATCGTTGTCAACCACAAATAATCATTGTAATAGATTAGCATTCTTCTCTCAGTCTTTTGGTGCATATAAGTACTATACATCACATCATATATATTCTTTGCATTTTATGTTTATAAGCATGCTTTCATTTTGTTAAATTATTGTAAGCATCATTGTAATGCCTGTATTATATTCCATTTATTGGCATTTATGTATCTTTTTTCTAAGATAAAAAGCTTAAAAAACTTTATGCATAAATGCTTTTATAATAAAATTTTACATTACTTCTTCAAGCAATAATTCTTGGCAGTAACATTTCTGAATCAAAGGGCAAGAAGAGAATAAATGGAAAATTATTTTTGAGACAGTTTATAATTTATGTATCTTTGCCAGCCATATAAAAGAGTACTCTGATCTCTGTGCTCTCTTATCAATCCAAAATATTTCTTCTGAAATGAATTTCTAATTCAATAAGTGAAAAAATGTGTCTCAAGTTAAAATGTTTCATTGATTACTTCTGAGGTTTAATAGTTTTCATAAATGTGTCTGTCAAATGTGGTTTCTCTTGTGATCTAATGGAATATGCCATTTGTAGATTGATATTTTAGGATTTTAAAAGAGGCTGTTAAGATTTGTACAGCCATTGTAAATATTCAATATAGTAAATGTTTGAGGCAAATAGTTGAGCCAAAGAGTTCCCTATCTACTTTTTCTTAACCTTATTCATGATGCTTAAACTTTTTTAGTTGAATCTATTTATATTTTCCTATGTGTTTTTCTTTTTAATTCCTCTAAGTTTAGAAAAATTATCCTTCTACAGATTAGATATGCATCATCTAAAAAATAGTACTTGCTTTTTAATTTTTATTGTTAGAATTAAATGAAACTGAAACTTGTTAATGAAATTAGCTAACAAAATTTCCACTGCTGACCAGATATTATAAAAAACATTGAACCTATCATGTTTAATAGTGCATAGATTTTTCCCAAGCTGGATAACTGTGAAATAGAGTGTAACCAATGATTTGAGTGTAACTGTGATTAAACTTTCCAATGTTGGAAGACGCTTTTAATGGAAGCTATTATCTATATTTATAGCGATTTCATTTTTTACTTCGGCTGTTACTTCCTCAGTTTTTTCCTCCTTTTTTTGCAGTTGATTTGCACAGTATTCCATTAATTGCCTCATAACTGTCATATCTATGGAAAATTGTTAGCATGCCTTAAAGTGATCAAGAAAGCTCTTGAGTGTTGAAATATACTAAGTCTTATTTTAGATCTCCATTTTTCCTCTGGGTTCTGCTTAGGCAAAACTAGTTAGATTTAATGATGCTTGCATGCATTTGCTATTAAATTATATTAGTCTAGGTCAGTCAGACCCCTGAGATATGTTAGTCCCTCTAGGCTCCTTGCCTGGACTAGAGGTCCATGCCATTCTTGCTCAGCTCCAAAACCCATTCAGAGGCATTTAATCTGGCTAACAATAGTCTCTTGCATTGATAACGTCATGTATTTTGGGGGTCTGAGATTAAGAAGGGAGAAACAATGTGTGTGGTCCTTTCTGATATTGAACTCCATCCTTTCCCTGTATCCCTAATCTTGCCTCCTGGATAAGCTATGAAAAAAAAGTCATGATTTTTAAGGATCTCATTTTGTACTAGGATTGCTGGGATAGGGTGGCTTGTACAACAGAGAAGAGACAGAGAGGAGAGGGATTGAGATGCCTATATTCAAGAATAACAATTTTGAGTCAGGTAGCCAAATCTTGATTCATCAAAATACTAGATTAGCGATACATTCAAACGTTTTTAAAGGAATTCTGTTTTTATGATAAATAAAAGGAGAAAAAAATAATATCCAGACTGATATCTTCTATGATTTGGAAAATGTCTACTTTCTTCCAAGAACTGTATTATCCACTAGAGACATGGGGTTAAAGTATACAGTCTCTTTTCCCAAGTAGCTCATAGCATGAAGAGCAAGTTGGCTAGGAAATAGTATCAGAGATATAAGACGAAAGCACTGAATGATAGGGAGCAGATGTCTAGCTCAGACTGTAGACATCTGGAAGAAGTCCTGGAGCTTGTGCTCTATGAAGTGAATGTTTCAGGAAGAGAATTTAAGACAAGAGAAATAGCATATCAGAAGGCCCACAGAAAATAGTCCATTTACCTCCCTGCAAACATTTCAGCAAAGGTCTTCAGTGGTCAGTGGCAAGAGAGAAAAAATAAAAGGCTTAGCAGGAACAAATTATTAAGGTTATTATTTGTCTTGCTAAGGATTTTGGATTTTATTCTAAGCCAATATAGAGGCATCGAAGGATTTTAAGTAGTCAGAAGAATATGATCATATTTGCATTTTAGAAAGATTTCCCTAACTGAAATTGTGTAAATAATACACTAGAGAAGGATGAGGGGACACAAAAAGGATAGAGGACGATTCTTAAAATTCAGGGGGAAAAACGAGGAGAGTCTTAAGCAGAGACAGGGTTTCTGAGAAAAATATTAAGAAATGAAAAGAGGTGAGAGTTGATAGTTGATTAAATGGTTGGAGAGACAAAGGAAAGAGCAAAGGCATGTTTAGGATGCCCTAAATTTCTAGTTTTGGAAACCAGGTAAAATGTGATGATAATCACAGAAACAGGGAGCAACAATGTGAGAGAAGATGGTTTGAAGGTAGATACAATTTGACTGATTTACCTATGAAATGAACAGGTGGACACACAGGACCAGGACTAAGGTGAGGTGAGTGAGGGACTCAACTGGGCACAAAATCTGAGGAGCAAATACTCAGTGACCAAGATAAATACTATGTTAGCGAAAAGGTTTTAAAACTCAAAATTAAGGCAAAAATCTATGGAAAAAAATCCAAGTGTTAAATACTGGCAGGATCTGTCACAGTGTTGTGTCAAGAAATACAAAAGCAAAAGGAAAGTCAGTAATACTGATCCTGGCACATAAGGTAGTGGTGACAGCTAGAAGACTCCACTCTTGAAGATGTTGACTGGGAACAGGGTAGAGCTTTGAGGATGTTTTTATTTATTTATTTTAACTTTTCTTTTATGAAATTAGAAACTTGAACATGTTTATTTGCTAAGGCTAAAAAGGACTGGTGACAGAGAAGGGATCTGGTGAAGAAGAAGACAGGGAAGATAGAGGTCTAAACCCATGGACAGTGGGGAGCTAGAGAAAAGGAGGTGTAGGTGACACAGCTATAGATAAGTTACTGAATAAAGGACCTTCTGAACCAAGGGAGTTTCCACCTAGGAAATGAAACCATATGACCTGGCATTCCTCTTCTGAGAATATCCCCAAAGGAAATGAAATCACACCTTGTAAAGATATCTGCACTCTCATGTTCATGGCAGTATTATTCATAATGGACAAGAGATGGTAACAATCTAAGTATTCTTCAAGGTATGAATGGATAAAGAAAACATGTTATATATACATTATAGAATATTATTCAGCTTTAAAGCAGAAGAAAATCACTTGTGACAAAATGGATAAAACTGGAGGACATTATGCTAAGTGAAATAAGCCAGACACAGAAAGATAAATACAGTATGTTCTCACTCATCTGTGGAATCTTAAAAAGACATCAAACCCATAGAAAGAGGGTACAGTGGTGGTTACCAGAGAAAGAAAGAAAGCCGAGATTGGAGAGATGTATGTCAAAGGATACAAAGTTGTAGTTACCTTAGAATAAGTCTAGAAGTCTCATGTACAGCATGATAACTATAGTTAGTAATCTGCTAAAAGAGCAGATTTTAGGTGTGCTTAACATCAAAAAATAAAAATTTAAAAATTTAAAAAGTAACTACATGAGATAATGGGTATGTTAATTTGCTTGGCTGCAGCAATATCATGTTGTATACCTTAAGTACATACAATGAAAGAAAGAAAGTCAAGTGCTTTTATTGTCTGAATAACATGTTAGCTCATCTCCCCTCTGTAGGTCAATTTTTTTTGTTGTTTTGAAATGTTTATAACATTTACTCACATCTTTTGGTATTTCTCCCCATCCCCAAATTTAAAGAAATTAGCATACAAAACTTATCGTCCTATATGTATCACCCACTTTTTTTTTCGTAACTCAAAAAATGAGCAGTTATTAAGGTGAAGTTTTAGCAAGGGGAGAACAAAGAAGCATTAAAAGCACTGTTTGCTGAAAATAACAGAAGAGGTGCTTAAGTGCTGCTCATGTCTCTTTAAGAATGCTCCTACTTAACTTCCAGGTGGAAATTATACTCAAGGCTGCAATGACTGAGATCCCTAAGTTTATTGAAATCTGTATCTTGGAGAAGCAGTTTTTACATGAAACAATTCTTTCATTTCAGCAATGAAACATCTACTAAAAAGGTGAGGAACAATGCAAGCAAATGCAGCAACTGTTTGTTGTTCATGGAAGAAAGTTATTCCTTTGTGCACTGCTACTGTTTGAGAGAAGTACCAGAGGCTTATACTAATGGAATAGATTGCAGAACTACCCCCTGAGAACTATCTCTCAACCATGCTAAGTGTCCAGGCTGTCAAATTAAAGGAGTCTCCGAGGCCGCTGCTTCTCTGGTCATCTTTAATTAGGCAATGCTCTGGCGAAACCCTCACAATTAATCTTAAGTGTTGTTTTTCTTCTACAGTAAGTGGAAGGGGAATTTTCTTAAGTGTGTGTAGTGGCTTTCTCTTTGTTATAGTTTTATTGTGAGGGCTGTGGAAGAAGGATTGGAATATAACACAGTTCTCTTTTCTCTAAGGAAAACTAAACAAACAAAATCATAAAATTGTAGCAAAATTAAGCAAAAGGATGCTTATCTATTATAATAGTATGTGTTTTATAAATATCTAACATATTTAAATTATTTTCCAGCTGCATTCATGTCATAAAATTCTCCAGGCATATCAATGCATATGCTACTCAGTAATATCACTATGCCTTTCCGTCACTGAGACTTACTTTGGGGGAGCCTATCATGTTATTTCCTATGACCCAGACTTCTGTGCCTGTTAACACTTTATTCATCTGATGCAACCTAGGCCATGAAACCTTTCCTAATCAAGTTTTTAAAAATTAATTTAACAAGAGTTATTAACTGCCACAAATGAATAAATGAGGCAATGGAACAATGATTTAATCAATGTGGGTAAATTCTATGAACTACATACCTTTGCAACCTCAACAGAGGTTTGCCTGGAATATTAGCAGGGCAAATAAATACTTACCTTATTATTAATGACACAAGCACTGCATAAATTAAAATACATTTATATTTGCCTCAAGAAATTCTCCCTAGATTATTTTAGGAGAAAGTATATCTTTCTAGCAACCTGATCTTTAAAACTGTCATAGGTGCTTTTCTCTGTATTGGCAAGTAAACTTTCTTTTGAAGGTGGTGAAAGAAATTGGTAGATAATTTTTGAATGTTTGGTTTTATAATAAGGAGAGTCGCTACCCTCAAAGTTTAGCAATCACTAGACCCTAAGGGACTTTTATCTAATCTTAACCCTGCACCTGACTGCCAGGCAAAGCTAATCACTTAACCTCCCAATGAATTAATGGGTTCATCTGTAAAACACGATTGCCATCAAAGGGCGTGAAAGGAAAAGACTAATGATGGACAGAATGAGGTTAGATTTAAAGATTCAACAAAGCCATCCAAATTCACTGCAAAGCCATTTTCCATTATTTCCCTCAATTGCAACTATATCGCCTTTATGAAAGTGAATTCAATAAAAATAAGCTTATAAGAGCTCTGAGCACTAGTTGGTATCTGCCAGACTCATGCCACATATAAGAAAAATCCCTTGCCTTTCACAAATGTAAAAATGTAAAACACTGAAAATCCATGCTATTTCATCAGATACCCAAGAAATCTGGACTCTGACAGACAAAACACACCCCCTGTGATCTGATAAGATTGCTAAGTAAAAAAGCAGTTCGTACATTTCTTTTTATCACCTTCTATTTCCTCTTTCATTTTTCTATTACATTTTGATTTTGACTTTTATGTTTTGCATCTTTGCTTTATTCTTCCCCTGAAGTGATTGGAAGTATTTTTGCAGGCTCCAAGGTATCGTTTCAGTGTCTGATGGGGTTCTCCCTTTGGTGCGTGTCAAACAATCATTTCCAGACTCCAGAAAAACAGTCAGAATGCCCCAGAAATGCCCTCAACCCGCTAAGGGCTTGCTTGGCTGAGCTGGCTGCATCCCTCCAGTCGCAATGCACGTTTTGCAGGACAATAATAAATACTGGCTCAAAAGAGAATGAGGGGAAGTATAGTTTACCAAGATGTGAGATCTAGGCCTATTGATGAATAAACTGATTTTTTTTTTCCAGGCACCATGACAACTATTCCGAGTAAAAAAGTGTTGTTGCATGAGGGAATGGAGGATGTTAACTGAACTGATATTGGGGCCACAATGAGATAGAAGAAAATCAGAACCAAGGCACACACTGTACAGATCATGAATAGGGTTATTTTAATCATCCATTCAACTTTATATGATGAAGCTTATCCATTCAACTTCACATTAGTGACTGCTGATTGTATCGTGTATAAAGTTGGCATAGGACAGATAGGATGACAAGAATTTCACAAAATCTAGACTACTAGTGAACATGAAAAGCTATTTCATGTACCAGTGTCTGAAAGAAGCCATGCTGGACCTAAGAGAAATCAAGAACTCAAGAATTTGGAGTAATGAAAAAAAGACTAAAGACTGCAGCAGAATTGAATGCAGCATGTTTCTACATTCTAGCTATTTATTATTATTATTATTATTATTATTTTGAGTTGGAGTCCTACTCCATTGCCCAGGCTGAAGGGCAGTGGCATGCTCATAGCCACCTCAGCATCAACCTGCTGGACTCTGGCAATCCTTCCACCTCAGCCTTCCAAGTAGCTGGAATTACAGGCATGCACTACCACACCTGGCTAATTTTTTATTTTATTGCAGAGATGAGGTCTCGCCAAGTCACCTGGGCTTGTCACAGACTCAGGCAATTCACTCACCTTGGCCTCCCAAAGTTCTGGGCTTATGGGCTGAGACACCGAGCCCGGCCTAATTATCAATTTTTAAGAAAATCTGTTTCTGGAAGAAGGATAAATAATCCTGTTCATATCTCACTTTTAAATATTTGCTAGCACTTTCTCATTCTTCATTAGCCCACTTGATTCTCATAATAATGATTCACATTCATTGGTTCACCGAAGTCTATAAACTCTATAAAATATAGGTTATAACAACAAATTATTATCTATAAAATGTAGATTATAATAACATTTTTATTTTATGGTCTATATTTTTAAAAAGTTGAAAAAAATATAGTCCATAATTTGACAAGGGTGGTAAAGAGGCCTCTCAACTCCAGTCTCCACTTAGTTCATCCTGCCCAAGGTCATTCTCACATAAACCTGTTACATCATTTAATGGAATAATTTTTAAGTTATGTTCAGTCAAACAAACACTTACCTTAGCTCTCTGCTGCCTAAAAACCAGTCTATCAAAATTTTAATTTTCAACCAGTTACATAAAACAATAGAGGACATAATAAAGAACATAACGTAAAGTCTTATTCCCGAGACTGTAAATGTTTATATCTACTTCAATCCTAAATTACTAATTCCTAAAACTGCATCTCAACAAAGAACAGTAAATATATTTCTCTGCTATATTTCCCATATATCCTCATTACTTGATCCTTTCTCCCTTCCTTTCCTTCTCCATTCCACTTCTTCCTTCCTTCCTTTCCTCTTTTAATAAACATATATATGTGTGTGTGTGTATATATATATATATACACACACACACACAACCAATAATTACCAAGCATTTACAGTACACTGCACAGCATGCTAGGCTCTTCATTGAAAATGTTTCAAATTATGAAAAGAGAAACAGGAAGCAATGAAACGAGTCAGCTAGTTTTGGAATCAGGTTAGTCACAGTTGATTCCAGCTGCAGGCCCAGAATGTTGGGGCTGGACCGTATTGCAATCACATACAATGCTGCACGCAGGCATGCAGTGGCCTGTCAGTTTACACTGCTGGACCATTTATACCCTTTAACTTAGTTAATGCCAAGGCTTACTTATGTTAAAGGTACTTATTAATCCCTGTATTAGAAGGGAACTAAGAGGCTTCTAATCTCATAATTCTTAATTCTAACCATGCACCAGAGTAACTTACTGGGAGCTTTTGTAGGAAATGGATCTCTGAGCTTCCTTAAGGAAATCAGTGTCTCCACGAAAGATTTTTTTTTTAAGTCCATGTTTCTAGTAAGCTTTCCCAGTGATTTCTGAGTAGCCTATTTAAAATGGTATTAGAAAACCTTAGACTATCACCCTGTTTTTTATTTTTATTATTACGAGATTGAGAATCAACTTCAAATAGTCCTAATAGTAAGGTTTTGTGAGAAATATTTTAGTCTTAGAAGTATCACAAGAAATAGAAAATTGTTACTGTAGTTCACGTAACCAAAACCCTTGCCCAACTATTGGAAAATAACAGAGTAAAAAGAGTTGGCTGGAGTAGGAGCACCTGTGTCCCTCTGAGGCAACCTGAGTCTGTGAGAGAATAGCAAGCAGATAACCTGGTGGCTTTTAGGCAATCTCATTTCGTGGCTGCTATCTCAGTATAATTATTAATTCCTCTCTCAGAAGTGTCCCTATCTGGGCAATAAGTCACATGGTCTCTCCAACCACAAGGGAATCTTGTCAGAGACCAACGAGTGTTCTCTAGCACAGCGGTCCCCAACCTTTTTGGTATAAGGAACCAGTTACATGGAAGACAATTTTTCCATGGACAAGAGGGAGAGGAGAGGGGGTATCATCAGGCATTAGATTCTTTTTTCAAAAAACTTTATTATAAAGATGAGGGGTGCAAGTATAAGGAGCACACAACCTAGATCCCTCACATGCACAGTTTACAATAGGGTTCACACTTCTAAGAGAATGTAATGCTGTCACTGATCTGACAGCCAACAGAGCTTGGCTTGCCTGCTACTCACCTCCTGCTGTGCAACCCGGTTGCCTAACAGGCTGCAGACTGCTACCAGTCTGCGGCCCAGGGTTTGGGAACCCCTGACATATAGCATGGTATTTCATGGTAGGACAGGTGGAATGAGGGTAGGACAGGTGGAATGAGGGTAGGCCTTCTGGCAGAGTATCATCTGCTCCAACCTCCCTTCGGGTATCTTTTGTACTCCACAGATTAAAAAACTTAAAGCTATGCCTCCCATCTCCTTTGCAGCCAGCGTGCTAGATTTACGCTCTGCCAAGCAGATACACTCATGAGAAGCATTAATTCAGAACTAAGTGGTAGGAGGAGGAGGCAGTAGCTTGGAAGGTGTCCACTGCACTAGTGCAGAAGTCTGGTCTCCTTGTCAGACAGCATATAAAGGGTTGTGTTTCTGCAGCTAATAGTTCTGGTCCCACTTCTGATCCCATACTTAGGATCACAGTGGTGCAACCCTGAAGCTGGCAGTTGGGACGGCAGCTTCCTAATTCCCCACCCTCCTGATGAGGCAGATTAATGGTCCAGTTCTGGAGTGGTGTTCTTGGAGTCCCACTTGAAGGCCCATCTTTGAGCTATTTTCAAGCCCTTCTAAAAAATGTTAAGTACTAACTTATCATGTTAAATTCCTTTCTGCTGAAAATGGAGTTTCTGTTATCTGTCACAGGATGCTAAGTGATGACCTGCAGAAAACGAGCCCTGTGATAAATAAGAGGAAAAGAGTCCTAGCAGGTGAAACAGTAGAGAAAACAACAGGTGCAAAAGATTGAGCCTGGGAAAGGGCCCGGCATGTCAAGGAATAAGAAGTTATTGTTGCTAGAGCAGAATGAAAAGGTGAAAATGGGAAAAAGAAGACATTGTGGAAGTCTGATCAGGAGTATGTCAGGGAGAGACAAGTTCAGATTTTTTCTAAATATATTGGAAACTCATTGAAGAGTTTCGATCAGGCGTGATCCAGTTTTAAGAATACTGGGCTGGATGCCTTGCTGTGCAGGCCAAAGTAACTCCCATCTTGGATGCTAATGTTGGCTTCTGATTGGCCCCAGTTCCAGGAAATTCTCTAAGATTTCTAGTTTGTCAATTGTTCCTTGGGTAAGAGCGTATACTTACTGTAAATCCTGCTGTTAGGTCAAACAACCTTGAGGTTATCACACTTCAATTGTCCTACATATCCCTCCTGAATCATCCTTTTACTATGATATATAAGCTCCGGGTCTGCGAGGTAATGGTGCAGGGATCCACCATGTTGTCTTGCCACTGCCTAAGACGCAGACATGGCTTCTGTTCACAAGTCCCCATTCAATGTTTCTTTCTAAGAAAATGGGTATGAAAACCTCTTTCTTTGGCCTTTCGGTTTCCGCAGACTTTTGGGGGTCAGGTTTACAGAGACTTGCCCTGCTTTAACACTTACAGAAAAAGAATTAAAGTAGGAAGATTGGTCATGGGGCTGTGTCAGCAGTACCAGTAGGGATGAGGAAAAGGAGAAATTAAAGGTGAGTCCTCAGTTTTTGGCTGGATCAAAAGGTAGATGCTGCACAGTCCACTGAAATGGGGACAGTCTGGATGAATAAATGTGTTTTAAGGGGATCAAGGTTGTTTGTGTTTGTGTGTGTTTTGATTTTTGCATAAGTTGAATTTGAGATGCCAACAGGACCAAGAGAATATGCTAAGGGGAGAGGTTGTAAATAAGAATCTACAAAATAACAATCAGTTTTCCATCTAGAGACCCTCCTCTAAACCTGGTGAAGTCGTTTTAGCTCAAGCTCAAAATCTCTGAGCACATCACATCCACTATTTCCTATGCTGCCCATTGCCAAAGGCCACTGTTTCCCTGCTATTAACCCCACGATTGCAGCCCTTGTGCTTTCCTGCAACTTCATGAATACTTCCTAAGATCCAAGAAGGACTGGGCCTCTTCTGTCTACCTCCACTGCCAGTAAAAGACTGAGTCAGTCTGTCAGGACTTCTACAATCCTCTGATTGTGTGTTTACTTCAATCTTCCAACCCAAACCAGTAGCCTTGAGATCTAACCTGCAATCTGTTCAGCTTGCTATAATAACTACCTGACAAGCTGACTAACTGTTCTTAAATACATTCCTAGTATCGCAGGACCCCATGTGCCACCATGCCAAACTCCTTGCTGCATAAATTTGCTAAGTCCATCCCATATGCAAGTTTTTATCATAATCGTCAACACCATTGTGGTAGAGGTTGTCATTATACTTGCTTTAAATATCTAAGCATATTTATTCAGCAAAGGCAGTAAATTAAGAAAGCAAGGGACTTTTTAAATGAATTTTCACTGCATTAATTTCAGATTATTCATTATTTTATATTTTGTAGTTTGTTAAAGCCTAATGTAGGTAAACTGGCTATGTCATTCGTTATTTAAGCATATATTTTATTTCAACCTGAAATCATTACAGGCAAAAAAATATACATGAATCTGTGTGTGTACAAACCTGTCTCTCTCTGTGTAGGGGTGTGTGTGTGTATTTGTGCACATGCCTAAACAAATATATATGTGTGGGTACGTACATGCAACTAACATGCAGTTAGTTAAAATGATAGCTTAATATTTACATATGCTAATATCTACACATGCTAACATGTGTATATATACTTATGTTAAGCTAACATTTTATCATGAATGTTATTTGAATTCATAGTATTTAAGAGATGTAAAACTTTTAAGATTTAAATAAGAATCTTATTAAAACTATCTAAGCCATTGAAGAGTTTTGAAATGCTCACACACCCAATCATTAAATTGAAATGATTAAAACTAAAAAAAAAAAAAAATCTGAGCATATTTATTAAGTAAAGGCAGTAAATTAAGAAAGCAAGGAACTTTTTAAATGAATTTTCACTATATTAATCTCAGGCTATTCATTATTTTATATGTTGTGTGGTTTGTTAAAGCCCAATGTAGGTAAAGAAAACCCAACTAATCATTAAATATATCACTAGGAAATGAATTTTAAGTAAAAGTGCCATTACTTTTAGAAAAAACACATGACATATTAATTTTAATGCCACTGACAATTTATTTAGTAAGAGGAAGATGCCTACAAGTAACATCTGAATGCTTTTTGTTCTTGTTGTTTCAATCTCCATATGAACCGGAGAGAAATTGCCTATTAGATTGTGAAAATCTGTAAGATAGTTGTATTAGTTGGGGTTCTTCAGAGAAACAGCATCAATAAGCCAAATCCTTACAATAAACATATTTTGATATAAGGAATCAGCTCACATTATTATGGAGATTGACAAATCCCAAGAGCTATAGGATGAAACAAGCTGGAGATTCCAGACCAGCAATGATAACATCTCTGTCCAAAGACCAGCAGGCAGACCTGGTGTTTCAGTTCAAATCTGAAGGCAGAAATAAGCCAATGTCTAGATTCGAAGGCAGTCAGGAGGGAGGCATTTTCCCTTTAAAATGGTCATTCTTTTTGTTCTATTCGTGTCTTCAACAGAATGGATGAGGTCCACCACATTAGATAATCTGCTTACTCAGTTTACCAGTTTAAAAGCAAATCTTATCCTAACATACCCTCATAAAAACGCCTGAAATATTATTTGACTTAGGCACCCTGTGGCCCAATCAACTTGACACAAAAATTATCATAGTAGGTCAACATATTCTCAGGATGCAGAATTTTTTTTTTGTCTTCATTAACACTTCATACTAAAGAAAAACATGAACATGAATAGTAACAACCACAGAGAGTGTAAACTTCCCTAAGTCTGGTTTTAAAAAGTATTAATGTGCATTCTCCATATCTTCTTATTTCCAATGGCTTCATTATTAAATAGTCCTAATACATACCCATACCTGCAACATCTTCTGCAAAAGTAGACAAAATGTCCTCTGAGGCTTGACCATTTTAGCCTCATGCCTACATGGCCACCTTATCACTGTTCCCTCTTCATGACACTCAACTTTCTACACAGTTGCTACATAAATGTTTCCAAAACACCACTATTATCACAACATTCCCCTGCTCAGGAATGTACAGTGGCTTACCAAGAAAAGGCAGGTTAATTATTACCTCCACAAAGAGGCTATGGCCATTATTGTGTATTCAACGTTTTTTTAAATTAAAAAATCCTCAAATTCCTACAATGACTTTCATAATTTCAGAGGAGTCAGAGTTGTAAGACAACTGGGAACAAGATGAGTACTATAATATTGCATAGGGTATTCATTAAGCAAACTGAGTCTCTACCACAAGGTGCATATGTGGGGAAGGGAGTGCATAACATCAGGGACTGCTTCATTTAAATGTACTTCTGTGTCTTCATCAAACATTTATTTAGATTCTCTTATATGGTAGGTCTATGCTAGGCACTAGGGTTTCAAAATACTAAAGGCACAGCCCTCCAATGGAACAAAATATACCTACACATATATGGTGAACTGATCTTCAACAAAGGCACCAAGAATACACAATAGGGAAAGAAAAGTTTCTTTTATAAATGACATTGGAAAAGCTAAGTATTTACACTAAAAAGAATAACGTTTGACCTTTATCTGACACCAGATGCAAAAATCAACTCAATATGGATTGAATATCTAAATGTAAGACCTGAAGTCATAAAAGCCCAGAAAAAAAAAAAAAAAACCACAGGGAAAAGCTACTTGACATTGGTCTTGAAATGGCTTTTCTCTTGGGGTTTTTTTTTTTTTTTGCTAGAACACCAGGAGCAGAGGCAACAAAAGTAAAAATAAGTAAGTGGAATTACATCAAACTAAAAAACATCTTCATAGCAAAGGAAGCAATGAAAAGGCACCATGTAATAAGAGAAAATGTTTGTAAAATACACATCTAATAAGGAGTTAATGTCCAAAATACAGAAGAAACTCACATAACTCAATAGTAAGAAAACAACCTAGTTTAAAAATGGGCAAAGGACCTAAATAGACATTTCCCTGAAGAACACACACAAATGACCAGTAGGTATCCAAAAAAGATGTTCAATATCACCAATTCTCAGAGAAATGCAAATTGAAATAATAATGACACATCACCAGATACCTGATAGAATGGCTATTATAAACAACTAAATAAAAGACAAATACTGTCAAAAATATGTAGAAAAGGGAACGCTTGTACACAGCTGTTGGGGATGTAAAATTAGAACAACCATTATGAAAAAAAGCATGGGGTTTCCCCCCCAAATTAAAAACTACCATATGATCCAACAATCTCACTACTGAGCATACTTCCAAAGGAAATGAAATCGGCATGTTGACAACATCTGCACTCCCATGTTCATTGCAGCATCATTCACAATAGCCAACATATGGAATCAACCTAAGTGTCCAACAATGGATGAATAGAAAAAGAAAACATGTCGTGTGTGTGTGTGTGTGTGTTGTGTGTGTGTGTGTGTGTGTGTGTGCGCACACTCAGAATGGAATATTATTAAGTCTTAAAAAAAAAAGGAAACCTGTCATTAGCAACAACATGGATGAATCTGGAAGACACTGAGTTAAGTGAAATAAGCCAGGCACAAAAAGATCTTACTTTTTGTGAAAATACATGTGATAATACCTCATGATCTTACTTATACATGGAATCGAAAAAATTTGAACTCCTAGATGTAGAGAGTACAATGGTGGTCACCAGGAACTGGGGTGGTTGAGAAGTTGGGGACAGGGGAGCTGGGGAGATGTCGACCATAGTTAATAATAATATATAGTATTCTTGAAAATGTCTACAAGGGAAGAATTTAAGTGTTATCAATGCAAAAAAATGAAAAGTAAGTGAAGTAATGCATATGCTAATTAGCTTCATTTAGCCATTCTACAATATATATATATTTCAAAACAATGTTTCGTACACATTTATTTGTGAAAAAATGGAAAAAGAACCTAAATAGATATTTTTCTAAACATAGATAGATGGCTAACAGGCACATAAAATGGTGTTCAACATACTTGTCACCAGATAAATGCAAATCAAAACCACAATGATATATCACATCACACCTGTTAGGATGGCTACTATGAAAAACAAGAGATAAATGTTGGCAAGGGGGTGAAGAAAAGGGAATCCTTATACACTATTGGTGGGGATGTAAATTAGTACAGCTATTATTAAAAACAGTATGAAGGTTCCTTTAATAATTAAAAATAGAACTGTCATATGGTTCAGTAATCCCACTGTGGGTATATAGTATATAAAAGAAATAAAATTAGCATCTTGAAAAGATAGCTATTCCCCCATGTTTATTGTAGCATTATTCAAAATAGCAAAGATAAGGAAATAAACTAAGTGTCCATTGAAAGAAGAATGGTTAAAGAAATTGTGGTACATATATACAACAGGATATTATTCAAACATAAAACAGAAGTAAGTACTGTCTTTTTTTGACAACCTGGATGAACCTGAAGGATATTATGCTATGTGACAGAAGTCAGGCATGGAAAGACAAATACTGTATGTTCTCACTTAAGCAGGATGCCTCAGAGACATTGTAGGGTCAGTTGTTGACTACTGCAATAAAGCAAATATTCCAACAAAGTGAGTCACATGAATATTTTAGTTTCCCAGTACACATAAAAGTTATGTTTACATTATACTGTAGTCTATTAAGTGTGCAATAGTATTGTGCCTGAAAAAAGTGCATGCCTTAATTTAAAATATTTTATTGCTAAAAATGCCAATGATCATCTGAGCCTTCAGGAAGTCTTAATCTTTTTGCTGGTAGAGGGTCTTGTCTTGATGTTGGTGGCTGCTGGCTAATTAGGGTAATGAATGCTGAAGGTTGGGGTGGCTGCGGCAATTCTCAAAATAAAATTGACATTTGCCACACTGACTGATTCTTCCTTTCATAAAAGATTTCTCTGTAGCATATGATGCTGTTTGATAGCATTTTACCCATTTTACTCTTTTAAAATAGAAATCAATCCTCTCAAATCCTGCCACTGCTGTAATGACTGAGTATACATAATATTTTAAATCCTTTGTTGTCATTTCAATAATGTTTGAAGCATCTTTATCAGGAGTAGATTCCACATTTTTAAAAAAACCGCTTTGTTCATTCATAAGAACTCCATGTCTGTTCAAGTTTTATCATGAGATTGCAGCAATTCAGTCACATCTTCCGGCTCCACTTCTAATTCTAGTTCTCTTGCTATTTCCACTACATCTGCGGATACTTCCTCTACAGAAGTCTTGAATCTTTTTTTTTTTTTTTTTCCTCTCGCTCTCTTTTTACCACAACCCGCCCCACGGGCCCCCCTCATGTGTCGGATCCTCCCCACGATCCTCCAGGGTCCAGCACATCCTGAAGAGGACTCCGGTGGGCATGTTCGCGATGGGGACAGGACCCTTGGGTCCGGGCCTAGACCCACCTACACGGAGGGAACCGGGCTGAGCCACCATTGGGAATGGATCCAGGCTCAGAGCTGATGGGGAGGTTTGTCCCGGCACCAGCCAGGTCATCCCCTCTCCCCGTCTCACACTCGCTCAAATACTCACCATCTTCTGGCTTCTGGTGTCCCCGGGTCCTCCCTACGGACTCCCAGGACCTGCAGGTCAACAGGGTGACAGAGACTGAAGCAAAGACAGGCGGTTCTCTTGGAGATGATCAGTCTTGAATCTTTTAACATCATCCATGAGGGTTGGAATCAACTTAATCCAAAATCCTGTTAATGTTTATATTTTTACCTCCTCCCATGAATCATTAATGTTCTCAATGACATTTAAAATGGCAAATCCTTTCCAGAAGGTTTTCAATATACTTTGCCCAGACCCATCAGAGTAATCACAATCTATGGTAACTACAGTCTCCTAAAATGTATTTATTAATTAATAAGACTGATAGTCAAATTACCCCTTGATTTATGGTCTCCAGAATGGATGTTATGTTACCAGGCATGAAAACAACATTTGTCTTCTTGTATGTCTTCATTAGATTTCTTGGGTAACCAAGTGCCTTGCCAGTAAACAGTAATGTTTTGAAAGGAATCTCTTCTTTCCTAAGGACAAGTCTCAAGAGTGGGTTTCATCTATTCAGTAATCCGTGCTATAAACAAATGTATGTTATCCAGACTTTGTTGTTTCATTTGTAGAGCACAGGCAGAGTAGATTTAGCATCATTATTCTAGGATTTTTAGAATGGTCAAAGAGCATTGGCATCAACTTAAGTCACCAGCTCCATTAACCCCTAAAAAGAGAATGAGCCTTTGAAGCCAGTTATTGACTTCTCTCTAGCTATGAAAGTCCTAGATGGCATCTTCTTCCAGTAGAAGGCTATATTTCATCTACATTGGAAATTTGTTGTTTAGTAGCACCACCTTCATCAATGATCTTATTTGGATTTTCTGGATAACTTGCTGGAGCAATTACATCCACACTTGCTGCTTCACCTTGTATTTTTATATTACAGAGATGCCTTCTTCTCTGAAACTTCATGAACCAACCTCTGTTAACTTCAGACTTTTCTTCAGCAGCCTCCTCCCCTCTCTCAGTCTTCATAAAATTGAAAAGTTTGGGCCTTACCCTGGATTTGGGGATGTTGTGTCTTCTACCCAGACCCACTGAAACTTTCTCCACATAAGCAATAAGGCTGTTTCACTTTCTTATTATTTGTGTTCACTGGAGTAGTACTTTTAATTTCCTTCAAGAATGTTTTCTTTGCCTTCAGAGCTCAGCTGTTTGGTACAAGAGTGCTCACTTTCAGCCTATCTTGGCTATGGACATGCCTTTCTCATTAAGCTTAATCATTTCTAACTTTTAATTTAAAGTGAGAGAAACAACTCTTCCTTTAACTTGAACACTTAGAGGTCATTGCAGAGTTATTAATTTGCCTAATTTCAATATTGTTGTGGCTCAGAAAATAGGGAGGTCTGAGAAAAGGGAGAAAGATAGAAGAATAGCAGATCACTGGAGCAGTCCAAACACACAGCATTTATTGATTAAAGCTGCCATCTTATATGGGCATGGTTTGAGGTGACCCAAAACGATTGCAAACAGTAATATCAAAGATCACTGACCACGGATCACCATAACAGATACAATAACAATGAAAAAGTTTGAAATACTATGACATTTTCCAAAATGTGACACAGAGGCACAGTCTAAGCATATAATGCTGGAAAAAATTCTACTTATAGACTTGTTCAACACAGAGTTGTCCCAAGACTTCTACTTATAAAAACCGCAATATCTGTGAGGTGCAATAAAATAGGGTATGCCTATATGTAAAATCCAAAAATGTTGAACTTGTAGAAGCAAAGTATAGAGTGGTATTTGCCAAACCCTAGTGGGTAGGGGAACTGGGGAGGTGTTAGTCAGAGATACAGGCTTTTAGATATAAGACGAACAAGTGTGAGACTCTAGCACCCAGCATAGGTGATGATAGATTTGCTAATCACCTTCACTGTGGTAATCATTACACTATATATATGTATGTGTGTGTGTGTATATATATATAGATAGATATAGATAGATAGATAGATAGATACAGACTATGTGTGTATATATATATATACACACATATAATCACCTTATTGTATTCCTTAAACATATTCATTCTTTGTTAATTACATGTTTTCAAATTAAATAAATAAGTGTACAGCCCCTGGCATGTAGCTCAGAAACTAGCAGAAGGTAATTCAATAATGACAGCCTCTACTTACAGAATACTTATTTTCTGCCAGACATTGTGCTCAGCATTTTACATATTTAAAGTCATTTAATTTTCACAATGGCCCTACCAAATAAGTTATCTTATGATCTGCATTTTACACATTTAAAAAACCCCTAAGTTATAGAAAAGTTGAATAATTTGCTCAATGTCACTCACTAAGTGGTATAACTAGGCTTTGAACCAAGATGGTCTGGAGTCAAATCTTGTGCTTTTAGCCATGAAATTTTACTGTAAAATTTACTGAAGAAAGGTGGCCAAGAAGATTATGGGAAACCAAATGAAATACATTATAGGAAGTGACTTCACAGAAGTCATAACTCCCTCTTTTTTATGTACAGTTGAAATGAGAACAATGTAGAAATCTGCACATAATGTCTTACTTCTCCAAAACTTAATACTAACAGCCTGCAGTTGACCAGATGTCTTTCCCATAATATAGACGGTCAATTGATATGTATTTTGTACATTATATATTTATGTATTATATACTATATTCTTATATTTTTCTCAACTGTGATTGGTGCCATATATGGTAAATATGTGTGTAAGTTTTGATAAATTTCAACTTATTATGATAGATTTATGTATATTTATGGTAGTAAATTATAAAATGGTATTTATATGTATTTTATGCATTAATGACATACCTAACTTTTTCTAAATTTTTTGACATTTGTAAGCCACATGGTTTATCTGAGTTTTTTCAAATTGACACAAATCTCCAAAAAAATTTCCAATATATTTATTGAAAAAAATCCATGTATAAGCTCACCCATGTTGTTTAAGGGTCAATTGTATTTGTTTGTCTCTATCTTTATCTTTCTAACACCAATATTCAAGCATGACTAGGTTGGGCTCCTAGTCATGTTCCTACAGCTCACATTTCCTAGGCCAATACTCTAATTCCTCTCTTTTCAAATGCTCTTTCTATCCTACTCAATGGCTTTTCTTTTCCATTTCCTTTATGGGTAATTCCAGTCAACACTGATTTCTTCTTTTCTGACCACCTTTACAAGTTATTGACAAAGAATAGATTTTCACAGTTGCTTATGATTGAACTCTGTTCTCTACTTTTTTCACATATATAAATCTTTTCAACCAAATGGATCTTATACCACCTCATCATAAACATATTTGCATTCTCTAGAAAAGACACATAATAGATGTTTAGTAATAATCTATTTGATATGATTGAATTGGATTAAGTGACATTTAAACTTAAGCATGCAAATTGAATTCCTCGCTAAAAGGCTTGCCTGGCTTCCTTCTCAAAACAGTGTTTAGTTTTGTTTTGTTTTTCTCCTTACATACAGGCAGGGTCTTAGATTCCTGAGTTTGCAGTCTAATTTAAAACTCATGTGAATAGCAACAATTTCTGTAGCTATATGGAATTATGAAGCAGTTAGAGAAGTGTATTTGACAACTAAGTTATTTCTCTCCAGAAATGCACTAAAATTTAGAAAGTGATCGGTTGGGCTTGTAATGACTGCTGTTTTTTCTGTAACACCCTTTGCTCCCTGGTGGCATTTGCCTATGTCATTCTCCCAGGGTCCCAAAGGAAGATGTTTCTAGAAAGTATGACTTCATAATGCATCATGCCTAATATTTCAGTGATCCTTTCCTAAATGCCCCTTTGAAACTTTGGTTCTCACTTCCACCCTCTGGCTGTATGCCTTCCTTTGTCCAATACTTCTACTGTATCATCTATTTTTCTTGCGCCTGTGCCCAGAAACTTCAAGAACTAAGAAATTTCATTCTCCCTAAGGATGGTTTTAAGGATCTTTCTACTCTTATGCATGGAGATAATTTTTGAGAATGTCTGGAGACAGAAGATAAAGTATCAGTGAAGAGGGAGAAACTGAAGAAATGGGACTGATTGAGAGAGGAAAGAGTGAGAGAGAAGAGGAAGCATCATGCACATGAGTGGAGGGGTTATTCTCTAAAAGAGGCCACAAAACTCTTCCCCATCAATGAAGAGGGATAATAGACAAGTCAAGGGGAGCAGTGAGAGGATAAGAGTTTCTTACATTTTTTTTGAAGTGGAGAAAAGGAACTACATAAAAGATGACCACAAAGAACGTAAGTTTTTTTCTTAAAGAAATAAGGAGTAAGGTCATTTGCATGAGAGGTGCAGCAGATGATGGAAATAATTTAGGGCTACCTTCATGAGAAATGTATTTGCATCTTTAAAAAGTTCATAATTGTGGTGAGAGTCCAAGTGAAAGTGACTCATGCAAGTGTATAATGATACAGTCACTGGAACTCTGTGGCCATCAGGGAACAAAAAGAAAGCATGGACCAGGGAGCTGATCCCAGAGGCAAGTAATTCTAGAGGACTACAGATGGACAGGCTTGGTGTGGCTCGCCGGTCTGAAGGGTGGAGAGTGGATTAGGAGTGGCAAGGCTTGCACTTCACCTGCGTGTGAATCATCTCCACAGCCATGCGTGATGGGAGTGGCAGGGCTCAGCAGACACAGCCATTCTTTGCCCTCCTTCATGCTAGGAAAGCAGGTCAAACTTGACTGGGACACGCTACTGCGGACAGGCTTCCCCAAAAAGAGACAATTAGGTAAACATCATGCAGGTCAATTCCCTGAGGGCCACAGTTTTTTAGTGACTACACCATTATACATTTTTGTGAACCACTTAAGCTCTCACCACAATTATGACACATAATTATGACCACATAAATGCCTAAATACATGTCTCATGAAGCCAGCCAAGTGTTTTTCATAATATGCTATACTTTATTTCCTACTTCATTAAGGAATAATTGTAGGCTCTCCACTCTCATCTTTCACGTGGTTACTTTTATCCATCTCCAAAGAGATTTATTGTGTAATCAATATTGTACGTTGTGAGACAATGGAAAAAAAATCTGTGGAACTTGCATGTGTTTTGGAGTCAAATACAAGCGAGTTCAATTCCTAGGTTAGCTACTGAAGAGGTAGGAAGTTTTAGGAAAATTACTTAACCTCTGTCAACCTCAGATCTTTCATCCATAAAGAATTATAATAATATGTAACTTACAAAATTGTTACAGGGGATAAATTAATTAATGAGATAATATAAAGAATTTTGCATAAATTTTTGCACACAATAAATTGTCATTGCATTTGTTACTCATTTTTAACTTATTGAGCAATATAAAAATATATTTTGAAAGTAATTGTTTCTAACATAAACCCAGATTTCACTTTCTAAACTATCCTAAAGGGTCAATGAAATGTTTACTCAATAAAGTATTCATCAGTATGCAATTTTTAAACCCGTGGGAATTCTGCTGCAATCAAATACCACTGACTGGGGAGGTATGGTTTGGGTATTGTACTAAAAGGAATTATAGAGTAGGTTGTAAACGATTTTGTCGAGCCTTCAGTCAGTCCACTCCCATGAAAGTATGCTATTGTAGTAGGTGACAGTCAACATGTGTGAAAAATGACAATAAAGGGCCTTGGAATCATCAAGATACCTTACAGAGGTGTATTATTGGAAAGTCCTATGATAGCTGAAGTTTACCCAGGCTGTGATCCACTCTAGTTTTTAGCTGGGAAATCTTTCTCAGGAAAAATGCTGCACAATTCACCAGGCCTATAGAGAGCAGGGAAATTACAAATAGACAGAGACTTGAGGAGTGGGTGGATTTTTTTTTTTCTTCAAAGCAGCAGCTGTTAGGATAAAAGGCAATCTTGAGTCTTAAAAGAAAAAAAAAAACAAGAAATACAAGGTGCTTACTGATTTCTGCAGCAAGTTCTATTTTTTCTCTTGCCTTACTTCTTCTAATTCCAATGTTATATTTTTAAGCAACAGTAAAAACCTTTACCAGTGTTCCTAATTTATAATGCTTCTAGTAAAAACAGATGATATTTTTATACATTATAAACATACCCTGTTTTTTTTTTTTTTTTTTTTTTTTGAGTTGGAGTGTCACTCTGTCGCCCAGACTGGAGTGCAGTGGCTGCTCCCGGCCACCGCAGCCTCGACTTGCTGGGCTCCGGCGATCCTTCCGCCTCAGCCTTCCAAGTAGCCGGAATTACAGGCATGCGCTACCACGCCAGGCTGATTTTTTGATTTATTGTAGAGATGAGGTCTCGCTGCCCAGGCGGGTCTCGAACCCACGGGCTCAGGCAATCCACTCACCTCAGCCTCCCAAAGGCACGGGATTACAGGCTGAGCCACCGAGCCCAGCTAACATACCCTGTTTTACTTCATCTTCCTCCCTCCTCCTCCCCCTTTCTTCCTTCTCTCTTCCTTTTCTTTTCATCCTTTGTTATATATGCTTAACTTGCGTGATCCTTACAAGTTACCTCTTAAGTGACCAGGTGATTCTGACAGATTATCTTCCTGAAAAGGGCACTATATGTGAATATAGTGAAAGAAAATTTTTGCTTATTTATTTATTTTTAATTTAATTTAATATTTTTTAGAGGCAAGGTCTCGCTATGTTGGCCAGGCTGGTCTCAAACTCCTGGGTTCAAGCAATCTTTCTGCCTCAGCTTCCCAAAGTGCTGGGATTATAAGCATGTGCCATCGTACCAAGCCTAAAATTTGATATTTAACCAAAATTGTTGCTATGCATTCATCTGAAGAGGATGACACAGGAAGAATAACCGAATGACTTCTAAGACCCCTTACACACTGTCTTTACAATTCCACGATTTCATAATTCTAATTCTAAGGAATATACTAATATAATACAAAATGTGTAGTGTTTATAAATTTAAAAGTACATTAAGGATTTCTTATATGAAGCCAAATTTAAGATAGTATAGTAATGCTTCCTTGAAAATGTTATTTCTTTATAATCCTTGCCTTATTTTTACAAATGAGGGGAAAAAAAATTCTCACTGGCTGGAGGTGGAATCTTCACTGGCATCTCAAGTCTGGAGAGATTCAGAGATTTCAGATGGCTTTTAGGAAACGGCTTTGTGTTTATTTTGCTGCCTTCCTCCACTTTTTCCCTCTAGCAAACACAGGGATTAAAGATCAGTGTGTTGGTCGTTCTACTGTCATCACAACATAAAATGTTTTTTGCTCCCTTGGGCTGCCATCTCATCAGCACTAACAGATTGACCCTATACCCCCGTGGCATACAGCATATACCTGTCTTTAAAATGTGTGAACAGAATTTTATCTGCAGTGATTTTTCTTTTTATCCTTTAATCTGTCACTATTTCTTCACAATGTTTAAAACCTCAGCTTGGCTTGAATGGTGATCAAACTCAAAGGCACACGATTTGGGGTCTTATCCTGAATCTACACAATCAAAAATCTTTTCAATTCAGACTCAAACCCTGCACTTTGTCTTACAATAGTGAACTGCAGCCATCACTAAAGTGCTGCCTTCTCCTTTAAGCTTTTTAAAGAATGAACATAATGAGGTTATAAAGAAATGAAACAATTTCTTTTACCAATCATACCATAATACATGCTTCTAAAGAAATATATCCTGTGACCTCTCAGAAGATTAAACCTTCCTTGGTGGTGTTGTCATTACCCAGAGCACTTATTTTTAAATTCTTCTTTGGAATTGACTTCAAAGATAGTTTCTCAGGTTCATCACAAAATCAGCATCATCAATTTATTTCCCAGGACATGCGATTTGCCTAATATATTTTCTTCCTCTCATTCTTTCTCTCTCTCTACTTAGACTTGACCTCGCCTGCGCTCCTCTGTTGATTCACTTATATTCAACAGACATTCATCGAAAGACAAGCTCTGTCTGTGAACAGTACTTCTCTGTGTCTGTGTTAAATTGCACTACCAAAATTTTCCTCTCTCTTTGCCCCATTCTCCAACATTGGAAAGAAAACCACTCTTAATAGAGCCTCCTTTTTTTTCTTTTCCCTAGGCCTAATTCTTGCGTCATTTTGTAGATCCTATTGCTGTTCTGATTTTTGTTGTTGATGTTGTTTGCCTTTTTGCCAATCCAGCTTTGACCAGATCTCATAACCCCAGAATTTGAAAGGCAGAGTTATACCAATGAACATCTTAAAGGCGTACATCAGGAGTTGACTAATTGTTATATGTGTATCTGATAAAATTACGACCCTGGCTGGGTATCGTGAATTATCAGAAGACACTGAACCATCACATCTTCATTTAAACACTTGATCCCAGGATTTCAAGGCTCCAGTGAGCTATGATTATGCCACTGTTTTCCAGCATGGGGGACAGAATGAGATCCCATTTCTAAAAACAACAAAAACACTTTTTTGAAAAGATTGAACCAGAGTTGTTTTTAGCAGTTAGTTCTAGAAGAAAGAACCACAGCTAACTGAGGTAATTACCTCGTATCATAATCACTTTGTTCTGAGTACAGTGGCTTGGGAGGCCAAGGTGGAAGGATGGCTTAAGGCCAGGAGTTCGAGATCAGCCTGGACAACATAGTGAGATCTTGTCCCTACAATAAGTAAACAAACAAGCCAGTAATGGTAGCATGCACCCATAATCCCAGCACTTGGAAGGCTGACATGGGAAGATCACTTGAACCCAGAAGTGTGAGACTGTAGTGAGCTACGGTCATGCCAGTGCACTCCAGCCTCGGTGATAGAATTAGACAAGATCCTGTCTCAAAAAAATAAATAAATAAACAAATAAATAAATCACCTTTTGAGGTCCACTACAGTCCTTTGAGATTAGTTTAGATCACCTAAACAGAAGAAAAAATAGACCCTCAAATTCTGTCTTGAAGAACAATAACAACAAAATCCCTTATATAATAGTTTCGCAGCAACCTGGATGGAATTAGAGTTTATAATACTGAGTGATCTCTCACAGAAACAAAGATATGAGTATCACGTGTTCTCACTCATAAGTGGACCTTGAACAACTACCGTAATACTGTAAGAAAAAGATTGACAGTGGCGGGAAACTATGGGGGGTGGGCAGGGAGGGGAAGGGAGGTGGGATTAACGATAGTCAATATCTTCCTGTGGAAAGGAGGGCACACCTCATCAACAAGGGCACCTGCACAATGAATATTTGTATACCTAACCCTTAACTGTACCCTACAATTTAAAAATATACATATATATATATATATATATATATAATTAAAAAATAAAAATCTAAAAAAAAATAGTCCAGGGCTAGTTTTCAGGACAATGGGGCAGCCCTCCTTCACATAGTGATTCAAGGAACCAGTATGATGATTCTCTTCTTCAATATGCAACTCCAAGGGTCATCCTGGTATTCAATATGTCAGTCAGGCAGAGGGATGGGAAGCACGAGGAAGTGTGTGGAAAAGAATTTTATGCGAGGCATACACCTCAAGTGGTATACATCCACCTCCTCTGGAGGGAACTTGGAGACATGGGCTCACTTAAATATAGGAGAGGCTGGGAAACATAGTCCAGCTTTTGCTCATAATGAAGGAAGCTTAACTTGTGGACAATTAGTGATCCTGAACACAGCCTCATAGCATGAAGGAACACGTTAAGGACTAGGATTAGTTGGCGGCAGTAAGGGCCAAAAGAAGTTAGAATGATGGAGGAATTTCTGAAATTAGTTTCAGGAAGAATGAGGTAGGACTGATTACCCCTGATATGTATCTGACAATCCCTGGAGAATTTAGGGGTTGAACTTTCTTTCAAAAAAAGGCTCTAAGTAACCTAAGTATGTAAAGAGTCAGATATCCTTTTCACAAGAATACACGCTCTGCATGTGAAAGCTCAAATGGGATGATATATAGATGAGTAAAGGCAGGCCAGGCTGTCCATTCAGGCCCTTCCTGGAGGGTACTTTCTCCTTTGTTAAAAGAGCTGATGAGTCCTTTGTTTCCTCAGGAAAAGATAGAGGTTGAAGGTTTCTATGAACTCTCCTTTTCCTCTCCCTTACCTAGATGAAAGCAGACCTAATACTGCTGGTGGCATCAAGAATATGGTGAGAAGCTCTCTGGGGAATGGGCCACCTGAGTCCCAATCCCCACCACTACACAATATGTCATGTAACAAACATGTATGTGTACCCCCTGAATCTAAATTTAGAAAGAAAGAAAGAGCGGAAGAGGGGAAGGAAGAAAGGGAGGGAGGGAGGGAGAAAGAAAGGAAGTAAGGAAGGAAAGAAAAGAAAGGAAGAAAGAAAAAATGGAAATGGTGTGAAGGATGATGTCTCCTTCATGAAGCCTCCCAATTTTCTTCATTTCATCTATTTTTAGAAGTTTTGTCAACTGATGATTCTCTTTTGCTGTTAACTGTTGGCTTCAATTGGAAAGTTCTTCCAGATTTGGGCCCGCAGCCAGTAGAGCGGGCCAGGGTAGGAAATAGAGGCCCCCACAATGATCAGGGTTAAAGAGTAAGTAAGCCAAGCATGAAAATTCCCCTCAGATACCAGAACTCAGAGCATGATAGGATCAGAACAATGACTCAAGAATTTGTAGTCATTAATGCTCTGAGGTAAATCAAAAAAAGTTTCACTTTAGGCAAAAAGATAACAACAGGTCAAAGAGATGAAGGGAGTCAGTGTTCATGTTAACAGCAACACACTGGGCAGTTTTGGACTCATAGTTGTGGGCAAATGAAATGCAGTGATACTAAAAACAGTGTTCTGCAGAGGACCTTGAACATGTCTCAGTGAGAGGTAAGAATGTGAATGCCAGAAAGATTACAAGAAAATTTTACAATTAAATATATCTTTGTGTGAATCACATAATCAAACTGTATTTCACCTAACATCTATCTAAGTCCAGCCTCTCTGGGCAGTTGATGAAAAGTAAGAACACTGAAGAATTTGGGGCCAGGGTAGAAAATACAGGTGATATGAAGTATCAAGAAGAAAAAAAATCAGAAACTATTAATTTTACTAAAGGCATCACTTATATAAAGTATGTCACCTCTGGCCTCTGGGAGTTTACTTTTACATAGAGGGTATACCTGTTTAAACAGGTGTCACTGTGAGGTGATTAAGTGAATATGTTTTTACATTTCCTCTGCTTGGAGATAGCTTCATTCACTAGAATCCTACTCTCAAGGGTTAGAGGAAGGAAGCCAACTCAATCCTGGTGTGAGTTTCTTTAAATGACATGTATAAGACTAGCTAACTCACCAAACCATACCTCTTCTCCTCCTGGGCAAGCAGCTGTATTTCCCAGCATGTCTCGCAGGTGGGTACAGCCCTGACTGAATTCAGTCAATGAAACATGAGCAGAAATGTCACATGACACTTCCAGGCCTGGCTCTGAAAGGCTTCCAACTGGATTTCCTATGCTTTCTCTCTTCCCTTATTGACTAGACACTTGCAAAGATCCAGTAGGAAACCTCGAGATCCTACAGGGTGGCAAAGTCACTATGTGAAAGAAAGCTGAATCCCTGAGTGACTGCATGGAGCAAAGTGTCCTCTCTCAGCCTCACAAATCTGCACCAAAATGTGACATCTATTTAAAAAAATCAGCCATTCTTATGTTAATCTACTGAGATTCTGGCATTAGTTATTTTCAAAATTGGTTATCCTGATAAATATATATGGATATCTTAGAGATGCTTCATAGTCAACCACTTACATTGCTTCCTTTGTGGTTGTGAGAACGTGTAACTCTTTTTTTAATTCACAAAATGGAAGTGATTTATTAATATGATTTATATTTATACAACGTATATTTATAAAATACTGCATTAAGAATTATAATTCTATCGAGTTTCCATTTGAGCCATTAACCAACAGCAATAATATTTTAAAAATTACTTTAGAAGAAACATAAAAGAACACCTTCCTGTGGCCTTGGATTTCAGAATTAGACTCATTGGAAGGGTGGATCAATTCTGGAGGTTATTCGCTTCTATTTTCAGATGTGGGACAAAAACAAAATCCAGCGCTTGGTGGAGAGATTTTTCTCTTTTGCCATTGGAGATTGTGCTGGGGTAGGAAATTATGTCCAAAGATGTATAACTTAAAAATGCTTTTGCTTAAAACACATTTTAAAATATGTGCATGAATAAGAACAGCTGAAAATATACACATATGTATACTAAACATCTATTTAGGGAAAATATTTGGGTATTTTAATTGTATTAATGTGTCTCCTATAATTATCTCCAAAACTGATTTCTAGCAGTACTTTAAAAAGAAATAAAGAATCATTGGTTTGGGGAAGAGAAGAAAATGAAATAAGCAAGATATCCAAAGTTACTTGAATGGATGTACATTCTTCTATGTAGCTGGAAACAGTGCCTTGTGTCAGGCTTTACAGTCTGTGGGTTCTCTTAGATGAGACACATGCTGTGAAAAAAAATTGCAAAGGAAATGACAAGAACAGATGTTTGCTCAAGATGACTGAAGATGTTTCTGAAAGCATCAAAGTGCACAGTCTACAAGCTATCAACAGACAGGTAGATTGTGGCCAGCATTTGGATTTGCATTTTCAAAAAAACATAGCCACCGAGCCCAGCTCATAACCAGCTTTTCTGTCAATTATTTCCCCTCCTGGCCCAGAATCAGGGTTTGGGCCCCGATCCTATTGCCTTTATCTTCCTTTTAGGAACTGATGGCGCTTCCCTGCTACCGAGCCTGAGTCCATTCTAATTCAGAACATGAACGAGGAAAGGGAAGAAACTGCCCCCACTTCCCGGAAAAATCTTCAGACTTTTATGAAAGTTGGCATATCTAACTGCAGAGCTATATGGTATCTATAAGCCTAGCAAACATCCCACTGTGAAGAAAGTTCTGATAAAACCAAGACAGGTCACTCAAGATTCGCTCTGAGAAGGTTTAGAAATTACTAGCTTCTGGTTTGTATAACTAATTTCTGGTTTCGCTGTTCATAAAAAATAGTCAAGCACTTAAAAATATACATTTATGTGTTCTCTGTATATCATTTTCCTCTTTAATAAAATAAAATTCCTCAAAGAACTTCACAGCACTAGATTAGCTAAGTTCCAGTTACTGCATAATATAAACTTTATTATATAACTATACAAATATATACATACTTACATATAATTACTAAATAACAAAAATAAAACAATGTAACTATTATATAAATAGATTTAAATTAAATAGTTAAATACATGACACATAAAATGCATTTACATATTAATAGATATTAATATACAAATTCAATAAGACAGTATTTAAATAGTCTATATAATTCTGTGGGTTTGAGAATGAGACATGTGAATGCATTAAGAACATATTTTAAAAACTCATTATTTATATTCATAAATTAATATATAAGCTCTACATATATTTAGAAAAACAATATTTGATTCAGTATTGCATTGCCTCAGAATAACATAGATTTTTAAATATAGTGTTTAAATTTAAAGCAATTTAAATGAAAAACCTAGTTTTACTGAATTGGTAAAAATAAGTTTTTTTAAAAAAACTTAATGAAATAGATTTCCATCTAAGCAGACGTCTCTAATACAAACTTTCAATTTCCTACAAAAATAACTACAAACACTAAGGAAAAATAAAAAAACAAATCTATCATATAAAGCAAGTACTTATAGTAACCCTAATTTCAGGACCTAAAAAATATTTTTAAATGACTTAGCATAGATTTAAAAGTCTATCTGGTGGAGTGCCCAGCAAAGAAAACACCTGCTCACCTGAAATGATGCAAAACCTCATAGGTCCTCCCCTGCTGCTTGCCTCCTACATCCCACATCTGCCCCCCACAACCTTTAAGACATGACAGATGTTTGACAACCTGAAAACTGAGTAGCTGAGCATTGAGGCCATCCGTGAGGCATGTAACACATAGTCTCTCACTAGTATTATCATATGTACATGAATAGTATCATGTGTACACAATTACATCTAAGAGGACTTATTGGTATTTGCATTCTGATATGACTGATTTCCATTTGAAAAGAAAGGGGTGAAGTTACCTTTAGCACACTGGGAATTGCACAGACCCCTACAGACACAAAGGAAGAGAGTTGTGCATGTGAACATCATTTTAAGAAATGCCACTTTAAGAAAATAATTGTTGAAAACCGGTCCACTCCAAAGTCACTGATTTTTGAGGCAGCATGAGTAATCTATCTCCATCACTACCCGCCTCTCCCCACCCTATACTACCATTAGTGGTCTCTTCACAGATCCAGCAGGAGACTGCAGCATGTGGGCAGCAAATCAAGGAGGGGAGAAATACATGAACTAAGTCCATTCTCACAGTGCTGTGCCACACAGAGCTCCTCCTGTCTGTGCCTTTGCCTACAGCACTGCTCACAATGCTGTCTGTGCAGAACCTCTCATTTCCCTTTGCTTTGTGAAGAAATACAGATCCCAGCCGGTTGGCTCACAGTGGGAGGAGGAGAAAAGATCTCTGCACAGGGCAGTAATGATGCAGAAAAGGAAAGCCTCCTAGATACTTGGAAATGGGCTTGGAGCTTTGTGCTCCAATTCCCTTCTCAATCTGTAAAAGTCCCAACAAAGGAGTAGAGAAAGAATCTCAGAAAAGCAGCACTCATGCCGGTTCTGAGGAGGTTGTCCCTCTTATATAAATGCACAAACAAGAAAACAGGAGCACACAGTACCTTTGAAAACACTCCAAAACAAGGAAAAGGAACTTGATTCTGAAAAGCCATAGGAAGAAAGGACCCTCGAAAACATTTCAAAGCAAGAGGTAGAGGAACATCTCAGAAAACTGATGCAGGTGACAACTCACCAGGTAACAGCATCCATGATCTAGGGGCACAAGACATAGGAAGGCTTCCCTCTGGTTCCTGGGCCTATGTGAGGTGGCCCCAGCTGCCTGTCCTTCCCTGTGCTCCCCCTGCCCCAGCCTCCCTGGTCTCCTTGCCTTGCCTTAAACATGCTAAACACTCTCCTAGTTGTAAAGTTCTTTCCTGTGATAATCCCTAGCTTCACCTCCTTCTCTCTTTCAGGTGTCTATTCACACAAGCCCATCAGAAAGGATTTTCCCTGGCCTCACTTCTTAAATAGCAGCTTCCTTCACTCTTTGTAGCCTCGCCTGCTGTACAATCTTCACAGCCACTGAGTGCAATGGCAGTCTATCACAGTGGGTAAGGGCCTGATTCTATCACCTCCTGACCATGTGACGTTATTTTTCTCATTTGGTACCAACTGCAGCCAACATGATGAGGCACCCTCTCAGCAGTCACCATTCCTGTGTGCTTATATGGCTTTACACTGCAAGTACCTGCAATCTTCAGTCAGAAATTATCCTATGGGCCTAGGAGCATACTCAATCTATGTGCTAGGTGGGCCAGTGAGCCAAGGAGTTAAATCTCAGCTTTCTCACCCTTGGGTGGAACAACTGAGCTGCTACACCAGAGGTCTGTACTGAACTGAGCCCCTAGACAAATCTATCATATAAACAGAACTTGAGAGACATTTGTTTCCTTGTAATCGCTTTCTTTTCCTTTCCTTCCCTGTCTTGGTTCTCCACTCTTTTATCAAGTCCTTCCCAAGATCCCTTCCCATTCAAAATGCTTGCACTCAAATCCTAGTCTCAGGGTTTGTCTTTGAATGAACCCAACCTATAACACCTATATTGCAGGGTAATGAGGTAGATTAAATGAGTTGATATAAGCAATTATGTTAAATAGTAACTGAGACACAATAAACATTCAGAAGGAATTAATTTTATTATTCATGGTTATATCTTAGCATGAGAGCAATGCCTGGTAACTCAGAAATATTTTCGGGGGATAAATAATATGACTATAAAAGGGCAGTAGTATGCGAAAAAGGGAGGTGAGGGAGGAAAAGAACCATAATTTTTAAAAAATACATGTTAGCGCTATTATAATTCAAATTAGAGAATAGTAAGGGATTAAAATGACATTAAAAAATCGCATTGTGAATATAGAAGCAGACCTGATAGACTATTCTAGAATATAAAAAAGACAGACAAAGAGGTGAAAGTCACTAGAATGAATACAATGAATGTGGAAGACAAAGAACAAAAATAAAACCTAAAAATTTTAGGAGTCTCTGGGACAGAAATAAAATGGCAATAATAACCAGTTTTAAAATGGGGGGTAGGTTGGGAGTTAAGTATGCAAATATAAAGTCTATTTATAGAAAATAATAAGAAGAAAAGCTATTAAGGAGTCGTTTCTACTTTTGTTATCCACTCCATAGCCACCCATCTGATGGATGGAGCTTAAGACATTCTTTGGCCACATTTTACTGATAGGAGTAAAGGGTTTGTTTCTTTGCCTTATAAAAGAGGAAATCTCCCCCAGAATCTAATTTCCTACCTCCATGTGGTAGGATACTCTTAGATCTTGGCCCTCTGGAGTAGCTGTCATCATGGGGGTGGCTGGTCAGATAGGTGCACTCTAGCTCCAGCATTAGGGAATAAAAACACAATATAAATTGTGTTTTCAAATTTAAAAGTTCCACATTTGGCAAAGAGTGGATGCTTGACTAGCCCTAAATGAAGTGACACATTACTTTGCATGTGATTACCTTTTTTCTCCTATTTATTCATTTTTCCTTGTCCAAGATTTCAGAGAGAACTTGAGCCCTGAAATCCCACTGAATCAAACAACTAACAATTATTTCTGGAATTATAAGGATAAGGATAAGGAAGCAAATGTCTCTCAAGTTCTGAGGCAAAACAAAAGACTTAAAAGAGGAATGCAAATAACACTGTCCTGAGATAGCTCTACCATGTTAAATGCTGGAAGACAGTGTAACAAATCTAAAGAGTTCTGGAACAAAAGTCTGTGTCCCAATGGTTTCTATCTATCCAAGCTCAGTAAACACAGTCTCAGACATGCAAGAGTTTTGAAAGACCATCTTCTAAGGAGAAAGTTCAATAAAAAAACAAAACACATAGATCAAATGAAAGCTGAATCAACAATAAAGACTTATGAATAAGAAAGTAGTAATGTAAGAGCAATGTTTGAGTCTCTTCTATTCAGATCAGATCATGATACAAAGCTCATGGAGCTAGCTGAGAAGATTAGCAACAGATCTACACATAAATGATGCAATTCACCAGTTTAGAAGCAGGAATACTTTGGGATCATAATGAAGGTTATGTAGCTGGATTTGAAAGAAAAAAAGATGAAGATTTGCATGATGGAAAAGACAAAAATAAGAGTACTTTTGAAACTGAAAAATGCCTGAGCAAAGATTAAAGATACATCAATATTTGCAACAATGAATATGCAAGTTGGAAATACAGAAACCACTTAAGAATATAAGAAAGTAAATTTGGAAAAGTGAATTTGGGGTAGACTGTGAAGGGCCTTAAATATCAGTCCAGGAAATTAAAAAATGTTTTTTGTAAATAACGTAGAACTGTCAAAAACTTTGAGCACAAGAAATAGAGTAACTAAGGAGCATTAACCTGTGTATCTGTGCAAGATGGAGGCAGGATAGAAGGCTATGAAAATAGACTTAAAAAGAAAAAAGAAAAATGGAAGTAATAGTGTGATAGCAAAAAATGATAGTTGGAAACTGCTTAAATGTGAGGCTAAATGCAGAGAAAGTCATTATTCCGAAGTTTCAAAGGCAAGGTAATGTTGAGGCCATTAATTAAATTAGAGAAAAGAGACAGGCAGTTTAGATACAGAGCAAGGAAGGAATGATGTTACCTATTTGTTATATACATTTAGGGGAACTAGTTGATGCCCACTTCAATTAGTTATCAAATTTACTTTTTGATAGTTAAGTACAACATCTCTCTTCTTGAATATAATTGTTTAGTAAGCACTATAATATTTTATTAACAAACCTGGTTAAATGTTATAACAATTAACCCTTTGCATTCAGATGTCCCTCTAAAGGCACATCATAAGTCTACCACTCAGATGTCCCCTCTCAGGGGACATAAAGAAATGCTGGTTATTATATAAGATGAACCTATGCCAGTGCAAATTTTTCAAAAATGTATATTTTCTTGAAGTTTTCCATTCAAACCATACAAAAAAAGCAAATAAAGAGATGAAATATATACTAAGGTATAAGTAAAAAAAAAAATCAGTTGGCATTATGAAGAAAGAGAATGTGTGAGGTACTTTCACAGTGGTATCAACACTTCTTTTTTTTATTTTTTATTTTAAAGATGTGGGTACAATTGAGGGTTAGGAATACAAATGTTCATTATGCAGGTTCCCTTGCTGATGAGGTATGCCACCCTCCCCTGGCAGTTTCCCACTATTGCCAATCCCACTCGTCCTCCCCTGGCAGTATCCAACTACTGCCAATCCCTCTCTTATAGTATTATGATAATTGTTCAAGGTCCACTTATGAGTGAGAATATGTGGTACTCAGTTTTCTGCTTCTGTAATAGATCACCGAGCATGATAAACTCTAAATCCATACAAGTTGCTGCGAAGTTCATATGTTTGTCCTTCTTTATGGCTGCATAATATCCCTTGTATATATATACCACATCTTTTTTATCCAGCCCAATTTCGATGGGCAGCATAATTGGTTTTATGGTTTTGCTATTGTGAGTAGTGCTGCAATAAACGTGCATGTGCAAGTATCTTTTTGTACAATGATTTGAGTTTCTCTGGGTATATTTCCAATAAGGAGATTGCTGGGCCATATGGAAGATCAATTTCTAATTCTTTCAGAAATCACCACACTGTTTTCCAAAGAGGTTGCACTAGTTTGCATTCCCACCAGTAGTGTAGAAGCATTCCTTTTTCTCCGCATCTTCACTCACATCTGTTGTTATTTGTTTTATTAATGATGGCCATTCTTACTGGGGTTACATTGTATCTCAATGTGGTTTTGATTTGCATTTCTCTGATGATTAGTGAGGTTGAGCACCTTTTCATGTGTCTGATGGTGGACCATATATCTTATTTTGAGAAGTGTCTATTCATGTCTTTTGCCCACTTTTTAGTGGGGCTGCTTTTTTTTTTCCTTTTAGCACATTTGAGTTTCTTGTAGATCCTAGATGTTAGGCCTTTGTCAGATATACAGTTGACAAATATTTTTTTCCCATTCTGTGGGTTGTCTCTCTACTCTCTTGATGGTTTCTTTTGCACTGATACCAGTCCTACTGAAAGTATTCCAAGCCGGGCTCGGTGGCTCAGCCTGTAATCCCATGCTTTGGGAGGCTGAGGTGAGTGGATTGCCTGAGCCCACGGGTTCGAGACTCGCCTGGGCAACATGGTGAGACCTCATCTCTACAGTAAATCAAGAATTAGCCGGGTGTGGTAGTGCGCACCTGTAGTTCCAGGTACTTGGAAGGCTGAGGCAGAAGGATCGCCGGAGCCCAGCAGGTCGAGGCTGCGGTAGCCAGGAGTGGCAACTGCACTCCAGTCTGGGCGACAGAGTGAGACTCCAACTCAAAAAAAAAAATCCATGCAATTGAGAGAGATGGAATTCTCCCTGTCATTTTATGAAGCTAACATCATATTGATACCCAAACCCAGTAAAGATCCAACAAAAAAAAGAACTACAGGCCAGTATCCCTAATGAACATAGATACAAAAATTCTCAACAAGATTGTAGTAAATCACATCCAACAACACATCTCAAAAATCATCCACCATGACCAAGTAGGCTTCATCCTCAGGATGCAGGGCTGGTTCAACATCTGCAAGACCATAAATATAATTAAATATATCAACAGATGTAAAAACAAGAACCACATGATTATCTTATTAGATGCAGAAAAAGCTTTCGATAAAATCCAGCATCCCATCTTGATTAAAAACCCTCAAACACCTAGGTATAGAAGAAACAAACCCAAAATAGTAAGCACCATCTACGATAAACCCACCACTAGCATATTGCTAAATGGACAGAAACTGGAAACATTTCCCCTGAAAACCAGAACAAGACAAGGCTGACACTGTCACCTCTCTTGTTCAACATTATGTTGGAAGTCCTAGCTTGAGCAATTAGACAAGAGAAGGAAATCAGGGGTATCCAAATAGGAAAAGAGAAATTTAAGTTATCCCTCTTTGCTGATGATATGATCCTATACCTCGAAAATTTGAGAATCTGTCAAAGACCTGCATGCACTGATAAAAGACCAGCAAAGTCTCAGGGTACAAAACAAATGTGCAAAAGACATTCGCATTCTTATACACCAACAACAAGCAGGCAGAGAACCAAATAAAAAGCATAATCCCATTCACAATAACCACACAAAAAATGAAATACCTCATTATCTTCCTAACCAGAGAAATGAAAGACCTTTACAATGAAAACTACAAAACACTGCTCAAAGAAGTCAAAGACGACAAAAACAATTGAAAAAATATTCTGTGCTCATGCATAGGAGGAATCAATGTTGTTAAAATGTTCATCCTACCAAAGGCAATCTGCAGATTCAATGCAATACCCATTAAATTACCAACAGCATTCTTCTCAGACCTGGAAACAACAATACAGAAATTCTTAAAGAAACATAAATGGCCACAAATAGCCAAAACAATCCTTAGCAAAAAACAAAAAACAAACAAACAAAAAAAACAGGAGATACCATCGCACTTCTAGACTTCAAACTCTACTTACAAGGCTACAGTAATCAAAACAGTCTGGTATTGGTACAAAAACAGGCATAGGGCCAATGGAACAGGATAGAGATTCCAGAAGCAAAACCTCAATTTCTCAAACAATTCATCTTTGACAAAACCTCCAACAACAATCACTGAGGAGAGGAGAACCTATTCAGTAAATGGTGCTGGAAAAACTGGCTGATCACATGCATAAGATTGAAACAGAACCTCTACCTATCACCACACACAAAAATTACCTCTAAATAGATCAAAGACCTAAACGTAAAACCTCAAACTATAAGAACTTTAGAAAATGCAGGAGACACCCTTATGGAAATTGGAACTGGCAACTGTAGGGGACCAGCTCCAGCTGGGTTCAGGGTACCCCAAAGGTGGAGATGGCATCAGCAATTGGGAAGAAGAGAGAGAAAGAAAGAGACTGGACTCCAGTCTAGTGCAGAAGCGATGTGTGTTATTGGGAATTACAACAGGTCTTTTATACACAAAGTCAGATGTGGAAGGGGGTCTCCCACCCACCAGAAACCTTAATCCATGAAAACTTAATCGGATGATTGCCTTTAAACCCTTTTCATATGATAATCTTAAAATCCCATAACAAAGGATAACCTAATCCATGACTGACATATTCTATAAACCTTTTTCATCCTAAACTGATTGATTTGTGCCAAGTTAAACAATTTTGTAGAAGCTTAAGTATTTACTTTACAAATGAAAGTGGCCCATCCAAGAATGTTTGGAATGTGGCCCAGTCCAAAGTTCACAGTGGGCTACCTGCAAGTAACCCAGCCGCATTCTTTCAACAAAATGGCTGTCTTCTAAAACTATATTCTACAATTTACACCTTCAATAAATCCTAAGATCATGACCCAGAAGCCTGTGACCAATACTAAGGCTCTTAGATGTGACACGAGTTTGAATTATAAGTTGTGTGAAAGCCAAAGCTGCAGTTTGCAGAAGAATGGGAGCAATGAGCTTCTAAAGTTAGCTTGTGTTCATCCCAGAGTTTTTATGTTTCAGAGTTTTTATGTTTTGAGCTCACAGGAGCTTAATCTGATTAGTGCTGAGTAGAAAGAGGGAGGAAATGGGGTTAATAACTCCCGAATGCATCCTAGTGGTCTCGGGGTCAACGGTCCATCCTGATCCCTAATGTTCAGTGGGCCTCCGTGGCCGGCTCCCAACAGGCAACCAGTTCCTGATCAAAATCCCAAGTGCCTATGCTATAAGAGATAAGACAGACAAGGCTGGGCTTGGTGGCTCAGCCTGTAATCCCAGCACTTTGGGAGGCCAAGGCGAGTGGATTACCTGAACCCACGGGTTAGAGACCAGCCTGGGCAACTTAGCAAGATTTTGTCTCTTCAATAAAAATAAAAAATTAGCCGGGTATGATAGTACACGCCTGTAATTCCAGTTACTTGGAAGGCTGAGGCAGAAGGATCACTAGAACCCAGCAGGTCGATGCTGGAGTGGCAGTGAGCGCACCACTGCACTCCAGCCTGGGCGACGGAGTGACTCCACCTCAAAAAAAAAAAAAAAAATAGAGGTAAGATAGGTAAGTGGGACTTCATCAAGTTGACACTTCTTTGTAACAAAAGGTAGTGATAAAGAGCATCTGGATAAGAAAGATAGCTGTGGGTATACCCTTTGTATCATATGGCATAACTTGAAAAGATAGATAAGAAAGTTACTGTAGCCTGAAAGAGACTTTTGAAGTTGAAGACAGAGCTCATTAAAGTATCAAGCAGCATAGATCAAATATATCTACCTGCCCTAAATTGGAAAAGTAATATTCTTTTGATAAATTTCATTTTGTGATTTCAGTTAGAAATTTTTATCCATTTATTTAGTTTACAAAACAATGGAAAAATGAAAAGACAAAAGTGAGAATTATAAGTAGCAGCGAAGATTAGTTAAATTTAGAGTTTTATACAGATAAGCTAGAAAAAATAAGCATTGCCGGGCTTGGTGGCTCAGCCTGTAATCCCGCACCTTTGGGAGGCTGAGGTGAGTGGATTGCCTGAGCCTGAGGGTTCAAGACCCGCCTGGGCAGCGAGACCTCATCTCAACAATAAAATCACAAAATCAGCCGGGCATGGTAGCGCGTGCCTGTAATTCCGGCTACTCGGCAGGCTGAGGCGGAAGGATCGCTGGAGCCCAGCAGCCGAGGCTGTGGTGGCCGGGAGCGGCCACTGCACTCCAGTCTGGGCGACCGAGTGAGACTCCAACTCAAAATAAAATAAAATAAAATAAAAAAATTAACATTGATGCGGAGAAAACTATAGTAGTGATAGTGACATCACCCCAGCAAGAAGAAAATGGATGAATATAATAGAAAGTGATAGCAATAAAAGTTAGTAGTTTTGAACAAGTAGAAGACAAAGTATCATCAAGTGAAGAATGGGAAAATGTTACAGAAAAGACAATTCTAAATTTGATTGTATATCATCAAACAACAGGACTGCAAATAACAAGTGATATATGAGAACTGATTGACTATAATACAAATTAATGGATAATGTAATAAAAAAACAAATTATGTGGCTGAAGAAATAAGGAAAAAGTAGCTATCACATAAATCGATTTGGCATAAGTGGCATGATGTTGATCGATAGGAATTTTTAGCTTTTATTACAATTATCCTAAATACGGGAATAGTTCAAGTACAAAATTTGCAAGAGTATTGGTTAACTGCTTTCAGTGGTAAAATACTCTTCGGAAACATTTAGCAAAGAAAGGTTTATACAAATCTTCTGGATGCTTCATTTGAAGACACGTGAGTTGAGTGATGGGAGATCAGAGCTCATATTCAAAAGGCCAATAATTATTTGGAATACATCTATTCAAAATTTTCACAATATTTCATATCAGATCGGGCAATTTGTGTTGGTGAATCCATTGTTCAGTCTAAAGGGTGAATGTAATTTATAACATACAATCCAAATAAGCTTACCAAATGGGGTATACGTATTTAGGCACTAGCCGATTCAAAAACAGGGCACCTCTTCTCAATACTTCCCTACTATGGCAGCATAACATCCACAAACATCATTTGACCTGATCCTCCAGTAAGCACCAGAATTCCATTACATTTATATAAAAAGTTATTGGGAAAAGATCCTAATGCAGCAGGATACCACGTGTTTACTGACAATACTGCTAGTATTGTCCTAGCAGAAGAGCTACTAAGTCATCTTACTGGTATAATCAAAGTCAACCAAAAGGGAATGCCAGCACAAACGAAAAAGCCAATGTTTTTACAGAAAAAAAAAAACCACAGTTTTGTAAAGGAAAAATAATCTTACGCCTCTTTCATGGAGGAACTAAAAGATCATTACATTCTCAGCACTTGGATTTATGCAAGAATGAAATATACCACAAGGCCATTATATAGCATTTCAGTCAAAAAGCCTTATTCAGTTCTAAATTATAATGCAAATATGAGTGGTGTGGATCACGAAGATCAATTCACTTCTAAATATTGTTTTTTTGTGAAAATCTTTCAAGTGGTAGAGGAAATTATGCTTCTGGAAGCTAGAAATATATGTTATTAACTCCTATATACTGTACTGAGCATCCAAAACAAAAATGAAAATACTATGTTCCATCTGAAATTTGTCAAGCTACTGCTCGATCAGTTGAGAAGCAGTTTTCGGGAATCATGTGTGTGTCCTTCCACATCATCTTCAAACAGACTGGGCAATAATAAATTACATATTATTAATGTGAGAGAAAGAAAATGAGATTGCATTGTCTGCTCAAATAGAAAACCACCAGGTAGAAAACATCAAACAAATTATAATTGTACAACATGTATCAGTGAACCTACAATGCATGTTGGTGACTGCTTCACACGTTAGAAAAACGTAAGATATAAAATTTTGATTTTTTGTAATAAATAAGTTCCTCAATGTTCACAATTCCATTATAAGCCAAGTATTGTTACAATAAAATAATTGGTTCCAACACTACACTATTTAATATGAAGTGATTCATTTCTTACTATTTTGTAAAAAAGTATGATCAAGTTGCTGGTAGGTGATCCATGAGGTGCCTGAGTACAAAGGGTTAAATTGTACATCTGCTTTTCAAAAGTATTATTTTTAGAATACAATTATATTCTTAAAGGGAGCTCAAATAATGAAGATTTTAGATTAAGTTTTCATATTAAGCCAAATATGTCAATTGTAAAGAAACTTGTCAACGTAAAAATATTTTTTTTCATTCTTTAACCATGTCTTCTTCTGATAAACCAAGGTAAAACTTAATATTGATTAATTTGAATGAGGTAACATAGAGAAGTCACTCTCAGGACAATGTGAAAGAATCATAAATATTCTGAGAACTTGTAAAGCAAACTTATATCTAGACCCAAATTTGACCTAAATATTTACCCTGGAGCTTGAATCATCTCAGAAGTTTGAAGAATCACAGTATGGGTTTCCTGATTTCTGTTTTTACTTGATTCCTTTGCTATGTTTATTTTTATCTTTAATTTCTAAGTTTTCTATAAGGAGAAATTGAAGATATATTGACTGAATATTCCCAATAGTAGGAAGCAGAAGACAAACAAACCCCTTCCAGGAATTGCCCATTTTAACTCATGCATCCTCTGACATTTTATTACCAATATGAACGATTTCTTAGCATCCCAAATCTTCTACTCATGTTTTCGTCATTTAATATACTCCTAGACGGGCTCGGTGGCTCAGCCTGTAATCCCGAGCCTTTGGGAGGCTGAGGTGAGTGGATTGCCTGAGCCCGCGGGTTCGAGACCCAGCTGGGCAACTTGGCGAGACCTCATCTCTACAATAAATCAAAAATGAGCCGGGCGTGGTAGCGCACGCCTGTAGTTCCAGCTACTTGGAAGGTTGAGGCAGAAGGATCGCCAGAGCCCAGCAGGTCGAGGCTGTGGTGGCCGGGAGCGGCCACTGCACTCCAGTCTGGGTGACAGAGTGAGATTCCAACTCAAAAAAAAAAAAAAAGGAAAAGTAAAATAAAATAAAATATATATATATTCCTATGTTCTACAATATCACCAGAAATAAGTCACTAGAAACGAGCACTCAAATTTAGATTAGAATGTTTCACCAGTATATGCACCATCATTACAATAATCATGGTGTTATTGATAAATGCATATGTGTATTCATATAATATATAAGTATAAATATTTTCCAGAAACAATGAGAATATATTATTTTCTCTCATTTTCTATGTCTAATAAATAACTATAGATAGAAAATAAAAATAAGTAAAGGAATCAATTAAATATGTTATTTGTATTATTAAGAACAGAGGGTTTTTTTCTTTTCTTTTCTTTTCTTTTTGAGTTGGAGTCTCACTCTGTCGCCCAGACTGGAGTGCAGTGGCCGCTCCCGGCCACCACAGCCTCGACCTGCTGGGCTCCGGTGATCCTTCCACCTCAGACTTCCAAGTAGCTGGAATTACAGACATGCGCTACCATGCCCGTCTGATTTTTTGATTTATTGTAGAGATGAGGTCTCGCTGCCCAGGCGGGTCTCGAACCCGCGGGCTCAGGCAATTCACTCACCTCAGCCTCCCAAAGGCGCGGGATTACAGGCTGAGCCACCGAGCCCGGCTCTTTTCTTTTCTTAAATGAGATTTTCTTAGAGCAATACTATAAAGTCTTTTTCTAAATAATAGATAATATATGCTTGCTATTTTGGAGATATAACATCATTTGGTGTTAGAAGAATTGTTATGGGGTACAAAATGTCTAGAAAGCTACCATAATTACTATCCCTCAACATGAAAATACCACCAAAACCCTAATTAATTAAATGTGTCAGCAGTTATTTCTTGTATACAGTCATTAACTAAATTTAGTCTGTAGCCAGAACAAATATTATCATATATTCTTTCATCATATTAAATGTTTAATATAATTTCAAACAAACTAATTTAAATTACAAAACTGAAAAACTGCAGGCAGATTATTAAGAATGATAAAAGATTCGTTGTAAAAGAACATCTGTGTAAAAATTAAAAGGTCCGTTAAGAAATCTATGAAGCCGGGCTCGGTGGCTCAGCCTGTAATCCCGCACCTATGGTAGGCTGAGGTGAGTGGATTGCCAGAGCCCGCAGGTTCGAGACCCGCCTGGGCAGCGAGACCTCATCTCTACATAAATAAAAAAATCAGCCGGGCGTGGTAGCACATGCCTGTAATTCAGGCTACTTGGAAGGCTGAGGCGGAACGATCGCCGGAGCCCAGCAGGTCGAGGCTGTGGTGGCCGGGAGCGGCCACTGCACTCCCGTCTGGGAGACAGAGACTCGAACTCAAATAAATAAATAAATAAATAAATAAATAAATAAATCTAAGAAATTATGTAATTAAGTCTTCTATATCCATTCAGAGCAATAGAAAATATCTCTACGTCATTTAAGAAAACTTCAGTCTTCAATTAACAAATTATTTTTATTCTTTTGAGTTTTTCATCTTGTGTGAATTTCATTTTGAGAATTACTAGTAAAATCTATCCATATTCTAATTTAAAAGAAAATATATTCGTGAAGTCATGCTCTCTAGCTACAATCACCTAGAGCATGAAGGAAAAAAAATTTTCATCTGTTTCATCAAAAATGTGAATATAGGATATAGAGAGCTTCATAAAACATCAAAAAAATTCACCCATTCTAATGTATGTAGTCCATTTGAGTCAATAATAATTTCTACTCATGTGAAGGCCTTATCAAATATTTTACAGCGTTCTCTAGAAACAAAAGAAAGTAACACCTATATAAGGAAAATATCTTTATTTTGCTTTACCATTGCTAAATTTTTTTAAATAAGGAATACTTTCCATTAACTCACTCTTTTGTATACCAAAATTACAAGGAATGGAACTGTACATTTTCTTAAGAATAACTTAGAAATAAAAAGAATTCTGTTTATTTAAAAGGCATATTCAAGCTAATTCAATTATGTTGAGATCATGTTAATGATTACCTTTTTTTCCTACACTAACTCAACTATAAAGAGCAACATTCTTTCTGATAAGTGAAGTAAAATAAAAAAAACTATTAAGGCACATTTTTACACTGATTGATAAATCCTAATAGAAATTGTAATAATAGAAAGATGAGTAAGCCACAAATTTTTCTTGCTTTTATTTTTGTTAAAGTATTTGTTAACTTTATTATAATAATATTCATAAAATTGATAATAGAATAAAACAATATATTATTATGACAGGTTATATGTTTGAAAATGAGCATCATCTCTTTTTTCCTAATTAAAAAATGACTTGCTAGGAAAAAAGTTGAACTTTTTTTTAAAATCCTATAATTAAATCTCATTTATTAATATAAATGCAAAAATTTATCAGTAAAATACTAAAAATTAATTAATATTAAATCTAATATTATATTAAATCATATCTAAAAAGTATTTTAGAGATAAAATCATGGTTATATGTTAGCAAAAAATAATAAATGTATTAATAAATTAAAGGATAAACTATATCATGTTGATAAGTGATAAAAATATTGTATCATTTTTTAACTTTCAATTAGAAGTAGTTTTTAGCATGTTAATAGTAACTATCAAAGATCAACAGCAGCACTATTAAAAAACTGCAATATTAGATGGCATTCTTACTGATATTGGGATAAAAACAAGAATCGTCAGTATCACAATCAGTATTCTATGTCATTGCAGATACTCTAACCGATGCAATAAAACATGTATAAGAATATAAATAACTGAAATCACCTGAACTTTCATTAGAAGCAGTTATTAAATAAAAGTGCTGCCTAAAAATTCTTAAACATATTAATAACAATATAACTACAATGATTACCTTAAAATATTATGGGAAAGACCCCATTAATAATAATAACTCATTAATAACATCAGCAAACATAAAATGTTCATAAACTTAGTGAGAATTTGCCAAAACCATTAAAAATTGTAATATACTACTGAGAGGCACACAAGTTGAATAGAAAATGTATATATACATTACTGCCCTGTATAGACATAGTATTCTCTTCAAGTTGATCTGTAAGTTTAGCCTATTTCTAAAAAAAAAAAAAAGTCATTTTGAGGGGAAATTTTACAAATTGTACCTAAATGTTAAAGAATAAAGCCAAGAAAAGTTTGAAACACATACTAAAATGATAGTGACTTGTCTATCAGATACTAACATATGTAACTGCAATATTTAAAATGGAATACTAGCACAAAAAAAGATCAAAGAAATAGAAAATTCATAAACAGATCCAGAAGTGTAACATAACATATGATTAAAGTGGCCTTTCAAATCAATGAATTTTTTTTTTTTTTGAGTCAGAGTCTTATTCTGTCACCCATCCTAGAGTGCAGTGGCACACTCATGGCCACCGTTGCCTCGACCTGCTGGACTCAGGCGATCCTTCTGCCTCAGCTTTCCAAGTAACTGGAACTACAGGCATATGCCACCACAACTGGCTAATTTTTGATACGTTGTAGAGACGAGGTCTCACCAAGTTGCCCAGCCTGATCTCAAACCCTGGGCTCAGGTAATCCTCTTGCCTTGGCCTCCCAAAGTACTGGGATTAGTCTTGAGTCACCATGCCAAGCACAAATCAATGAATTTTTCTAAAATAAATTTGGAGACTGGTGATAAGAAATTAAAAAGTTGGATATCTATTTTGGATCTTACAGGATAAAATAATGCTGAATTAAATATTTTATCCTAAAAATGACATCATGAAAAGACTACAATAAAATATGCATTTTAATAGCTCTGAAAGCATACTATATTTGCTTTTGTATAGTTTAAAAATAATTTTCTAGTTCAAAGATTGAAGTGTGAACAGACATAATAGAGAACATAAACTTAGAGAAGTAAAACAAAAGGATTTATTTACACTTGCACCCCTAGAGGCGGAAGTGAGAACAGGAAGAATTTTCAGCACTAGTAAAGAGAAAGACAGGTAGTCAGTATTCAAGGCAGTGATTATATATTTATATCTTATTTATGTGGTGGAAAGAGACACCTTTATTAAAAGTAATATTTTTGGCCAAACCAGGACTTTCACAGGAGATTTTTCATAGAACTGTTAACACACATTTCAAGGCATAACACAATGACAGAAAGTTCAGAGAAAATGATTGTTGGATGTATCCTCATAATTGGTTTAAATTGCTATATGGCAAGTAACACCAAACATAAAAGGATAAATTACAGAAACATGAGGGGAACCCAATGAAAACCAGAATTATCTTTTGGAGGGCAGGCACCTTGTAGTATAGGCTTCCCCCACTAGATAAGTGTTCAAGGAAACCATTGGCATCAGTGTACCTGCTAGCATTGTTGTGAGAGGCTGGAATGCAAAAGAAATGTCCTGAGTTATGGTCAACGGGGGATTGGTTCTTCCACTATGACAATGCGCATGCCCACACCATGCTGAGTGTTCAGCAGTTTTTGACCAAAAATGACAAGACTCCTATGTGCCACCCTCCCTATTCACCTTACTTTTTTTTTAACCCTGACTGAAAGAAGTCCTCCTTTTTTTTTAACCCTGACTGAAAGAAGGAAAACATTTTGCTGATGTGGAAGAAGTGAAATAAAAAATGGCAGAAGCACTAAAAACTGTTTTGAGCAATGGAAAAACTTCTCAATTGATGCATTGCATCACACAGAAAGTACTTTGAAGGTGACTAAAGCTTAAACACGAAAGAATGAATACACTATTTTTTTATAAATAAAATCTTGTTTTGGGGGAATCCCCTCATAAAGTTGTAAATATATGTCTGACAATGCATTGAGGTGCTTAGTCTAAAAGAGATTCTTACAAATCAATAGGAAACAGAAGAATACTCCAAAAGAGAAATAGGCAAAGTAATGAACAGGCAATTTCCAAAAAAATAAATACAACCAACTAATTAGTATATAAGAACTTTCAAGCACATTAGGAATCAATAATATGCAAATTAAAATAATAATTGTTAGCCCGGGTAATGACATCTTAGAGACCCCTGCCATTTTGCTAGCCACTTCAGGATAGAAAGTTACAACCCAGACCAAAACTACAAAACATCCTGCCATACGTAACACCTAGCCTAACTTCAAGGTTTCCTTCCACCTTACTTAACCACAAGCCTTAGTTTTCCCCCTAGCAACACCAACTGCAAAATTTTACCCTCAAGTACTATAACTGCCCTAGTCTGTAAATGGGGGTGGGCTTCAGTCTCATCTGGAGTCCCACCCTGCAGGTCTCTTCCTAGGAATAAATTGTGTTGCTATTGAGACATCCGTCTCCCATCTCTTATTCATCTGCTCATTTTCTTGACCTAACAATAATAAAATTAAGTTCATCTCTGATATTGATAAAGATGAAAATAATAATACCCAATTTTGGTGAATGTATGGGAAGATAGGTAAACTTACCCACTAACTATTACATGTATATCTACAAAGGGCAATTCTATAATATCTGTCATGAATCTTAAAGATAGCAATTACATGTCTAAGAATATTTCCTATGGAAATATCTGAACAAGTAAATTGTCATCATCTTTACATACAAAAGACACCATGTTATTACCAAGATTCTGATGAGTTATTTATTTTTTCCAGAACTTTACAACACAAAACTATTCACTATTGAAAAGACTGTCCTCGCAGTACACTAAAATCAAGAAAACACAAAGACTCTTTCCCCACAATTCAAATATTTTCATCACAAGAACAAAGAGAGACACAGAATAAAAGAGACAGATGGAGACAATGTGAGTCCCATTTGAGCACCTGCGGGAAATGGGTTCTCTGAAACACTAAAAAGCTGGAAGCAGAAACAGAGACACCTGGGCAATACCCAGCTTCCTTTCCATGGATGAGAATGAAGGCTTGCTAATGTAAAATTTGATTCAAGAACCAGAAGAGCTCAATATTTATATACAATACCTAAACAGAAGCACACAGATTGCTAATGTTAAGTTCTTCCAGCAGACTGATGTAAGCTTGGTTCAAAAGGCTCATGACTCAGCACAAATTCAGTATTTTCCCACATCAACCACCATGCTATTTAGTATGGGCAACATCAAGAGCAATTCTGTAATCTATTCAAAAACCAGGGGCCAGAAAATTCTCCAGCAAAATGTGCTGTGTTAAATCAGAAACTTAACCTAACTTACAACACATGTGCATGGATGGTCTCTTTTCACTAATTAAAAATGTGCAACATCTTTACAACTATGAACCTATTGAAATTCTAGCATATTTTCAATTTCTTAAGCTAAGTGTAAACATAACCCCCCAAAATAGGGATCAAAAGTGTCCTAGAATTTATAAACATAACCTGCTGAACTAAGCAAAAGCATTTCCATTTTTCATCCTTGATACATTCAGCCCATCCTGTAATCTGGACAAGGTCATTCATTAATTATGTGTGTCAATGTTATGGGTTTATAATTGCAAACTGTATGTTTTTGTGTTCCTCTCATTATATTTAGGAGAAAAAGTGCTTCAAATATTTCTAACATTTGCTACTGTACATCCTCTGAGGCTATATGATGCCAAAATATCTTAATAGAAATGGAAAAGTGCAGCCAGTCACTACTATAAATAGCTTTTCCATATGAAATCAAATATGCGTATGTGTGTAAATACCCCCAAATTTGTCTCACTGGAAAATCTTTAAGTCAATGTTGCTGGCATTATAGCAATGCGGTCAAATTTCTTAGAGATTCAAAATTATGTCCCAACTTAGTACCATTTCAATAAAATACAGTGTCTCATTTTTCCCCTAAGGGTACCCTCTCACATGATAATAAATTTAACACCAGATTGAAATTTCACTAGTATGTAATTTTCCCATTGCCTTCCTGAGTAATGGCCATGCTTACAAAATGCCATCTTAACTGCCCATTAATTAATTTTTTTATTCATTCGGCAAACATTTTTTGAACACTATGTAGCTAAGCATTAAACTAAGCCCTGAGAATATAAGGTCAAATAGGTAGTAACTTCTACTCTCAAAAAATATAGAGTCTAGGGTAGAAGAAGACAAGTAAATTAGCAATTTAACTGTAGCATGGTAAGTGCTACCTACAGATTAAGGAGTATGCAGGTGGAGCATTGAAATCAGATCAACACTACTGAAGATGATCTCAAGCCGGAGAAGGCTTTCTAGGGGTGATCTTTGAAGTGAATTTTGAAAGATGAGGAGTAAACGATGACAAGTCAAAGACAGGTTAGGAGAATTACCCAGGAAAAGGAACAACATATGAATTATCACAAAGGTGAGACATAGCATGATCCATTTACAGAATCATAAGTCCAACGCATACCTAGAAAAGGGTAAATGCAGTAGACAAAAAATTAGAACCTCTTCAGGAAGGGTGTGATATGCTAAGCCAAGGAGTTGAGACATAATACTAAAAGCTGTAGGAAGTCATTTCATGACTTTACACAAGAGGAGAATTTGATCATATGTGTGTTTCAGAAACAAGTCCTCTGGCTGCTGTACCAAGGACACATTGAAGAGAGCCCACTAGAAAGCAAAATGAAATGTCATTCAATCATTTAGACAAGGAATTTAAATAGTTTCAATTAAGGTAGGAGTAATCTAGGAAGAAAAAAAAAGATTTGGAATATATCTCAGTACTGGTGAAATACTGTAAATAGGTTTAGAAGTCTAAACTAGTTCTAGTTTTCTGGCTTGGAGGGCCATGTGGATGCTATTGAACTTGCTAAGATGAGAAATTCAAGAGAAGGAATAGGTATGAAGCGAGAGTTGATAAATCTAATTTTGAACATGAGAAGTCAACATCCAAGTGGATCAGTGCAGGATACGACGGGATAAGTGAAAGGTCTAGGTCAGAGACATGGGAATCATCTGTATAGAAGAGAGAGTTAGAACCATAGGAGTGGTCAAGATTACAAGGGACAAAAAATGCGGAAAGGAGAACTGGGAAACCAGCATAAAACACAGGGAAACTCTAAAGTGAAGGGAGAGTGGTAGGCAGACTATAAATATTTAATTGCAACAGGAGGAGAAAGAAAAAGAAGAAGAAGAGGAGAAGGAGGAGGAGGTACAGAGGAAAAGAAGAGGGAGAGATCTTCTCCTGAGACTGACAAAAATTCTAGGCTAGGTGCAGTGGCTCATGCCTATAATTCCAGCACTCTGGGAGGCCGAGGTGAGAGGATTGCCTGAGCCCATAGATTCGAGACCAGCCTGGGCAACTTGGCGAGACCTCATCACTACAATAAATAAAAAAATTAGCCAGGCATGGTGGTGTGTGCCTGTGGTTCCAGCAACTTATAAGGCTGAGACGGAAGGATCCCCTGAGTTCAGCAGGTCGAGGCTGCTGTGGTCGTGAGTGTGCTGTTGCACTCCAGCCTGGGCGACAGAGTGAGACTCTGACAAAAAAAAAAAAAGAACTCTAAGAAGGTAAAGTGCCTCAGATGCTTCAGACATCTCACTTGGGATGAGCAATACAAATGTTCAGAGCCTTTAGCAGTGTACAAGTCAGATCAGAAAGAAACAATGGTAAGGGGAGGAAAGAAAGGATTAAGAACCTAATTCCAGAGGGCGCAGGAGGGAAATAGGCAGTACAGATCTAGTGTAGACCCGTTTTCCAAATAGTTTGTCAAAGAAGAGATAGAAGGATGCAGATATCCCCCATATCAACTGCTAAGCTTAAAATGAGTAATCATTATCTTATCTAATTCGTTCACAATGCATATTTGGGCAATATCCTTTTCAAGTAGAAATGAAATCTTTCGGAAACAATTTTAATGAAACAGAAGATAAACATTTTTCCCATTCAACTCTGATGCCAAAAATTATAACAAAACAGCAGCAACAGCAGGAACAGCAGCTGGGAATTAGAGTGAATCACCTTGAGATTCTTTCAAAAGTTGTTCAAAATTGTGTCTGTAAACATGCATGCCATATATACAAAATATAACATATTATTAGAGTACAGAATGTAACAGTTCCTTTTTTGTATCTTACATCTCTATTAAGACCATGATGTCCTGTTTAGTCACCTTATGTCTAACAATAGTGTTTTAGATCACTTCTTCCCAAAATGTTTAAATCCTTGCTCTTGCTATTCCTTCTTGAGATTGGTAATCCTCCCACCACCTCTGTGTACGATTATTTTCAGTTTATACTGATGTTTGTTTCCAACTCTAACATCAGATATAAATTACAGTTATGCATTGCATATCACACTTGGATCAACAACAGACTGCATATATGATAGTATTTCCAAAGTATTTATAATACTGTATTTTTACTGTACTTTTCTATTTTTAAATATGTTTAGATATACAAATACCATTGTGTTAGGGCTGCTTACAGCAGGGGTCTCCAGGCACAGACCAGTGCCAGTCAGTGGCCTGTTAGGAAATGGTTTGCACACCAGATGAGCTGCTGGAGATCAGAGCTCCAGTTTCTGTCAGATCAGCAACGGCATTAGATTGTTATAGGAGTGTGAATCCTATTGTGAACTGTGCATGCCTCCTTGTGAGAATCTAATACCTGGTGATCTGATGATCCATTCCCCCTTCCACTTCCACCCCACCATCTGTGGCAAAATTGTCTTCCACGAAACCAATTCCTTATGCCAAAAAGGTTGGGGACCACTGGCCTACAGTATTTATTACAGTAACAGGCTGTACAAGTTTATAACCTTGGTGCAATAAATTATATCATCTAGCCTCGGTGTGTAGTAGGCTGTATCATCTAGGTTTGTGTAATTATCTGTATGACATTTGCACAATGATGAAATCACCTAAAGATGTATTTCTCAGAACATATTAATATTAAGTGACGCATGACTGTACTCATAACTATGATGGTTTACATGCATTTACAGCATTGTTCACCCTGGGAGATCCCAAAAGACCTTTCCAAACTATATACTTCTCACATAAATAAATGCCAGACAACATTAAGGATGATCAAAACAACCAGTCACACAATTAATATACTGTTTACCTAGCTCCAGAAAAATAAAGCTGCTTCACAAGACTTGAGTTAATATCAATCACAAGAGAGGTGCCACTGAACAACACAAGTTGATATCACCTCTGATGATTAGCATGAGGCCATTTTTTATTTGCTAGGATAGAACTTGCATCAAGTCAAATTGAATTAGTTTTGCCAAAAAAAATCAATGGCCTTTAGAACCCCTCGAGTAAAATGCAAATATCTTATGCATACTTCAAATAAAATTTTTCTTCCTTATACTAAGCTTTGACTGTAAAACAGGAAAGTCTGTGCTAATAGCTGACACAAAAGGTGGCCCCCAAGTCACACATTGAGACTCAAATAAGCATTCCTTCCCTGACCTTGAACAAATCATTTACACCATTTACCTTCATTTCACAGGTGTGGGATGAAAATTCTATTATTTCTGACTTGAACTCCATAACTCTTGATTTGAAAAACCATGAAAGGGTGCTGAAAGATTCCTCTAGCAACAGATGGTTTTTGCAGCGTGGTCCTGTCCTAAAGTCTCATATGATGTATGTGCCAACCAGCCATAATATGTAGTAACTTAGAGTTTCAAGAAAATACTAAAGGATAGACATTTACTACCAGAGAAATTGATTAATATCTTCCTCGGTAAAACACAAAAGATGTTAAGAACTTAATAACCCAAAATATATCTTCACATCCCAAATTGATTCTACTATGAAAATGAGATGTTGAAAGTAGGGGACTGAGTGGAGTTAGTGATAAATAAAAAATAATAAGGGCAATTGATTAATCCTCTATATAGAAAATTATAGCAAGTGTAATATTTATACTTGTTTATTTCTACAGATTAAATGAAAAAAATTATTATTACCAAGGATATATTATAGACAAGACAACGTGCTGCATGTATTATATTGTTCATCTCATATGATCTTCATAGTATTAAGGAATTACAGTATTTGTTAGGAATATATTCCCATACTTTTGCAAATTGCTAAAGTTTCAAATATGGACATTTTCATTCAGGCTTCTGGTCTTTAAAACACATGAATGTTTACATCAATTACTTCCTGAATATAACTTCAGTGTAACCTACATTTCAATATGCACTACAGTTTGATTTCCTTGGATTTGTTTTGCAACAATCATAGTATTTACAGAACAGTTTCAGGAATCACTTTCTTTGATTTGTCCATCTGGAGCTTATGGCAGAACTACTCATATCTTGCATCTGAACCAGAGTAGAATATGACTTTCTACACTTTATTTCAACTTTTATTTGCCAGGAAACATCACTTTATCAGATGACTCCCATTTCTTGTTTGTCACTATCCCCAGAGCTGGCTTTCTTTTCAGGCTCTTGGTTATATTTTTTAAGAAATTTAGATTTTCAGAGCTTCAAGAGAAAACCTGGATAATTGATTATTCCCACTCACTAGCTAAGGGATTCAATTGCTCTGATGCACTTGGTTTTCTACACATCACGGAACTTGAAATTGCTCTAAAATATACAAACGTATAAGTGCTAGACACATGAACGACAAGGGTCAATTTTATTATATCTATATTTACAGCAAAGTGGAAGTTGAATCTCAGTAAAGCTAAGTAATATACCCCAGCCATAAATTTACTAATTGAGGGAGTTTAGCAACTGAGGTATAAAAAAACCCTAAAACCTGATTTCTCTTTTACAACACAGCACCTCCAATTTGGCCAGTCTGACATAGCGAATGGTCTAAATTCCTGGAACTACTTTAATAAAAATTAATCTTACTATAGTTTTGATTAAAACAAAAATACTAAAAACTGACCCCTACTCTTGATTTGGAAACTAACCAGTTGTGGAGTTTTAGATAGTCATCTGAACCTTTCTGGTATTCAATTTCTTCATCTATGAAAAAAATCAGCAACTTGTCAGGTTATAATGTCTAGGTTCAAGTTCCTAGAACTCTTAGGATTGCAAAATAGTTTTGTGGCCAGTAAAAGGTGTGTTTGTAATTGTGTACAAGTAAATGCCACAAGATAACTATGAAGTTTGGGTGTTTTGTTTGTTTGTTTGTTTCCATTAATTAGGTTAAACTACTCCTCATGCAACTAGATGACGTTAATATGCTTACTAAGTACTTGCACTGCAAGCAGTTTTAAAATGAACTTTAGTCTACATTTAAATCATTCTGATTTCAGTTTAATGAGGTCCAAACATATGTTGAGTCTTTAAAGAATTATTTCAAATACATTAATATCTGAGGGCTGTGCATTGAATGTAAGTAGAATCCACAACTGAATTGTCCTGGATCTATTTGCATATAATTATATTTCTTTTTATCTAACTAGGGAAAACTGGCCTTGGAATCCAAATCCCTTCATATCTCCTTAAGTTAATGCATCCTCTATAACAGTATTTGTCAAACAGACAGCATATAATATGTGAAATTCACATATAGATGATGTATTGAGGCACGAGAAAGGCTATGTAACTTGCCAAGCTTAAATAGATATGAATAAAACCAGTAAGATCTGGCTACAGAGATCAGGATTTTTGCCATTGTACTCCTCTGTCCCAGTCGAGAAGCTTTTAGAAAACAAATTTACTGGGCAGTAGCTGAGATCTACTGAATCAGAATTCCAAGAATATGTATGTGTGTGTGCATGTGTGTGCATGCCAGTGTGTGTTCAAATGCTTAAATAGATTCTAATGAGGCTGTTTCCCATGCATGGAGATCACTAACCTAGACTAACTGCTAAAAAACAACAGAAAAATGAAAACAATAACCTCTGTTTACAAACAGAGGAAAGGAATTATCTTCTACTTAAGTATTTGGTCTTCTGTTGCGAGGACTGTCAAAAATAGCTTTGTTTAATTCAGAAATGCACATAATGTGTCTGCCAGGGCACAAAATTTTGTAAGCACCAATTCCTCTTCTTTCCACTTACCCTGAGAACAGGCTAGAGATTTTCCTTGTAACTCTAGTTAAGAATGTGGGGAAAGAACTGAATTGTCCTCAGGAAAACCAATCCAACACAAACTAACAGCATAACGTCATTTAAAGAAAGAAAAAGGCTTTGAGGGGGACAATAAATATAGGTTAAAAGCCTAGCTTTGCCATTTGTGACAAAAGCAAATTACTTAATTTCCCTGAGCCTTAGTTTCCTTTTTGATAAAATGGCAATAATAGGAGTTATTTCCACAAGTTTGTGGGAGGCAGTGCAGCATGATGTTTAAGAGTGCCACCAACTTTGCCACCTACTTCTTTAAGATTACATTCCTTATCTGTAAAATGGAGATTCTATGAGTGCTACCCTCAGAAAGAGATGAGGAGGAGGATTAAATGAGACAACACAAGTCCTACAGTCATCCTTCCCTATACTCATCATTTCACAACACCCCACTCCCAGTACCAAAATCCATGATTCTCAAATCCTGCAGTTGGCCCTGCAGAATACCACATAAGAAAAGTCAGTCTCTCAGTACAGGTGAGTTAATTTTCCATCCTCATTTGGTTGAAAAAAGTCCACTATAAGTGCATCCACACAGTGCAAATCCATGTTGTTCAGGGGTCAACAGTATTACTGTTATAACTGCTGTGATTATGTTAAATCTTTGTAATGCCACTGGTCCAATAATTGATTTTTAAACCTTATTTTCTCATTTTTACTTAACTTCATATCTAGGTGGAAGGGCAGGAAAAAGCATCTACACTAGTTATGCTCAAAACCCATCCATCATCAGTGAGATTGAAAAAGCAGGGGGAGTAAAGTTAGCTTGAAGGCAGGTTTTAGAAATGTAAAATAATCCTAACATGGTGCCTTGCTTCCCTTGATTTGTGACTTTAAGAAAGACCTGGGGAGCATTTAAATAATGGACTTCTGCTCGTTGCCACAGCTCCCACCCTAGCCACACATACCACTGCTCCAAGGCCAGGTCTCCCAGCTACCTCTATCACTGTGCCCCTCAGCCAATTCACTATTAATCAATCATACCAAGTATTTTGCCCTCAATGGACTTTTAACCTTCCTCTTCTCTAAATTATGTGAGGAAGGACCCCAAAAAACTCAGAGTTTACTTATTAAAAATTGCATATTTATTTTTACATATCTAAACTTCAGTCACCTTCAAAGTAGTCTCCATTTGATGCAATATACCTATAAAGATGCTCTTCCACTTCTCAAAACAGTGTTTTAATTCGTCCATCTTGATGCCTTAGTGCTTCTGCCATTTTTTGTTTCAGCTCTTCCACATCAAAAAACGTTCCCCTCTGAGGGTTTTTCATCAGGGGAAATTAAAACAAAAGTCACCCAGGGTGAGATTGGGTGAATAGGTGGGACATGGGGGTCATGCCAGTTTGGGTCAAAAACTGCTGAACATTCAGTGGGTATGAGCAAGTGTGCTTGTAAATCACCCATCATGAAATGGACAAATGTGTTGAAAAAAAATCTCCAAAAAAATTTTGCTGAAGCCAAACACAGCCTCTCAGAACAACTCTAGCTGGTACACTGATGTTAATGGGTTCCTAGAACACTTACCTAGTGGAGGAAGCCTGATCTATAAAGGGCTGCCCTCCAAAAAAAATTCTGCTTTTTTGGAGGGGTCCCCTCTCATAATCCTCAAAACCACATCCCCATCCAGCAAAATCTAACTTATTCCCACAAGACCTGCCTAAATGCTTATCTTCATACCTTAAATTTTTCAGTCAGGATGCATCATTCCTTCCACTGGGCTCCCATAGAACAATAATATGTGTATAACTCCATTATTAATTCGAATCACTAACTTATTCTGATATATTTTAGTAGTTACTTATAGGGCTGACTTTCCTCTAGATTTCAAGTTTCCTGAGGGAAAGTAGTCTATCTTGTATAACTTAAATTTTTTTCAGAGAGGTTTACCTGCTGTCTTACATACAGTAGGTATTCAACACAGATTTGTTGATATGCACTGAAGATTGCCATCAATGGAGCCAAAACCTCATCTCAATCATTTGTCACCTGCCGTAATGCCTTTAACTCAATGTGTGGGAAATACTAAATAAAAGTATGCTCTGGGAGCAACTCCTTCTGGTCCCCTCCCACTGTATGAGTTTCCCTGTCCTCTCAATAAATCCTGCTTTCTAAAAAAAAAAAAAAAAAAAAAAAGGTGCTCTGAAAAATAAGACATAAAATCTTTACTATCTAAAGAGTAGACTAGTGCCTAACTGAGCCCGGGGCATATGTAATAAGATTTCAGTTAAAGGACCAGGCTTGGTGGCTCATACCTGTAATCCCAACACTTTGGGAGGCTGAAGTGGCAGGATCATTTGAGCCCACGAGTTTGAGATCAGCCTAGGAAACATTGGAAGACCTGGTCTCCATTTAAAAAAGTTAAAAATTGTCCAGGCATGATGGCATATGCATGTATTCCAGCTACTTGGGAAGTTAAGAAGGAAAGATTGCCTGAGTTCAGGAGGCCAAGGGTGTGGTGAGCCATGATTGTGCCACTGCACTCCAGACTGAGTGATAGAGTGAGACTCCAACTCAATTTTTTAAAAATTCAGTGAAAGGATACAACTAATTGGCAGTTTAAAAAGTCCTTCTCCCATATAAAGATATTATAGTTTAATGAGCTGTAGTGCAGAGCCAATAAAACCCCACCATTTTCATGTTTAAATATTTGAAGACATACAAGGTGATGCCCAAGTAACAGAGATTAATTTTCAGTGCATGTGCTATTAAAATGATTCACCTTTCATATCATACTTTACACTGATTCTTTTGACAAGTTTTAAAAATTAGACTAAATTATATTTCAAGCATAATCATACAGCAATAAAAACAAAAAGAATATGCACCTGGAGTGAAAACTGAACAGAGATTTAGTCATTACTAAACATAACATTTTTTTTCTATCTTGGGATTCCTTAAAGAAATTATACCAGATGGAGGTATTGAAATTTTCAAAAAAAAAAATATTTGAGCTGTTCCTCCAATAGCATAGCTTGCACATGTTTTTATAATTATTTCTTTCTTCTTCTTTCACACAAAGATATGTATGGAGAGATATTACTTAAAATACTGGCTTTCAATGTAATCCATAGACCTCTGGGGTCCCCAAAATCTTTTAAGTGACCCACTAGGTGAAAACTATTTTCATAATAATATTCAACTTGTATTTGCCTCTTTCATTGTGTTACTACTTGCACTTATGGTTTAAAAAAAAAAAAGCAGTAGTGGAAAAATTGCTGACATTTTACAATGAAGTAGGCAATGACACTACTAGTCATTATATTCCTCACTGCGACACAGTTAGAGTGAAAAATAAATTGCTAGCTTACTTAAAAATGGACTAGGTGAAGCAGTAAAATTTATTGATAATTAAAATCTTAATTCCCGAGTAAAAAAAAATCTTAATATCCTATATGATGAAATGTAAAGTACATATATAGAACTTCTGTTATAGACCGAAGCATGATGGTTGACTTAGTGGGATGGGAGGAGAATTTACGACTGAGTTGTGAGCTAAACTAGCCACCTTCCCAATGGCATATTATTTTTATTTGAAAAAAAAATGCTGATTATAAACCATGGTTATTAAGACTGGGATGTTTGAAAGATTATTCTCAAAAATTAATGAAGTGAACCTGTTAACTCAAGAAAAATTGACAGAATCTTGTTGCCAATAATAAATTTGAGCCTTCAAGTAAAAAATTAATATTTTGGAAAACTTAGACTTTTCAAATCTAATCAGGATTTTCTTATCTGACTTTTCTGATCACATTGATGGCAATATTAAGTAATGCAATGCTTTGTTATTACATTAAATATGTTCCAACATTTGGAAAAAATACATAAATTAGTGAACCAATATCTTGCAAATATTTCAAAAGCTTCTACAGCTACAAGATCTACTTAAAGCCTAACATAGACCAGTGGCTTTTAAGTTTGTTGAAGAATATCAGATTCTATACTGATACCAATCTCTATAAAACAGTATTTGTCAGGTGTTGGAATAGCACCAGAAACAATCTTAAAAGGCCATTAAAAGACTCTTATTTTACTATTACATATATGTATGAGACCCAATTTTCTTTACATTCTTCACCCAGGACTTGATACTGCAATAAATTGAATGCAAAAGAAGATGTGCGTATACAAGACTGCCTTCTATTAATATAGACATTAAAAAGATTTGTAAAAATAAAAAACAATACCACTTTTCTCAAAATTTTGTTTCCTTCTTTGGGATAGTTTCCTTTGCTAAAATATTATTTATCTTCACATGTAATTGATTTATTATTTTAAATTAATTAAATAGATAATTTAATTTTTTGTTTTTAATATCTAATGTAAACAATTAATTGATATAATGCACTTAAAGTAAAGCTTTCTGGAGTCCTTAATAATGTTGAAGTGTAAAATTGTGCTAGGACTTAAATGTTTGAGAACCGCCAATTTAGAAGATAAACATTAGTATTCTCCATAATTTGATAGGAAAAAAGACCTTTTTAAAGACAATTCTATTTCTCTTTCTGTTGATTTTGTTTCTTATCTATTCAATGATCTATATGTCATTTATTCAACATTTTTTAGTTCTTGCTCTAGACCAGTCACAGTGTAGGACACCAAAATTATAAGACATAGGTCCTGTCACCAGGACACTTACAGTTTCTATTGTTTTTAGGACATATTCATATATTTCTTCTTGTCTCTCTTGTCTCTGTAAAATATTTGTGTGTGTGTGTGTTCATATGCATGTGCTAATGTCCAGCCGCCTCCTAAAAGTTTTCAGTTGAATGTTTCACAGAGCACTCTAGTAGGTTCAAAACTGAAATCATTCAGTTACATATTCTCAACTATACTAAAACTAATAGTGATAGTAATGATAATAGTAACTTCTCACCTATAATCTAGTCTTATGGGTTTTTATCCTCTAGTATTAAGGTGAGTTATAAAATATGAATAACTTTTCTTTTTATTCTGTGATGATAAATCATAGCTGTGAAACTTCATTTTTAAAAATTCTGTTCCACAGAACTTCTGCTTATAAACCTACTCTCCCTAAGTCATGATTATTGAGTTTCTTCTTGTACTCTGGATTTTCACAAGATTGTTCTTCTCATCCCGTGTTTCTCTCTTTCCAAATATTAAATGTCACCCTTACAATAAAAAACTCTTTAGAACTATGAGTGTGTATTCCATTTAATGTTTCTCTATAATTCATAAGAAATTCAAATATAATAATAAATATATAATAATATATAATAAATTTACATCTTCTAAAAATTCTTTTATTGATTTAGATACATTCAATTGCCTTAAAGAAAGCTAAAGGAATACTGCTTATTCAAGTTACAAAGGGGCCCTTATAAAATATTACAATCTAGAGTTTTAGTGTGATGATTTAAAATAGACGATGTCCTTACATTTTTAAATTCACCATGGAAAACATCAAAAGAAAAATTTAGAAGAGTAATAATTATTTAAATATCACATTTCCTGTGAATAGGCAAAAATAATAAAAACAAAACTTCAATGTATGGAAGTACTTCTATGTTATGCCATAGTATTCATATTACTAAAATTATATAAATAAATTATGAGTCATTGAATATTCCCTAAGATTATAAATATTTCATAATGAAAAACTAGAAATTTATGAATAACAAGGAAATTCATCCATTGTTGTCTGAAATAGAGAAATGAAATTTTCTGAATTAGATATTATCATTGCTATATTGGGACCACCATCATAATCATGACTTGAAGTTAAAAATTTTATAGTTAGTAACAAAAAGCTAAATTTAAAATTTTGACATGTTCAATTACTCAATAACATGTAAAATACATCTGTAACAATTATATTTCATACAAGGCATATGCAATCTAAGTTATATTTCAAGTTTCCAGTTTCACACTTCTATAGATTTTATAATGATGGAATATTAAAATTACAGAACACAATAAACCACTGGGTAGTCATCATGCTATTACGGTGCATGCTTTCATACTGCTTTGTTTGACTTGTTATGTTTAAATGCATGTATCCTAACTCCTAATTGAAATGCTTGTTTGTTTTCAGTCTTAGGGAAATGTGTTAGTCAAATACATCATTGATGCTCTCTGAGCACCTTATACACTATTTTCCACACAATATGTATTCAGTACATTAAATGTTAAAATCACACTTCAGTTTACCCTGAAATGCTTGGTTAAAAGAGGATAACCGTATGTATAGATTTAACTTTATCAGAGACATATTAATTGTTTGTAGTTTCTATTATTGTTTTCGCACTTTATATCTTCAACTGCAAAATTGTTTTGTTTAACAAACAAAACATTTATATTTAAATTTTAGGCATTTAAAGCCATGCATTCCTAGCCACTAGCCCTGTTATGCTCTGTGGTCATGCATCTTATCAATTTTTTCCCATTTATGTTACCTGATTGACTCATTCCTTTAGGAAGACCAAATCTTCTGGTTTGGATAAAGATTTTGTAATCAAGACCAAATAACTCATTTGATGGAGACATTCTAGAAATATAGGCCTAGTAACATATCAAGAAACTACAATGACTCCTTTTTGCCTTTGCTATCAAATCTGAATTACTCCACTTGGTTTTAATAATATTCATATTCGGATGTAAACATATTAATCAATCTTATTTATCATTACTCACTAACAAAAAGATATTTACAATATTCACTGCAGTGCCTTTATGTGTATATTTCTAGAATGCTGATGGCATTCCTCCTATTTTCTCCACTTGTAATAAATACTTTTCTTTCAGTTTTGTTTCAAGCAATAAAACCATACAAATACAACTGAAGAATTTTAAACTTTCTCCCAATCTAATTCTTCTCCATCTCCCCCCTTGCTACCCAGAGATTAATACTTCCTAGGCATCTATCATTCCTATGTACATTTTTATTCTTTTGGCACATGCACTTATATCTATAAAAACAGAGTATGCATTAAGGTTTATATAATATTTTATTGTGCCTTATATTATCATGTGTTTCTGCAACTAACTTATATCACCCATGTTTTCTAGATTTATTTATTGGTACATCATACTAAATAATATAAGATGCAATTCTTTCTATGACAGGGAAAATGACAAAGATGTTTGCTTTTACCATTTTCTAGCACAAGTCAACATTGTACTGGAAGACTTAACTATTATTATAAAGTAGAAAGAATTGAATCATATGAATATTGGAAAGGAAGAAGCAAAACTGACTTTATTTGTAGATAACATGATTTTTAAGTAGAAAAGTCTAAGAAATCTACCCAAAATAGCTAAACTATAAGTTAATAAAGGTTATAGGATACAAAGTAAACAACAAAATAAGCTTCTTGACTACAAAAAAGCAACTAGAGATGTAATTTTTTTACATAATTGTACTCCTAAGACCACCAAAATTATGAAATAAATATATATTTAACAAAATATATGGAATGCCTTTATGTATATTGAAAATTAAAAGCACTGTAGGAAGAAATTTTTTAAAATCTAAACAGTGAAATAATATGCAATGTCCATAGATGGGAAGAACCAATGTTAAGATATCAGTTCTCTCCAAATTGATATCTAGATTCAATGCAATCCCAATTGAATTCAGAGCAGGTGGCTTCTTTTTTTGTAAAAATTGACAAATGGATTTTAAAATTGATATGTAGATGCAAAATATACACAATATCAAAGCAATTTTTTAAAAATGATAATTTACACGACCTGATTACAATTCCTAATATAAAACTATTGTAATCAAGACAGTGTGACTTTGGAATAAGCATAGACATATAGATCTTTAGAAAAAGATAGTGAATCCAAAAACAGACCCACATATATGTGTTCAACTGATTTTAAGCAAAGGTATAAATATAATTAAATGGGAAATGAATAGTTTTTCAAAAAAGGGTGATGGAACAATTAATTGAATATCCATATTTTTAAAATGAACTTCAACATTCACTTTATACCATATTCAAAAATTACCTTTCTGTGGAATTTTTTTAATTTTTAAATTTTCCATTTTACTTAAATGAAAATGCTAAAACTATAAAATTTCCAGGTGAAAACATTGGCAACATTTGTATAATTTGAGTTAGGTACAAATTTCTTAGCCATGAGATAAAAGTAAAATTAATTTTTACAAGTTGGTAAATTGCCTTTCACCAAAATTGAAAATGTTTGTCAAAAGATACCATATAAAAATAAGAAGAGAAACTATCAGTCAAATATAAAGAAATATTACATATTTTCACATAAAACAAATACTATACATAATCATATATAATAAAGCACTCACTTCTAGAATGAATTTTACAACTCAATATGTTGCAAAAGATTCCATTTTTTAAGATTTTAAGACACTTAATCAAAGAAGATATAAAAATGGCAAATAAGCTTGTAGAAAGATATATGACTAGTGATGTGATAAATGAAAATTAGAGCCACAATGAGCCATTATTATACAACCAGGAGAATGGCTAAAATTTAAATGACTGACAATATCAAGTGTTGGAGAGGAGTAGAGTAACTCCAAATGTCATTCATATATTGCTGTCAGAGATGCTAAATGGCACAGCCACTTTAGAAAACAGTTTGTTCAGAGGGAATATCCTGAAAGCACAAACTCCAGAGGGACAAAAATAAATTTAAAAAAAGAAAACAGTCTGGCAATTTCTAATAAAGTTAAAGATACTCTTACCATATAACTCAGAATTCCTATTCCCAAGGTATTTGCCAAAAAGAAACAAAAGCATATATCCTCAACAAAGAGTTCTACTTCAATGTCCATAAAAGCTTTATTCATAGTAGAGAAAACTGTAGACAATCAAAATGTCCATGGTCATCAACTAGTGAATGGATAAGCAAATTGTGATTAACTCATGTAAAAAAAAGAAAAAAGGCAACTAACAAACTAGCAATACACACAATACAGGCACATTTTAAAAACTTGGTGCTACATAGAAGAAACCAGACACAAAAATTACAAAATTTCGAGTTATAATAACTTTTTTAAAATGCAAAAATGGGGCAACCTCTTTCAGTTCCCCTCCCACTGTAGGAGCTTTTCTATCTTCTTAGTAAAACCTATTTTCAAATAAATAAATAAAAGCAAAAATGTACTGACAGAAAGCAAACTGTTGTTTTCCAGGAAATGGGTTTGAGTCAGAGTATAAACTACAAAGAGGCAGAAGGGAACATTTTGGAAAATAAAAATGTTCTAAATCATGATTGTGGTGGTGGGTATACCACTGTATATGTTTGTGGAAAAAAAAAAAGAAAGAAAGAAAAGAAAAACACGGTAAATTGTATATTTGAAACTGACGGATTTTACTTTATCTATATTGTACCTCAATGAAGCTGATTAAGAAAAAATTATTGGATTGGAAGAACATGAAATATCTACTCGTCAGCCCTTAAAAGTCATAGAATTGAATATCCAAGGTTCATATATGATTGCAATGAGCTTTCAGAAGATTTTCCTTGACTTCATATTGTGTTATTCAGTGTCTTCCGATTCTTTGAAAGAACTTTTTTGTCATTTGTTGCTCAATTCGTTTTCACTTTGTTTTATATAATCTGCATAGCTACAGAGAATTAATCTGACTTTATTCTTTCCAATGTTCTATCTAAATTATAAAGGTTTTCTGCTTTCTCTTTTAGATACATGATTTTTTCACTAACAAGTGTTCCCCTGCTTCTACAATACCAGTTATCATTAGAGGTGGTATGCTTAATTACCATAGTAATTATCTTAATTGTCACATAATTAGGACTGCAACTATTGATGAAGTAATTCTTCAAGGGCTCAAATCCTGGCTTCACTTAGCTAGGTAAGTGCACTAGAAAGATACTTCAGTTGCCTCATCTGCAGAAATAGGGAGAAAACTTATCACATTATTTTGAGGATTAAATGAGATGATACATAGATGGTGCTTAGACATCTATCTGGCACATCATAAGGGGTCAATAAATGTTAGCATTTTTTTCAGCCTCACATTTTCCATTAAAAAAAACAACAGATGTTGGAGAGGATGCGGAGAAAAGGCAACACTTCCACAGTTGGTGGGTGTGTAAACTAGTACAACCTCTGTGGAAAACAGTGTGATGATTCCTAAAAGATCTAAAAATTGACTTTCCATACAACCCAGCAATCCCCCTTCTAGGAATATACCCGGAGGAACTTAAATCACTCTATGAAAAAGGTACCTGCATAAGCTTGTTTATTGCAGCATTATTCACAACAGCAAAAACATGGAACCAATCGTGCTGCTCATCAAAAGTGAACTGAATTTTAAAAATGTGGTCTATATACACAATGGAATATTATGCAACCATAAAGAAGGGCAAAATTATGAACCTTCCAGCAACTTGGATGGACTTACAGTCTATAATACTCAGTGATCTATCACCAAGTATTACATGCTTTCACTCATAAATGGACCCTGAACAATTATCATAATACTGTAAGAAAAGGATTAGCAGTAGTGGGACACTGCCAGGGGTGGGAAAGGGGGCAGACTTCCTCAATAAGTCTACCTGATCTCAAACTAGGTGAAGTGGGGACCAAAGAGAGGCCCAAACTTTACCTGTATAATGACCATTTGTATACCTAACCCTGAATTGTACCCCATATCTTTAAAATAAAAATTAAAAAAAAGAAATTCCCGAAGAAAGAAATGAAACCAATGTGATTAAATGAGATACCAAAATGAAATTATAAATCCAGAAATTGTATTTAACTATAAACAATAACAATAGTCAACAGAAGAGTCATTCTCTGCTTTTCAGTAGTATATGCCTTCATAGTTTTTGTTATTGTCCCATTCTTAATTTCCTGGTCTGTACAATAATAAAGAAGGCAAATTAAACATCATGTCTTACAAGGATGTTTCCTATACCTATTGCCACCTGTTATATAACGTGTGTGTTTGCATTGTGCAGGGGTTCTTTAAAGATCTTGCATTATTTAGACATAAAAACTAGGAATACCCAAGTCCTGCCTTGGCTTAGTCAATCCTTTTATTATAGAGATCTCCAAGCAAACACACTTAAAGGTGGCAAGAAAAAAAAAGAGGCACAATTGGATTGTATTATTAGTTGTGATTTTGGTCTTAAGCTCTGTGGTGGAAATCAATAAACTACAGGAGATAAAATGGAGGGCTTCTTGTCCCTGTTTTAGTAGGAAAATGCGTCCGTTACATGAGCAGGGCCTAATTTAGAGTTGTACTTGACCAACAAACTCAGGCCTTTTCAGGCCAGAACAGTGATTTTTAGTCAGAGGCCACATATGAGAAAGCACATCCTCAGAAAAAAAGCTAGGTGGCCTGGCCTGCTTAGAGAGAGCGTCACACCACCTCATCATTACTGTTTCTCTAGGGAATCCTCTAAGGAGACACTTGTTCACTTGCTTATGACCAGAAGAGGATTCCACTCTGGGGCACAACAGTCAAACTTCAAGTTTAATCCATTCAGAGCAACCTCTTCCTTCTTGATAGGGGTAGGGAGGAATGGGACTCAGTGATGATGTAGACTAGAGGGAGTTTACCTTCCTTAGAAACCCACAGCAGTCATTAAAATGACTGTATTGCTGGGCACAATGGCATGTGCCTGTAGTTGCAGTTACTCAGTAGGCTAAGGTAAGAGAATCATTTGAAGACAGAAGTTCAAGGCTGTGGTGTGCTATATTGTGTCTGTGAATAACCATGCTGGATAATATAGAAAGACCTCTTTTCTTTAAAAAAAAATAAAAAATGTGAAAATTTCTTGAAATTTGACTGGCTGTTAGCTGATGTAGTTCGCTAGGCCATACTTCCTAACAATTGCTTTGAAGACAAAACATTTCTTCAGTGTTCAGAAATATGTTCACAGTGTGAACTTCAAAGAAAACATTTTAACAATTAGTACTTCCCAACTATAATAGACTTCATTGCAGGCTCAAGTGGATGGCACGCCTAGACGTTAAACACGATGAGAATAGCTACATGGACTTCCATGGTTTTCTACAAAATGTTGTGCTATCTAGGTGATGGTCATCTATCCATATTTTGAAAATTTCAAAAGAATAGATATTTTGAGAATTTCAGAAAGTAACATACTTTTTAAAAAAATGTATTTATTGGTTGGGTATGATGGCTCACGCCTATAATCCCAGCATTTTGGAAGGCTGAAGTGAGAGGGTTGCCTGAGCATGGGTTCAAGACCAGCCTAGGCAACTTGGCGAGACCTCATCTCTACAATAAATCCAAAATTTAGCCAGGCGTGGTGGCACATACCTGTAGTTCCAGCTACTTGGAAGGTTGAGGTAAAAGGATTGCCTGAGCCCAGCAGGTCGAGGCTGCCGTGGCCATGAGCGTGCCACTGCACTCCAGACTGAATGACAGAGTGAGACTCTGACTCAAAAAAAAAAAAAGTTATTTATTGTAGAGATGAGGTCTTGCTAAGGAGCAAAGGCTGCTCTTGAGTCCCTGGACTCAGGTAATTCTCTTGCCTCTGCCTTCCAAAGTGCTGGGATTACACATACTTTAATTTTTTAAAATTTATTTCAATAGTTTTAGAGGTACAAAAGGCTTTGGTTGCATATATAGTGGTAGAGAACTCTTGGCTTAAGTGGAACCATCACTCTCATTAGTGTACTCTGTAACTAATAGGTAATTTTTCAACCCTCCTCCCCTTCCTGAGTCTCCAATGTTCATTATGCCACTCTATAAGCCTTTGCAGACCCTTGGCTTAGCTCCTACCTATGAGTGAAAGCATCTGGTATTTGGTTTTCTATTCCCATGTTCTTTTACTTAGGATAATGGTCTCCAATTCCATTTAAGTTCCTGTAAAAGACATTATTTTGTTCTTTTTTATGGCTGAATAGTATTCTGTGGTATATATGTACCACATTTTCATTACCCTCTGATTAGCTGATGGGCATTTAGGTTGATTCCACAATCTTTGCAAAGATTCCACAGTCTTTGCGATGGCAAATTATGCTGTGATAAACGTGGGAGTGCAGGTGTCTTTTTTGTATAATGACCTCTTTTCCTTTGGTTAAATATCAAGCAGATAGAATGGTAGATCTACTTTTAGTTCTTCAAGAAATATTCATATAGATAGGAAATAACAAACCTTTTTAGCAAAATGGGCTCTGACCCCAGTGACAGACGAGAGGAATTTAGTATGATGATTGCACAAATCTCTTTTCTGTCTTAAGACTTTTACACCAGTTATTTCCTAGGCTCTTACCAGGTCTAGACTCATAATTCAGGTCTCAGTTTAAATATTTCTACCTTGATGACATCTCCACTAAATTCCTACCTAATCAGCCCCACCCTTTTTCTCCCATAATATTCTTTGTTTAGCATGGTAATATTTCACATTATGTAGTTGTTTGTTAACTACGTGTTTTACTAAACGGTATCCTTCTGAGGGCAGATACTTGTCCATTTCCTGGTAGAAACCAGGACAAGATAAGCATGTATTGATAATCTGTTCAATTAATGTCTTGAAGAATAAATATATATTTACCAATTTTAATTGGCTACCTTCAGAGTGATATTCTATTTTGGCTCCTTTGATACTTGGAACATTGAACATAGGGTTGAACTTTCTGGGTCTAGTCCTAATTCCTTGACTTAGTAGCTGTGAGTCATAAATATGTTACTTACCATTTTTAGAACTATGCTGTCAAATGGCATAATAACACTAATTTACTTGCCCTGCCTCGTAGGACTGTTAGGACGAATGAGAGAGAGAGAGAAAATGAAAAAAAAAATGCCTGGGATTATTATTGGAATATGGTACAATTCAAGGTAATTAGCAGCTAAAAAGATTTAATGTGGATACATTTTAAATTTATCATCAAAGCAATCTTTCACTGAATTATGAAATAAGAAAACCTGGGGCATTCTTATTAGAGGTTTATCATCTTTGTACATACACATTCCTTATAATATAAAATGCTGGTGAGGAAATGATCTTTCACCTCAAATACTAACAGAATGTTTACAATTCAAACAGGTATGGGAGAGATACACAATAGGTAGTTTAAGGCAATTTATTTTTTTCTAAACACCACATAGTTAATTTTATTTTATTCTTCCTAATCTACATTTTTAGTGATCTGAATCCACACTACAATTCATGAATTTGTGACATTATTGTCTTTGCCAGAAAGCTATGGAAAGTCTTTTCAATTACAACAATTAAGTGACCACATTCCCTTATCCACAAAGAGAAGTATTTAAAATCTTACAGAATAATCACTGGATAATAATATGGTACTTACCAGTTTATTCCTATTCAAACCAAATAAAAGGGATGGATAGGCTAAGCATGAATTATTATTTCCAGGAACTTTTGAAATATACGAGGGTAGTTTTTTATGTTAGGTTGAATCTTTAAGCATAGTCCCTTGTGTTACCAAATAGGGTCACCTAACCTTGCATATGTCGATTAAACATATTTCCTGTAGGGCCATTCAAAATTAAGTATTTAAAAACCTGCAATAGAATGTTGATGGGTGACCCAGAGAGAGGCACTGGGCAAGAAGTGAATCCTGAGGAGTGGAAGTGCATGCGGCCTGTGGCATGACGCCAAGCCCCTGTCAATCCCCCATGGCTGTGGAGCCGAGAGGTGGTGCTGAGTCTCTACAGGACTCTCTTGCACCAGGGCTGAGAACTTTGCTACACTGATCAAGACTTCTACCCAGCCTCCGTCCACCGTGAGTTCCGGAAAAATCAGAAGCTGGAAGATCCTGAGACCCAAGAGAAGCAGCTGGAAAAGGGCCTGGTCTTTCTCCACGGCAAACTGGAACTGGAACTGGGGGAGAGGAGGAGGGCATTATTTAGGATCCTCTCCTTTTCCCTCCCCTCCAATTCTGAGAGAAAGGACAAAGGTGCCTTCTGTAGACACTCCTGCTCTCTCCCATCCCCACTTTACAGATGCATTAAGAAGCCTCAGGTGACCAATGGCAGGCGCTGGTGAGCGCAAAGGCAAGAAGGATGACAATGGCATCGGCACAGCCACTGACTTTGTGCCCTCCAGTGCCTGGCTGGTGCTGGGAGTGGGTGAAGCGGCCATGCTGGGCATCACCACACACAAGCAGATGTATACTGAGCAATCAGTGCCCCTACCAGCCCCACTCACCTGGGTCATTCAGGGAAAACGAGCTGGGAAGAACCAAACTTGATGGGCTTTCCCAGATTGCTGAAAAAAGACATGAAGACAGGCCTGAGTAAGTCCCTACAGACCCTTCCCAATGACTCTTTGGCCTTCAACACTGGAGAAACTTCTTTTTTACTACCGGAACCGGCAGTCATCCCTGCTGGAGAGCAGGCTTGGTTCAAACAATCTGCCGTAGACATATGTGCCGAGCTCAGGAGCTTCCTGCAGGCCAAGCTGCCTGACATGCCTCTTCAGGACATGTACTTGAGTGGCAGTCTCTATGATGACCTGCAGGTGGTGACAGCTGACCACATCCAACTTATTGTGCCACTCGTGCTGGAACAGAACCTATGATCATGTATCCCTGGCAAGGACACCATCATAAATGTCCCTGGCTTCTTCCTGGTCCATCATGAGAATCCAGAGTACTTTCCTCGTGGTATGAGTTACTGGGACCGCTGTATGTGTGTGGAAGGGGGATTCTCTCCCTCAAAAGACAGTGGTAGACACATTTGAGATGGTAGTAAATGGCCCCATCAATTGGCCAGCCATGGGGTCTCTCTTAGACTATGTGATCCAATGGACACCACGCCCAGAGGCTCTGACACTGGAGGTACAGTATGAGCAGTACAAGCATCATCATTGACTTTCTACTGTCGGTGACCCTTGGTGACACGGTCTCAGTTGCCAGACCACACCGGCTAGCCCAGTGTGACAACTTGTGACGGCTGAGCTTGCATCCTGCTGAGACGGCACACTTGGGGGCTTTGGACCAGGCCAACTCTGTGCCTCAAGATCCTTAAGGTCATGTGCAAGTCAACTCTGGCTCTGGGCCACCTCAATGCCAGTCAGCTGACCAACGTCATCCTCCACTTGGCTCAGGAGGAGACTTACTTGTCTCCAGATATGCTGGCCAACCATTTCCTGCAGGCCCTGAGGGGGACTCATCAGCTACTTAGAGGCTGCAGTCCTGCCCAGTGCCCTAAACCCCAAGGTGAACTTATTTGCAGACTCACCCCTGAAGAAATAGACAAATTGGGATATATGCTCTATTGTTCATTGTCTGAGCCAGAGGTACTGCTACAGATGTAGGGCAGGCAAAGGTCAAAGCAGATGTTGGGTGGTCAGGCCCTGGATTCTCCATTGACTACATAGTTGGTGCCTCACAGGGTCCCTGGGTGCCTCCTGTCTTGCTAATCGTTGCCCTGGTCACTTCATGCTGATTGGAATGACATCTCTTCAGTCTACTATTTTCTCACCCAATTCTTTCTATTTTTGTTACGAAACAATGTGTTCCTTACTCCCCCCTGATTTTTCAGGAATGAATGGAGAAGGTGGAGTGCTGGCCTGAGCTTGGAGATTTGCATTTTGACCCAGGATTCCTGCCTCTTTCTGATCTGCCCTGTCCTTTTGCCTACTCCTATTCAATGTCTTTTCTATCTTTTCTTCTCTTGTTCACACCTTCTGTTTTGCCCTTGTCCCTAGAGCATAGGTGCCTAATTGAGATGTGGCCTTTTAGTTGAATGTCACTGAAGAGCTATGATTGCACGTTTCTAAGATGAACTCTGCAGAGTGAGTGCTGAGACAGTATTTAGGCTTTCTGGGAGTGAGGCTGGTTGAAGAGCTAGCGGTTGTCCCTGGTTCCTGGAAAAGAAGTCTATCCCCCTGACATCCCTATGAACACCAACTTCCATTCCTAAGTGCTGAGAACATCTTTCATGGGAACACTGTGACTGACCCACACAGTATAAACTAGATGCAACGTTATTTGGAGACTGTGTTTCTTAGTAAACATCAGCAAGGTTGCAGGACCGGGGAACTGGAGCTGGTGAAGAGGCCGGTGAAGGGTTTGTGTGCCCAGTGTCTACACCTCATCTGTGGCTGCAGGAGTTGGCAGACAAGGAAGGAAAGACGACTGCAAGGATAACACCTCACCACACATATTGTTTTTCTTCCTTTTCCTTGTTTTACTGCCAGTTAGGACAAGGCCTTGAAGGAACACAGCCTCACAGTCAGTGGAGGTTGAGGGAGGTCAACAGGAGGCTGAATGTCAGCTGGAAGATCCTGTCACCAGTTTGGGCTTGGTGGCCATGTTTTCTCACCTGACAGGCCCTGCATTTCTAGGAAGTTGGCTTAGAGCAAGAACAGGTTCAACAGCCATAGGAACATGGGATGAGTGTTTGCTGAGTTCTCTAGGCACCGCCAGAGGCCAAAGGCCAAGTGAACATGCACAAACCTCTCCCCCCCATCCTGTCTCTTACCCAACACCTGGGGAGATCAGTGCTACTGAGGAAGAGAGAGCACACAGATAAAACATGAGAGGGAGGTGGGTACTTCTATGTTCCTTGTTTCCCGTTGCTAAAATGACACTGTTTATCACAATGTAAACGTATCCTGAGAGTGGGGAAGACTGTTTAATACACCATGTCAGTGTGGGGAAAAAAAAAAACCTGCAGTAGACAGCCAAAAATTTTAAATAGCTCATTACATTAATCTGCAACCACATCATGATTAAATTATGGTGCTTTGAGAATGTAGTAAAGAAGGTGGATTTTGTTTTTAATGCTTTTGATTCTTGTTGTTCAATTCTAAGATTAAAAATAATAACAACAATACAGGTAGTGAACTGGCTCTGGAAACATTTTCTGTAAATGCCAGCCAAAAGTTAACACAAGCTCAAACATCATTTGGTTTATCTAAGTCACTGTTCAAAGATATGAAGCATTTCAAAAACTCCACTTTTACCCAATATCTCTGTGAAGTTAGAAAAATTTATCTTGACATTGGTAAGGGAACATATTCTTTCTTTTCACATATCCCTTTATTCTTTTTTAAGTCATTTCCTCTATTTCTGTATAAAGAGAGGGGTGTATGTGTGTGTGTGTGTGTGTGTGTGTGTGTGTGCGCGCGCATGTACACACACACAAATGCATACACCCCATTGTAAACTTAAAAGATTAGAAATGTACTATCTAGTTACCTGTTGCAGGACTTAAAGCTACTCAGCTGAAGCCATCTTTGAGTTTGGTAAATGTGCTATTTTATTTTCATAAACATTTTGTGTGTAGAAGCTGCTAGAAAATGTCTGGACTGATAATTTCCTGCTTCAATACCAGTAAAGTTCATTGCTATCATGCTCAAAAGCCAAGAGAAGTTTTCACATAATGCTGACAAAAAATTGGCATTTGTTTATTCATATATTACTGTCCAAAGTAGTATTTAAATTTCGTATCTCCAGCCCACTTGAAATGCTCACATGGTGCAAAACCAATGAAAGCACACAAAATGTAAAGGTATAAAAAGAAAGCATCATGAAAACATTGCAATAAAAACCTCACTATTCATTAATAATATCTGACAGTTTGTGCCAAAGCATGTAGACCATGTTTAGTAAGAAACTAAAAACTCTCATCTAAATCTACTAGTTAATTACTATAGGCTTCAACAGTGAACATACCATTCCTCTTCCTCACTGAAGCTAGTTCCTGAGTATAAAAAGTGTGAGTTCCCTTTATGGTTTTGACTGAAAATTATCTAATAGGATCAGGAAGACATATCCACATAATTCTTATTTAAATACTACTTGGAAAAAAAATTCCTGAAATGTCAGTCAAAGACTTTTTTGCAGATGGCCAATGTCGTTTCAGAATAAGCATGAGAATAAAAAAATCAGACAGCACTCATTTTTGAAAAAGGGGGGAATGTACCATCAAGAACATTGCAGTTCCTCAAATGCCTTTTTAGCACTCTAGAATTTATTGACTCCAGAATTTGTGACAACTCTGACATGTTGTCATTAATAATAAGTCAGGAAAGGCAAATGTGTTTTTCTCCCTGGTAAAATGAAAGGATTACATGATAAGAAGGAAAAAATGGAAACTCTTATACTGATATTTTAGTATTTTGGAAATATCCCAGGGAACTACTTGGAATAGTATAATTTTCTTCTACACAGTGCCTAGGACAAAGATTGATGGGATTAGAAAATCAAGGTGGAATTTTTAATGGTGCTGATAAAATTGAAATAGTCATGAGAATGCTGTTTCCTAGAAAATGAACTATACTTTAGGAGTTATGTTTAATGTCCATATGAAGTAATCAAGTGCCCAATGTCTGGACAGTGTACAAGTCCTATATAGTAATATTATCACTGGGTAGTTTTTCAATTAAATCTTACTGGATTTTATTTCTTTCAGCAATATTTGGATAGCAATATTCAGCAATTTGGATACACTCCTTCAGTCCCTACAATCACAAAATAACCACAACAATAATACACACACACACACACACACACACAAATTATACTCTGTCTACAAAGAATGCTTGACCTCATTTCTAATGACTCTTGGACAATTGATTATGCTCAGAATTACTTGAGAAGCTATCTGAAACCATTTTCCAAAACTGTTTTTTGGCCAAGCACCGTGGCTCATGCCTGTAGTCTCAGCATTTTGAGAGGTCAAGGCAGGAGGACTGCTTGAGCCCAGGAGTTCGAGACCAGCCTAGGCAACATAGCAAGACCTCATCTCTACAAATAATAATAATAATAAACTAGCCAGGCATGGTGGTGCATGCTTATGGTTCCATCTATCCAGGAGGCTGAGGCTGAAAGACTGCCTGAGCTAGGAGGTGAAGGCTGGGGTTAGCCATGTTCATGCCACTGCACTCTAGTCTGGGTAACAAGAGAGTGAGATCCCCAATTCAATCAATATATAAATAAATAAATAAGTGAATACATAATAAAACCATTTTATGAGATTCATTTACAAAGTGAACATTCTAGAACCTCAATTTTGACCTATGAAAAACTGAGATAGGCCGGGCTCGGTGGCTCAGTCTGTAATCCCAGCACTTTGGGAGGCCAAGGTGAGTGGATTGCCTGAGCCCGTGGGTTCGTGACCCACCTGGGCAACTTGACGAGACCCCATCTCTACAATAAATCAAAAAATTAGCTGGGCGTGGTAGTGCATGCCTGTAGTTCCAGCTACTTGGAAGGCTGAGGCGGAAGGATCTCCGGAGCCCAGCAGATCGAGGCTGTGGTGGCCAGGAGCAGCCACTGCACTCCAATCTGGGTGACAGGATGAGACTCCAACTCAAAAAAAAAAAAAAAGGAAAAAAGAAAAAACTGAGATAAAACCTCTAACTTTAAAAAAAAAAAAAGGCTTCAATTAACAGTACTGGAACAGCTGAACAGCCGCATGCAAAAAAAGGAAACATAGACACACATATCTTACAACCTTCACAAAAATTAACTCAGAATAGATCATAGGCCTAAATGTAAAAATCAACACTATCATGCTCCTACAAGATAACAGAGGAGAAAGTCTAGATGACTTTGAACATGGAAATGACTTTTTAGCCACAACATCTATGAAAGAAGAAATTGATCAGCTATACTTCGTTAAAATGAAAACTTCCACCCTGTAAAAGACACCATAAAAAGAAGAAGACAAATCACAGATCGGGAGAAAATATTTAGAAAAGATGCATCTGATAAAGGACAGGTATTCAAAATATACAAAGAATCCTTACAACTCAATAGTAGTAAAGTGAGCAGCTTGTTTTAAAAAAATGAACAAACCACCTGAACAGACATCTCATGAAAAAAAGATAAATAGATGGAAAATAAGCATATAAAGAGATGTTCATCTTATGTGATTAGGGAATTGCAAATTAAACAAGATACCACTACACATCTTTTAGAAGGGCCAGAATCCAAAACCCTGACATCAAATGCTGTCAAAGATGTGAAGCAATAGTAATTCTATTTCATTGATAGTAGGAATGCAAAATGTGAACAGCCACCTTAGAAGACAATTTGGCAGTTTCTCATAAAGCTAAACCTACTTTTACTATGTTATCTAGCAATCAGGTTCCTTGGTGTTTACCCAAAGCAGCTGAAAATGTATTTCCACACAGAAGCCTGCACAGCTTCAATCATAACTCTAGGATTTGCACCTACATCCTCCTGGGGTCTCTTAGGCCTTCAGCTTCAGACAGAGGTCTGCGGTGTTGGCTCCCCTGGTTTTGAGACATTGAGACTTGGACAGAGCCACACTACTGGCTTTTTCCAATGTTCAGCTTGCACATGGCCTATTGTGGAATTTTGCTTTGTAAAGGTGTGGGCCACTTCTCCCTAATCAACTCCCATTTATGTATACATATATCCCAGTTGTTCTGTCCGTCTGGAGAACCCTAATACAGAATCCTAATGTAAAACTATGGGCACTGCTATACTTGCCACTCAGTTTGACTGTGAAACTAAAACTTCTCAAAAAACTAAAGTTTATTATTCAAAAGAATGATGGTCACATGACCAAGATGAGAAGAGTTTTGAAGGTAATAGTCTCTTTACCACTTTCAAAGAAATTATAGGTATTGTACAAAAAATAAGCAATACTTCATATATTAAAATCTCATTAATAGATATCAAATGCTATTATTTCATGAAACAAAGTATGGGGCTTTAAAAATTAACTATTGAGTATCTAACAAAGTAAATTTAAATAATTGAATCTGACATCAATAGAGAGAGATAATGGTGGAAATACATTTCACTCAATCTTTATCAAAAAAAAACCAGATTATGCAGTTTCATTTATATGAAGTACAAAAGCAAGCATCCCTGGTCTGTGCTGTTAAAAGTCAGAGGAGTGACTTCCTGGAGAGCAGTGTAATGGTTAGTAGGGAACATAGTAAGGTATTGGGTTGTCAGTTGAGGATTTGGGTGTTTGGTTTGTCATTCTGGATGTTGGCTTGGGTGTTTTCAGTTTATGAAAATTCATTGAGCTTTAGATTTATTGAACTTTCCTATATGTGTTTTATACTTTTTAAAAGTTACAAAAAAGCAGGAATCATAGTTCTTCATTCATTAAGTTGTGATTGAAAAAAGAAGAGACAGATAAGGGCACATACATTTTAACATAAGTGTAAGGTTTATATGAGAATAGAGGACAAAAAGAAAGTCAAGAATACTTGGGGAGAAAGGAAAGATGGTGACGAAACTAGTCAGAGTGTGTGAGTCTATGCATTTGTAAGTGTGCATAAGGATGAATCAGTGTGTGTGTGTGTGTGTGTGTGTGTGTGTGTGTGTGTGTGTGTGTGTATAAGTGGGTGAGTGAATGACTGAGGAAAAATGCAGGATCATGCACCCAAGGCTCCCACGCAGAAGTAGCTGCAATTTACCACTACTTTGAAATCAGAACCTCCGACTCACAGGAACATCCACCATTCTCAGGGCATCTCTCTGGAAAAGGCAGCAGAGATCAGCTGCCTCTAAGCACCTGGCACCTGGCCCATACCACCACCTGCAGTAATAGACCACACACTGGCAGTGGGGAGTGTGGAGAGAGTGCAGGGAGGAAATCTGGTGCTGAGCCCCACTGGAGGAGAAGATGCAGCCTAACATCATTTTCTCTGTCCTGAAACCCAGGCAGAGGTCTGGTAAGATCACCCAATTCTGAGCAGTCAATATCCTGAGACCAAGGGGCAATCTCCGCACCCTCAAGGATCACCCCCTGGGATCAACCATTGTTGGCCCAGAGAGGATATTCCAAGTGCACAATACTGAAGATACAGATGCCCCACCCCCAACACTGGACCAAACACAAATGCCTCCAATTGGAGTTGGAGACCTAGCAGCAGATTAAGTTGGAATTAGTCCTTATCTGATTGATCCTTCTTCCCCCAACAGTACATGGGGCATCTGACCCACGTGGAGAGCATCCCGATTGGCTGGTGTTGAAAGCAGAGGGGAGGGTCCAGAGACCAGAGCCTGCTTCCTACCACAGTGAGCCAAAAGTGGCAGTGCTTGGGACACACCAGTTTAAAAAAAAAAAAAAGAAAGGAACTTGAAGTTCCAGAAATGGCCACAAAAGGGAGCTCATTCCCCCCACTCTCTCCACACATATCTTTCTATGAGTGTCTTCTGATATGATTTGTCCCTATTTCTCCTTTTGTTTGTTGCATATGGAAATAGTTGAGGGAGTGTGTATCTTCAATTTTTTTGTTTATCTGTTCATTTGTGTGCCTATCTGCTTTCCTTCATCTCCTTCTTTCCCTTATCTTCTGTTCATCTTCCTTCTTCCTTTCTCTGTTCTTTTCCTTTTTCTTATCTCATTTTGGTTTTAGGGGGCATACATATGCTCCAGCACATGGACAGATTATAAGATGGTAGGAAGTGAGCTCCAGGGGGCCCACATAGAAATCAACAGATTTTGTGATCTGCAGATAGCTTCTGGGCCATAGCTCTTCCCATTATACCTTAATCAAATCTCAAAATTTCAAAAGGACAGCACAAGAAAATCTTCATAAGGAAGAATAGGAGACTGAGCAAACAGAAATAGAATCTACCCCCTCTATCATTGAGCAACAGAATTAAAGAGTATGGGTGAAGGAGGAATAAAACCATCACAAACGAAGAAGACTCCATGGAAGAACACAGGAATCCCCCAGACATCTGGAAAGACAGCACCTGAGAAAACTGACTTCAGAACTCAAACAATGAAGAGCCCCCAGAACGACTGGTCTCAAACCACAAACCCACATATTAAGGCATTGATGGAAAAGATAAACATAAATGAAGATAGACAAAAAGAAAGAATGAAAGCATTGATAACAGAGATGACAGCAATAAAGAATACAGTAAATGAAATAAATAACAAACTGACAGCATGGAAAGCAGAATTAATGAAGCAGAAGAAAGAATCTCAGAGCTTGAAGATTGAAATATGGAACTAACTGAAACTGCTAAAAACACAGAAAGGAAGCTTTAAAAGATGGAATAAGCCTCCAAGAGATATACAATTATATTAAGAGGTCAAACTTATGCCTGATTAGCATTCATGGGGCAGAAAGGGAGACAGAGACCACCCTTGGAACAAACATTTCATGAAGTTATCCAAGAAAATGTCCCTCATCTCATCAGATATATAACCATCCAAACTCAAGAGATCCAGAGAACCTCTGCAAAGCATCAAATGAGAAGATCAACTCCCAGACACATAGAAATTTGCTAACACAAATTAGGAATAAAAGAAACAATCCAAGCCGGGCTCAGTGGCTCAGCCTGTAATCCCATGCCTTTGGGAGGCTGAGATGAGTGGATTGCCTGAGCCCGTGAGTTCGAGACCCGCCTTGGCAGCGAGACCTCATCTCTACAATAAATCAAAAAATCAGCCGGGCGTGGTAGCGCATGCCTGTAATTCCGGCTACTTGGAAGCCTGAGGCGGAAGGATCGCCGGAGCCCAGCAGGTCGAGGCGGCGGTGGCTGGGAGCGGCCATTGCACTCCAGTCTGGGTGACAGAGTGAGACTCCAACTCAAAAAAAAAAAAAAGAAACAATCCAAAAGGCAGCAAGAGTAAGGTTAAACTACCTACAGGGGAAGACCAATTAGAATAGCAGCAGACTTATCTACAGTAACACAACAGGCTAGAAGAAACTGGAGTCCAATCTTCAAAGTTCTCAAGGATAAACATCCAACCAAGAATTTCCTGCCCAACTAAGCTAAGCTTCATCAGTGATGGAGAATTAAAATCCTTCCCAGACATTCAATTCCTAAGAGTTTATGCTGCCTCCAGGCCCTCTCTACAAGAGACACTTAGAATTTGTTAAGCACAGAAGAAAGAAAGAAAGGAAAAAAAAAATGACCATAGTCTTCCCAAGAATTCAGGAAAACAGAATCAACACGACATGCAAAATTGAAAAAACACACATATCAACCCCCCCACAAAAAAACCAGCAGCAACAACAAAGAACATTATAACAACCTCATAACAGGGATAAACTCTCACATCTCAATAATCAGTCTGAATGTGAATGGACTAAATGCATCACTGAAAAGTTATAGAATGGCAACTGGATTTAAAAAAAAAAGTGCAAACCAACAATATGCTGCCTTCAGGAAACACATCTCACTACAAAGGATACTTACAGACTCAAAGTTAAAGGATGTAAAACAAATTTTTAAGTGAATGGAACACAAAAGAAAGCAGGAGTCGTGATCTTAATATTGACAATTATCAAAAATTTTTAAAGACACAGAAGGACACTACATAATGATAAAAAGTTCAATCCATCAACAAAAAATATCCATCCTAAACATAGATGCACCCAACACAGTAGTCCTTTATAAAGCAACTACTAAGCAAACAAAAAAGATATTGACTCTAACACTATCATAGCTGGGGACTTAAATACTAACACCCTAGATAGATTATCAAGACAAAAAGTCAACAAGATCTAGAACCTCAGCTTGACACGACCAAATGGATTTAATAGATACCTACAGAACACTCCAGCCAACAACCACAGAATATACATTCTACTCATTACCACATGGAATGTGCTCCATAAATCAAGCATAAACAAATGTCATAAGATCAAAATACTGCTATGCACCTTCTCAGACTAGAATGGAATAAATATAAAATAAATATCAACACCAACAAAATTTTCCCAAAACCCACAAAGACATGGACACTAAACAGCATGATGCAGGACAGCTCCCGGGTCAACGCAGAAATCAAAACAGAAATTAGAAGATTCCTGGAAACAAATGAAAATTTTAAAAATATCTTACCAAAACCTCTGGGATGCCATGAAAACAGCACTAAGAAGGGAATTCATATTTCTATGACGACACATCAAGAAAATAGAAAAAGATAACAATTTAACAGAATAACAAATCACCTAAGGGAACTGGAAAGATAAGACCAATCTTCAGCCGATTGCCAAAGTAAAAGCCCAAATATGAGACAAAGAAGACAAAAATATCATAGGAAAAAAGTCAAGGAAACAAAAAGGTGGTTATTTGAAAGGATAAACAAGATTGATGGGCCCCTAGCCAGACTGACCGAGAAAAAAAGAGAGAAAGCTCAAATAAACATAACCAGAAACACAAAAGATCATGTTACAACTGACCCTGAAGAAATACAAAAGATTATCAGAGATTTCTATGCACACCTGTATGGAAACAAATTCAAAAACCTAAATGAGATGGAGGACTTTCTAGCATCACACAATTTCCCACGTTTGAAACAAGAAGAAATTGAGACCCTAAATAGACCAATAATAACCCAGGAAACTGACTCTGCCATAAGAAAACTACATACAAAAAAAAAAAAAAAATCCCTGGACCACAATGTTTTCCAGCAGAGTTCTATAAAACATACAATGAGGAGCTTATACAAATCTGATAGAAAATATTCCAGGCTATCGAGAAAGATGGAACTCTTCCCAAATCATTTTATGAAGCTAACATAACACTGATACTCAAACCAGTAAAGACCCAACAAAAAAAGAGAAAAGGCCAGTATACCTGTGAACATAGATGCAAAAATTCTTTAAAAAGATTCTAGCAAATCAGATCCAACAACATCAAAAATCTTCACCATGTCCAAGGAGGCTTCATCCCCAGGATGCGGGCTCATTCAACATTCACAAGTCCATAAATATAATTAAATACATCAACAAATGTAAAAACAAGAACCACCTGATTATATCACTAGATGCAGAAAAAACTTTCAATAAAATCCGGCATTCCTTCTTGATAAAAACCCTTGAATACCTAGGCATAGACAGAATATAGCTCAAAATAGTAAGAGCCATCTACAATAAACCCATAGCTAACATGTTGCTAAATGAACAGAAGTTGGAAGCATTTCCACTGAAAACTAGAACAAGAAAAGGCTGCCCACTCTCACCCTTCCTGTTTAACATAGTGTTGGAAATCTTAGCCAGAGCAATTAGACAAGAGAAGAAAATCAGGGATATCCAAACAGGAAAAGAGGAAGTTAAGTTATCCCTCTTTGCTGACAATATGGTCCTATACCTTGAAAACCTAAGAGAGACTGTCAAAAACCTCCTTGCACTGATAAAAGACTTTGACAAAGTCTCAGGGTAAAAAATAGATGTGCAAAAGACAGTTGCATTCTTATAAAACAACAACAAACATGCAGAGAACCAAATAAAAAGTAGAATCCTATTCAAAATAGCCACAAAAAATGAAATAAATACCTTGGCATCTTCCCAACCAGAGAAGTGAAAGACCTTTATAATGAAAACCACAAAACACTGCTCAAACAAATCAAAGGTGACACAAACAAAAAAAACATTCCATGTCCATGGGTTGGAAGAATCAACATTGTAAAGACATTCGTCCTACCCAAGGCAATCTACAGTTTTTAATGCAATACTCTTTAAATTACCAGCATCATTCTTCTCTGACCTGGAAATGACAATACAGAAATTCATACAGAAACATAAACCATGAATAGCCAAAACAATCCTTAGCAAAAGAAAAAAAGAGGGAGCTATCATACTTCCAGACTTTCAACTTTACTATAAGGCTGTGATAATCAAAACAGCCTGGTATTGGTACAAGAACAGGCATATAGACCAATGGAAGTGGATGGAGATTCTGGAAGCAAAACCTCAAATTCTCAATCAACTCATCTTTGACAAACCCTCCACCAACAAGAGAGGAACCACTGGGGAGAGGAGAATCTATTCAGTAGATGGTGTTGGAAAAGTGGCAGATCATATGCAGAAGACTGAAACAGGACCCTTACCTATTACATACACAAAAATCAACTCTAAATGGATCAAAGGCCTACATGAAAAACTGCAAACTATGGGAAAATGGAAGCAATATTCTTATGGAATGGGAAAATGGGAAAATGGAAGCGACATTCTTATGGAAAGTGAAATAGCCAACCAATTCCTGATCAAACCCCCAAATGCTCATGCCATAACAGACAAGATGGACAAGTGGGACCTCATCAAACTGAAAAGCTTCTGCAAAGAAAAAGAAACCTCAAGAAAGGAGGGGGCAGCCCATAGAATAGGAAAGAATATTTGCCAACTGCATATCTGACAAAGACCTAACACATTCATGTTTTACAAGGAACTCAAACATCTGAAAAGAAAAAAACAAACAGCCCTATTAAAAAGTGGGCAAAAGAAATGTATAGACACTTCTCAAAAAGACATACAAGCAGCCAACAGACCACGAAAAAATGCTCAGCCTCACTAATCATCAGAGAAATGCAAATCAAAACCACACTGGGATACGACCTAACTCCAGTCAGGATGGCCATCATCAATAACTCAAAAACCAACAGATGCTGGAGAAAATCTGGGGAAAAGGGAACGCTTCTACACTGCTGATGGGAGGGTCAACTAATACAACCTCTGTGGAAAATAGTGTGGCAATTCCTAAAAGATCTAAAAATTGACCTTCCATACGACCCAGCAATTCCCCTCCTGGGAATACACCCAGAGGAGCTAAAGTCATTCCATAAAAAAGATACCTGCACATGCTTGTTTATTGCAGAATTATTCACAGTAGCAAAAACATGAAACCAACTGTGTTGCCCATCAAAACTGAATTGGATTTTTAAAATATACACTATGGAATATTATGCAGCCATAAAAAGGGCAAAATTATGGACTTTACGAGCAACTTGGATGGATTTAGTTGTCTATTATACTCAGTGATCTATCACAGAAACAAAGAACTGAGTAGTACTACATGTTCTTACTCATAAGCAGACCCTGAACATTTATCATAATACTATAAGGAAAGGTTGACACTGCCAGTGGGGGGGGGACACATAATATCAGTAAGTGTTCCTGAGCTCAAAGTAGGCAAATTGAGGACCAAAAGGCCCAAACTTTACCTGTATAATGATCACTGACCTATCTCATCTGAATTGTACCCCACATCTTTAAAATTAAAAAAAAAAAAAAAAGTGCTTCAAGAAGCCAAGAGAAATGGCTTTGGGGATTTATTGTTAAACGTGTCAAAATTTCTCAGTGTTACTCATGAGCTGATATAAATTATAGGATGACCTAAATAACTTAGAAAGCCATCACAAAAAAAGGGGAGGAGGACTGAGAGATCTGGGAAAAATTAGAGCTTTCTTACACAGGATTAAAGGTAAACTTTACCTGCCAAAATGTGTATTTCCATTTCTATTTGAATTACTTTGAAAATGAATAGGGTGTCTGATTTTTAACTAATTCTATTATGTGGCATCTACTTACCTCTGTTCTATGAGCATGGGCAACTGAATCCATTAGGCACTGCAACAGGAGTTTTCTCTGGTTGATCTGGGGTGACCGATAGCCTCCAGTGAAATTCTTTGTACAGGTCACAGGTGTCTCCTTCACAGGCTTTGACTAAATAAATTTCCGAGGAGGCTCCTAACATAGTAACTGTACTGTATTGTAGCACACATGAACGCTGTCTGAAGCAACAGCCTTATCTATGCTGTCATTTTACTTGAGGCCAAATTGATTTGTATGAGTTTTATGTCTTCTTAGTCCTAGATCTTACCCTAAGGTTCTAATAAGAACTGAAGGATTCAGAAGGTGACTGCAAGAAAAAAGAGAAAGGGCAAACTAAAAAGCCTAAGCAATTTTAAGAATAGATGAGTAACACCTTGAAGAAATAATAAATTAATTTCAGACAACACAGCATTACTGATAATAGGAGATTTATGAGATGTTTTGAAATCTAAGGCATGTAGGAGAATTTGTATAGATGAGCGTGTATTTTAGGGGTGTTTATGTGGATATGTCTGAAATTCAGCAAATATACAGAGGGCTTATTCTTGTCAAGGGCAGAAAAAAATAGTTACCATTTACAGATTATTTGCAATGTGCCAGGCATTGTGCTAAGTTCTTAAGCATGAATTATCTCATTAAATGCTCATAATAACACTATAAGTTAAGTTTCATTCTCATCCAAAGATGAGAACTTCAGAGGCTTATAAAATTTAAGTAGCTGGCCGGGCTCAGTGGCTCAGCCTGTAATCCCGCGCTTTGGGAGGCCGAGGTGAGTGGATTGCCTGAGCCCGCGGGTTCGACATTCGCCTGGGCAACTTGGCGAGACCTCATCTCTACAATAAATCAAAAAATCAGCCGGGCGTGGCAGAGCGCGCCTGTAGTTCCAGCTACTCAGAAGACTGAGGCGGAAGGATCGCCAGAGCCCAGCGGGCTGAGGCTGCAGTGGCCGGGAGCGGCCACTGCACTCCAGTCTGGGCAACAGAATGAGACTCCAACTCAAAAAAAAAAAAATTTAAGTAGCTTATCCAAGGTCTCACAACCTAAGTGGAAGAGGTAGGATTTCAGCTCATGTCCCTCTCTCAAAAACTCACAATCTTAGCCACTCACCACTCTCTCTCAATGACTGAATAATCACAAGGGCAGGTACAGACATATTGGGAAGAAAGAGGACAAGAAGAGAGGAAAAGAAGTTTAAGGTACAAACGAAGACCAAGTCAGGAAAAGAAGTGAGAGATGGAAGGGAGAAAAAGTACTAATGGCACAGTATGGACACATAATAGACATTAAATAAATAGTTGTAAAATGAATGTATGTGACATATACACACAAAAGCCATAAATACATACTTAGCAATTTTTAATTACAAATTGGATAATTATTCCCTAGCTGAGTTATAAGGTGTCAAAAGTTATTTTATAGTTATTGTTATAAACATCCAAAAGACTGAGAAAGTCAAAATCCCAAAAGTATAATAATTAGACATGAGAATTTAAAGGCATTTTCTTATTCATAGCCCTCACTTTCAAACTAACATTGTGATTAAAGCTTAATGTAATTATAAGAGCTAATAACCTTAAACAGAAAAATAATCAAATCTCCATTATAATTTTTAGTAGATTCTTTCTGAAGAGAAATATCACCAAAATAATTATTCCTAATAACATGGGAGCTATTCTATTAAATACCTCCCTTCACTTAAAAAAAAGTAATGTAATTTTGAAAAAAAAAAAAAACAGAAGAAATACTGAGAGAATAAGCCCCATCTGATCTACTCTTGATTTGTCAAATGTCCACCTCTGCAGTAAATTACTTTTCCATTTACTCTGAGAATGTTGTAGAAAAAATTCACATTTCTATTTCTACATCCAAGGATCTGACCCTGCTGGGAATACCTTGTTGACTGGTGCCATGGTAGAAGCGTCCTTTCCAACTTCTGCTTTGTTTTCATATCCACCAGTGATCCTTGTATGTAGCGATTATAAATCTGCACCTTTCTAAAGATTCGCAAGTCCTCAGTCTTAACCCACCCAGCTCAACATCTTTGCATCATCTTTGAGCACTGACTTCATTAAATCTCTATTAATAAAACATTCTCCATACATTGTACAGTTTATCTATTTTTTAATTAATCACTGTCTATGTATTATTACCTTATATCTAAACTTCACAGGGACCCTATAGTGTGTGTGTGTATGTGTGTGTGTGTGTGTGTGTGTGTGTGTGTGTGTGTGTGTGTGTGTGATTGTCTTTTTATTTATACCTTTTTATAAATGAGGAAACAAAGATGTAGAGAGGTCTTGTAACTTGACCAAGATCACAAAGTGGTGAGTGGCAAAACTGGATTGGAACTCTATCTGAATATAAAGCTTATGTGTCTGATCATTATGAAAAATACAGGTCATTAAACATAAACTCCTTCAGAAACTTCGCCTACTACCTCACATCCTCTGTTACTTCATCTGTTTCCTCATCCACAGCTTATTATTATATCCTCTTTTAGACCCAGGGTTAGCTCTTAATCCTCTATTATCAAGCCCATGGCACCCCAACTCTCTCTGGGATCTGCTTATCATTTACCCTGATTTTTAAAGCACATGATGAAGAACAGGAATTTCAAAAATAAAGAATGAGTTAAAGAAGCCCAACACAACGGGTGAAGTTGAGTAGAACTCTAAAGAACTAGAAAAACTCCACTGATTCACTTCAAGCTTTTTCTTCGAAGACGGCTCAGTCTTGGCCCATATATAAGTACTTACATTTGAAGGGAGAAATAAGAGATTAATAAACTTTGCCCTTCATGACTGTAAAAAAAATACTTTTAAATCTCCAAGTTTATCAGCTTACCCAGTTATAAAAACACTTACACTGCTAAACTTGGTGATTTAATCTGTAAGATTAATTTTTTTTTTTTTTTTTGAGTTGGAGTCTCACTCTGTCGCCCAGACTGGAGTGCAGTGGCCGCTCCCGGCCACCGCAGCCTCTACCTGCTGGGCTCCGGCAATTCTTCTGCCTCAGCCTTCCAAGTAGCTGGAACTACAGGCGCGCGCTACCACGCCCGGCTGATTTTTGATTTATGTAGAGATGAGGTCTCGCCAAGTTTCCCAGGTGGGTCTCGAACCCGCGTGCTCAGGCAATCCACTCACCCCAGACTCCCAAAGGCGCGGGATTACAGGCTGAGCCACCAAGCCCGGCTAAGATTAATATTTTATAAGCAGCTTGAAGTTTCCTGAATCAGAACTGAAAAATTACTTAATTTCAAATCAACCTACTTATTACTGGAAATATTTATAAATATTTAAAAAGTGAATGGAATATAGAGTAATAGTGAATATATGGTTATAAATAAGCAGAAACTTCAAGAATTATATAATATATTTTCAAATTAATAATGATTTATTCAATTTTATTACTAATGAGGTTATTACAAAAAAGATATTATTTTTAAGATCAATAGATAATCACTTAATCACATTTGACTATACTTTATCTCTATTTACTAGATAAGTAAATTTAATCATAAGAAAATTATGCTACATAACTTCAAGAGATAATATTTTATGTCAATTTTTCCATATACTGACTTTCTAAGTCTCATTTTCTACTTACAGCAATAGATGAAACAGAAAGTAGTGTCAGGTCAGTTACAGCAATAGTATATGTACTAAAACACTGAATAACTCCAGTAATGGGGTTGTCACAAACATTTACAAAAAAAGATCACTTGGAAAGTTAAGATACTTTTCAAAATCTCTTGGTCAAAAGCACAGTATCTAGAAAAAAGCCAGCATTCAAGTAATTCTGTATTTCCTTCCTGTGTTCAGCATCTTTCCGTTTCACGTGAACTTTCATTTTCCCATTTCAGATACTATTTTCTCATTGGGACTATTGGAACTGTCTCTTAACTTACTCTCCTTCTTTTAATCTCACTTGCTCAGTCTTCAAATTGCTACCCAAGTTATTTTTCTTATCCTAGCATTTCACTGTCTTTCTCAAAATGCCTCAGTTCCTTTTTGCCTGCTGTGTCAATTTCAAGTACCAGAGTTTGGCAGAGATTTCTAACCAGGCCCAAGTTCACCTTATAGTCTCCTGGCCTGACGGCCCCCACAACTCTTTTCTTGCATTCTTCTATAATGGATGCGCAACATTCTTAGAATGTGCATACTCTTCCCTGTCTGCCAGCTATTATTAAACCACTTTCTCTGCCATGAATACCTTTTCCACATCTCATCCACCAGAGAAAATGGCACTTTCCATCTGTAACTTAAATCAGATGTTACTTGCTCTGTGTTGTAGGCTTTAAGTTTCCCTTATGTTGTCTCTTGATCTCAGCCCTATGTTGTGTTTCTATATGCCCATGCCTGTACCATTTCACTTATCAAATTGAATTCGTTACTAACAGGTTGTTATAACGAAGCTGTGAAACCTAACAATTCAGAGAATCATTTTTTATTAATCATTGTATTCTTGATTCTTAAAGGGCACAGCAACCTTTTAAAAATTAGGAGCCTTATAAGATTCCCAATAAAATATCTGTAAAAATAAATGATTTCCAAAAAACAAAAATGAATGTAAACAATTAATGAAAGGCAATAAGAACACTGGTAGGTATCTACTTATTTTTGTTTAAAAAAAAACAACAAACTTCACGTTTTGAGGAGAAATAGTGGATTGCTGATGCTAGAAGAGACTGCAAAGATAATCTTTAATCAAATAGTCTTTGCCTTTAAAAGATGAACTGAGGGTTGGGATGGCCACAGCACGAAGGACTAGGCAAGGGAAAACGGACTCACTCCAGTCCCATTGATAGTGTCAGCTCTCTCAATACTGATTTTACTTAAAAACAGACCAAAACTATAATTTTGCTTTCCTGTTTTCTCAATGAATTACAGTAAATATAATGATTTAAAATAATTTTATCAGAGCATATTTCTAGAAATAAGAAAAGAACTTGATATGTACTAAGAAAATGGACCCAAAAAAAGCCTAGGATCTACTCCCAGTCAACACATTTATAGGAAAATGCCTTCTTAATAAAATTGCACAGTTTCACCCCAAGACAAAACGAAAACTATCATTTTTGCTGGCCTTTTTCTCGAAATTAATAAATTAGATTAAAAATTTTTTCAGAGTTTTTAAAATAGACAAGTTTTGCGAAAATTTATCACTTAGAGATTACCCAAATTACTCTACCCACATTATGGGCTCCTTTTTTTTTTTTTTTTTATTTTTTAGCCCAATTTTTTAAATTTAAACCTTTTTGGAAAAAACCATAACAAAAAACCCAATATATTTTTTGTCTTAAAATTGTGTTTATAATTTTTAATATTCAAGTATTACATTTTTAATGAATCAAACATGATCTTTCTATTGTAATTTCTTTTAATAATTTCAAACTTCCCTATTTAATCAGATAAACTTTCTCCTATATTTCTTTTTTATTATTCTGCTTCTTTTTTGTGATCTAATTCAAAAATAAATCCCAAATAGACAATACTGTCTTTTGTGGAGAAATCATCTCAGCTAAATCTACTGTAAATTGGTAATCACTTGATAAAGTATCCTTTCCTATTGAGTTCTAAAGCTACCTTTATTATATGATAAATTCATATATATGTAAGTAGTACATATATAAATTTTATTTACTTCTTTATCAACATTTGTTTATGACTATTTCTACTCGGTTCCATTTATCATATATCTACTCTGATACTAGTTCATACTGGATTGATTACTGCAGCCTAACTTTATGTTTAAATGTTAAATGTTTAGTAGGAATCATTTTTTCTGAAAAATCATTTTAGTTATTTTAGCTCATTTATTCTCACAATTAAAATTTAAAGTACTAGCCGGGCGTGGTGACTCAAGCCTGTAATCCAAGCACTTTGGGAGACTGAGGTGAGAGGATTGCCTGAGCCAGTGGGTTCAGAGACCAGCCTGGGCAACATGGTAAGACTTCATCTCTACAATAAATCAAAAAAATTAGCCAGGCATGTGCCTATAGTTCCAGCTACTTGGAAGGCTGAGGCGGAAGGATCACCTGAGCCAAGCGGTTTGACACTGGGATGGCTGTGAGCGTGCCACTGCACTCCAGCCTGGGCGATGGAGCAAGACTCCAACTCAAAAAAAAAAAAAAATTAAAGTTCTATGTAAAATTCCAGAAAATACTGTCTTGTTATTTCTATTGGAATAAGACTAAGTCCAAATAGATTTATTCAGAAAAAAAATTAACATTTTTCCTATAATTAACTCTTCTGTTCACAAACAAGGAACATCTTTTTCAAATGTGTTGTATGTCTCTCCATAAGGCAGTCTTCATATAGGTCTTTCATATTTTGGCATTCAATTTATTTTCAGATATTTTAAATAAATTTTGCAAAGAAAACAGTTCCATTTCCCATATATTAGTCAATGACTTCTTGCTTTTGTGCAGAAAAGCTCTTAAGTTTTAATATTAACTTTACATTTGATCATCCTGCTAAAATAAGTGTTTTTATTGTCACTTGAAAATTATCATAAAACTACCTTTTTCTTTTTAGTAATAACTTTTATCATCTTGTTTCATGTTTTATCACATTGGTTAAAATTTATAGAATATTAATAATGGTAGTAATACTAATCCATCTTTTTGATCAGAGTAACTATAAATATATAATCAGTTATAGGCTGAAAAAGATGTACTTTATCATGTTAAATATTTATTTTATTTATAGTTTGTTTTATACTTGCAACAGAAATGAGTTATGTTTTAATCAAACGGCTTTACACAATCTCTTATGAAATGTTTATTATTGTTTTATCTGACCTATTAGTGTGATCATAGTACATTTCTTTTTTTTAATTTTTAATTTTAAAGATTTGGAGTATAATTCAGGGTTAGGTATACAAATGTTCATTATGCAGGTACCCTTGTTAATGAAGCGTGCCCTCCACTCCCCTTACAGAATCCCACTACTGCCAATCATTTTCTTGTAGTATTACAATAATTTTTCAAGGTCTACTTATGAGTGAGAACATGTGATACTCAGTTCTTTGTTTCTGTGATAGATCACTCAGTATTATAGACTATAAGTCCATCCAAGTTGCTGTGAAGTTCATAATTCTGTCCTTCTTTATGGCTGCATAATATTCACCATGTATATGTACCACATATTTTTTTATCCAGTCCTCTTTTGATGGACAGCACAGTTGGTTCCATGTTTTTGCTATTGTGAACAATGCTGCAATAAACATACATGTGCAGGTATCTTTTTCACAGACATTGTACATATTCTAAGATTAAGCCATAATTATTTCTTTTAGCTATCTAAAAGGTATTATATGCTAATAAATGTGCTTTAAAATCAGACCATATCGTTCACAGATTCTCAAAATTGTATATTTGGAAATTGTACATTAAGTCCTTGAAATCAATAAGGTTTCTAAAGAAAAAAAGATGATGATAAATTCTATTTCTATACCAGACTCTATAATATGGCAAATGTGACCATATTTTCCTTAGAATATTGAGCATTGAAATCTTTAGATCACTATTCACTGCTGAGTTTTAAAAAGCTGCTCATTCCTCTTGATGTCAGAGAATTGAACCACAATATAAGGGCTATCATTACATAATTCCAAAGTTGATTCTTCTCTCAGATTCTTCCAGATTTGATGAGATTCTTAATTGTGTCTCCCTCAACCTAATAAAAATGCACCCACCTAAAGAAGCAACGAGATTCGAAGATCTAGACATTACTCCCCTCACAAGTTTCTACATCCCTGCTTACTCTGTTTAAACTTTCCCCATAAGTCACTTACAGGAACTTTCTAAGTGTCCCATTCATCCACAGAGAGTGACTTATAACAACCAAGTTTGTACCACTTCCTCCTGGCAACTGATAATTTGGAACAGGTCTGACACAACCAACCAAGTTTGGCTAATGAGATTCAACTTCCAAAAAGTTAGAATGAAGACTTAAAAAAAAAATGTTATTCTTAGCAGGTATCCTGAAAAAAGAATGTATAAAATTCTAGTAATGTAGACCTTCTGCTACCTTGTGGACCTAGAAGTAGAGAAAAGCAATATCAAGAGAACCAGACAAAGCAGTCGGACAGAGAGATGTTTTGGTTTCTGACAGGTTTTTATTTCTTAGAACTAGTTATATTTCTTAGACTCTCTTATATTCTGGCATAGAGTTTCCTGTTTCACATTCACAAATTCTTTCCTTTGACTTAACTAAGCAAGCTTAGGTTGGCTTCTTAAACTGGTTGATTGCATACAATCAACCAATCCCAATTAATATGCCATAGTGCTTGACCTGCCCTGACATGAGCTCAACTATAGGGAAAAGGAGTGGGGAGATAGCTCTGAAATTTTATCCAATGTTGTTTCTTTATGACGAATAAGTTTTTTATAGCAACAAAGAAATCTTTGACTCTATATAAGATGTATCGTATTAATATTTTATTGCCTACAGACCAGTCTAGAGTAAGGAATTGAAATAGTTGCCTAAATTCCTAAAATATCTGAACTCCTTTATATTTTTCTTCTGATAAATCTTGAGATTTTAAAAATATACAGAAACAGCATTTTGTTCAAATAGTAGCAATAAAAGGAAAGTCTTTGTTTCCCTCTGGCTTCCCAAGTAGAGAAAAGATGTTAAGAAAACTTGTCAGAGAAACATGAGTAATTCCAGATACACTTATGATTCAGAATGTGCTTAAAATACAGATGTAGAAGATGGTTCAGGTACATTTTTCTAGTGACTTTAAAAAAACAGTCTGAGTGATTACATTCAATTAAACCACTCTTGTAACATATATCTTTAATGCCAAATAGTACTTTGCAGCTTAGTAGACTGGCTAGAGAATTCAGTTTTGGCTAGTCGTTTATTATGGAATAATTCTGGACTGAAATACTAATCATTTATCATTCTAATTCTAATATGTTCTTCATTTTGTCAGTTAAATGATACACTGGAAGAAGCATGATCTTTAAACCATTGCTTCAGTAGACATACCACACCGCTGGTTACTATGCCAGCATGCTAGCTGGGCATGGTGACTCACGCCTGTAATCCCAGCATTTTGGGAGGCAAAGGTGAGTGATTTTCTGAGCGCGAGATTTGGTGAGACTTAGTCTCTACAGTACGAGCCCGGGCAACTTGGTGAGACTTAGACTCTACAGTAAAAATTAAAAAAATTAGCCTGGTGTAGTGATATGTGCCTGTAGTCTCAGCTACTCAGGAGGCCGAGGTGGAAGAATCACCTGAGCCCAGCAGGTTGAGGCTGCAGTAGCCATGAGAATGTGACTGCAATTCAGCCTGGACAACAGAGTGAGACTCTGACTCAAAAATAAAAAATAAAAAACAATGCCAGCACATTTACATTTAAGACATAATTATTCAAATTTATACCAAATCAAGTTGCTCTGTTTGTTTCACTTCCTGCTACTATAACCAACGATACGGTTTTACCTTCTCAAACTAAAAGGGACCACAGAAAACAATATGTCCTATCTTATTTTAATGTCAGAAAGAACAAGCTTAACAATTTTTTCTAGACAAAAATTATACTTTGGGGCAGCCACTAGTCACTATGTAAATGGGCATAACTAGATAATTCCATCCAATAGGTCAATTTTTTAAATTTCTTGAGAACACATTTTGTAGCTCACTGATCCCGAGAGAAAATCTGGAAAGCCATACCGCACAAAAATGGCAGTTGCCTTACAAAGCTCATTTTTTGACAACTGGTTATAGGTATGGAAATTTAAAAAAAAAAAAAAAAACTCTAGCATTTAATTTTTTGTTGTTGTCATGAATAACAAGTAACTCTCCATTGAGTCAACCACACATGGGTTCTTCAAGAGATTAAAACTGGTCCAGAGAAAACCTTGGCTTAGCCAATTGCCCCAATGACCCTCTAGTCTTTAAGAAGTGGGTCAGCTGTCCCACTAGGTGGGAACACAGGCCATCACCAACACAACTCACTCAACTGATATCCAATTAACAACATCACATAGCTGTTTGCTAGGTTCTCACAAATTCCAAACGCCCACTAATAGCTTCTAGTAAATCCCTGGGAAGAGCAATGATGTGTAAGTCTGTAGATTGTAAGAGTGCTTCACAGAGCCACTGGAACCCTTCAAGGTACCTCCATGACCAGTAAGTAGGACTAGGAGAAATGGATTGGCCATGGCCATGCCAATCACTTCTACCCAACAGTTCTTATTTTAACTGATTGAAATGTTAGATTTCTGTGTAGGATGTTTTTGAAGTTAGAGTTTTAAAAGCAGAGTGCAAAAGATATGCTCTTCATTTATCCTTCAAAGAATGTGGTACATTCCCATATCATCAGAACTCAAAAGATTTATCCATCTAAATCAAGGAAGATTATCTTTCTCCTCCTTGAAAACATCTTTAATAAAATATCTTTCAGTAATACAAGTGTTACGTTTCTTAACTTTGATTGTGAGTACATATGTAAAACAGCCAGAGAAGATTTCTGCGTTTGCTGCAAAAACATTAAAAAACATTGCTCATTTGGCTGTCAAAGTCCCATATGACACCATTCTTTTGGAAATAATTTCCAAGCAAACAAATGCTCTCCTGAAATATAGGTAGGTTTGCTTCTGTCATATAATGAATATTGTGAATATCATGGTAGGTTCCTTTTCTCTCTAACTACCGAAGAAGCTCAAAACTTAGTGATTTAGTCCTTTGTTCTGGTTACCATATTTGTTTCATTCACCTTTAATAGTTTTGATGGTGTATTACTATTTGAACAGTGCTATGTATCTTTTTTAAATCATAAACAGGCAAAGTATTAATAATGAATGAATATTAATAGATAAGTCCAAAATAAAACCAAAGCATTGATGAATATCTTGGAAATTACTTAAAACCAAGAGAATGATATATTCCATGACAATGTGCTCATGTCCAGGTCTCTTAGCCTATATCATCAGCTATAGGAACACAGCCACATTTCATGCCCCACAAAATGTCTCTGAAAAGTTCAAAGAGATTCTAAGTTTAGACACTAAAATTTATTTATTTTCCATGACTCTCATCTGGGGTATACTTACATCTGTCATGCTTCAATAGGCTCCTATTGCTTTCAAGATGAAGAAGAAACCTTAAGAATGGCCTACAGGACCCCACATGGTCCATATAACCCTGTCTATTGCTTTGCCTTTGTCTCAGACACATACACCCTTCATATGCCATCTGTCCCTAACTCCCTAGGTTAGGGAATTTTCCTCTATTATGAAATCTAAGTCTAGTATATCTCCTTTTACATCACTCATCGCAGACCATATAATTATATTTCTGTGTGCTTACCTGATTGATAACTGAGTTCTCTGGAATACTCTAAATCCCCTAAATGTTATGTCTGTTTTCTCTAGCAATGTACCATCAGTACCAATTCTAAAGACAAGCATAGCAACAACATCAGCAGCAACACTTTGATAATGTAGAAGACAGAAAAACACCTAAAAACAGTGTACAGAACTCGGAGATCATTGGAGTCTAGAGGCAAAACCCTTAATAGCCATTACATTAAGATATTCCTTGATAGCCTTTAATAGCATCATTATATTGCAGTATGGTATAATAATTGAAGTCATCAAGGAAGGGTTAGGTTTTGTTCTATGGTTAAGATAAAAGAGAAGTTCATAATTTGCTTTTAAAGTCTTTTCATCCAGTGATTCCAAAAGACTTCCCTGTCTTCTGGAGGTGAGCTTCAGTTCTGGGGAAATTTAACTCATTTGCATTCTTCTCCCTACTTTCTAACTAACAATATTGGATAAAGAAAATGTTCCCCCACTTCATGCGAGGGTAAACAACCTTGTATTGTAACAGTCCTATTTTACTCAATTTGATAATAGCATGATAAGTATTTTCAAACTTCCCTTAGTGTTCAAATTCTTAACAAGAGAATCGTTGTTACATAATGTTTAAGAAAAAAGTCTTCGGGAGACAGGGATGCACTGTGTTGAATGTAAACCAAATTCTGTCTTATGAGGTCTTTAAAAAAAAAAAAAAGCAAAAAAAAAAAAAGAGAGAGAAGTTTCCACTTGAATTCGAAATTGAAGATGACCTTGTGCTTTTTTGAGAAAGGCTGGCAGTTGAGGTCACTGGAGTATATTATGATAGACAGAGCAGCGCTGAGCATGGCTCGAAGGCATGTCCATTGTGTGGATTACAGCCAAGTCAAAAGTATTAGACAGCTCAGAGCATTCTATCTTTTCATTTGAAAATAATGGTCAAAGTCATGGGCAGCGACCATCACAACATTCATGAAAGAACAGCAGCATCCAATAATCCCATCACTTCAGACAAGCAGTTGGGCTATTCTCAATCAAATACTGTGAATCCAGCATATTCTCTATCACTTACAACGGTCTCAGAGGTAACATTTCTGTTTTTACAGTAGGAAAATCTCAGCTACAGTCTATTGTATGTAGCCCTTTGCTTCCAATTGACTAAACCATTGAGAAAAATATAAGGAAAGAGAAGACACAGAAACTTCAGAAATACTCTGAGTATCCATATGTAGCAAATCAAAATCTTTCATTTTTTTCAAGTCAACTTACTGCTTAAGAAGCTTAAAATTAGTTTCAAAACAAAATATCTCTTCCCTAATAAGGGCATGAACAAAATATTTTAAAATAAATAGAATCTGTTGTCAATGGTTTCAAAAGAGCCTTCTAAGTTATTTTTGAAACAGTGATATTTAAGTAGAATGATTGATAGAGGCTTATTTTTAACTTATACTTCTTTTGGGAGTATATTAATGGTAGCACAAAAAATATGGTTGAGATTTAAAAGCAGGTGGAAAAACTCACACATCTGATTAAAAAGGAGAATTGCTTCTAATCCTGTGCTTTCCACTCTGCCTGAGTCTCTTCTAACTATAGGAGGGAAAACATACCCTGTCAATTTTTAAATGTTTGGAGACAAAAAAAAAAAAAAAATAGTTGTGACTTACCGTTGAAATTTACAGCCCGAATGTAACCAAGTAGCTCTTTCCCATCTACGGTACTCATTCGTGGACAAAGGCCAATGTATCCAGGACAGAGATCTTTGTGCATATTGTGCAGGGCATAAGCCATGGAATATACTGCATCAATTACAAATTGGACCTTCCCTTCCTGCTCGTAAGACGAATCCCTAGCAATTCGCTCCAGTCCTGCAAAAGAGAAAGAAAAACCATCAACTGACATTAGATCTCAGTGAAAGATATTAAAGATAAGATTTCCATCATTTGAGGCATATTTAATGAGACACGGATATTTGATTTTACTTCTAATCACTTTAGTCCTATACTTACTGAGTCAGGTCTTTAAGCTGAGTATTGAATTTTTTTATTTGGAAAGAGTAGAAACTATTTCATTAGCAACAAAAAGATTTAAAGTAAATACAAGAAGTGTAGTTGCATTATCTTTATTTCCACCTTATTGAGTGATATTGTATTGTCCATTTCAGTAATTACATAACATTTTAGTAGCAGCTTGATCTTTTAAGTAAAATGTGTAGAATGTCATTCTTTCCATCTACCTCAGCCCCAGGATCATCATTTACCTAGTAGCCCAAATTAAGGTATTTTATTCTCCCAGTTCCCAAATCTGTTCTTATTTTGCATGTGCTCTTTTGGAGACTTTTGTAACTATTATGTGACAATATTTCCTTAAGTGACCTTGGTTGTCTTTAAAATAATCATTCAATTTTCTTTCTTCTTGAACTCAATTTTCCATTTAAATTTTCTATTAAAATGATGTAGCTATCTCAAAATGAATGTCACTCAGAATAATTGTACTTGTGTTTGGGCATATTTAGGACTGAGAATTGACACTGGAGATTACCTTTAGATTGGTGCTTATGATTTAATATATAATAGAAGCACAGAATTTAAAAATGAAAGATGAACTAAAGATCAGCTATGATCCAACATTCTCATTTTGAAAATGAGGAAACTGAGACTCATGGAGATTATACGCATATGGCACATATAGAGTGGATTTGGGAAACATTCCCAGGTCTCAGACTACAAGCTCAATATTCCCTTACTCCTGAGAAATATTTTGTGGATGGTAAGAATGTTGGGCACACAAGAAAAAAATACAGAAAGGACATCAAGGGCTTATTAAGGTAACAAAAAAGAATTTTCTATCACTTCCACATCTCCCTTAGAACTTTACACAACTGATAACACTTTAATAGACGAAAAGAATATACTTTAAACTTTTTTATGGATAGGAGTTAGTAATCTTTACTATTCAACCAACTTTTTAAAAATATTTGAGCATGTCTAATTTGATAAAACCAATGGCTTTTTTCTACACCAAAGTAGTAGTCAATTTATTTATTTTAATTATCCAACTATTGGGCATTTTTTCCTCTGGTGTCAATCACTTTGATACTCTGTTCTTTTAGATGATGATAGCCGGTGTTATTCTGAAATTCTCCTCCCTTTTGACATGGTTTTTCAAATTTTTCTCTTATCTCAACATTCCATTTTTCAAGGCTGAGTCGCTTTTTCCCCAAACACAGTATCTATTCCTTCTCAACGCTGTCAACTATTAAAATTTCTATGACCCCAAAATATAAATTGGAATCCAAAAGGTTAGTTACAGAGTCCAGAACATTAGATCAATTTGTAATAATCAATTTAATTCATTTTGAAAGTTAGCATTCTGGAAAATTAGTTTTCTAAAGCTTTCTTTTCATCTAACTTCCAGGCCCATACTTCCAATTGCCTATCATAACTCAATGTGGTCTGCTTCCATGTCAAACTTCCTATATTTAAAACCAGGTTATCACTGTAAGGAATTACATCATTGTTTCCTTAAAACCTTCTATTGAGGATGTTGTAGGTTTGGAAGCACAAACAGACAGGGAAGACCAGTTATCATAAAGAACATCTTTAAGGTGCCAAAAGGTTATATCGTCTCCTTCAGCCTACCTTAACTGCATGATATAAGCTAAGATCCTTGCAGATATGGGAATAATGTCCTCTCCCTACATTTGCACTACACTTTTTGTCACCTGAGTCCTAGAACAGTACTGCTTGTGCCCAGAAACTCATCAAGTTTTTTGTGAAGATAATCCTTTCAGCTTCTGTCTAAAATTTCCCTCCCACAATGTTAACCAAAAAGTAGATAATTCACAAATAAGTATTGAAGAATGGTTACAGCAACTATAAAGATTCTGTTATTTCTTTATAGACTTTATCTGATGACCAAAAGCTCTAATTAGTCCAGGACTGAGAGGTTTCTCAGGACATCAGACAAAAACCTGGAGAGTCTTGGGAAAACAGAGATGGTTGCTTAGAAAGAAAGAGGCAAGCAAGGAAACTTAGTCATAAAAGACTGAAGTAAAAGTAGAGACTTTTAGGATAAATCTCTAGGTCTGGATTGATACTTATATGTTTCATTTATTTTGCATCACTGAACTTGATAACTGAAAATGAAGACCATTAGATCCAGAGCAGTTGTTCTCATGTTTGGTTATCTCCTTAATTACAAATTCCTCCTTATCCTCTAGACTTACTAGATCAGAATCTCCTGAATTGGGGACATGTAAAAAAATCTGTCATTTCAAAAACTCCCCCAGAGACTCTGATACAATCAGCCTGGTCTGGGGACCAGCTTTGGAAACCACTGCTCTCCAATACATCAATCTTTAAGAAAACCAGTACAGATCTACTGTTTAGAGAACTCTATGGTATTGAAGCATCAAAATAAGAACAACGTTTTCATGATATGTGCAACTAGAATAAAATCTAATCAAATTCTTCCCCCTTTTCCCATCAGATGAAGAGTCAAAGAACATATAATTCCCAATGTGTGTACATTTCAAAGCTTCTACTATGTCCTTGGACACACAAGGGAGACCTGGAGCACATTCCAAGAGTAGAAGTCAGAAATATGTGAAAGATCTGCAAATAAGAAAGCATAAGGAATTAAATGTTTTCCTCCTGAGAGGGCAGAAACAGAAAATAGTAAAGAAGTGGAAATAAAAGAAGGAGGGTAGGTAGAGAAAGGAAGTTGGAACAGCCCGGGGAAAGGATTGAGCCCAAGGTGCAAAAATAGCAGAAAAACTTTAAAGACACAAATATATAATATTCCAGGTAAGGCGTTTGTACTGCTGCTCTGTAAATCCCTCTGATGTACACATACACCACAGACACATACCTTTTCTGTACATTTTTAAATCTAAGTTTGCTTGTTTGTGAGCTTTAAAGGAAAGGGGAGATTTCCATGTTTCCATTAGTAGAGGGTGAAGAGGGGACAGCAGGCACAGAATTGGCAGAAAATGCCCAAGCCAAATGGCTTCAAAGGGAGCAATGACCATGAGAACACTAAGGAATGTGGAAATGTTTTATAACCCACAGAACACATGTAAGAGCTAAGAATATGTGAATATTTCATTTAAAAATTTTTTTATTTTAAAGATGTGGGGTACAATTCAGGGTTAGGTATAAAAATGTTCATTATGTAGGCACTCTTGTTGATGAGGTGTGCCCCTCCCTACTCCAGCAGTTTCCCACTACTGCCAATCCCACCCGCCCCCAGCAGTTTTCCACTACTGCCAATCCCTTTCTTATAGTATTATGATAATTGTTCAAGGTTCCCTTATGATTGAGAACATATGGTGCTCAGTTCTTGTTTCTGTGATAGATCACTCAGTATTATAGACTCTAAGTCCATCCAAGTTACAATTTTCTCTATCCCAAAATGTTCTGGATTTAATATATTATGATTTTATTTTAGTACCAGTGTAACCTCCCCACCAATCTAAAAAGATACTTCTCACCATTCAATAATTGGATTAATTTATATGCAACACTTTCCTGACAAATTTTAATGGAGATGTTCCAACTTAATAGATATATTCTTCCTAAGCTTCTCCTTAAAAAAAAAAAATCAGCTGAATGTGGTGGCCCATATAATTACAGCAATTTGGGAGGCCAATGCTGGAGGATTGCTTGAAGCCAGGAGTTGGAGACCAGCCTGGGTAACATAGTAAGACCCCATCTCTACAAAAAATAAAAAATTTGACTTCATATATAATGGATTCATATGCACTCTCAAATACCACACCATCTTATTTTTAAAATTTTTGAATTCTCCCTATTCATGCTATTTATTTCCCTGACTAGTTATAAACTACAATTATTTTGAGTGAAGATTAAATATATTCATCTTTGTACATCTTTTTTTTTTCTTTTAAAGTAAAAGTTCAAAAGTGTGTATAGTGACTGGTGTCACATGGAAATCAATGGACATTAACAGAATTTTCAACATAAGTATGTGGTGACACACTGAAAGACTGAACGCTGTTGCCATTTCTAAATGTAGTTTCAGCTACTTGGAAAGCTGAGGCGGAAGGATCGCCGGAGCCCAGCAGGTCGAGGCTGCGGTGGCCGGAAGCGGCCACTGTACTCCAGTCTGGGCAACAGAGTGAGACTCCAACTCAAAAAAAAAACAAAAAACACACTTCCTTTTCGGGCTGTTTAGACAATGTGTTTTTCTGTTCCCTAACGCTCCAACTTCATGATAACATAAGACTTCACAGCAGAAAGAGTGTGCTCATTTCCTACAACTGATTCTCTCATTCATCTAAAAGAGGAGTTTAGGAAGCTGATGGTGACTCATCAACCCTATTAACTGTAAAATTTTACTGTGCTATAGTTTCTAAAGTAAGTGTTAATGTATTGCTATAAAGTGTTAAATATTGTCAAAGGCTGTATGTCACCCATCCATTTAAGTCATCATTGATTGTAAAGTTGTGATGTGTTTTAGTGTACGGCTTAAAATTAACAACATGTAGCAAAGTGTTAGCATGGTAGAAGATGAAGTCAGCTTCATAAATTTTATATCAAGATTGTTTTGCATTTTCATTAATGAAGTACATTCTGACTGTATCTCGCATTCCTGAAAAACAGTACATTCCTATTGGTCCAGGAGAATACCACATGTACTTCTGCTAAGGTCTTTTGCACACTGAAGTGTGTCTTCTTAAATTTTGATCCTTCTTAGTAAAAAAGGCAAATCAGCTCACATTTGCTAAGCATTGTGTATATTACAGTGTGAGTTCCTAAGATGAGCCTGGCAGGAATTTTAAATTCTTGAACTGATATATTATTGTTACAGAGGTTTGCTTTCTAAGAATTTCCCATTTCTCAGGATAGAGTGCAGTTTTCTAAATTGAAATGTCAGAGGGTTGTTTTCATTTTGTTGAAATATTAAACTTCCAGAATTAATGTAGTGATGATCCAATAAACAGTTGACCCATTTAGAGCAAAAAAAAAAAAAAAAGAAAATCGTATCAGTCACTTTATTCCTGAGAAACCAAACACCCAGTTGTTTGCATTCTTTTATGACTGTCTCAGCTTGGAGTATAAATAATCCGACACTCTAAATTTGTGGATTAAGAAGTATTTTTTTTCACTCCTTCTCGAATTTTTCTTAAGTATGCAGCAAGTATTTTAAATAATTAAGTCATTTTCTTGGAGTTGCTGTGGAGAGAATGACAAGAAGTAAGAGGAGAATTTGTGAACCTGCTATGAATAAACACACTTATGCATAGAGGGCCGGATGTATAAATCATTCCAAATTTCACAAGAGCTCCATGTGCTTCTCTGTTGATAACAAGGAATAAGATTGCCATGCTCGCCACTGAGTTCCTCCCAATACCACACAGATATGTTGTAGCTGCACAGGGTAGTGACTTTTCAACCAGCGAGAACCACACCAAGATCTGCATGCACCACACACTAGAGTCAGTCCTATCAAGTTGACAAACATAGGTCATGTTTTTCTTTTTCTTTTTTTTTTTTGGAGTCTCACTCTGTCACCCAGACTGGAGTGTAATGGCTGCTCCTGGCCACCGCAGCCTCGACCCGCTGGGTTCCGGCGATCCTTCCGCCTCAGTCTTCCCAGTAGCAGGAATTCCAGGCGCACGCTACCACGCCCGGCTGATTTTTTGATTTATTGTAGAGATGAGGTCTCACCAAGTTGCCCAGGTGGGTCTCGAACCCGCGGGCTCAGGCAGGTCATCTTTTTCAAATTTAAACTGATTTGGGCTCCAGCATACAATGGAGGAGAGCATAGGAGAAAACATGAGCGTGCTCAATATTCCAGGACTACCTCCTGAGCACTAGGTTACACACATGAAACCTGAGGACCTCCCACACTGAAGAGAGTTGAAAACAGAGGCCTTGAGACAAGGCAGAAAGATGAATCAACTGACGATGGCGGCTGGAAATGGAAAGAGGGTCCAGCCATCAAGTGGACTTGGATCCCAGTATCAGCTGGCTAACCTAGAAAGCAAGTGACCTTAGGCACATTTCTGAACCTCACTAAGCCTCGGTCTTCAGCTGGGAAAATTGCCCACAGAGACCTCCATAAAGGGGTTCCTCATCCCTCCAGCTTTGTCTCTTGGTACCACACCTCTTTGCTCCACTTTTAGGTTCCTGAATCTCCAAAAGCATGCTCTCCAAATCACAAGACTTCACTCTCTTCACTCCTTGTCTAAATGCCTCCAAGCTCAGGTAAGCTATCACTTCAAATTAGTACATTTTGAATGATGTTTAGATCATAGAGCATCTAAAATACTGGGCTTAAATACTGGATACTGTTCACTTGAAACAGAAAATCATGATCATATTTAAATATATTGCTGAGAGTGATGTATAAAGTGAATTGAGGCAAGAATAAGTTGAAGGTAGAGATAAGTTGGAAGACAAGTTGCACAGGGAGTGGAAATAGGATGAAACTGTGGAAATGAAGACAAAGGAATAAGAGGGAATCTTTTTCTGATGCCAGATTGACAGAATCTAACCACCTGATTAAATAGGGCAGTAAAGATTGGGAGCAATCAACAACTCAGTGTTTTGAATCTAGGTATAGAAAATTGGCACCATTAAGTGAAGGGGGTTCAGTTAGTGACACTTCCCCAACTGCATAAGATCTCAATTAAAAGGACTGTTTTTATAGCAAAAACATGGAACCAACCATGCTGCCCCGTGAAACTGGACTGGATTAAAAAATGTGGTACATATACACAATGGAATATTATGCAGTCATAAAGAAGGACAAACATATGAACCTTGCAGCAATTTGGACAGATTTAGAGTCTATAATACTCAATGATCTATCACAAGAAACAAAGAACAGAGTGTCGCATGTTCTCACTCATAAGCAGACCCTGAACATTTACCTTACCATAATGGTATAAGAAAGGGATTGGCAGTAATGGAATACCGCCAGGGTGAGAGGAAAAGAAATGTTTTTAATATTCTGTGGTATTTATTACATCTTCTAACATAGTATAGACTTTATATAAATGTGTTGAATTACTTAAAGACTAAAAGGTCTAAATGTTTAGAGCAATCATGTAACAGTCATGTGGTTGATCATTTATTTGTAACATTGCAATCATGTAAGCTACTTGGGAGTCTAGTGCCATATGTAGTGCTGCAGGAAAACCAATGACCTGAGAAATGAGACTTGCATTCTATTTCTCAGATCATGTTCAGCTAACTTTGTTAGCTTTGGGTTGATGATGGTCTCTTGCAATTTGTTTAGTTCTCAGTAAAAATTAGAGAACTTGGCCAGGTGTGGTGGCTCAAGCCTATAATCCCAGCACTTTGGGAGGATGAGGTGAGAGGATTGCCTGATCCCACAGGTTTGAGACCAGCCTGGGCAACACAGTGAGAACTCGTCTTTACAATAAATTGAAAAATTAGCTGGGTGTGGTAGTGAGCTCCTGTAGTTTCCGCTACTTGGAAGGCTGAGACGGAAGGATTGCCTGAGCCCAGCAGGTCAAGGCTGCGGTAGCCCGGAGCATGCCGCTGTACTCCAGCCTGGGCAACAGAGTGAGACTCCAACTCAAAAAAAAAAAAAAAAAATTAGAGAAATGAACAAAATGATCTGCCAGGACCCATGCTGCTCTAAAATTCTAGATTCTAGGGTGTATTCTCTTATTTCTAACTTCTTCCTCCATACAGTCTCTGAGATCACCAGATTACATATGGGTGTAACTGAACAGTCAACACAAACCCAAATCTCCAAAACAGTATGGAAGATCCTGAATCTGAGCTACTGTTGAGACCTAGAAATTCCACACTAATTAAAATACCAAATGTCAGCCTAGATTTTTCCCCCCCTGCATTCTCAATCCCAGTTAGAGCTGTGTCACCACATTTTCATTATTCTTAGACTTAGAGCCATTCATCAAATCTGGTTTCTCATCAGAGAAAAAAGTTTTCAGTTCTCTTCCTATTCTGATGCAGTGGCTAAAGGAATCAATCATGGAAAATAAGGTCAGAGAAGTGAAAGGGAAGAAATGGGGTACAAATAATGAAAATGGTAAGAGCATTTCACAAATAGTATCTCTTTAATCTTAAATTACTATTATTCCTCTTTCACAAATAAAGTAACTAAGACTCCAAAAGTTGAATAATTTACCCAGGATAGCAAAGTTATGGCAGTAAATGGTAAGTTAAAGTCAGGTTTATCTGACTCAAAACTGCTGCCATTAACTATAATACCTCCTCCTCTGTGAAATGTTCTTTGATTCTTCCAGTACAGGCTTTACTTTTGCTTCTTTGAACTCCTGTTTAACTCACACCCACTAGATTCATGATTGGCTTATCTCCCAAATTAAGTTGTAGATAGAGATTGTGTGTGGGTGTAAATTTTTAAAGAGAGTACTGAAGCAGGAGTTAAAGGATATTATAAAATAATACAAACTTTTATGGACATACTGACTAATAAATATTGACAAAAGGTCAATACTTACATTGCAAAGTATAGAAAAGGGGGAAATTATGCATTCTTCTGAACTTTAAAAAAAATTGTTTTGCTTGTGAATTTCAGTCATTCACTTTCAATAACATTGGCATAAAGCGGCTGAAATTCCCAAGCAAGATGGGATATCTTTAGGAAAACCGAAGTTAATAAAACTTACACATTTATATTTATAAAAAACTAAGAGTATTTTAGCCTTGGAGGGTAGTGTGTGTGCATTTATGCATTTAGAGGATTGTTCTAAAAAAAAAAAAATCAAGCTCGGAAGAGAATTTCACACCTAAGTTTCTGCTTTGTGGATTCTATTGTAGACTTTCAAGGACCTGCAGAGATAGATATATTGGACTAATGAACTAATTTGAGCCTGGCCTTATCTATTTACAAAGAGCAGGGAAAATTAGAAGATAAGGGTCCTTTGCTGAAAATCACCTGCTCTCTATCTTTTTCTGTAATTTAAGTGTAGTAGCAAGAGCCAAAGGCTCTTAGCTGCCTGAGGATACATCAGGAGACACTTGTAAATCAACCACTGAAGAGTTCTAGATCAGCTCACAATAACTTTTTTTCTTTGTGCCTGGCAGGAAATGGAAAGTGCTTCAGGCAGGTGCCAGGTGTCCCCTTCAGGTGTTAAAATTTCTATGAAATGCCCTAGTGTTTCTAAAACACTGAAAAACCTAAGGTAAGTGGCAAATAAGATGAAGAGTGTATCTTCGGGCAAAACAACCAGCTTAAAAGAAAGAATTTCAGAAGAGCAAGTTATTTCATAGACATATCCCTAAGTCCCTAAACAAAGAAAAGTCTGTCTGATTAAATTCAATTATTTACATTTTTCTACATAATTATCTTAAATCAGGGGTCGCCAACCCTGCAGGCTGCAGACTGGTAACTGCCTCTTAGCTACGGTCTGTGGCCTGTTAGGAACCTGGCACAGCACAGCAGGTGGTGAGGGGCAGGTCAATGGAGCTCCACCTTCTGTCAGATTAGCGGGACATTCGATTCTCATAGGAGCAAGAACCCCCGTGTGAACTGCGCCTGCAATGGATCTAGGTTGCCCACTCCTTATGAGAATGTCATGCCTGATGGTCACCTCCACCCACCATGGAAAAATTGTCTTCCACAAAGCCAGTCTCTGATGCCAAAAAGGTTGGGGACCACTGTCTTAGACCATACACATGAGAGACAAATTTTGTTTCAAAATAATGTAAAAAACTGTTGAAAAATCACAAAGTTTCTGTCTCTAAACATATTAAAGACACTCCACCCCTAGAATTCAAATTTTGCTGTCATAATTCCCACTTTAGAATGCCTTTAGAATCTCCAATGTCCCCCCACCCCCTAATATGTTCTAGGCATTGCAGACCCTATGACTTGGTTCAGGATTTACCTTTTAAAATACATATTTTTTTCTAATGACAAAAGTAATACACAGTCACAGTAGAAATGTGGAAAGTAAAAATGCATTAAAAAGAAAATAAAGAACATCTATTAGTCTCCCATCTCAATCACTATTTGTATATTGATCTGGTGCCTTAAGCATTTCTCTCTTTGCCTATTTTTAAACATTAAGATGATGTACTCTTTTAAAAATGTATATGCACTTCACCTATAATAAGAATTCCTCTCTATTGCAGAAAAGCATGGGTTTGAATCTTGTCTTTAATCTTTAATTAAGATTACATCTAAGCCTTAATCATGTAATGATTCATATTTTTGCATTTAATTCTTTCTTGATACTCAATATGATGTGTGAGTTAAGATAGGGATTCTAATTTTATGTTTATCAAGTTGTGAACCAATACTCCCAGTGCTATTTATTAAATGGATTCATTTATATAGTCATTTTTAACATATCAAACTTCTTATCAAGTTCTTATACATCCTTGGATATGCATCTGCAGTGTCTGCTCTGGGTCATTTTTTCTTGGCATGCCAATACTACACCTTTTACAACCATTGTAAATTTATAATGTTATACCATTTGTTCATGCAAACCCTATTGTGCTCTTTTACAAATTTTCTTGACTAGTCTCACTAATAAACTTTAGAATTAATTTAAACAAGTTGAAAAGTATTGGAGCTTTAGTTAGAATTAGATGATTTTTCAAATTAATTTTGGAAGATTTGACATAGCTTCAGTATTAAGTCTCTGTGTGAGAACAGGGAATTTATTTATTCAAATCTTAGGAATTCTTTGTCAAGATATGTCACTTACATATTTCTTTTTTAAGTTAATTCCTCAATAGTTCATGTTTTGTAGATTTATTCAAATATAAATTTACTTTAATAATATAATTTACAAATTTCTATTTATTTTTAATATTAACATTTTCCTCACCCCCTATGCAAAGTCCATGCATCCTAGAAGGCCCAGATTAAATCATATCTCTTATATACAACAAGAAAAAGTTCAAAAGAGCATGGGTTGTGAGATCAGGTAGAGTAATATTTTAGAGCTTACCTCTGAGTCTCTTATTCTTAATGGCTACCTATGTTGCATGATTTTGTGAGGATTAAGTGAGATAATATAGAGCATCTGACACATTATGTAGCAGATAAATGAACACCACCATTTGATATGTGGGACTATACAATTCTTAGCCTTCTATAAGGTAAACTTTCCAATATTATGATCAAAAGAAATCACAACAGGAAGTTAAATCCAGTATAAAATCATATACTCATTGAATAAACATGAGAAAGATAATTTAATTCAGTGATTAGAAACAATCACCTTGCCTCCAATCTGCCTGGGTCCAAGTCTCAATACCACCATTTACCAGTTATGAGGCTTTGAGGAAACCCCCTTCCCTCCTATGCTTGTTTTCTTATCTGTAAAATGGGGATAACAATAGTGTCTCTCCAAGAGGGTTGCTGTCATAATTAAATGAGTTAGTATAGGTATAAGGCAGTCTGAAGAGCACTGAAAATAGTAGGCACTATGTTATAGGATGTTATTCTTACTATCATGCTTATGATCATCATTCATGAAGCTTGTGTGATATATTAAGCACTCTGCTGGACACAATGATCAACAAAAACTGACCTATTCCCTGATGTCATAGGGTGACACTAGTGCTAAGAACTGAAAGATAAACAGGAGGGAATCAGGCGAGCAAGGAAAGCAGAGGGGGGTATAAGAAACAGAATGATAGCAGTGGCAAATGCCCAGTTGTGGGGAGCGGAAGAGTACAAGGGGTTGAAGTGACCCTGTGATGGAGGAAGCAGGAGGTGAGGCCTGAGAGGGGTTGGGCCAGATTATAGGACCATGCAGACTGCCTGTACTTGACCTGTCTTCTTCCTGAGGGCAATGGGAAGCCATAGAAAGGTGAAATAACCTATCTACGGTCATATCACCCTGACAACGCCCAATCTGGTCTGGTCTCAAGCTAAGCAGGGTCGGGTATAGTTAGAACTTGGAAGGGAGAATGGTGAAATAACCAGATTGCCAGTTCAAAAAGAGCACTGGGTCAAGAAAACAGAGAGATAGGAAGAAAGAGTGGATGGAATAGGCCAATTGGAAGCTGATTTCATAGTTTGGATAGGCGTATATGCTGAGCTAAGGTGGTGATGAAGATGGAGAAATGTGAATGCATTTGAGACATATTAGGAGATAAAATGAACAGGATTTGGATATGGGAGCTAAAGCAAAGTGTGGTACTAAAAGTGACTTCCAGGTTCCTGGTTTAAGCATCTGGACAGACGCTGGTGCTGTTCAATTAGATGGACAACATTGTCTGGGTCAGGAATATCATGTCCCACCCAATAACTGTACATTTGCTTAATGGGTGATCTGCATGAGTTTGTTCCTATTAAGACAGGTCAGGAAAATCCCACTAGCCTGCGCCTCCTAGTCTGGGTCTGCTCACTTGACACTATAGGAGTGTACCCTCCCTGATTCGTGGCACTAATATGTTCAGGTTCAAGGTTCTAACACTGGGTTATCATTATCTTTATTTACCAACTCTCTCAGAGAGTTATTTACCAACCCAGGGACTGGGAAAGAGATGGCACAGGAATTGTTTCCAAGACTGTGTTGCCATTCAGAAATTGACTTCCATCATTCCATTTGCAAGTTGCTCATAGTATTCTGTTAGACAGTCCCCCTTAAACAATAAAACTGAATAGTAAATATGCTTTCAATATAAACATCAGCAAGTAAGACGTTTCTCCTTTCTGCTCTCTCTAGTTCCATTTTCCTACTCCCCAGCATTCTCTCTCTTTTTAAGTTTTTGCCAACAAGGAAGTAATATCACCACAGTGAACACATGTTTTGACCCTAAACTTATAATTAATAAAGTAGGAATGCCTGTGCTAAGATGACCTTAAAAATTATCCTCTCTGCTTTTTTTAAGCTTCATGACAAGACTTATTAGTGGTTTTAAAATCAATATAGTGGGTCACAAATAGCATTTTTCCAAAACAAAGCAGAAATCAAATGCATCGCAGATAGTAAGAGGAAGTCTTATTTCTTGAAGCTTTTATTTCTGCTGTGAGGTTGGGTGTGTGTACTGAGTTGCCATAAACAATACATTATTAATCTGAAGTGCAGTCAAAAGAAGTTTGAAACTCACTGACCTCATCTAATTTGCTCATTTTAAAAATGGTGAAATTGAGACAGAGGGACTGTGTGAATTCTTCCAGGTCTGATAGTTCACAAGAGGTAGAGCCAGGAATAGAACCCTAGTCCCATAATTCCATGATTCTTCTTTTATATCATGTTGAGTCTTTTTCAGTGCACTTTCTCTCCATTGTAATCCAGCTCCATGGAGGATAAGTAAAACTTAGGGAAATCACTAAATGAGTTTGCCCACGAGAAATTAAAAACCTTGAAATAATAAATGAATTATGGGAAGAAGTGAACAACAAGAAGGAATGAATTATGCGAATGTTCTCTCTTACTCTAACGGGAAACTGAATCATTAAAAAACCAAACAAAGAACCATGCTGTGGTTCAAATGGCAAAAATATAAAAGCAAAAGATTTTATAACAAAAACTTAAATTTAACAAATAAAAACCAAAAGTACCTGAAGGTTAAGATACACAATCCTTTAAACAAAAATTTTAGGGTGTCTATGTGTAATACTAGACAACCCAGATGAAAAACGAAAACAATTGTTGCCTCGCCTCCATACAATGGGGTCAATCCTCTGGATGACTGACTAGGTCTTTCACTTTTCTTCCCAATTTTAGGGGTCACAGCACAGGCGTAGGTATAATGCCAGTAGTTGATTAAAGCAGGTCGCAATCTGTCTAGGAGAGTTTCTGTGCCATCCTTCATAGGGACAGGGACCAGACAGGATGACCTCTTTTGTTGCCTTCCAATTAATTCAATCAGCCTCTGCTTCTATCAGACATCTTCAGAGATACAAACTGTATATTCTCTCCAAGTCCTCATCAGGAATCAGTAAACACAGAGGCTGCAGACTGTTTATTGAATAAGCAGGATTCGACTTTCAGTCATCATTTTTGTAATTTACAACTTGTTTCTAAGTATTATTTTCTTCCCCAATATCTCAAAATCCCATGGAGAACAGGGGCTGTGTCTAATTCCTCTGAGCTCCCACTGGGTACCACATGGTACCCAAATACATACAACTTAGGTTAATACCCATGTTAAACCAATGTGAACCGAGTGTCTTTCTCAAGAACACGTCTTTCTCAAGAAGCAAATACAAGTAAGATAGTCCCAATTAGCTGTCCATAAGGCCTCCATCCCTTTTGCTTTAATGTTCTATGAAGTGTCACTCTAAGAAACTATTATGGGATATAATGAAGTACAGTTGGAAAAACTTTTGTCAAATACACTAAATTTGTGCCTTCTATTTCAATGTTCAAATAAATGTACACAAAAGGTAGAGTTGGTTGGGGTCTTTGTTTTTTGCTTCTTTTCAGATGAACTGGTAGGATAATTTCCATAATAGAAGAGACAGATCATCTAAAACTAACCACATTAGACAATGTTGAAACAACAGACCCAAGATGAGATAAGTCCTCATATGATGGCTCATTTGAAATCCTCATAACTCTGGAACCTATGACAGTATTTCAACACATTCTAAGCAATAAATAAAAATAAATATTCAATAAGCAGAACTCATATTTTTATTTTTTATTTTTATTATCATATATTTTATCATATATCATATTATCATATCATATCATATTTTATTTTATCATATCATATCATATTTTTATCTGTTGCCACAGATAAAAAAAATTGCAGCTTTTGACTAAGAACTTACTCCCTAAGAAAAGAGGTGAATTTGTTTGACACGTCTTTTCTTTAAAAAAAACTATAACTATAAAATGTGGTATCCTTCAACATTACATATAAACTAAATTAGAGCTCATGATTTATGGGACTCTTAGTGGATATTAGTAGGACCTAGAAAACCTAAAACAGTAATGGAATTCTGACCCAGTAAGGACTGAATTAACTACTGAGGTTCTGTTCTGGCAAGAAACCCTGGTTTCACTTTAAAAACTGCAGCATGACCCTTAGAATCTCTCATTATTATGCCTGTATACAAATACAAAAAAATGGAAAATATTTTCATTTTTAAACTTTCAATGCATGCACATGCAAGAAAGAATTAAAAATATTTTCATCTTTAAATGTTCATTGCATGCTTTGAATATCAAAACACATTTTGTGTGAAAAATTATAAATAGAGATCTGATAAATTTAGAACCAATGTGAAGATCATAGCCTGAGATGCACTTTAAATTTATTTCTAACAAATCTGCTTTTCTCAGTGATTTATTTTTGCTCCCCAAATTATGTTACTGGCGCCAAGGACTTGGAACGAAAACAGGTATGATAAAGGGAACATTTAGACATAACGGCTCAAATGTACAAATGTTCATAAATACCCTTCTTCCTAGAAGCTGAAAGAAGACCTAACAAACATTTATTGCGATTATGAGTCAACCACCATGCCAGACAACTTGGCTATGTGATTGCATCATGTTTGCAATCACTCTGTGAGGCAAGTGTTATTATTACCATTTTTTACATAAGAATATTGAATCTCAGGTAGATTAAATACAAGGGAAACCCCAAAAACCTGGATTATTTTTTGGAGGATGGGACCTTTGTTGTACAGGCCTGCTAGTTTCATGTTCTAAGAACCTATCAGCATCATTGTACCAGCTGGCATTGTGAGAGGCTACATTTGGCTTCCGTGAATTTTTTTTTTTTTTTTTAAGACTCCTTCAACCTGTTTGCCCACTTCATGATGGGCAGATTTACGAGCATATCCTCCCAAACCACGCTGAGTGTTCAGGAGTCTTTGACCGAAAATGGCATGACACCCCATCACCCACTCTATTCACCTGATCACGCCCCAAGTGACATTTTTTGCTTTGTTGAATGAAAAAAGTCCTCAAAGGGAAATGTTTTGCTGATGCGGATGAAGTGAAACAAAAAAATGGCAGAAGAACTAAAAGGCATCCAAATTGACAAGTTCAAAAACTATTTGGAGCAGTAGAAAAAGCATCTGGGTATGTGTATTGCACTTCAAAGGAGTACTTTGAAGGTGACTGAAGTTTAAACATGTAAGAATAAACGCACAATTTTTAATAAATAAATGCTGGAGTTTTGGGGGTTTCCCTCGTAACCTGCCCATTATCATAAAGTTAGTAAGCTATAACACCAAGAATCCAAACTGAGTCTGTGTATTCAAATTGTTCTTGCTTTTTTCATTACAACTCAGGTCTAAACAATAAAGAATTTGCCCATAGACAGCATCACAGATTTAGATGAAGATATAAACCTGTTACTAGGTCCTTAGATAGACCAGTCTCAATTAACACCAGTACTCTAAGCACTTAGTAACCATTTGGCCTTTGATATTTTTATCGCAATTTTTTGTTCAGTTTCTGTATAAGTGGCTTTTTCTTTTTTTAAGAGATGGGATCTTGCCATGCTGTTCAGGCTGGAGTGCAGCAGCTACTGACAAGCACAGTCATCGCTTACCCTGGACGCAAATTATCTTCCTGCCTCAGTCTCCCATATAGCTGAGACTACAGGTGAATGCCATCATGCCTGGTTTAAAGTAACATTTTTAACATGTGAGCTTTCTGATGGTTTTCCAATCAAATGTTTTTAGTAATAAGACAGACACAGACAATGGAGTCATCTGGTAAACCGCCTTCTCTTTCAGAGCGAAGTTTCTTAGAAGATCATTTATGCTTCTGTTTTGCATTGCAATGCACATCTTGATCCTACAACTTTTTGACTTCTATCCCAATCACACCCCTAGGTTATCTGGGCAGACACCACTAGCTGTACCTCACACCCATTCAGCACTTCTTACATAATATTAGAACCCATGATTTTTAACAGGGTAGGAGCTGACCAGAAGAAAGACTCCCCCCATCCCCCCTGGCCTCCTTTGCAGCTAAATGCAGCTGCTAACAGGAGGTAAGAAATGTACAGTGTGGCAGCTTTTATGAACCTTTCTTAAAGACCCAGGTATATGTGCATTGCTTCCTTATTATTTTTCACCCTTGCATTTATCCTGTCACCTGAACAGCAGATGTGATCACTGGTGCTGTCGTCTGGAGCAAGAAGGAATTAGAGCCACAATCTGGAAACGGCAGAGTAATAAACCAAAGGGAACCTCGAACCCTGAGGCCTGAGAAAAGCAGACACTGCATCGGTCCTGGGCTGCTGCTTCTAGTTTTACTACACAGTACTATAAGGTTCCATCTCATTTAAACAAGTGCTGTTTTCACTCTCTGTTACTTAGAGCTGGACATAACACTAAATAATATACAACCATGATCTCTCTGTATCTAAAAACCCAAGGACAGTGACACACTCTCCACCACATTTCGACTTTTAATTGTACCAGTTTTTTGAGGTTGTCTGGCGTAGTAGAAAAACCATCGAATTTCTAACAGAGATCCCTCTTCTCACCAGCTCTGTTATCTATGGCAAATAAAAACTTCCTTTGGTTTCAATGTCTCCATGCATGGTGAATGAAAGAATAACGATCTCCTACTTCAAAGTGTTATAAGTAGGAGAAAAACTACAATTTCTGATGCTTCCTTGTGCCCTTTTTCACAGGATACAAGTCACTTAAGAGTCTTGCAATGCAATAAATAATATTTCCATTGAGACATCAGCAAACATCCTTACCCCTGTGTGCGACTGCACCATGGAGCTTTGCATGCAAACTGATATTTCAGTACAAGACAGATAAAACTGTCCTTCCTTGAAAAAAAAAGGAGGAGAGATTTTCACATTTTACGTTTAACTTTAAAATACCTTTTAACTTTACTACCTCTTTTCTAGTTTCACCTACTCACCAAATTAATGCACATTCTATCTTTTTCCAAATAAATCAACTACCATTTATGAAATAAACAAGGAATTTTTTAAAAGCCTTCAAAAGCACTCCTCTAATTGTTGTTTCTACAATCATCTCTGTATCCTAATATTAAGACAATTTTGCTAATGGTCCACCAAGGCAGGGACCATGTTTTTTTTTCATTCCTTTTATCACCAGTGCACATAGTAGCATCTCAGTAAACGTGAGTGTCCTCTACCCCATTCTTCCATAGTCATTCCTGTAGTGAAGGGTACTTTTCACAGCCACATAATGAACGTTTTGAGTAGGCTTAGGTCCTACCTTAAGAGGCAGCTTCATAGCAACCCCTTCTGCTTTTTTTTCTTTTCTTTTCTTTTCTTTTTTTTTATTATGAAGTTGTGGGGTACAGTTAAGGGTTAGGTATACAATTGCGTTTCATTCAGGCACCCTGTTGATATGGGGTGTTTCCCCGTTCCCAGACAGATATTTGCTACTGTTAATCCCATCTCCCTCCCCCCACCATAGTTTCCCAGTACGGTCAGTCATTTTCGTATAGTATTGCATTGGATGTTTAAGGTCCATTACATGAGTGAGAACATGTGATACTCGGATCTTTGTTTCTGTGAGAGGTCTTCTTTTTTTTTTTTTTGAGTTGGAGTCTCACTCTGTCGCCCAGACTGTAGTGCAGTGGCCACTCCCAGTCACCGCAGCCTCGACCTGCTGGACTCCGGCGATCCTTCCACCTCAGTCTTCCAAGTAGCCGGATCTACACGCGTGCACTACCATGCCCAGAAGATTTTTTGATTTATTGTAGAGATGAGGTCTCGCTCTCTCCTTTATTTTCTAAGTATAATCCTACAGCCCGTTATGTTCCTTAATAAAAACTAAACATTCTATTCCATACTCTTACAGCCCTATAATAAATAGGATAAATTAATGAAGCAGACTCAAAGGGTCTCTAAAGTTATTATAGTTACCATGTATGGAATCTTTGCCAATCACCTGGATGTGTTAACCTAATTTAGAAGATTTGATTAATCTGACAAAGGGTTTCTGAACTGTGTGACTGTCTTTCACTGCTAGTTAAGTTCATAGAGTGATTTGCAATGTCAATCCTTTTCATTTTGCAAATGCCTTTTCTGTCACAATATCAGCTCTTATGCCCTCATGTTTAGTACATGTCTAGCCAAGTTATGAGAGAGTCTAAATGAGACCCCAGTGCCTCTTGCTTTTGCAGGTCTAGGTCATTTTTCTCCTCTAAATAGTCATCCTTCTATCCCCTCATGCCTGCTTAACATGTGCCCAATACCAGCAGGATAGACTGCTTCACATGGAGACGTTAATGACTGACCATCCTCAAGGCAGGACCATCCTGTCTTTTGTCAACATGCCATCACTTCTGGAATCCATGCCATCAACAAGGAAAGAATCGCCAAATTTATAATAGAGGGTCATTTATTTCAACTGTCCCAAAGATGATCCTCTTCTCAAATTTCCAGAAGTCAACAAAAAGAGGAAAAAGAGTAATAATAATTCCAGCCAAATCCTACAGTGTTCCTTTTGATACTAGTCACTTAAAATTAAATATGAAAACAAATTTAACTATAAAACGCTTTGCCATGTACTACACTATTAAGAAGACGTCGCTTTCTCCAAACATAGAACTCCACTATTAGTACAGGTAAGGTGCGGTGGCCTATAATCACACAACTTTGGGATTCTAAGGTGGGAGAATTGCTTAAGCCCAGGAGTTCAAGACCAGACTGGGCAACATAGTGAGACCTCATCTCTACAAAAAAACAAGAAATTAGTCAGCCGTGGTGATGCATGCCTATAGCCCCAGCTACACAGGAGCCTGAGCCAGAGGATCACTTAAGCCCAGGAAATGGAGGCTGTGGTGAGCTGAGATTGTGCCTCTGCATTCCAGCCTGGGTAGCAAAGTGAGATCCCCACTTCACAAACAACCAACCAAAAAAAGGGAAAAAAAATACTGTCAAATCAATTATCTTTCTCTTCCAATCTAATAATAAGATATCCCTCAAGATTCCTTTTTTGTATTTACAAAGTAGTATTTTCTATTATCTTTGATCTATGTTCCAATAGTATCTCATTATCTCATTTTATTTATTTATTTGCTATTTTTCTATTTTTTTAATGCTTTCGCTTTTTCTTTTTTTTCCCCTCCAGAGCCTCACTCTGTCACTCAGGCTGGACTGCAGTGTGGCACAATCACAGCTCACTGCAGCCTTGACCTGCTGGGCTCAGGTAGCCCTCCTGCCTCAACCTCCCAAGTAGTTGGGACTACAGGCGTGTGCCACCATGCCAGGCTAATTTTTTATTCATTGTAGAGAGGAGGTCTCACCAAGTTGCCCAGGCTGGTCTCAAACCCCTGGGCTCAGGCAATTCTCTTGTCTCCGCCTCCAAAAGTGCTGAGATTATAGGCTGAGCCACAACACTGGCTTCTTTTTTTACTTCTTCATAACCTCCTTTGCTTTGACTTGCTGTGGCATATATTGTGCACTTCAATAATTTGGCGTAGACCATTTATTTCTATCTGTATTTCAATATCTTCTTACATATTTGCATATTATGATGTTCCAATTGTGCAAGGTATTCCACTGAGGTAAATTCTTAATCAAATTTCACTGATGTTAATGATGTAATTAACTAACAATGTTAATAGTGAAATTAACTATTAATTCTTAGGTATTAACATTATTAGTTAATTTCATCATTAACATCAGTGAAATTAGCTAAGAATTTACCTCAGTTATATTCACTATTCTTAGTTAATTTCAAATTTTTGATTAATTTCACTAATATTCAAAATTTCTGAAACTTATTTTGTGATCGATTTCATTATTGGAGATGAAAGATATCACCTAAAAATCAAATATATCACAGATGACTGAAGATGAGGAAAAAAATCTCCAACTGTTTCTATTTGAGAGTATCAGATTAAAAATTGCGCTTTCTCTATTTACTCTCTTCAGTAAATCTTCAAAAATTCAACAAAAACAGCAAAAGTCATCTGACAAAAAGCATAGTTATTCTATCATTTAAAAAATCTCTCTCAGATATCCTTTGCACTTTATTCCTACTTCACTCAGAACTGTATGTACTCTTTACCATTTCCCATCCTACTTAGACTACATCTTCTTGGTATTTCCCTTATTTTCAGAGTCACTTAAGCCTTTCTTATGCCCTAGAATGTGGGCTAAATTGCTTTCCCCCCACGTGTAGAAATGATAAAATACAATTACGGTAAAGGACCTGAAGAATGGATAATATTTACTCTCCAAAGAGGCTCCATCCTAACTGTATAGTTAAACATACAATTAGTAGCAAACTAAGAGAGCATTTAGATTAATTAGAACTAGACTCCAGGAGATGAGTTCACAGATTATGCCTAAGAGACAGCAATCAGGTTGGTTCAGTCAATTTGAAAACAAAAAAGTCAATCAACTTAGAGACATTAAAAAAAAGAACCCGTCCAGTGTTTTTCTTTTTGGATGATGTAAATTTAGCCTGAGTGAAAAAATAAGCTCTTCTTCACACAGATATAGATTTTTCATATTGTCCGGCATATATTTGACACCTTGTAACATATGACATTCTAATTTTGGCACAGCCTTTTCAGAACTCCCCGCGTGCTATCAAGGAAGAGAAAGAAGTAGAACTGAAAACAAAGAGGACCATATCAAACATATTAAAAATGACACAGGAAAAAAAAATGACTGGTTTGTTTTAGTATATATTTAGTTTGTCTACAATATGATTCATAATATGAATAAGATAATCACAATAAGCATCTTATCTATATTTTACTTAATTTTGCATTGCCAGAAGCCATAGTGAGATCTAAGATAGCCTAATAATGTTCAAAAGACTAACCAAAAATAAATAAATAAATCACAACGAAACACAATACAGAACAATTACCATCCATGGGAAGAACAACGAAGGCAATTTTTTCTCTAGCTGTAATCTGTTTATAATTATGACCCTGCAAACAAGGCAACACATAAAATAAACAGCGAGAAACTCCTAGTCAGCTTCCTTGTTATAAACGTATGGTATCTTCAAGCTTTTAATCTTCACAGCCCTGAATGACAACGGGGATTCCGCAGTTCTTAGGTGGCTGCTCACTTCATCGGTACCAGCATTCAGATATACAAGTTCATGTTCCACAGGAGCTAATTGATTTTTTTAAATGTTAAAACCCCACAGAGCATGACAAAAAGCACAGGGTTTAACCTGAAACTCAGCATTGGGAGAAAGTAGCTTTTTGTTTGTCAGTGACAACTGAAGAAATATGAAAAATGCTCTCTGAAAAATATATGAATATTATCGGAAATTGTGACTTGTTAAAATTTCATTTCATTCTAGTGGACTAGGAAGTACAAGTTGCCTTCTGCTACTCCAGCTATTTACAGTTTTCTATTGAGTGACTTTCTAGAGAAGGTTATATAGATTGTGTTATGTATACTCAGAGATCAATATATCTGGAAAAGAAAAAGATAACACTTTTAATGTTTTTCAGATAGTTGAATCACTAAGCTGTTTTGCAACTGGCAGCTTGGAACAGAGAACTCAACTATTTCATGCGTGTAATGCTAAAACAGGTTCATGTGAGAACACATTCTTGAAGACATTTTTGATGATATTCAACTTTTTTAAAACAACACAAAATGCATATTACTGATGGGTGTGTATCAAGATTTTCTTTTATTTAACAGATACAGAGATACTCTACTTTCTAAGAAGAAATTTACGTTTACTTATCAATAGATAATATACCTATTCATGCCAACATTTTTAATTAAATACTGGGAATTTAGCTTTGTACTTGTAATTATTCATGTCTTTGTAGTAGCCACCCTATTAAGCTATTTTATTAGAGTTTTATTTAAAAGTTTACTTTGTTAAATTACAGATTATAGTCATGAGTCCTGAAGGTGAATCAACTTTGTTTTTGCACAGTTTTGCCAAGGCAGTCAGAGGGTGAAGAAGTTTTTGCCAAGTCAGAGACCACCCCTGGAGCCAGGGTGGCACTAATGGTGGCGGGAACATATGGTAAGATCAGCCCGGAGCCCAAACAGGTGAAGGTGAATGAGGAGGAGCAGCAGTGGTGCCCTGTAAAGTGTGGATGCGGACTGAGATGGCTGGCGACTCGACAGGTGAGAATCCGGAGCTCTGAGGAGGATGACTTGGCATGAATGTCAGGGGGTGCCAACCACTCTGCTGAACTGCAAAATGTGAGTCAGATGCCTTTCCTGTAGGGGAGTTGGGAAATTTGAGATTCTCATGAACTCTCTGAGACCACTAGGGGGCCATTTGATAAACGACAGTGTCAGTGTTCTAAATGGAGTCTCAGCATCTGCTGAAATAAATGTACATCAAGTGCCCAGTTTATTAATAGAGTGTTACTCCCACCCAAACAATGTGCAATAATGACTTGTGCATCTCATACCAGCAGTCATTACACAAGGGAGAGAGAGAGAGAGAGACCTCATTCAAGCATAGCACACAGTTCTTAATATTATGTTACTACATTCTTTCTTTTTTCAAAAAAAAAAGAATTAATTTGAGATGTCATGCTTACATAAATGAATACTTTCACTTGCTACCAGATTTCTGGGTCTTCCTTTATTTTATGACTTGGTATTCACAACACAGACCTTCTGTTAGAGTTACTATTATCGTTCTACCTTCTGCACTGTATTCATATTTTAAATGCAAAGCATGGTCTGTATTGTTTCCTACAAGGCAGATTTCCCAGAAAGATTTTTTTTAAGCCCTGCTGTAACCAGCGAGGCTGCCAACTTGAGGTGATGACTCACACGTTGAGTTTTGCATACATTCAAGTACAGAATCCAGGAAGAGGCATTCTCTTTCCCTCCTTGCTCTGAAGGGGACACTGACAGTTGTGCTCATGCACAGGACTGTGTGAAAAAGCTTAGGTCTTAAAAATCTTTTAGAGTATTTTGCACATAATTATTTTGTGTTGCCCTCAGGTGAAAAATGGCTCTTGGGCACAGCTTGTGGGGAAACAACAACAACAACAACATAGGGGTAGTTAACTGAATTCCATTTTTGAATGCAACTCTAAACAGATGAACATTCATTTTATTTTATTTTATTTTATTTTATTTTATTTTTTGAGTTGGCACGCTCACGGCCACCGCAGCCTTGGCCTGCTGGACTCAGGTGATCCTTCCACCTCAGCCTTCCAAGTAACTGGAACTACAAGTGTGCACTACCACTCCTGGCTAATTTTTTTTTTATTACTGTAGAGACGAGGTCTCGCCAAGTTGCCCAGGCTGGTCTTGAACCCCTGGGCTTAGACAATCTTCTCATCTCAGCCTCCCAAAATGCTGGGATTACAAGGTGTGAGCCACTGCACCCGGCAACATTCATTTTAATCAGGCTATTAATCTCTATACCGACATTTAACATGTAATTGCAGGGAAACATGATTTAGGGGAAGATGGAGACAGAGATCCTAACTAGGCACACCTGAGTATTCTGTGCTCTTCCTCAAACAGGATGTGGGTTTGCTGATGTTGTTAGCTTCAGAAATCAGGAGTATCTGGTGGCTGGAAATGTCCTTTCAAAGGAAAGTCAAGGATTATAAGTGAAATGGTTTCAGAGTGATGATTTAAGAGGCTTGTGGCAATGGTGCATACAAAATTATGCTATTATTCCAGTATCTGGCAGTATCACACTCAGGAGGACAGGGTCCCTGGCCCCAGCATGCCCCTCAAGAAAAGGCTATGGGGCCCAGGAGTAGGGCTCCAGTCCTGGATAGCCTCTGGTCAGTATCTGTTTCCTTGATGGGAATTTAAAAGAACTTCAGAGTGAATGGTTGTGTTCTCTTTAACCAATATCCATTGCTCCTGGAAACCCAAAGTAATCAAAAACATATTTAAACCAGTGGTTAGAAACGTGTGGTCTCTGCCCCAGCCACAGCAGCAGCATCTTGTCAAGGATCTTGTTACAAAAGTGAATTTTCAGGTCTCACCACACCTCCACTAAAGTAGAACCTTTTGACTAGGGCCCAACAATCAGTGATTCTGATGCTTTCTAAAGTTTTAGGGCCACTGGTTTAAGCTTTAAGCAAGTAGGTGCAGTTACTCTAGATTACTCTTGGGTTTAATTGATCTGAAACTTGTTGTCTCCCCTGACTTCACTCACATAGCCCATACACCTCTAGCAGTTTCAACCTGCAACACATCTACAGTTCTAGAAAATACACCCATTTTTCCAATAAAAGGGCAAAAAAGGCCCTCTGTGTAGGCTACCAGGTACTTCTTCCATCCCCGCCATGAAGAATGTGTTCACTCTGTCTAAGGGGTTTCTGTGACTGTGGTAAACTGAACTATCGGGACTTTCTAACCTTTTTGAACATTTGTCAACCATCAGCCTGATGACTGTCCATAACATGTTCCCATGCCTTTGGTCTCTTCAGTACTACCCTGGCTACAGAAGACACAAGTTCCTTCTTCATTCCCTCTCTCATCTTCTTCTTCCCTGAGGTCCACTCTAAAGGATTTACCTCATATTCTTCCCTATGATGCAATTTAAACTGTAGAACACTCTTTCATGTTTCTGAGACTCCTCTTGTACCTTCATTTCCCTCCCAGAAACAGAAGAAAGCCAGAAGAGTGTGCGGAACAGGATCACACTGCTATGTGAAGTTTTTTCATGACAGTTTTCCTATCAGCTTGCTTGCACGTCTTTACTTGATTGTTTTCCTTTTTCCACTTGGGATAAAATGTGTCCTCTTTCTCTACCTCCTTTCTGATCAATACTTAGAAAAATAATAAAGTAACAGTTTCCTTGGTGACAGATATCCACCGACTGCACTTTTCTATTACTTTGCTTAGCTTGGTCTGTCCTAATAAGAGACAGTTGTAAGGCTACCGAATCCTAAACCAGGGGAAGTGAGGACCAGTTGGAGGCCTGAACTTCACCTGCACATACATTACTTATGTACCTAATTCTGACTTGTATCCCATATCTTTAAAATAAATTTTAAAAATAAAGAGAGAGAGTTATTATAGAGTAGAAAGGGCACTGTGGGTTAGAAGATCCATGGTTCAAGGGACAATTCCAGCATTTATAGACTTACCAGCACAGGCCACTTAAAACCCTAAGCCAGAGTCTCCTGACCTGCAGAATGGGATCCATGACTACCCCTGCCCTCATACTCTAGACCACTCTTGGGAAGACTCAATCTTAAAAATGCATATGAAGTCATCGTGAACACTGTAAAGAGCTGTATAAACCTGAGTTACTAGTTGCAGAGAGAGAGCTTACCAGACTCAAAGTTACCAAACAAATAGAACTAGGACTTGAAAGCAATCATAAGTCTCCATAGACTCACAATAGCTTTTTAATCTATAGAGTTGCCATGCCACAAAGAATTTAGACAGTTTGATCCAACTGACTAGCTGGTAAGTGTGAGTAATAAAAAGCAAATAGTAGTTGTTCAGTTTGACTGAAACAGGTTTAAGTAGAAAAACTTGGAAAATATGGCTTAAGTTATTTCCATATTTAGAGGAAATTGGACCAAAAGGAGACTATATACCAAAGACCACACTACCTAAAAGAACCGAAGAAAGGGACTTGGGGTCAGTAATGGCATATAGGGGGTCTTTGCTAAAATAGAATAGGCTTTGTGGTTCATTAGTAATGCCTTAATTGATTATGAGAGATAATCATACCCATAAGGAATGACTTTGGATGATTTCCACAGTATAGATTTCCATCCATTTAAATGACCCTTGAAAATAATGCACAATATTTATTATCCCGGGTTTTCTTCAAGTCTCAGGAAAAAATATTGATTTGGAACTCAGAAATCACCAAAACAAAAAGGCTAAAATAAGACAGAATGTCTTTGCTCTCTTTATTACTGCAACCACATAAGAAATGAAAAAACAGCCCTCGGCACTAGCAGTGTTAATTATCTACATTATTTTTCCTGGTTTACAATCTTGAAAAAAAAATTCAGCCTATTAACCTTGTAGAGTGCATTCTCATAGACCATTTGCTCAGCATGAGTTTACAGCCAATCTCAAATTGTTAGTGTCAATTCTCCAGGTTTAGTGGCTCCAAAGGTCACTTTCTCCAGTTACTGAAGATTAGAGTCTTCAGAGAAATGGGGTCCTTAAAGTTAACATATTTTCATCACAAAGACCCATTTTCCAATTCAGAAGATAAATGTCTTTTATTGGTTACATAAGAAATGACAGCAAACAACAGGACACAATTCATATTGGTTTTTATTTTTCTTCTGAAAAAAACTCCCTAATCCATATCATTTATTCTAATACATGAACATAAATGGTGCTCATTCTTATCCAGTGAATTATGCTGTGCCCCGGGATTTTATTACTCTGAGATTTAAAAAATAACATAAAAACATAACACTAATTTAAAAAAATAAGAAACAGCAGTGCCTCCTAATATGACCCAAAACAGTGTTTGTCAAAGTGTGGCCCACACACTTGCAACCAGAACCAAGGAGGCTGCTTCTTAAAGTTCCTCAACTCCGTCCTAGGGAATTAGACGGGAGGGGAATTCGGCAGTTGCCCTTTCACCAGCATTTCTGATGACCCCCATGCACACTCGTTTGTGAAACAGTCAAGTTAGCCAGTGGCTCCCAAGTCTGCTGCACATCATAGACACCTAGAAAACTGATAAAAACACCAAGAGCCAAACCTCAGCCCAGACCAATTAAATCAGAATCTATGGGCCACAGGTTACATTGCCAGATAAAATTCAAAACATACTTCTTACCATGTAACCTAAAATTATGTGTACCTCCTAGAACTACTGAAAGTTAATAAAAATACAATAAATATACAAGAGCATATTTCTTTAACATGCTTATACTAACAAATTATTTGTGTTTCCAAAATTTAAATTTAACCAAACATTCTGAGTTCTTATTCATTAAATTTGGCAACCCAAGAAATAGGCCCATGCATGATTTTTTTAAAGCTTTTTTCCTGGAGTCAACTGGGCAGTTGGGATTGAAAACAACTGATTCTAAACCAAATTAGCCTCCAAAATATTGAAATATTTAGCTGCACAGAAACACTCAGGTATTAGAGGTAGAGTTGAAACAATCTAGTTCAGAGGTAGGCAAAAAGAATGAAGTACTTGTCACAAATTGACTATTTCATGTACTCCTATTTGTTTCCCAAAAAATCTCATAGGGGTTGACTGATTTTTTAGCTAAGTATATAATAAATCTAAGGCTTAAGTATAAGACTCAAAAATAAGACTTAAGCCTTGTGCATAGAATAATATCTTTTTAAAATAAAATATTCTTTTAGGAAATACTTAGATAATACTAAGTAAAACAAAGACTTCCAAAAGGCTGGTTTCTGTGGTCAGCTAAAGTATTCTATAATTGATACATTGGCTTCTACAGTCATAAACCCTCTCTCTGGATCACTAAGATTCCCAGGAGGGGAGGAGTTATGAATAATAACCACCTCTTTTCAGTAACATTCACTCTTTGCTTTGAAGCGTTCATATGGCAGCCGAAAACTAGTGGTATTTCCTTTTTAGGAAAGGATTAGGAGCCTGTAGACATTACCCAATTGCCCAATGAATGGGGATACAGATGGAATAAACACAGGAGCAAAATCATCCACAGGTTTACACAGTACGGAAGAAGATGCAGGGAGAATATATGTTGCTGTAGTCTGCAAAGCTAGAACAGCAAAATAAGACTCATAAACCGCCACAAAATTTCTGGAGAGGTGGATTCCTCCATTACAGTCACCCATTTAAAACACCAATGTAATCTACACATAACAATAATTTACAATAAAATATAAGCGGATATATGAGCCTTATGTGAATAACATTTTCTTAAAAAGAATTTCAACTTGCAAGTTTCCTTGATATAAATGGGTTACAATTTAAAACAAAAGGCGCCGGGCACAGTGGTTCATACCTTTAATCCCAGCACTTTGGGAGGCTGAGGCAAGAGGATTCCCTGAACTTACAGGTTCGAGACCAGCCTGGGCAACTTGGTGAGACCTCATCTCTACAATAAATCAAAAAATTAACCAGGTGTGGTGGTATGTGCCTATAGTTCCAGCTACTTGGAAGACTGAGGCAGAAGGATCACTTGAGCCTAGAAGGTCGAGGCTATGGTGGCCGTGAGCGTGCCACTGCACTCCAGCCTAGATGACAGAGTGAGAGACTCCAACTCAAAAAATAAATAAATAAATAATAAAAGATCAAAAGGTAAAGAAAGCTGAATTCTAATCAGATGAAAAATTTCAGGGGTTGCTAAATAAATTTTAGCAAGAAGGTATCTTTGTAATGTACCATTGTAAACAAAGAAAGAACACAGACACATTGATCAATATGGGAAAGATATATCTCCATTTTGTTTAATTATGGGGGTAATTTCTATCTATCGCTGTCCACATGAAAGTTACTAGAAATGTATATTCCCAGTATCATATCAAGATATCACATCATATCACTTAGCCATCATCTTGCTTTCCAAAATAAATATGGAATTTTAACATTATCTTGATATCTATCAGTATAACTCCAGACTTTGGTGATAATTAATCCACTTCTTCAAAACCTCATATTTACCAAAGAGGGAAACATAAATGACCAGCAGATGACCTAAATGGTTTTCACTGAGTTAACATAGTGATCCTAATGACCATTTACCATGGCTCCTGGTAAATTATTTCCCATTGCCGGGCTCGGTGGCTCAGCCTGTAATCCCGTGCCTTTGGGAGGCTGAGGTGAGTGGATTGCCTGAGCCCGTGGGTTCGAGACCCGCCTGGGCAGCGAGACCTCATCTCTACAATAAATCAAAAAATCAGCCGGGCGTGGTAGCGCATGCCTGTAATTCCAGCTACTTGGAAGGCTGAGGTGGAAGGATCGTTGGAGCCCAGCAGGTCGAGGCTGCAGTGGCCGGGAGCGGCCACTGCACTCCAGTCTGGGCAACAGAGTGAGACTCCAACTCAAAAAAAAAAAAAAAATTATTTCCCATTACTAATTATAGTAGGTTGGCTCATATGAACCTGCTGATTGTTTATGTACCAAATTTCTTTAAGTTAAAAATAAACTATGTAAAAGATGCCCCTTCACTTGAGGTTCACTGTATACCTATTTTTCCCTTTTTCATCTAGGGCAGCACTATCCCTCTTTGAATGCATGGCATAGACTCTTCTGGCTAAGATCATCTAGTATAAGCACTCTTCAAAAATAATAACTCTCTTATCATGCATATTATTAGCAAATAATCATTCCCAGGAGTAATTCTGGAAGACCAACTGGGGTTTGTCTCAATTCTAAGTATTATATAATACAGTTCTACCCTGAGCCTCACCATCTTGTCTCCCCTTCAGGACAGTGAAATGTGGGTTGCCAGATTTAATAAATAAATATATGGTATGCCCAGTTAAGTTTGAACTTTAGGAAGAGACTGTTCTGTTCTCTTTCCTTGAGTGGGAGAGTCTAGTTGGACACTTTAAAATTACAATTCATTTACTGAAAATAAAAATAAAAGTTCAAACTGAACTCTAGACTATAGAAATGGTCATTAAACATGAAAATTTTCTACCCCCAGCCTATGAGTTATTATCAGATTTTCAGTTCATTAATTCGTGAGATATTCACGGCTTATAATTCTCCTAGCTTTTCTGTCAATATAAAGGTTAGAATTTAATGAGAGTTACCACACTAAACCTCTTAATTTTTATAAATACTTCACCTGTGTTGTGATTCGCATTAGTAAAAATGGCTTAAATGGAATGGCCTAAGAACATCATTTGTGGTTGATCATCTATTATTTAAAGTTTACACATTTAATCTGGAATTAAAGGTATAATAGCACATGTTCTTAATTTTTAAGTTTTTTAAAATATGAGACAACCAGTAACATTTCCAATTCTATCTAAATTTTTTAAAATCATAGTTTGGATTTCTCTAAATATCAAGCCATGCTCCATGGTCCATGAATATATTCATTAGGACTGCAGCCAGCAGTGTGCAAATTTATCAATAACTCGCAAGTAACAGAACTGAAAGAGTGCTCCAACTTGAAGTCTACTGACAATCCTCTGAAGCTAAAAACCTTTCAGTCTATCAAGCATGGATTTATTAATGATTTCTGACCTTAAAAGATTTTGGGGGGAAGTGCTGAAAAATTGAAAGGTCTCATTATTGGATAAAAACTTCTTCTAGAACATGAAATATTATTCAAAAATCCATAACTAGCACTGAGATTGTATAAAACAACAAAGGATCTCAAAATCTGCTGCCCTCTCTCTTCTCTCTTCAACAGTGACAAGAACTTTTGTCTGGCTGGAGCCTGATACTATCTAAAGATACATTTTTATGTCCCCATTAAAAGTAAGATTAAGGAGACAACAAATATTGAACAAGCCTATTTAATGCATGGAAAAACATCTAACTACCAATAGCATTTAAAAAATAATCAGGATTGCCTTCTTTGGGAATAAATGTGCATCCCCAGAAATAAGTATGAGAAGAAAACACCTCTATGAGAAGAACCCTCTGACATCATAATACTTTAAATTCTACATTAAAGAAGGTCTCAGAATTATTTTCTAGATTTATACATTGCCATGCCCACTGTCTTCAACTTCTCACACATTATATTGGGATTAATATTTTAGAGCACTTTCTTCCATTGCGTGGTGTGCTTCACCTTCACAACAACCTAGAGAAGGACTAAGGACAGATTCAAAGGGTATCACTAAGGATTAAGAAAAAGAGCTTTGACGTTTGCATAATACCAAAATGGAATAAAGATACCAAGGAAGGTACTGATGGGGAAAATACAGATTCCGATGAATTTGTCAGGACATTGAAGGCAAAGAAAAACCAGAAACATAAACTTTTTTTTTTTTTACTTTCAGAAAAGTAGAGGAAGATATGGTCATGCCCACCTCATAGGGATGGGGTTGTTTTAATATGTTCTCCATGGCCACACCAAGGATCATTTTCAATGATCAGGACAAATTAGAGATAATTACAGAGATGGGCCAGAGAGGGCATCCTGTGCATCAATAATGAAGGTAAAGAGAGTTTAGTTTTAGCTTTTGAAAAATTAACTCTAAATGAATCAGAGACCTAAATGTAAAACCTCAAACCATAAAAAACTTTAGAAAATGCAGGACACACCCTTATGGAAGTTGGAACTGGCATCCAATTCCTGAGCAAAACCCTAAACACACAGGCCATAAGAGATAAGATAGATAAGTGGAACCTCATTAAACCGACAAGCTTCCGCAAAGTCAAAGACACCATCAAGAGAGCAGGGAGACAGCCTGGGAAAAAGTATTTGCCAACTCCATGTCTGACAAAGACCTGACATCTAGGATCTATAAGGAACTCAAACGTGCTGAAAAGAAAAAAACAAACAACCCCATTACAGAGTGGACAAAAGGTATGAACAGATACTTCTCAAAAGAAGACATACGAGCAGCCAACAGATACATGAAGAAAAGTTCAACCTCACTAGTCATCAAGGAGATGCAAATTAAAACTACACTGAGATACCACCAAACTCCAGTCAGAATGGTCATTACCAATAACTCAAAAAATAACAGATGCTGGAGAGAATGTGGTGAAAAGGGAATACTTCTATACTGTTGGTGCGAGTGTAAACTAGGGCAGCCTCTGTGGAAATCAGTGTGGCGATTCCTAAAAGCTCTAAAAATTGACCTTCCATATGAATCTGCAATCCCCCTACTGGAATATACCCTGAAAAACTCAAACCACTCTGTAAAAAAGATACCTGCAAATGTATCTTTATTGCAGCATTGTTCACAATAGCAAGATCATGGAACCAACCATGCTGTCCATCAAAAGAGGACTGGATTTAAAAAATGTGGTACATATACACAATGGAATATTACACAGCCATAAAAAAGAACAAAATCATGAATTTTGCAGCAACCTGGATGGAATTAGAGTTTATGATACTGAGTGATCTCTCACAGAAACAAAGATCTAAGTATCACATGTTCTCACTCATAAGTGGACCCTGAACAACTAGCGTAATACTATAAGAAAAGGATTGACAGTGGTGGGAAACTATGGGGGGGCAGGGAGGTGGGATTAACGGTAGTCAATATCTGTCTGGGGACGGGGGGCACACCTCATCAACAAGGGTACCTGCACAATGCATACTTATATACCTAACCCTTAACTGTACCCCACAATTTTAAAATTAAAAATATGTTTTTTAAAAAAGAAAGAAATAGGGCTGAACAGTCTTCAAGTTCAGCATTGGCTCCTGCCTAGTAGCACACCTGTATAGAAAATCAAAAGGGAAAATAAGACAGTTTACTTCAATAAGACTAGTTTTGCTTAACTGAACTCTTCCTATATCCAAGGAGGAACTTTCAGTGCTTGCTGCCCTCTACTGAGGACAGATGGCTGACACCCCTACAGGAGGTCAGGCGGGAGGGAGTGCTAGAGGGTTGAGGCTGTTAGAAAAAGCTTCTCTGTGGAGGTGAGACTGGGAAAGTCTCCCAGGAAGGGTCTATGTTTGACAAATGGGAATCAGAAGAACAGTGGTGATGGCAACTTGGAGCAAAAGTTCACAGGCAGGGGCTAGGTAGCCCTGTTGGAGAACATTTCAGAGACTGGTTTGACTGCTTCAGAGATATTTGGTAGAGAGCTTAGAGGAGTTGTTTGGAGAGTTTAAAGGGGGCCAAAAATACCGAAGAACTATCCTGCTATAAAGACCAGGTGAATAATCTGGGCATCTCTTGCTATCTACAGTGTAATCTATGGACCAGCAGTATTAACACCATCTGGGAACTTACAGAAATGCAGACTCAGGACTCACCCTAGACTGCTTGAATAGGATTCTGCATTCTGACAAGATCCCCAGAGGGATCTTGAACACACTATGCTGTTTCTCAAGCACACGGATGCTCCAGCATTTAGTTGAACCATCTGGTACTAAAGCTGCATGCTCACACGCTCAGGAAGCTCCATGCTCATCGCAGGTTAGACAAATGAGAGGGTAGCAAATACCAAACAGTACTTAGGAACTTTAATTTGATGAAGATGAGCTGGATAGATGTAAGGCACAAACAGCAGTCATTTCGAAGATGGTAGATAGGATTATATCTGTGAGTAGGGTCCAGCCAAACCAACTTTACACAATCTCTTTGATCCCAGCTTTGCACTCAGGGACACAGGATGGAATAAGTATTAAGACTCCCTGACCAGGTATGGTGGATCATGTCTATAATTCCAGCACTTTGGGGGGCCAAGGCAAGAAGATTCTTTGAGTCCAGGAGTTTGAGGCAGCCTAATCAACATAGCGTGATCTCACCTCTGTAAATTTTGTTTTAAAAGAATCCTGGCTTGTACCTAAGAAATTCATTCCAAGGATGATACCTCCATCTCTTATTTTTCCATCCCTGCCTGCAGAAAGCAGAGTTCCTAGCCGGGGCACTCGGCTCCCAGTATCTAGAGTGTTGCTCATAGTATACATGGAGTATAGGAGGCACTCCATAAATGTGGTTACTACTGTTGTTATAATAATAAGCATTTCTAATATCTTGACTGTGCCTCCTCAGCTGTGCAATCTGCTCCTGCTAGCTTGGGTTTACCTACCTTACTGAGACTTTTAAGAACCTGGCGTAGAAAGATCTGGATTTGAGGCAAACCAGCCCAAAACTTTAGAATTCAGTCATCTCCTTCTCAACCCAAGGAAACTGAAGCCAGGAAAAGAAGCCGTTAAGCCCTCATGTCTTTAGAAAGAAAAAAAAAAAGATCATCTGACTTCACAAAATGAGAAAGTATATGATATTCTCTTTTTTCACGTTCAATGACATGGTCACCTACAAACACAGGTCTAATTTTCAAGTTGGTTTGTTGTTGTTATTGTTGTTGTTGTCGTTGTTGTTGTTTGGAGATGATGACAATGATGATAATGATGACAAAGGCTGCTGAATATAATCCACCTCGCCAAATTACTTTGTGGTTCCTTAAGAGCCATAAGCTCTGCAGATCTCATCGCATCTTAATGCATTGCTTTGTAGCGACCCAGGAAGGAGACCAGCCAGTATCATCCATCAAAGTGTCCTTTCTAATGTAGTCTGGGTTCACTTTAGAAGTCCCTCTACCTGCACACTGGCCAGGCCTCCTCCTCACTCCTCTGCCATGAAAGCGCTGCCTCTAGTGCTTTAGATTGTCTCCATGTTTTTCTTATTTAAATATTTATAAATGTAATGCAGTCATGCCCCAGTTCATCAATAGTAAATTCTTCTTATATTTAATGACAGAGAGATGCAGAACAATAAAGCGTTAATGCTTCTGCCTTTCTCATTGCATGCTGATTTGTTCCTTGCACCAGACTCTGAGTCTGTTCTCGCATCCTCCTAACTTTGCCACCAGCGTGAAGTCAGTCCTCAGAGAGCATGATGTTTCAAAGAGTATACAGCTCGCCGGGATCTCTTTTTTTTTTTGATTTGGAGTCTCACTCTGTCGCCCAGACTGGAGTGCAGTGGCCGCTCCCGGCCACCGCAGCCTCGACCTGCTGGGCTCCGGCGATCCTTCCGCCTCAGCCTTCCGATTAGCCGGAATTGCAGGCATGCGCTACCACACCCGGTTGATTTTTTGATTTATTGTAGAGATGAGGTCTCGCTGCCCAGGCGGGTCTCGAACCCGCGGGCTCAGGCAATCCACTCACCTCAGCCTCCCAAAGGCGCGGGATTACAGGCTGAGCCACCGAGCCCTCTCCGGGATCTTTTAAGTGGTGTCTTGCCCAGTGTTTTGGGGAGAAGACCTGTTAAGACTTTTTCTCAAATGTGCACAAGAATAAATTCTAGATGAATGAATCATTTTCCACCTTAAGTTTAAAACTCAAATTTTTTTAAAGAAAATTGAGTGCTAATATTAACCTGATTTGAGAAAGAACTTTTTAAAGCATGATACCAAAGTCAGAAACCTTAAAAAAATGATTGATATAGTTAACCAAATTAAAAAACCAAACTTGTGAAATGCAAAAATGTCACATAATATTAGTAAAATTAAAAAGCAAATAAATCTATTGGGTAAATGTTTATAATATATGATGAATATATTCATCATTGGGTATATTGGGCAAATATTTGTAATATATGGGTAAATACTTGTAATATTTGGATAAATATTTGTAATATAGGATGGTATTGGGTGAATATGTATAATATATGATGAACAAAAAACATAACAGTTGCACATGAAAATAACTGCTTGAAATAAATTTAAAAATGAGAAATACTTTAAATATTAAAAATTTCAATAGCAAAGGTTATAAGAAGGATCCCCAAAAAAGAAATGCAATCAATCAATATATATAAGTATTCAATCTTATTTTTTTCAAACAAATACAGCTCAAAGCCATGCTATAACACTATATTTTTCACCTATTAATAATTAATATATTGCTAGGGAGGTATAAGTTGATTCACATTTTCTAGACAACAATTTGCCAACATTTTAATAACTTTTAAAATGTGTGTATGCATTTTTAGCAATGCTACATGTAGAAATATATCTTCATTAGAAGTAAAGTTGTTTTTATGATCTAGCTCTGTAATTATTAACCTAAAGGTTGTTCATGATATATTGCTATATTAGAGAAAACACAGGTTTAATGAATGGTATTTTTTCTCATTATGCATTTTATGTAAAATGAGAATGATGTCATCCCTATGCTTGCAAAGGATACCATTAAGCATTACTATCTGGGTGGTATTTAATTATCATTATTAATATTTTGTATTTTATTAAAATAAGTTAAATATAAAAATACAAAGATTTATTAATATTTTAATTAATTTTTTCTTGTGCAGGTTATATCATTTTATATAATCTGGGATGTATTCATTATTATAATACTGGCTCACTAAAATTAAAAATAAATAAATATCTACAATTCAGAGGGAAGAAGGAGAGTGGGAGCCAGCATACAAAATATTCAGAAGGGATTTCCTCTTGTAGCAAACAACTAAGCAGAGAGGGCTCACCCTTTCAGAGGGACTAGTTACAAATGGAAGAAAGAGAGGTCTTGTCTGTCTCCTTTGCTCTAGATCAGATTTCACTGCTTTCTCTGCTCTCTCAACTATTCCAGGAAATTCCAACAGTTAAACATCTACATGGATTATACTGGACTTCTAGCAAGTGAGAGTTTCCTAATGGCTTATTTTAGTGAACACAAGCAATATGTATTGATATACTATTTATGCAAGATTCTAACGACTTGTGATAGCTCTATGTGTCCTATATTAGATATATTAGAAGAGACTTTTTTAAAAAATTGACACATAAAAGCTATATATATTTATGGTGTACAACATGGTCTTGATATGTTTATACACTGTGAAATGGCTAAATCAGGCTACTCAACACATGCATGATCTCACATGCTTATCTTTTTTGTGTGTGGTTAGAAGATTTAAAATCTACTCTACTCTCTTGGCAATTTTCAAATATAATATATTGCTACTAACTATACAAGGCACAACAATTGGTTTGCAAACCATCCTAGAAAAAGTGCTCCATATCTCATTGCCGAATATCACTACAGTCATCTTCCAAGTACTCGTCTTGGGAAGCCATGCACCGATGCCAGTACCTAGTCCACTGTCAAAGCAAGCTTGGAACGATTTTTCTGGAATGGCTATCAGAGCTGTTGTCATTATTTGTTGAGATCTGACAATTAAGTTCAAAAATTGTTCTGTCAGTGGACTAGGCGCCTGCATCGGTGCATAACTTCCCAAGGGGAATATTTTGAAGGTGACCATAATGACATACAGAAATGAAGTATGTAGCATTTTTTTCTAGGATGGCCCATGAACTTAATTGTTGGACCGCATAGTCACAATTATGTAGAATAGATCTCTTGAACTTATTTCTTCCTATCTGATGGAAATGTTGAGTGCTTTGAACAACATCTCCTGAGTTTCCCCTGCTCCAAGACTCTGGTAACCACCATTCTATTCTCTACTTCTATAAGCTTTTTTAGATTCCACATAAAAGTCAGATCATGTGGTATTTGTCTTTCTGTGTCTGTCTTATTTTACTAACCTAAGTATTCATCATGAATGAATGGAAAAGACAAGGTGGTATATATACACAAAGGAATGCTATTCATTCTTTAAAAAGAAAGAAATCTAGTCATTTGGGACAACATAGATGAGCCTGCAGGACATTGTGCTAACTGAAAAAGTTGGAAGAACTTCTGCATGGGCCTCATACTTGGGAGACTAGCCTCTTCACCTGTCCTGCCAGAAGACCTCTTCAGAACACCTAATCTAACCTTACCTATCTTCCTTAAGAGCTGCAGAGTAAACAACAGTATCACTAGAAACTGTGCTGCAACCCAGAATACAGTCACAAAATTTAAGTTAGGAGACAAAAATCTTCATCATTTGAAATCACAAAGATCAAAATGTGCAGATAATAGAGTAGAGACCATGACTACTTGCTTCAAGGAAGAGTGGTGTTCGTCCTCACAATCACAGCGTCATGTGAAATAAACTAACAGACGAAAAAATGGGCCATAAACCCAGTGAACAGACATAAGTGTTCGGGCAGGTCTCAGCAGGATTTACTGACCTTGAAAGACAGATCCAGGCAGATTGAGCAGAGGTAGGTCCAAGAGATAGGTTTCCAAATGGTCCATTCCCTACTAATAACTGAAAGTACTCTTTGAATAAATCGGAGGTTCTTTATGTGCCTGGGGAATAAACCAGTGGTTCTTTTTGTGCCTACAAGGCCCCAAATCATTTTGGCTTTTCACTGCAAATGTTTTGAGTGTCATAATTCATTTCCCTTTAAGATTCCATCATGAAGACACACACCCTCAATTAGCAGGGACCCTGGAACCTTGTGTCTGCAGTTCAGAGATACTACCAGCAGGTGGCAACATTGGTTTATGGAGTAATGTCACAGGTACGTCTTGGTCCAGTGAGAAGCCCCATAGATATGCTTCCTGAGATGTCTAGTTTAATTCTTTCAAAACACAAAACTATTTACGAAGACTCCAATGCTTAGTGGGAAAGAGGGACCTCTAATGGTAAATGTACATATTTGTACAACTATTATAAGAAGTAATGTTCCATTTGCAAATAAAAATCAAAGGAAAAAAAGACTGGATAGTTTGGGAGACTCATAGCTATTTATTATCAGTTAATTTTTTGGGCAAATTCTACAATCAGAGTTTATATTAAGCTACATTTTCAGAGATGGCCTTAGATGCCTTTCTTCTAGTCCTGCATTTTCCAGTTATTGTCTGATTTACATGTTCTATGATTCCCCACAACCAAGTAAACAATGTCTTTAATCATCTCTTCATGAAGATGCTGACCTCAATGGTCAAGGGCTCTGGCCGTGGTGTCAAAGAGCCTTGGGTTTACGATGTTCACCATTTACTTGGGCAGATTACTTAATCTGGTTAAACCGAAGTGACTTCCTCTATAACAAGGTGCTAACACTCTGCCTCATAGGTTTAAACGAGAGAACACGTGGTTAAAGCACTAAATTGAAAGTGCTGTGCCTGGCAGGTAGCAGGCCCTCACAAATGCTCTCCATTTCGTGACTTATAATAAATCCTTGATTAGGCACCTTTACTGTTATTTGAATGGTCAGACTTAAAAGAAAACTCATCATAGTTTCCTACCCTAATCACAAAGGACGAAGGACAAGACCACATTAGCAAAGGGACACATGCTCCCTTTTACAGCTGATTTCAATCTCCTCTTCTGACTGTCCTTCTAGGCTGCACTCTGCAATTACAGCTCTTATCAATGTTGTATTCCACTGGCCTGACTCACCATCCCCATGGCTTTTCCTGCAGCTGTCTGGCTGCTCAGCACTTTTTTTCTTCCATATCTACTACTTTAAGGAAATCTCTTCCTTAGCAGGGTCACTTCTTCTTTTCTTTATCATTCCAAATATTCTAAACATAACCAGGACATACTGAAATGACTGCACACAATCATTTTATTTTCTCCAGATCCCCTTCGATTTTATTCCATCTCCTTGTCTGTTTCCTTAGTTTATTCTCCTGCGAAAATGGGCCAGGTCAATCAGCCAGTTGAAGTAAACATTTTGCCCTTAACCTGTTGACCTCAGAATCTTCTGTGTGAAAAACCCAGCTTGAGAGCTCCCACTCCTCCCATGCCTTCTCCCCATCCTTCTCCCTGCCCCCAGCTTTATCTACCCAACAGTTGCAGCTTAAAGAAAACCTAGTTAGAATTCCACTTCAAAATCTACTCAGCGAAGACACCTGAATTTTATCCTCATTATGGATGTGCTGTTCTGTCTTACAAGTCAAAAACATTGCAGCCTGAACGAGAAATAGTGACCCTTTCTTTAAGGGTTGCATTACAGTGACTTGATTGTGGTAGCTGAATTGCCTCTGCATGTTTATAACAAGGGAGATGAGAAGAAATTAACTGAATTCCATTTATATTAGGATCTATCCCACCTATGCTGAGACTTGTTGACAATTTGCAGGACTTTCAGAATCTTAACCAGCTCTATCCTGTGCTGCTAGAAATGATTCTACCAAAAACTCCAACCTAACTCAAAATAAACAAATAAACAAACAAATAAACAAAAGGCAGGGCAGAATTCCTTGCCCAGACCGTGGTCCTCTTTCTACTTAATATTCTACCCAAACCTATTCTGATCTTCTTCTTCTGTTTGTGACATTGAATGCACAAACATCAACAGCCAGACCATAAATGACAGTAGAACTCTGACCCACAATCCCTACCGTAATCAGCCTAGGAAGACAAACCATAATTTCTGAAGAAACTGGTCAGAAAGGTCAAGAGCTGACCTAGTCAATGACTGTCTGTGTCCCTATATATATTTTTGTGCCCCTGCTCTGCTTCCAACCAAGGACCAATCAGAGTAAGCCAAAAATAATCCTCAAATCCAATCACATAAGATGCCCTACCTTCAGCTTCCCCATGCCATTAGTGTCCAATCAGAGCACACCTGGAACTATTTATTTAATAAGTAAAGATTTCCCATTTCTCTTCCTGGCTTTGAGTCTCTGACCCATGCAAGTGTTGGCGGCAGATTTCGTTGCTACAGTAAGCTCTGTAAATACCTCTGCTGGTTCCCATTTTAGTAGCCTTTCTGCACTATTCCTGGAGGCCCCACTGAGATACGCTCTGCATTGTCGATTGCTACTGGTCTAAGTTTCGGCCAATACCCACAGCTATCCCTTATGCCTTGCTGTGTGTGGCTTATTGAGTCCACAAGGATGTGAAAAGTCAGTGTGAGGTATGAACCTTTCTTATTGAGTCCATCCACTGTTGATTGTTTGGTACCCAAATTGTGTTATTGGCTCCCATTTTTGTGACATCCTTGGCTGGCCATTCCTATTCATTCCTCTTTGCTTTCTCTGCACTTCTCTTTGTGTTGCACTGCCTAAAAGTATTGCTTATCATAAGAAGGGGAATCCTATGGTGGAACACAGGCATGAGTCCCTTAAACCTGTTATTTGAGCTGACCTCACAGACTTGTGAGTTTCGGTTCCCACAAGACCAGCTTTCATTTGTACAGACTTTGCTGTGGGTCACCAGTAAAACTGGATAAGGATAAGGTCTTGTCTTTATTCTTTGTTTTTTGTCCTGAGAGCTTGGCTTTGATCAAAAGTGCTGTCCCTATGCCGGGCTCGGTGGCTTAGCCTATAATCTCAGCACTTTGGGAGGCCAAGGTGAATGGATTGCCTGAGCCCGCAGGATCGAGACCTGCCCGGGTCACTTGGCGAGACCTCGTCTCTACAATAAATCAAAAATTAGTTGGGCGTGGTAGCACACGCCTGTAGTTCTGGCTACTTGCAAGACTGAGGCAGAAGGATCTCCAGAGCCCAGTCGAGGCTGCAGTGGTCAGGAGCGTGCCACTGCACTCCAGTCGGGGCGACGGAGTGAGACTCCAATTCAACAACAACAACAACAACAACAACAACAACAAAAAGTGTTGTCCCTGCTTCTCTGCCTGCTGGGTAGTACATATGGTCAAGCTTGCATTTACAGGCAGTGACTTGTTGGGGACCTAAGACATGAAGTATACAAGCATCACTTTTGGCCAGATTTGTTGTTGCTGTTGCTGTTGTTGTTGTTGTTGTTGTTTTCAGGTCTCATGAGGTCATCAACTCTAAGTTTTCACCTCCAAGAAAAACGCCTGCTTCTTTTATTTATTCACATTGCAATCCTCATTCTAATGGCACAAGTTCACCAAAAAAATTTGAGACTTCAAAGACCACTTTGACTTGAACAAAACTGTTCATTTGAGAGGTGCCTTAGGGCAAAAGGGAATAAGGTTTCTCGGGCCCAATGAGCAGCATTTTTACATTGGCATATGGAGACCTCCCAACAAAATTCTGATTAAAAAACTTGCTTCACTGAAAGAGTCTTTGACCAAGGATAATGAGCAATTTGACGAACTTAAATAACAACAAGCAAGACTCATTCCACCAGTAACCCCTTGCCTTCCTTGTCCTTCAGTTGCCTCCTCTATATCAAGGTTTCCCTCTTCATTATTATCTCTTTTTCAACTCTTCTGTCATCTCCTGTCTCCTCTTCCCTTTGTCTAGAGTAGACCCTTCCCCAATGATTCTTCTATAACCCTAAAACACCTGCTGCCTCTGAAGACCCATTCTTCCAAGACCCACCTGAAGCTTCAGTTCTGAGCTCAATTAAAAGCTATAATTAAGGATTTTCCTAAACCCACATAAGACCAGCAGGTACTCATAGAAGAATTTAGAATTATTTTGAGTGCCTACAACCCATAGATACTTGGCCTGTATCAACTTAAACACATGTTGGTTGGAACCTCTGATGCTCAATCTTCAGTGGTGAAAGTTGATAAGACTAACCAAAAAAGGGACTTACAGAATCCTTCTTTCCACAATAAACCTGAAGGCCAAAAAAGGGACCAAAAGGCAAGACAAAGCCCCATTCCTGAAACATTTCCAATCAACTTTAATCAGGCCATAATTTAATCACGTAGAGAAAAAGATGAAACTATAAGAAATCTTCAGAATCAACTAGAAAATACCTTTCAGCAGTGTGTGAGACTTAAAGAAGCTGCTGACATAACTTTCATCTAGTTTTGTCAATAGAATTTCACCTACTATAGGAGAATTAACTTAGAAACAGAAATTAGAATGGGAAGTAGCCTCTTTATCTCAATTATAACATCCTGCAGCATATTTTGAAGGGACTTTGGAACATAAACAAGACAAAACCCAAAATAAGCTTACAGTCCTACAGCTCAAATAGCAAGGTAGCTCACTTTCTGACTGGTCAGCAACTGACAAGGACACTCATAAATATTAAAAACAGAAGAGATGGTGAAAAAAAAAAAGATCATCCTATCATAGGAAAGAAACACCAAGTCAAAGAAATATCTAACCATTCAGCGAGCATGCTCTGAGGAAGAAAAAAAGCACCCAATGCTCTACCTTATCCACAAGGTAATTCAAGACAAGTTTGCTGTAATATAGGCAGTCAGCCTCCTGGCAGGTACAAGAGCTCCTCTTTCTTCCTTAATCCCTGCCAACTTGGCTCAGCCTCTTTCTAGAGCAAACAACACCCCATAGTAGATAGGTATTTCCAAGAATGCACAGATTACCCCTATCTCTCTATCTTAGGGCCCTTGAGTGGAAAACACTCCTTCCTTCTCTGTGATACCAACCGTGTCAATTTAACAGGAAGGGACTAGCTTTGTAAATGAAACTGGAATACGAAATGCAAAGCCAGAAGGACTATTTCCTGAGGCTCAAGGGGCCTCCTCCAGCCACATTCAAGTTGTGTCTGCTCTAGTACATCTTTGCCTCCTCCACTGCATTTGACTCAAGTCCCACATAAAGCTCTTGATACAAGCTGGGCTCAGTGGCTCAGCCTGTAATCCCGTGCCTTTGGGAGGCTGAGGTGAATGGATTGCCTGAGCCCACGGGTTCGAGACCCGCCTGGGCAGGCGAGACCTCATCTCTACAATAAATCAAAAAATAAGCCGGGCGTGGTAGCGCACGCCTGTAGTTCCAGCTACTCGGAAGGCTGAGGTGGAAGGATCGCCAGAGCCCAGCAGGTCAAGGCTGCGGTGGCCGGCAGCGGCCACTGCACTCCAGTCTGGGTGACAGAGTGAGACTCCAACTCAAAAAATAAAAAAAAGGCTCTTGATACGTGGATTAGTTTCCAATTACTATTTTAACAAATTACCACAAGCATAGTGACTTACAACACACATTTATTATTTTACAGTTCTGGAGTTTATAAGTGCAAAATGGGTCTTACTGAGCTGCAGTCCCTCTAGAGGCTCAGAGAATCCGTTGCCTTGCTTTTTTCCAGCTTTTCAAAGCCACCTAAATTCCTTTGCTCAAGATCTCTTCTTCCATCTTCAAAATGAGCAATGGAGCAACTTAAAATCTCTAATTCTGACCTTCTATTATAAAGACCCCTGAGATTACATTTGGCCCACCTAGAAAATCTCAAGGTCAACTAATTAGCAATCTTGATTATACCCTCAAACTTAACCACCTTGACATACAATATAGTCATAGTTTCTGGAGAGCAGGATGTGGACATCTTTGAGGACCTATTACTGTATTCTGATAACCACAACATTAAACCTGAAATTCTATGGGCTAAAATTTCCACTGACATAGGAAAAATATTTAGAAGAGAACCTGTTAAAGTTTGGATAGATTCTACCAAGCAGTTATCTAGGCTTTTGCTATATTCCTTAAAGCCAGAAGCAAAGGATTCAAACCTATAGCTAAAGCCTTCTATCAAAGGCCTTCACGGAACCTGCACTGGTGTTTGTTACACTCCCATCCTGCCAATAAAGAAACCAAACAAGTGAGGATATTGATTTGCTCAAGACCTCAGGGCTATCAGCAAAATTATGATCCTTCATTTCCCAGTAGCATCTAACTCAAATATTATCCTCTCATCAATTCCAAATTAAGCCACTTGCTACCCTGTTGGGAATCTCTGCTCTACCTTTATCAGTTTGCCTGCAGTGAAGTCAACACCTCATACCTTTACCTAGGAAAGACAACAATACTAAGAAGTCATGCCTCAGGGGTTCACTAAAGCCCTTTCTCTTTCACCCAGATTCTCCAATAAGACTTAAAAGACAAACATTCCCCATCAGATTTCATTTTGATACCGTAGATGATCTCCTACTTTGTTCAGAGGACAATGAAGTCTTAAAAGGAATTTCATTTACTGGTTCTCAGCCTTAGTAGAAAAGGATGCAATATTTCAAAAAATAAATTACATTTTTGCCAAAACAGAGTCTATTATTTAGGGTATGACTTACCCATAGAGGAGAAAACACACTCTCCTGATAAAGACTATCCAAACTTATCTTAGCTCTCCAGGGAACTGACAACTTAAGGCAGTTCTAGGTTTAACTGATATTGAAGATAATGGGTGCCAAATTTTTCTAGGATTGCAACATTTTTTATGAATTCACTAAAGCTTCAGTAAGAGACACTTTCCTCTGAGAGAACAAACATGAACAGGCCTCTGTAATGGGAAGAAGGCTCTTGAAAACCTTCCTTCCCTAGGCATCCTTAACACAAAAAGTCCTTTTATCTACCCCATATGTGAGGAATCCAGACCAGTTGAGGTTTAAATTCAACTTCAAGAGAAACATCAAAAACCCATTGCTTATTATAACCTCATCCCTGACCTGGATGCAACGGCTTATCCTCCTTGTCTCAGGGCAATACTACCGCCTCAAAACCTGTCAATGCTTCTGCTGAATTAGCTCTGGCTCCCCACTTGGCCTCATGGTTCCTCACACACTACAGACATTACTACCAACTGAGAGCAAACACACTTTTGCCAGTCAATTAACCTCTCATGAGACTCTGTTCCTCTCTCCCTCTTACATTACTATTCATCACTACAATACCCTAAATCCTGCTATGCTTTCTCTCTTACCAGAAAAAAGGAAACTTTACAATCACCCTACCTAAGTTAGGGGACATTCCATACCTCACTCAGATTTATTAGAGGCTCCCATAGAAAACTCTGACCTAATATTATTTGTTAACAGATATCTCAAAATGGAAATTGGAAGTTATCAAGCAGGATATGTTATCACCAACTTAAGCTCTCCTTTAGAGGGTAAAAGAGCACTATGGATCCATGAGTAGTTCATCCACAGATTCAACCAACTGTCATTTGAGAAATGCATCACTTGGCAATGTTATCATTGTGAGAACATCATAGAATGCACTTACACAAACCTCGATGGTATAGCCTACTACACACCTAAGCTGTATGGTAGCTTGTTGCTCTAGGCTACAAACCTCTATATGTGTCTGTACATTGAGTACTATAGTCACTCATAACACAATGGTAAGTATCATATATGTAAACATAGAAAAGGTATAGTAAAAGTTATTATAGTCTTAAAACACCATTGCATCAGAGGTCCATCATTGATCAAAACATTGTTGTGTGGCACATGACTGGATATAGGAGGATGTGCCTAGGTTATATGCCAATACTACAACATTTTGTATAAGGAACTTTAGCATCCTTGGATTTTGCTATCTACAGGGGTGTCCTGGAACTAATCCAGTATGGATACAGAGGAAGGACTCTATACTCCTCTAACTAAGGTAATATAGGCTCAAGTGGGAGAACTTATTGAACTTATTATGCTTACTAGGGCTTGTCATCTAGCCAAAGATCAGAGGGTAAGAATGTATACATTCAGCAGATATGTTTTTGCAGGAGTACATGACTTTGGAATTATTTGCAACCAAAGAGCTTTCTTATATCTGCTGTAGCTTCCATGAAAAATGGACAAGTTAAGAAATGTTAGATGCTTCCTAGAGAGGTGGCTATTATAAAGTTTGAAGCCCATGCAAAAAACTGATAAAATGGAAGCTAGGAAATGCCAGAGAAGATCATTCAACCAATTAAGCAGGCTTCACCAAGATTATGAGCCTAATTAAATCCTCAAATGATAAATCCCTTGAGGGCATCAAAGAGGCCATTCTGAAATATCAATGTTAAGTCCCTGAAAAGAAAGAATGGAAAAACTCCTATTGTACATTTCACTCAGATAATCTCTGGTTCTTCTAATAAGGACACAAGAGGCACAAAATAATTTCAAATGAATATTAACAAAATTTATCTATAAAACTACTCATAGTTTTACAGAGAGATAGACAGATTGGTTACTACCTTTTTTTTTTTTTTTGATTCACTGTCTCATTCTGTTGTCCAGGCTGGAGTGCACTGGCATAATCATAGCTCACCATAGTCACGACCTCTTGGACTCAGGAAATTCTTCCTCATTAGTCTCCTAAGTAGCTGGGACTGCACCATGACTGGCTAATTTTTTGTAGAAATGAGATCTCACTACGTTGCCCAGGCGGATCTCAAACTCCTATCAAGCAATCTTCCCTCTTTGGGCTTCCAAAGTGCTGGGATTACAGGTGTGAGTCACTGTGCCCAGCTTCATTACTATCTTAAATCAACATCAGTGAGAAAATTTACAGATAGCTGAGGATACTTTTAGGTCATATGTCACCTGTCAACCCAACTTAATTCTGGATTCTGATTGTATAGAGGTGACATGTGTCAGGAACCGGAAGGACACTTAAATTCCTTTAGATGAGTTTTATCCAACTTCCATCCTTCAGGAAATTTAAATATGTTTTTGTGATGATATGTCTATTTTCAAGATGGGTTGAAACATCTCCTTGCAGAAAAGTCACAGCCTTCACAATCACTAAAAAGCTCACTGGTCATGTGTTTCTAACTTGGGGTATACCCACTTTTAAAACAAGTGAGTGAGGCACAGACTTCATGAGAACCATTATAAAATAAATATCTAAGGCATTACCCCTTGCTCAAAAACTACATTGCCCTTACCACTCACAATCTTCTGGAAAGTTGAAAGAACCAACAGCATCCTTAAAATTAACAAAATTTTCAGAAGCCCATGAGCCTTTTTTGGGAGGCCAAAGTTATTTCCGCTAGCACTATGGCCATATGGTCCACCCCCTCAGCGACATATTTATGATCCACTTAGCTGGTAATTGGAAGGCCCATTCACTTAGGGATACTTTACCCCCAGTATTGGACTCTGCCCTACTTCACAAAGACAGGACAGAAATACCAAAAGGGACTCAGTGATAGTATACCAGTCCTATCACCAAGAAGTTAAGACTAACTTCTTAACTTGTTTGCATCTTTCTGAATAGCCTCTTCGTGATCTTTAATCAGGAGATTCTGATTTTTGGAACAGACATTAGAAAAAAAACTGTTCTTGAACATCCCTGGAAAAGACCTTATCAAATGCTTTTTTTTTTTTGAGTTGAAGTCTCACTCTGTCGCCCAGATTGGAGTGCAGTGGCCGCTCCCGGCCACCGCAGCCTCAACCTGCTGGGCTCCGGCGATCCTTCCGCCTCAGCTTTCTGAGTAGCCGGAATTACAGGCATGCGCTACCATGCCCGGCTGATTTTTTTATTTATTGTAGAGATGAGGTCTCGCTGCCCAGGCGGGTCTCAAACCCGTGGGCTCAGGCAATCTACTCACCTCAGCCTCCCAAAGGCGCAGGATTACAGGCTGAGCCACCGAGTCCGGCTTATCAAATGCTTTTAACAACAAATACAGCATTGAAACTCTGGGGGAATAATCCTTGGGTTCATGTTTCACAACTAAAGAAGCAATTCAGTATTCCACACAATTGGAGGGCTATTCCAACAGAGAAACAAACTGAGGATTCTCACAGATACAATACAAGTAGTCAGTCTTGGATGGGCATGATGGCTCAAGCCTGTAACTGCAGCACTTTGGGAGGCTGAGGAGAAAGGATTGCCTGAGGCCAGGGGTTTGAGACCAGCCTGAGCAACTTGGCGAGACCTCCTCTCTGCAATGAATAAAAAAAATCAGCCAGGCATGGTGGTATGTGCCTATAGTTCCAGTTACTTGAAAGGTTGTGGTGGAAGGATCACCTGAGCCCAGCAGGTTGAGGCTGAAGTGTCTGTGAGCATGCCACTGCACTCTCCAGCCTGGGCAACAGAGTGAGACTCCAACTCAAAAAAAAAAAAGTAGTTGGTCTTTAGAAGCACATAGCTATTCTCAAACCTCCAGAGTAAGAAAATTTTCTCAGGCAGGAAACAACTTCCACCCAACATGCTGGACCCAAACACCAGTTAGTTTGTTTTTTAACCTTCTTCCCTATAAACACTCTTCTCATTTTCTATGGACCCCTGATTGCCATTCATTCATAATGGTTCTTTTTTTCTTCTCACTCTCTTTATTAAAATTAGGTCAGAACATAATAATTCTAATGCTATTCTTATGTTTTTCCAAAAAGTAGCCACTTCTCTCCATCTTACAAACTGCTAGGTCATCCATAACCAGACCCCTTGATAAAAACCTCTGAGCAATCCTGGTCTCATCCAATGGCATCATAGGAAATTATAATCAATGGCATGTTCATCTGCACCTACATGGGCAATTGTCCTTAAACAAATCAACCAGTGACTTTACTACTGTCCCTCTATCCCAGAAATTATATATAAATTATCTATTTATCAGACCTTAGATAGTTCCAAATTTGAATTCCATAATCTTCACTGAACAATGGGCCACTTACTACCTGGAAGAGAGTAATAAAGGTTCAAATATACAACTCAGCTAATGTAAGGAATTGGTTCCAACCTCATGTCATGAATGATTCTTTTTGTTCATGGCTTTCCACTTTGTGACCAAAATATCTGATCCTGTTGCCTCACACTAACACCTCATTAACTTTAGGAATAGTATTTCAAGGTTTTTCTGAACTCAGAAACCCTGGATTTCTTACCACCAAGGCTGGAAATTCTGACTCTAACACAAGTTCCAAAATGGGGCCATTCTTGATTACTGGGGTACTCTACCATGGAGCATGACTGACCTCACTATTGATATGAATAATGCAAACAGTGTTCCCAACAGAATGAATCACAAATATAGAAAAAACTATATGAAACTTAACATTAACTGTCACGGAAGTTATTAACAATATCACCTCTGCCCTTGACATAATACACATCCATCTCAACTCATCGGCTGTAGTAATGAACAATCTCATAGATTTTTTGTTGGCTAGCTAGGGTAACATCTGTATCAGTGCTAATACTTTTTGCTATACTGGGATTAATAAAGGAGGCAAGGCAAAACAGGCTATACACTGCCTTAAGAAAAAGTTACTCAAATCTCCAAGGTGATCCTCATGCCCTGGATAATTTTTCTCACAAACTGAGTTAGGCAATTTGAGTTCATGGTTCTAAAGCATCTAAAAGGGATTATAAATTGCTCCTGTTTTTGTCATAGTGATCATGATGCTGGTCTGTCACAGGCTATACAGAGTCTTAAATGCTTTTGGACAGCCACTCTATCATCAGATGGTAGCCATGATGATACCACAACAAAAAGGTTGAGATCTTAGAAAGCAATGACTATGTACACAACTGAATAAGCCTTAAATGATGAAGGTCTGACTCTCCAGCCTTCCATGAATTGGTCAGCCTCTCACAGTGAGAGAATGATCCAAAGGTAAGACTGAAAGACTAAATAAAGAAATAGACAGCCGGGCTCGGTGGCTCAGCTTGTAATCCTGCGCTTTTGGGAGGCTGAGGTGAGTGGATTGCCTGAGCCCGTGGGTTCGAGACCCACCTGGGCAGCGAGACCTCATCTCTACAATAAATCAAAAAAATCAGCCGGGCGTGGTAGCGCGTGCCTGTAATTCTGGCTACTCGGAAGGCTGAGGCGGAAGGATCGCTGGAGCCCAGCAGGCGAGGCTGCGGTGGCTGGGAGCGGCCACTGCACTCCAGTCTGGGCGACCTAGTGAGACTCCAACTCAAAAAAAAAAAAAAAAAAGAAAGAAATAGACAATGGCCAGATCACAAAGGACAACAGAGCTCTGATCCACAATCTCTGCAGCCACTAACCTGCGAAATTAGGCCACAACCTCTGCTGTAAGCTCCAACCAGCTTCCTAAGCTTTTGTCCCCACCTCCAACTCAGAAACAAAAGGAAAAAGTCAAATGTGCCTCCCAAACCAATCACATAAGATGCCCGACTTCTAGATAGGTTAACTCCAGCTTTCCCATGTCAATAATGTCCAGTCAGGGTATACATAGTCTTAGCTTTTTTATCTCCTCGATATAAAGTTTTCCCATTCCCATTCCTGTTTCTGAGTCTCTGACAAATGCAAATGATGGTATCTGGAACCATAACCTCAATCAATAGTCTATTCTCTGAATCAATAGTCTATTCTCATTTGGGTGGTCTCCATTTATTTTCACACATATAGGGGGACCCAAAAAAACCCCAGTATTTATTTTTAAATTGTGCATTTATTCTTACATGTTTAAACTTCAGGTACCTTCAAAGTACTTTCTGTTTGATGCAATTCACCTATCAAGATGCTTTTTTCACTGTTCAAAACTGTTTTTTAATTCATCAATTTTGATGCATTTTAGTGTTTCTGCTTTTTGTTTGTTTGTCTGTTTCACTTCTTCCACATCAGCAAAACATTTCCCTTGGAGGAATTTTTTTCATCCGAGGAACCACAAAAAGTTCTTGAGATGAGATCAGGTGAATAGGCAGGGTGGGGCATAGGGGTGTTGAACAGTGCTATGTGGGCTGTTCTACTACCTATGTTATACTATCTGGATGGGAATTATAAATCACCTATCACAAATGGGCAAATGAGTTGAAAGAATCACCAAAAAAAAACTCACTGAAGCCAAACACAGCCCCTCGCCACAATGCTAGCAGGTACGCTGATGCTGATGGGTTCCTAGAATGTGGTGGGGGACATCTCTACTACAAGCAGCCCATTCTCCAAAAGATAATTCTGGTTTTCGGGGGGTCCCTCCTCATACTTATACACTGTCCATAGGCAATCCAGAACACGAAACTCTAGCAAGTTCACCAACAATGTAGAAAAGGTAACATAAGTTAAAATTACTAGCTCTACCATTCAGTATATGTTTAATCTTGGAAAAGATAGGTAACATTCATGATTGGCAAATTTTTCACTTTCCTAATACTGAGAGTGGGTGAAAATAAAAATCTGAAGCTGGTTGCCACAAACTTCTGTCAGTAAGCACAAGTGGAATGCCTTTTCTAAATTGTCACCTTTTTCACAATACAGTTGTAAGTTGTAGACATACCAGTATTCGCCTCAGACACTACTATAGCATGCTGTACTTTGTTTTTTTTTCAGATTATAAACCAAATATCTATTTTATATATAAAATTTTTTTAATTTGTATTGCATCACTACATAACTATCTGTCTCTATCACTAATAAGTTCACTGGATTCACCTTCGACCTCAGAAATCTCATCAGCATATATTTCTTCATTTTTCATAATTAGGGTAAATTATTTTTAATGTTGAAGTATGAAAGCCCTGAAATATCAAAATATAAGTATACAACACTAATCGCAACAAAATAATGACCAATTTGCAATTTTTACCAACTTCGTAAATCAATAACAACATCGCACAGTCGATATCAGAATTCATTTTAAAGCAAAATATAATAACACATGCATATGACTACATTGCAGCATTCAGAAACAATCTGTAAAGATGCAAATTTGTATTAGCAGCAACCAGGTACAGAATTTAAAATGACGTAAATTCACGTCAGCGATTGCAAATGAGTTAATATTTCTAAGTATCAGTTTTCTCTTCTAAAAAATAAGGATAATAATATTACCTAAATAGATGTGGCATAATGGTTAAATGTGATAAAATATGGGACATGCTTATACTGTTTTCTGGTACACAGGTAGCAACAAGTGATGATGAAGATGATGATGATGATAATGATGATGGGTTCTTGTGCTTCCTATGTTCCACTATCTGGATGATAATCATATCTTGCTGTTTGCTACCTCACATAGCCCACAGTGAAGTTAATAAACTTTATCTATGGTAGACAGTATATACATTTCAGATAGATAGATAGATAGAATGAAAAATCTCAATGTCTCCATTATCCAGTTTCATCAATTACCAACTCACGACAACCTTTTTACCATAGTCCCCCAATTTTCTCTCCAATTCTATCCGAAAAAAATCCCAAACATCATTATTATCTTATTTTTAGTGTTTTATTATATCTTAAAAAAATACTCTTGCAAATCAAAACTATAATGAAATACTGCCTCACACCAGTCAGGATGGCTGTCATTAAAAAGTCAAAAACAACAAGTGCTGGCAAGGCTGTGGAGAAAAGAGAATGTTTCTATACCGTTGTTCAGAATGTAAGCTAGTTCGGTCTTTGTGGAAGGCAGTGATGTGTTTTCTCAAAGAACTAAGAATTGAGCTACTATACAATACAGCAATCCTACTTCTGGAAACATAAATATACCCAGAGGAACATAAATCACTCTAACAAAAAGACATCTGCACATATATGTTCATTGAAGCACTATTCACAATAGCAAAAACATGGAACCAACCCAGATGGCCATCAAAAGTAGCATGGATGAAGAAAAGGTGGTACATATACACAGTGGAATACCACATAGCCATAAAGAAGAACAAAATCATGTCCTTTGCAGTAACACAGATGTAGCCAGAGACCATCATTCACAGAAGCAAAGCATTGAACACCACATGTTTTTACTCATAAGTGAGCCATGAAAAGCACAAAAACAGGAACAATGGACACTGGGTACTACTAGTGGGGCAGGAAGGGAGAAGAGGGGATAGTAGGAACACAACCACTCATTGGGTACCATGTCCACTACCAAGGGGGCAGAGGTCTCACTAGAAGCCCAAACCTCACTTGAACACAATTTACTTATATAGCAATCCTCACCCTGACATGTATCCCACAACTCTAAAATAAAAATAAAAAGAATTTTAAAAGGCTCATAAAATACAAGGGGGGGACCCCTCCACCCAAAAACACAATTATGTTTTGAAGGATGGGCCCCTCGTAGTACAGGCTTCCCTCCCTAGGTCAGTGTTCTAAGAACTCATCGGCATCAGTGTTCCAGTTTGTGTTGTGAGAGGCTGTATTCGGCCTCAGTGATTTTTTTTTTTTTTGAGATTCTTTCAATGCATTTGCCCACTTCATGAAGGATAATTTACAAGTGTACCTAGCTACGCCGCAGTAAGTATTCAGAAGATTTTGACCAAAAGCCAGGACCTCCATGTCCAGTCCCCTCTTATTCATGGGATCTCACTCTGAGTGACTTTTTTGTTTCCATGGAGGAAAAAAATATCCTCAAAGGAAAACATTTGCCAATGTGGAAGAGGTGAAACAACAACAACAACAAACAAACAAACAAACAAAAATACAGAAGCATTAAAAAGCATCAAAATTGACTAGTTCAAAAACTGTTTTGACCAATAAAAAAATTGTCTCAATAGGTGTACTGCATCAAATGGAGAGTACTTCGAAGGTGACTGAGGTTTTAAAATATAAGGATAAACACATCATTTTTTACAAATAAATTTCAGAATTTTGGGGTCCCCGCTCATATAACCACAATACTATTATACCCCTTAAAAATTCTTAAGAGTGTCCAATACCAAGTTATTGTGCTATGAATTTATTATGGTTAGAAGTTCAGCATTGATTTATATACACTTCAATTGTTTCCACACATTTATGGCTCCTTTTCTCATTTTTATTTTTCTTTAAAATGGTGTTCATAAAAATGAATGGTTACTAACTGAATTACTTCTATATTTTTGACAAGGGGAAGAATTTGGAAGAGAATGAAATTGAGCTCTATTAGTACCTATCTTCTCTACCTTTGATGAATTTTCCTTAAAAATTTTTGTTATTTTAATATCCATACAATCAAGAGTAGACTGTGTGATATGTGCTATTTAGTGCAGTAAAAGGAATTACAATAAAATCATACCAAGGAGACTATGCATGGGGCTTCACTTAATCAATGTCATGAATATTCTTTTAATTCTTTTCAAAATATTTGCAAGTTCCCTCAGAAGTAATTTACTTGAGGGGTGATGAGTTTTTGCTTGTCTGATTCATTTGTAAGGTTTAGTTTATTTACTGAGGATTATCGATGTACGGTTACCAGTAAACTTAGAAAATATCCTGTAGGTTGCGTATTTACGAAAAGTCCTTCCCTATCATTTATCATCCTCTAAACACATCCTGACCACTTTTGCTATCATCAGTTTTGAGCAATTGATTTTCAGAAGCAGACATTTGAGGGGGGTGGTTGAAGGGGAGGTTGCCTGAGCATTCCTGTTTTTATGAGTCAATAACTCACCTCAACGAAAAAGACTTAATTTCTCTAAGGTAAGCAGAGTGTCCTTTTAAAAGGAAAAAGAAAAAGTATCTAACATTCATTCTATGTTGTTATGTCATTAGATATTCTTTTTTATTTCCTCTTGACACTCTTTATTTTCCCAAACTATAGTAAATACTACTGCAAACCAAAATTGTTACAAAGCTTATTTAAAAAAAAAAAAGAAAAACATGGAATCAAAGGGAATTCAACGAACGAGTTATTGCACATGAATTGTTACATAAAAGTCTTAAACTTTAAAAGTCTTTAACTCTTTATGGAGAACTGCAACAACAATTAAATAAAACCAAAAAAAAAATCTGTGGAGGTTTTTTTTTTTTACCTGAAAAAAATGAAGGATGGTAAAGGGAAAGGAATCTTCTAAGAAAATAGTGACTTAATATTAACATCTTAATAGAAAATATATTAGTCAGATGTAATATTAGCAGAAATGTCTCATTTTCACCTGTCAAAGAATAAAACTGGCTTCTAGATGAGATGTTTTCCTGCCACAAGTCTTAAGAAATATCACTTGAAATCATTAGTGGAAGCATGCCCTAAAACCAGTTAAATCTAAATTTAATTTTCTGTGGTATTGGCTTAGGGCTTGATTGTCTTATTTAACTGAATAAAATTTACTGTTGTGTTAAATATTTTCCAGGAAGAAAAGCCAGAAGACATAATTTCAGGGTACAAAGATAATCTCTTCTTGCCTACTATTGTCATTAAACTAACTTTTAGACCCTAGTGCCAATGAAAAATATCAAATGTCAAATCTTTCAACTGTAATAATTTCATTTTCTTGGCTTATTCAGTCTGCCTTAGATAAGTTCTGTAAAAGGGAAGATGTCTGAGTCATGCATTTAAAATTTTAAAAGTTGTAACCACATCACTCTTATCAGAATTAATCTTGGCACTGATTTTTTTCTCCAGCATTACAATACTCTTGTAAACCAAATTCCAACCATATTCAAACCTAAGGAAATCACATCTAGTTGTTTAGAATTCTGACAAGAAAACCACAGTAATAAGGTGAATGGCATATTGCCTAATACTCAGCTTTCCCCAGTCAGCAAACCTGATTTATTCTTGGCAGAACTTGAGACATACTTTCCTCTAGTCTGCAGGTATATCAGGGAATATCACTCAATCAGCAATTCCTTCCAAAGCCAATTATTACCACCTCCTGTCACTTCCACCTTCTAAGTCTCTCTCTAATCCATCC